>OY720349.1:58933023-60133023 GCA_963082975.1 Labia minor
CTGCCATCTATTTTTATCCGCCCCGCGGGTAAATATTGTCATTTTTGTTGCAAATGCAAAAGAAATTTTCATATTTTAAAATCCATTAGAATGTACTATTGACGGACTTCTGTCAGAACTTCAGTTAGAAGTCATTGATCTTCAAAATGATGACACAGTAAAAACAAAGTTGAAAGGTATGGACCTAACATAATTCTATGAATATCTTTCCGAGAATGAATACGGTCAATTAAAATCTTAAGCATGAGGATTTATTTGTAAGTACATACCAATGTGAAAATATATTTTCGAAAATGAACTATACAAAATCTCAATTGAGATGACCATTTCCAAACAACTTTAATTATAGTAAGTACTAACTTTGTACCCAGTTCTGATGAAATAATATCTCAAAATAAAACAATTACATTCATCACATTAATGCAAAAAATTTAATATTAAATTAATCAATTAATATAAAATGTATTTTATTAGATTCTTCGATAAGACAGTAAAATGTATATTCTAACATGTCTGGACCCCAGATCTTTAAAATTTTTATATTTGGCCTTTTCCTAAAAAAGTTTGCTGACCCTTTTTTTTATATTTTTTATTTCATTTTCATACTTAATATTATTTATTGGTTTATTTTTTCAAATTGATTGAAAAAGAGTTCATATTAAAGTTAAAGTAGGTTAAATAATTTATATATTAAAAATATAGCATTTATGAGGTCAGTTCGTGGTCGAGAAGTTAAAAACATCAATCAACCGTCTGGTAATTAACTATTTTAATAAAATCATTAAACAGCAAAAATTTAATTATAAAGTCCTTTAAATAATTGACTTTTTGGATTTTGGAAATTCAAAAAAAAATTATATTTTTGTTTGATCAGGTAAAATAAGTCTTGAAATAAGTTTTCAATACATTGTTCCTTTCATAATTGAATAAAAGGTTTAATTATCTATTTTTATCTAATAAGTATTTCATCTATTCTATATGCAGACAATTATAATACATATACATATATATAAGTTATAATTTATAATAGTGTAGAGGGGGGGGTAGATTTCGGTCATTCCCCTTCTACAAGGGAAGGAGGAGAGGGTAAAGGGTTTTTTTTTGTTGCCAATAAGTTTTATAAAAGGAGGGAGAAAAAGGGGAAGAAAAGGAATAAGAGTATGAAGGGGGAGGATTAGGATTATTAGGGAAATTATGAGAAAGGTAAGTGAAAGAAGTCCTCTTGATAAATAATTTATATTTACAAAATTATATACAGAGGGTTGATTGAAATACAATCGTGAAGAACGGTTTTAGTATTATACTTATAACTATAATACAATTACAGGTAATTATCATAGAGACGTCTATGATAATTTCAAGGAAAAGGAAAACAGAGGGAGAATAGAATGGCGAACTAGCGGATTTTCGTCCGCGCAAAATATCTCGCCATGCAGGGAATAGTTTAAATCCCTGTGGTATGGGGTTGGAAATATAATGATGAAATTAGAAAGAGTGTGGGTTACACAATGGTAGTAAGGGTAGTCGATCAGGACAGTTCCTCTCTATGTTGGCTTCACCACTGCCGGCTCAGTACGCCTGCAAGTCGTTTGAATCTATTTTTCCTTATTGGCTAAATTTTGACCTTTTGTCGGGTATTACATCTTATTTCTATAAATGTTAAATATTTCTAAGCCGGGCGGCTTTTATCAAAGGAAGCCGTTACAATAGTAAATTGTCTGAATAAAATTTAACCAGATTGAAAACCTTTCAATTCAAGAAATGAAAAGTGACTTCATGATAATTGTACAGATATAAACTTATTAATCCTCTCATCCTCATCTTAAACTTTTTTTACTAGTTTAGTTTTTATAAGCACAAACTATTCTTTTTCTTCTGCTTATATTCTCTCAATGAGTAGGAGGACAGCTTGGGTTAAAAAATGAATGTGTTCTAGAGTCTTTAGGGTATTCCTATTACTATGACTGGTTTTCCAGAAAATTACTCGAATTTAAATACATTTGTGTAAACAACATACAGTTCAATCATCAATACAAGGCTTTAGATTAAATTATAATTTATTGAATTGATAGTATATTTTTTGAAAGATAATATTTAGTATTTTAGAAGAGAAGGAGATTTACTATAGATAAATATTATAAATTTGTTTTTATAAATTCTTGCGATGTTAAAGAGTGAATAAAAAGAAGCACTTATCATTTCAGATGTAATCATAGCACCTGATGCGTCACCTCTGCCTTTGATAAGGCACCAAGCTTCTACCTTGTAATCAAATTCATGCCATTCATTCTCAATGACAGGCAACGCACGTGTTATCTGACCGAAAAGATTCTAGAGTAACTTGCTGAAATGAGAGTTGATGGTTTTAAAAGAAGCAATTGTATGGATTCCGATCTGACAAAAGAGATCGTTATGAGGGTAAAAGTAGTCGATGATAGTTGTGGTAATTCAGTGGTGTGGAAGAACACGATTTAGGCCCATTTGCACATTTCTCTGAAAATGGAGAATCCTTGTCCATTTACAAAATGTAATTATAGCAATCAATGGACATTCATCTCAAATCGACGCCAGAGTAATAAAGTTTCATTATTAAGGGTCCGTTTAGGAATGCATAATTAATTATTGGGTTATTACAAGAGAAAGTCATGTGATATATGAACAGTATCAAATTACCCTAAAGCTGATATATAGGCCATTGTTTGAAGGATAATAGTAAATACTTATGGAAAATTTAAGTGAGTTTGATCAAAGCGGTTTCATAAAGGATGTGTATATAGTTGTATATGTGAATGTGTGAATGTCAATGCATTTTCCCAATATATAATAAATCCAAACGCTTTGACCAACATTAGCTCCATTTCGCAAAGAGAAGTTATTTTTATCAAACAAGATAGGAATACCATTGGAAAATAAATTAAAAAATTATCATTAGAAAAAAGTTTCTTGATTAACATGTAAATGAGCTTGTTAGAATGCATCTTTGAGAGAAAAATAAGTTTGTAATATTCTATACAATATATAATAAATATTATGATTATCATATTAATAAAACTCCATACGTTGGTTTTTATTGAATCTCCCAAAAAACATGAATAATAAGGATAATCAAAATGACCATCTTTTTAAATAAAATAAAATATGAAAGTAAAACTTCTATGCTCAGATCTTTCTTTAATTGTTAATACCATTTACCCTGATGTTGTTTAAGTTGATACACCTTCCTTTTAAAAATTAAAATATATTTTAATTTATATTTATTTTTTTAAATAATTTCCCAAGTTTGAGTGGGAGTTTGAAATATATTGGTGGGTTCTTACTTGACATAATGTTTTATTTTTAAAAAATCTCAAAATATGGGATTTACCTATTTGAATTAATATTTAAATCAAAAAGCCTTAATGGTATACTGACTTGTCAGAAAAAAGTATTTTACACAAACCGTGTAAATATATAAATAATTTTATTGATTTTTTTTTATTTACTTATTTTTATTTTTTATTCAAAATAATGTAAGTAGTAGTAACACAATTAACATTTTATTATTTTTTTTTTTTAAACAAAATCACATGTTAAAAAGAAGTTGATTTAAAAACTAATTTTGAATTAATTCATTATTTTAGTTTGGAATTGGAATTTTAATGACCTTTTTTTATTTTTATTTTTTTCAATTTTAATTAATGCACCCGGCCATTGATCTTCATTTGTTGTAAATTGTTAAAGTATATTAAAGTTGGTAACCCTGCACCTTCTTACCTGTATATATATTTATAGTATGACCTTAGAGTAAATGTTCACCTTGTATTAAAAACACATTCAAACTCAAACAGTGCATTTTCATTAAACACATTTAAAACTCCAACAGGTTATGGGCCCAGGTAAACACTGCGGGTAATTGGGTGATAATTGGAAATATTTTTTAATCTTAAAAGGATTTTTTAAAAAATGGAATTTCTTAAAATTGAACCACTACACCGACACAACTATGATACCTGGAAGATTCAGATGGAAGCCATCCTAGTAAAAAATGGATATTGGAACATAGTCTCCGGAAACCAAAAAAGGTCAAATATTGATGAAAAAGATACGAAAGGGATTGAAAAATGGGATCTCCTGGACCAAAAAGCTAAGTCTGATCTAATTTTATCAATAACACCTAGAGAATTAAGGATAGTTAAAAATTTAAATAGCTCAAGTGAAATATGGAATAAATTAAAGGAAACCTTTGAAAGTAAAGGTCCAGCCAAAAAGGCTTATTTGTTAAAGAAACTAATTTTAAGTAAAATGAATATAAGTGATAATATGGATGACTATTTAAATACATTTTGTGAAATTATAGAAAAATTAAAAGATATTGAATTTATAATAAATGATGAACTATTATGTATAATATTATTATATAGTCTACCAGACGAATATGAAAATTTTAGATGTGCTATAGAAACAAGGGACACTTTGCCATCTTTAGATAATTTAAAAATAAAATTATTGGAAGAGTTTGAATGTCGGGGAAGTCAAGGCGATTCCTCAAATCAAAGTAACTTTATTAAAAATAGAAATAAAAATAGACCTATTAATAAAAATTATAATTTTAAAAATAATCCTTACAAAAATAATTCTTTAAATAAATATAATGAAAATAATAATAATAAATATAATACGAATAAAAAACATAATTTTTTCAACAGGGATAAAAGGTCAACTGATTATAATAAATTTAGTAATTCAAATAATGAAATTAAAAATAAAATTATATGTTTCCGTTGTAAGGGCGAAGGCCATAAAATTTCTCAATGTCCATCTAAGTCGACTCATATGTTAGCCCTAAAAGTCACTGATGATAAAAATGATTGGATTTTAGATTCTGGCTGTACAAATCACATGATAAATAATAAAGAATTACTGGAAAATATAAGACATCCAAAACTAAGTTGTTTAACACTAGCCGATAACAGTAAAATAAATATTGATTGTATTGGTGATATGATTATTAACATAAATAATAGACAAATTGAATTAACAGATGTACTATATGTTCCCAAATTAAAAACGAATTTATTATCTGTCGGGTCATTTACTGATAAGAATTTTGAAGTTTTATTTAAAAATCATAATGCATTTATAACGAATAATGACGAACTAATGTTTACAGCTAAGAAAAAGGAGAACGGATTATATTATTTAAATGAAAATATTAAAAATAAAGATAAAAATGATTTTTCATATTATTTAAATAAAAATAAATTATCAAAATTAGACATATGGCATAAAAGATACGGACATTTAAATGAAAGAGATTTAAAACTAATAACCAAATCAGATCAAGTTTTCGGTTTAGACCAAAGTATATTAAATGAAAATTTAAATAATTGTGAAATATGCATTAAAGGAAAATTATCTCAAACACCTTTTAAAAATTCAAATTCACAGAAAAATTTAGAAATATTGGAAATAATCCATACAGATATTTGTGGACCATTTAGAACCACGTCTATCGGTGGAAATAAATATTTCATTACTTTTATAGACGAAGCAAGCAGATATTGCGAAGTTAAATTTCTAAAATACAAAAGTCAAGCTTTTGAAGCATTTATTGAATATAAAAATTATATTGAAAACATGACAGATAAAAGGATTAAATATTTGCAATCAGATAATGGAAAAGAATACATTAATAATAGATTTAATAATTTTTTAAAAAAATCAGGAATTAAGCGAAGATTAACAGTTCCTTATACGCCCCAACAAAATGGATTATCTGAACGTATGAACAAGACCCTATTGGAGATGACGAGATGTATGTTAATACAAGCAAATCTAGAACATTCCTTTTGGGCAGAAGCAGTAATAACTGCATGTTATTTAAGGAACAGAAGCCCAACATCATCTTTAAAGGGACAAATACCTTATAACATCCTTACAAACAAAAAATTTAATGTCTCACATTTAAGAACTTTTGGTATGAGAGTACATTTTTTAAATAAAAATAATAAAAATAAATTAAATTCAAGAACAATTGAAGGAATTTTTATAGGTTATTGCGAGGAAAGCAAAGCTTATAGAGTATATGATCCCATGACCAGAAGGGTACATATTACTCGAGATATTAAATTTATAAACGAATTTCATAATAAAAATGGAGATAATTTAAAATATAATGATTTATTAGAAGAAAATTCAAAATACAACAGCTTGGACATAATGATTGATAAACATAATAATGATGCATCTTTAGAAAGTGATATAGACGAAAATAACATTGACCAACAGAGAGGAAGAGGACGTCCTAAAATGATTAAAAGTGGAAATAGGGGAAGACCCAGAAAAGTCTATCAATACAAAAAATCCGAAAGTGAAAATGATGAAGAAACAATTCCCAGCTCTAGAGACAGTGATGTCTTAAGTTCAGAAGATGAACTCTCGATAGAAACGACCGAAGGAGAGGTCCAAGGACTTAATGTAGAACTGAAAATTAAAGATGCACTATTGCAAGAAGACTCGAACTTATGGAAAACAGCCATGAGGAAAGAAATGATTACATTAATTAAAAACGATACTTGGACAATGGTCAGGAAACACGAAAATCAAAATATAGTGGGTAGTCGTTTTGTCTTAACGACCAAAAATGATAATACTAAAAAGGCCAGGTTAGTCGCCAAGGGATATAGCCAAACTTATTCTATAGATTATTTTGATACTTATTCACCTGTCGCCAGAATGAGCAGCGTGAGGACACTAATGGCTAAGTCTATAGAAGAAAAGTGGTACATTGAACAAATGGACGTGGAGGCAGCGTATTTAAATGGTGAACTGGAAGAGAACATTTACATGGAATGTCCTGAAGGGTTTAACGACATATTGAAAGATTTAGTCGAAAATGAAAATGAAAATATAAAAAAGATTGCATTACAAATGATAAAAGACTTAAAAAAGGGGAAAAATATATTAAAATTAAAAAAGGCTATATATGGATTGAAACAATCCGGACGCCAATGGTACAAAAAATTAGACATAAAATTAAAAAATTTAGGAATGTCTCCATTGGAGAGTGATCCATGCATATATATTAAAAATAATAATAATAATAATAAAAACGTATTAATATTAATCATTTACGTGGATGATATAATCGTAATAGGATCAAATAAAAAGGATATTAATGAATTTAAAAAGAATTTGTCTAATGATTTTAACATGAAAGACATTGGAGAAATAAATCAATTTTTAGGCATAAAGTTTGAATACGATAGAGATAAAAACGTCTTAAGTATGCCTGCTGATTTTCTCACGAAAACCGTCTCAAAGATCAAGCATGAAGATTGTATGAGAAGACTCAAGCAAATGAATTAATTAAAAAAAAAATGTTTATATTGTAAAATTGTAATTATTTATATTTTTTAATTATTCACTTGAAGGGGGTGTGTTAAAGTATATTAAAGTTGGTAACCCTGCACCTTCTTACCTGTATATATATTTATAGTATGACCTTAGAGTAAATGTTCACCTTGTATTAAAAACACATTCAAACTCAAACAGTGCATTTTCATTAAACACATTTAAAACTCCAACATAAATAATTTATTTTTTTTTATAGCAATGTTTTTTTTTTTATGTCATATCAAACATTAATTTGGAACTTTGCAGTAGATTCAACCAGCCATGAGATTGATAAGTTGAACATATTTGAAATTATTACATTTTACTCATTAAATATTTATAAACAATCGTATCGTTAATTTTTTTTATTGTTTATTGATTTCGGCTTTTTGTTTTTGTTATTTCATTTTCATATTTTAGATTCTTTATAATAGTTATTTATATTTATATTGATTTTCTCAGTTCTAATTTTTGTGAATTCGAGAATTATCTCTTCTATCAGAATTTAAGCTTAATAATTTTGTTTCGTTAATATATTATTTATAAACCAATTGTTTAATGACGCTAATTAAAAAATCCAATTCATATAATGTATTCCTATTATATTTATTTTTAAATTACTTCTTTTCATTTCATGTCCAAGGGAATCTATATATAATATAACTTTAGATATATTTGTCTTTCCAAAAAATAGTATGGTCAAAAGTCATTGGGTCAATTATTATGAAATTAGTTATTATGAAGTTCGTTTTAGTTTTATTGTATACCCCTTTTTGCACATAGACTTTATCAAAATCTAATCACAAAAAAAAATTGATATTTTATGAACATCTATCTATTAATTTCTTAAATAATGAATTGACAATTTTTAGTTTAGCCTAGCAATATTCTTCTATAACAGTGATTCCCAAACTTATTTCGCCAAGCGCCCCCTTTTCATAAAAAACTTTACTCAGCGCCCCCTTGAAAATTAATTTTTTTAAATTTTAATAACAATTAAACAAAAAGATACATGTACTTATTTGCACAATATTATAAATAAAGGTGTAATTTAGAAATGTTGAATTTATGTATCTATTTATAGATCTCAGAATAGAGAAAAGTAATATACAAGCAATTTTCACTAAATGCATCTGTGACTATCACTGCCCCCTGGAACGCTCCAGCGCCCACGAGGGGGCGGTAGCGCCCACTTTGGGAATCAGTGTTCTATAAGACACAAGTCAAATCTTGTTTAAAGTAACACCTTACTTAACGAAGAAAAAGTAGTTACCTCCTTTCAATGTTAACATCAGTAGAGAATCTTATGTATGTGAGTAGAGAAATTAAAATATAGATATTACTGGGAAAGACCATAACATCATAGATTATTAATTAACAAGTTGTTCAGGCTGACTTTTCTACTTGCAACATCATGTATTATTAATTAATAACATGAATCCTATATTATAATTAAATTTTTCATTAAAAAATAGTAATTATTAATTATATACTGCATCTATGATTAATTTTCTATTTATAATTTATATGTAAAAGGGTCTCAAACACACAAAATAAAAAAAACCTGGCCAAATTAATTTGATCATATTTACATTTTGTCAATAATCACAAAACACTTTTACAATGTAAAACATTTTTAATTAAACTGATTCAACTAAATTTCTCAACTAGATAAATCATAGTTAATTACTAAAACAATCCGTCATGTATTTAGATAGAACGAAAAAGAATATCGATTTAAATAAATAAATTAAAGTTGTTGTCTACGAATGATTACAATTGGATTTTTTCCATAATAAATATATTAATTTTCATTTAGAAAATCTTTATTTATTTTCATTTAGAAATGTATAACCTAATTATTTATCTTGTTTTTCTATTCAATATGTGTGTATTTTTATTAATAAAATAAGTTGACATGTGGCCAGGTCCGAACCGACCGACGGTTTGAAGTAAATTAATTTCCAGCTACAGAAACAATTTCAAATAATTTTAATATATCTATTAATATAATAAAAAACAGATATAGATATAACATAAATATTTTTAATTTTATTTTATTTATAATATACATGTAAGACCAGGCTGTGACGTCATGAATGGCTGGATGACGTCATATAATTTTAAATTAAGAAAAAACTAAAAAAGATGATTTTTCTCGAGGATAAAACCAATACAAAGTGCATGATTCTTGGTGATATGTAAAAAATCTCCTCATGTGAAATTTGGAGTGAAAATAACCCTTCCCTTCCTATCGTCGATCGCTAATACTTCCTCTTCCAGTTGCCGGATTTGCACCAAAAGTAGATCAATTCATCATACGGATGCATCAAGTAAATATACCAAATTTCATCGAAATCCGTTGAGCCGTTCAAGCTGTACCTATCTATACGCATCGGCGGACAGACATCATGCAAAAAATACTTTTTTATGTTAAGAAAATGCATGATTCGTGGAGATATGTAAAAATCTCCACATGTGAAATTTGGTGTGAAAACAATACATCCCTTACTATCATCGGTCGGTAAAAATTAAAACGGTGCAAGGATAGGATGTATAAGAACAACAAAACAAAAACAAAATAAAGATAAACTACTTTGATTCTTTATCTAAGAAAGTGTCAGAGCCTATTCTAATCAAAGATCTAATCTCTTAAGAAGAATTTGTCAGTAATACTCAAATAAAAAAAATTTCAACTAAATAAAGATAACTTAAAAAGGCCTAAGCATAAAAAATATAATAAATGTGTGAGATGTGGTAAAAATAAATTTATATTATAGGAAAATTTCATGACAAAATAAACAAGAAATACTCGTATATTATATTAAATGCTTTTTCATAATTTCAATATATTTCCGAATGGATAATAACTTTTAATCTGTTTCTGATGAACATAATATTTGTTCTGAACAGAGGAAAGAAGATTAGCAATAAATTTACTTAGAATGAAACCAATTGTCCCGCTGGGTAAAGTGAGAATGCGTTGATGGGATAATAATGTATACAAATCGATATGGGAGAGGGTCGAGAGTGAATGAATGAAGATGGCGTGTGACAAGGAATACATGGAGAGTGTGATTATTACAACTTTTTCAATGTCACCAATAAAATGATGATTACATTCATGGAGTATTCTGTTTCTTCTATATAGCGAAGATTTTTTTTACGAATTTTAAAGAAACAAATTTAAAAAAAAAATATTTTTTAGTAAGGGAGGTATTGTTTTCACACCAAATTTCACATGTGGAGATTTTTACATATCTCCACGAATCATGCATTTTCTTAACATAAAAAAGTATTTTTAGCATGATTTTTGGTCCAAATTCGGAAACCGGTCTTACATATATATTATAAATAAAATAAAATTAAAAATATTTATGTTCTATCCATATCTGTTTTTTATTACATTAATAGATATATTAAAATTATTTGAAATTGTTTCTGTAGCTGGAAATTAATTTACTTCAAACCGTCGGTTCGGACCTGGCCACACGTCAACTTATTATTAATGTGATGATTAGATAAAAGAACAAGTCCCTGATTGTAAATATCAAAATAATAGTCAAAAATATTTTTTATTTTAAATGTTTAGTAATTTTCATTAATTTTATAAATATTAACATAATCATAAAAATAATAATTTTGAATTTTATCTTTAATATTTTAATAATTTTGGTGTTTTTATAAAAGAAAAATCTGTACACCTGATATTTCATTTCTAACAAATTGTTTGTTTTTTCACATTTATCTTCTTTAATAAATTCTAGTGAAGATCAATTTATCATTATAATATATATATATATAGAAGGTATATATAGAAGGTTTCTAAGTCTACATTCTGCATATATGGTTATATAAAAAAGACATAAACTTTTTGTATGAATCTTGATCTGGCAAAATGCAAATTAATATCAAACAAATATCTCAGTTCAAATTGTAACTATTCTCATAACTTACTCATTTACTAGTTTCTAATTAATTTGACAAAATTCTCATCTATTTGTATCCTAACTGATTTCTCAACTCGAGTTATACCCAATTAATTCTATATTCGATATTCAATACAAAGTGGTTTTGTTTGAATAATTTTAACCCAAGATAAGAATAAATTTCTCTCATATTCCAATGTCACTCTCTATAAATTCCATCCAAGTTCCCACCAACTTTTATATTCAAATGATATATTCCAATTTGATCATATATCTTTATTGTCATCCTCTAAAGGCAATTTGTTTCATTCTTTTAAATATTCTGCCGGGAATTCACATGGATCAAAATTGTTTCTGAATATTTTATATCGAAGAATTTTTTTTTCTCCCTTTAGACTTTTTTTTTTATCTATCATAGTTTTGTGATCAAAATATACTAATAAAATAATTCACCTATGTTACATATAATCTTTACATTTATTTATATATATATATATATATATTGTGTTTAACATATAAATTAGATTCACACATGTGAAACATTAAAACTTTCAGAATAATCCGTAAAATTAGAGATATATGGAATAAAATATAAAGAAATATATTTTAGGGCGGGACAAATTCATGAATTTAGGAAATTATCAGACTTGTTTATTAGAAAGTTTTCATGGATTAAAGATATCACTATTATGAATAAAAAAATATTAAGGTCAAACTCATATTGTAGCAAACGAAGAAAAATTTGTTTAGTTTTTTTTTTTTAAATAAAATAATAATTTGCAAAAGAAGAGATGTTAAGTATAATGCACAAAAGTGATTTGTTTAATACATTAATTTTTATTGATATTATCATATTATACTTTACTTTTCTAGGAAAATATCTTTTGATAAATTCTATAATATAAATTGAATATTTATTTGATGAAAATGGCTTAAATCCTAAAAATATTTTAAATTTTTTACAAATAATATATAATCCATCATAAGTTATTATTATCGTCAGAACTTTATTATTCAGAAATTTGACTAAGTTTAAGTAAAGTGTTGAAATGTTAATGTTTAGTGATTTTAAAAAATTATATTACAATTATTTATTTGGGAATTTTATTAAATATCTATTTCTGTGCCTCTAAGGAACTCAAAAATTCTAGGCCGCAACAACCACATATCTCCAAATGTTCCTTTCTTGAGTCACTCCTATCCAACTTTTATTTTCTCCCATCTCTTTTACGTCTCTTCCTATATTGTCGCTTACCAATCGATCTTTTCTCTCCGATTCTTGCCACGTTCCCTGCCGATCACAATCTTCTCATTGTTAGGACTCTAACTATGTCTGGAAGTGCATATAGGTCATGTAGGCCCTGCCATTTCCCTGAGACCTCATCTTTCTTTGAACCATAAATACTGCGAAGAATCGTATTTTTAAATACTCTTTGTGAATTTTATATAACTAAATTAATTTGAAGTTTATATCCTCAAAACCTCTTTCTAGAGCTTTCCAATTTATATAAAACCATCATTTATCTAAGATCGACGATGTAATATTAAAATTTTATAGTGCAAAAATTAATATTAAATATTTATTTAACAATTTTAAGAGTTTATACATATACAATTTTCTTGATTCAAATTTAAAATAGTCTTGAGTTGAAATATAGCTATATATATTTCGTTAAATAAAACCACATATTGATATTTGTTATTGTAAATTTATTCAAAAAATACAAAAAATATACACAACGTTTCGATTGCTACTTCTGCAATCGTTATCAAGCGACTGCACTGTTCGAGTATCCAGTGACGAGTGACGAATGATACTTAATATAAGACCTAGGTCACCAACCAGATGGCGCTCGGAATGTGCTTACAAATTCAAAATTACAGGAGAAAATAATTATTCTTAAACAATAATCTCCTTAAGTATCATTCGTCACTCGTCACTGGACACTCGAACAATGCAGTCGCTTGATAACGATTGCAGAAGTAGCAATCAAAACGTTTTGTATATTTTTGTATTTTTTGAATAAATTTATAATAATAAATATCAATATGTGATTTTATTTACAAAATTCCGTTATAAATAAAAACAACCACCAAATCTTTAATAATTTAATCTTTCGTTAAACATTCTATTATCAACCTAGAAAAAATTGAATCGAATTTATTTGTTTTTTAATATCTAGATTCTACCTTTTATTTTCAGGTCTAAAAGTAAAATTGTTCATCATTTTAACTCGTCCTGGAATACCATTTTTTATTTTATTTTTCATATATACTAAATTCTCTAAGAAAATACTCTATATGAAAATAGAGCTATTTGAAATGATAGTCAAACATCAGCATTCGTATTTGGAAGTATTTTAAACTCAGCCGGGTCGTTCGTAAAAATGTCATTCACAAACCAACTGTCGAATATCTTTTCTACACAATAAAATTTGAAATTATTTATTATAGCGATAGAGAGTTGCGTTTACATAAACTCAATTCAATAAAAATGGAATAAAATAAATAAGATCGATACGTCTAGTGATACAATTCAATTGCCCAGGCTAAAAGATGAAATCAATTGAAACGAAATATCGAAGATGGTTTAGAATTTTTATATTTATATATATACATATATATATGAAATACATCATTAATTTTCGAAATTTTCTGATTAATTGAATCTTTAACACTATGTTATATGATTCATAAAATATTTTAAATTTTTTTTATCTTTAATGGTGAGATTTCGATTATAAATTACGTTCAAAGTAAAAGTAAAAAGAGTAGAAATAAGTTGACCTGTGGCCAGGTCCGAACCGACCGACGGTTTGAAGTAAATTAATTTCCAGCTACAGAAACAATTTCAAATAATTTTAATATATCTATTATTAATGTAATAAAAAACAGATATCGATATAACATAAATATTTTTAATTTTATTTTATTTATAATATACATGTAAGACCAGGCTGTGACGTCATGAATGGCTGGATGACGTCATATAATTTTAAATTAAGAAAAAACTAAAAAAGATGATTTTTCTCGAGGATAAAACCAATACAAAGTGCATGAATCGTGGTGATATGTAAAAAATCTCCTCATGTGAAATTTAGTGTGAAAATAACCCTTCCCTTCCTATCGTCGATCGCTAATACTTCCTCTTCCAGTTGCCGGATTTGCACCAAAAGTTGATCAATTCATCATACGGATGCATCAAGTAAATATACCAAATTTCATCAAAATCCGTTGAGCCGTTCAAGCTGTACACATCTATACGGACGGACGGACAAACATCATGATAAAAATACTTTTTTCTGTTAAGAAAATGCATGATTCGTGGAGATATGTAAAAATCTCCACATGTGAAATTTGGTGTGAAAACAATACCTCCCTTACTATCGTCTGTCGGTAAAAAGTCAAGAGATTGAAACAGTTCTTTAGAAGATAATTATATGATAAATATCATTTCATATTGATAAACAAGAATAGTAAAGATTTGTTTATTTTTAATAAAATAGTATTTAAATTAATTATAAAATATGTTTTTTTTAAGATTTGAATTGTTTTGTAATCAATTATACAAATATTATTAAAACCATTTATTGATTATTAGATAATCAATTTAGTCAGAGTAGTTCATATGGTTGAATAAGTTTCTGAAGATGGTTAGTGAATACAGTATACAGTCTCTTGACTGAGATTAGAGTGATTGTCTTTCAGATTTGCTACTAACTAACTTTCTGGATAATAATAATTTGTTGATAGGTTTCCCGACCTTTCCACTCCCAATTTTGTCAGATCAGTCCTAATGGATCTCGAATGGAAGTTGAAGTCTGAAATTAACAACACTTTCTTGATATAGAATTCTATTTAAAGTTCACCTTCACATTCAATACTTTCTATTTAAAAGCAAATAAATAAATGATATAATCTTTATAAAAAAAATGTCTTTGGAAGAAAAACTAAGAATTTGCTTATTTTAGGTATTTCATTTCTTCTTATAAAAAGCACTTTAAATATCAAAGGCCAATTTCCCTTTTGAAATCCCAAAAGGGATTATCTTAATTCATTCAACGGATCTCAATTCCTGATTACTCTCTGTATAAGTAACATCTTCAATAAAATTCAATTTTAAATTAGATAGGTAATCCAGTTTAGATATTTTAGTTCCATAAATGAAATATCAATATTTCATAATACAATAAATTAGTACAATATTAATCCTGACACACCCTTGTTTTGAAGTCAGAAAGGGAGAACCCTCCTAGTAACTGTAATTTCCCTACTGCTAATTCTGAATCACTAATTTTTAGTATTATGTGTAATTTATCTTACTTCTATTTTAGCGAATATACCTACACACAATTGTTTTTAATTAGAAATCAAAATTTTTGATTAAAAATATTTTCAGTTAAAATGTGGGCTTGGTTGAAAATGCTTTAAGAAAAAATTTAATTTTGTGAAAAAAAAATAATATTAATCATTTTTTTATTTGAAAATATTTTCTTTTCATTAATAATTAATTGCAATTATCATTGGTAGAAATTTTAGAAATATACAAGAAAAATAATTTTTTTATGATATTTTATATTATCTGATCTCTTTTAAATTAAATAATAATTGTTTTTTTAGTTTGGTAGGAGATAAAATTAAATATATAATATATATATATGTTATGTATTGTCCCATATAATTTGATATAATATCAATTAATACATATAATATAATATAACTTCATTATAAATATAGTATAAGGCGAAGAGGTTTGTGATAGCTTCTCCCTTCTCTTAGGACCCTTCTGCCCTAATACATAAATCACTTCAAATATTAGAATAAATATACCCAAAGGCATGTATTGTTGGAAACTCGTAAAATGTCCTTAGTTAAATGAAATGGACCTGCCTGGACATTATAACCCTTTCATCTAGGTTATATCACTCATATATCCCTTTGTATTTCAGTTTAGAAAGTTGAAACATTAAAAATAGGCATATCAAATTTTCTATTTATTAAAATGATTTTGTAATATACTTTACTTTTAAATTTTAAATTCTGAGCAATGTGCAGACAAAAACCTTTTTTTATACGCTTTTAATTAGTCTCAACCTGGACTTCAACGAACATTTTAAAAAAAGAATTGTCAAAATTGGTCCAGGCGTTATTGAGTGATGCGGTTACCAACACATTTTGCGATTCATTTTTACTTTCCCGCATACTATAAGGGAAGTATTGGAATCGTCAAAAATTTCGACTTCGATATTTCAATAGATCTTGACGTTTTAGACCTCCCTGAGTCGGAAAATACCATTTTTCGAATTATGTCTGTGTGTATGTATGTATGTATGTATGTATGTATGTAATGTCTGTGAGCAAATTTACTCAGAAACTAATCAAGCTAGGACTTCGAAATTTGGTACACCGATATTATTCACAGTTTGTAGATTTCTATCAAAATTTCGTCAAAATCGGTTAACCGGAAGTGGTACTTTACCTACACTGGTTGCGTTTACCTTTCAAGTAAAGTACCAGTTTGCTTCGAGATATTTGCTTCCTATTTTGTATATAGATTTAAAAATATGAAAAAAATTCAGATACCAAATTTCATCATGATCTGACTACCGGAAGTGACATTTTACCTATACAAGTAGCGTTAGGTGTAAATTATAAATATATATAATAGTGTTAAACCATTTTACTTTATAATTTAAATTAATTAGTTTGTTTATATTTTTATTGTTGTTAAAACATTATAATAATAATAACCTAATTACCTATTTTTATGCGGGAAAGTCTAGGGGAGGACACTCCCGAATTTTTATTTATAAGATTTATCTAATGAAAAATAAATATATATATCGATATTTGAATTAATAATAATTTTAACTAATATAATCATCATAATTGGTATAAAAGTTTTAATAATAATTTAATATCATAAATGTTCCTGCCTCCTATTTTAAATTACTCAACTTAACTAGCCCGATTAAATTTGACCAATCATATAATATTTCAATTTGATGATAATTAATACCAAAATTTACTCTATTAATGGACTTTTAGTACATGATTAGCTAGTTGTTTGTTTTTATAAGCCGAAACATTCGCTGAGTGGCTTGCCACTTGAAAGGATTACCGGATTGAATATCATCATTTGGAACAGTGAGTGAGTGCTCTTTGGGAAAGTTTTTGTCCCGACCCGCCCTCTCTGTTCCAATGACAATCACCTCTTATTCTGATTTCCCTCCTCTTCATATATATTTATATACTTATATATTCTTTGAAGTTGCCAATAATTTAAAACTTTTCATATTCTATTTTACTTTTATTTTATATTTTATTTGTGTAATCAATAAAAAGTAAAATTATTTTCTTATTTCTTATTGATTATTCAAAATAAAACATTAAAATTCATTAAATAAATCGAAATTTGGATTCAATTTGCCCATTAGTTTTGTTTTGTTTGTAAAACATTTTAAACTTTCACAGAAATGAGAAAATATTATTTGATTATTCATGAGATATTATTTATTTGTCCATATAAATGTTACACTTCAATATCATTCTGAACAATTATAGATTTATATGTATAGATACTAGAATATCAAGATTTTAAAATTCTTTGTTGTTAAAACAAAATTCCCCATAAATGAATACATTAATATACACATCAGTGACTCTCAACCTGTGGGGCGCGCCCTCCTTGGGGGGCGCAAGCATATCCAAGAAAAAATCTTATTTTAAAAAATTGATTAAGTGACTGAAAGAAAAGAACACACACACACATACACAACAAAATACACATTTCGACAAATTTAATAATTATAGTGACTTCCTTGGACCTGTCTTGCAGAGCAAAGTTTTTCGTAGGAGGGTTTAATACTAGAAACAGAGAGAAATCTCAGTATTCTTCATAATTTATAAAGTTTAAAATTGAGGTTGTAGTGTAGGTTTTAGCGTCAAAATACTCAAAATACATTATTATTGTATACATTATATTGTATGCGGTGGGGAGGGGGGGGGGACGATGAAAATCACGATTGAAAATTGGGCCGTAAATACTAAAAGGTTGAGAAACACTGATATACAATATTAATTTAAATTCGTCTCCTATTATTTCCACCATTTATCCCTCTGATAATCTTTCTTGAATATATAGATTTTTATGAAATTAGATAATCATCTATATATCTAATTTCAGTAGAATGTTTAAATTAAATTATATAATATATATAAATGATCCTTATAATGCTTTGATTTTTAACTTAGAATTCTTTAAAGGGAGAGAAAAGGAAAGGGACAGAATTTTCACTAACGCAGTCAGTACCTTTTAGAAATATCTAGATAAGAGGCAAATAAATAGGTAGAATCCTCAAGGATTCAAGGAATTACATTACATTTATGTGACCCTCAGGTCCCACCAACACATTAAACTCACGGGTTAGGGAAGCCAGAGGGACACTTTAACTCACACACATCAGTCTGTTTTTTTCCGAGCTGAATTTTGTTTATTCATATCAATCTTTTACACTATAAGTCAACTAATAATCAAAATTATATACCTCTAATTAAACTTTGATTTAATATCGATTTATTTTAATATCTGAATGAAAACAAACATCCTCTTATAAATTATTAATACAACAAGAGGATTTAATTAATATTTTCTCCTTCATTAGAATATGATTCGCTCTTTGAGAATAAATTTTCTCATAAACAAGATTATTCTTCGATTAAGGACAACCTAAGAGCATTTGTAGCATCAACAAGTATATTTTAATCATACCATTTCTAAAAGTCTTTAAAATTTTATATGTCAATAAAATAATACCTTTTTAGGAAAAATAGAGAGGTTAAAGAACCAAGAATTATGATATCTTTTAGTATAAGTAAGATAAGACATTATTTAGGGCCAGAGAATGATAAGTAAATGATTTACATTCTTAGTCATGGAACTTGTTTGTAATTTGAATTATTAATTAATCTTAATCGAGAAATTCAATCCTGAAATTTAAATAGAGGATCCCGAATAGGTTGTTCATTTGGAGAGAAATTATTTGTAAAAAGAAATCGGATGGAAAATAATAATTAGGTTGATGATTTCAAAATTTTTAAAGTTTATTTTTATCATAATATATATAAAAAATCTTTATGGTTATTAAATATTAATTAAAAATAGTTTTTTTTAGTAGTTAGATAATTTTACTAGAAAAAATATGTAAAATGGTGGGAGTTATTAATTAAGATTTACTATACCAACATGAAAATTAGTTGACTTTTATTATATCTTCATTTCTAATTACTATTAATTATGATGGAAGAGAAAAAAAAAACAATCTGCAAATAAAAAACAAACCACTTTAAAATATTATTCTAAACATATGTCTTATGGAATATGGAGTCGACCAATATTAATAGGGTTCAATCGTATATTGTTAATAATAATATAATTCATATGTGTTAATTATTAAAACATAAAGAATCATGTTATATGTAGGGAACTAAAATTACCTTTTATATTTAAAGCAATCAATTTCTAAAGGTAGTTTAGTTGTTGTCTTCTGCAATGTCTGAATAACAAAAGATTATAATATGAGTAATTAAGGAACGACAACATTAATCCTTTAATTATTATTACATAATATGAAATTAATCTCTTTGTTCAGATTCTCTTGAAAAACAAAATGTAAACATCTAAATATTTTTCAAAAAAACAAATTGAAAATTAATATAATGGATGAAATTTTACGTTCTTTAAGTTCTGCAAAGTTTACAATCGATACCAAACGAGTCTGTCAGTTTGAAGCAACAAATTCGCATTTTATTTAATCATTTGAAACTTGAAAGAGCCCTTAAGAATTCAATTTAAAATATTGTTTATTTTGAAATTGAAGAAAATATAAGTTAAAAATAAATTAGGAATAAAAAAATATGAAATGACCCCTTCACATTATAATATGTACCTTCTCTTATTAAAAGAAAATAACAATACACGCCACTGCGAAAACGAAGGCTAGTTGGGAAGTTGCCTACCTATATCATGTTATCCAAATTTAGTTTACCAAGCAACTTTGCAAATTTATAGTAGATCACATTATCGCTCTGGTTTGCTAAAATCTGCCCTTATATTTATATTTATTATTTTCTGCATTTTATTTCCTTTCTTTTGTACAATTTAAATTAATTTATTTTTGTTATATACGATGGTGATCTGAAAAGTTTCTGACCTGGCCAAGAAAAACGATGTTTTTCAATTTTTTTTTTTTTTTTTTTTTGTTTTATTTTTCAAAATTCAAGATAGCTGAGACCTGTACGATGACAACTGAACGTGTGCGAAATATTTTGCAAAACCATTTGAATATGGAAAGCTGTGTGCAACGTGGGTGCCACATTTCCTAACGTTAGACCAAAAATTGCTTCGAAAAACCATTTCTAACAACAATTTGGCGCTGTAGGCGTAATCCAAACGAATTTTTGCGTCGAATCATAACTGTTGATGAGACTTAAATTAAATTAAATCAAATTTAATTAATTAATTAAATAATTTATTAATTAATTAAATGAACCGTTATGAGAAATGTATCAGTGTTGATGGAGATTATGTTGAAAAATATAGCAAAAAAAAAATTGAAAAACATCGATTTTCTTGGTCAGGCCGGAAACTTTTCATCCCACCCTCGTTCAGTTAAATTAAAATTGATTTCATATCCAATAAAAATGCAAGTTAATGGTCAATAAACAAATATAAGATTTTTATTAAAATTTAATAAGTTTTTGGTTTGATCTAAAAATGGTTTGGTAGTTAAGAAGCTTCATAAGTTTGACGACAAAAACAATAGAATGTTACAATATAACGGAAAACAAATTGTTTTATAAATAATGTAACTATTCAACTATGACTAAAATTGTTTTAAAAACTATTTGAGTATTTTTCTATATTATCTATGCGGAGTATAATATTAAAGTGTAACATTATACTAATATTAATAATAGGTCACATAAAATATATCCTGTTGCATCAAAATATCGAGTTTCTTTTTGTAGCTTGATCATTTCAAATGAATCCAAATTGTCATGTGGTTGATGTTCAGTACCACCGCTATTTACTAACCGGGTTTGCTTCTTCAGTTTCAAAATTTCATCGACTTTTTCAATAATTAGCCGTTCATCTTTGACATCAAAATTCCCTAAACACATTTTGTAAGTTTTTCGACATGTTTTTACTATTTTTCTATTAAAAAGGCATCTCGTAACATATATTTCACTCATTTTCAATTTAACACGTGCAACAAATTAGAAAAGATCTTTTGAAAAAAATATAAACTGAAATGTCACCTTTAAGCTCATGTTTGTTTGAGACAATATGGTGAGTGTTGCCTACAATATTATATTTTTACATGCATGTATCAAAACAAATCAATTCAATTTTTAATATAAATAAAGAAAAACTCGAGAATTGCTACAATATATTTATAATTGCTTTCGAATTGACACAGAACAAATACTTTTTAAGATAAAAAAAAAATGATTTATGTATTTATTTTTAATTTCATAACAAATAAAAATAAAAAAACAATCTTTAGACATATTTTATTCTTTTTACTGCCAATTCAATTATATTATACTAAAGAAAAAAAAAATAGCTTGTTATATATAAAAATCGTCGATAATGTGGGGTGACTCAACCGATGACAATTTATTTTCTGACAAATTTTTCGATTCGTCGGTTATGTTTTGTTTTTAATTTTTTATATTTCTTATATTTTTATTTATTTATTGATTTTATTTTACTTTATTTTTTTTTTCATTTTTGTTTTATTCTTGTTAAGTTACAATTAAATAACAAAAATAATCCACTAGAGACTTGTCAAACCAATCGAAATCTTTTTTGATGAAAAATGTCTATAAAAAAAAAAAAAAAAAAATAAATTCTTTGAATTTTTTAAAATAATAAGTGATGATGATTTACAAATACTTTAAATAAATAAAAGTTTTATTTCCAAGAAAAAAGAGTAATTTTATTTATTTATATAAAAAAAAAGAAAGAAAGAAAACAGCATATATCAATTTTATGTTTCTTTTTGAAAGCTAAAGTGTGAAAAATACATATTTTTTTTCTTCATACATCAAAAACAGTTTCTAACTTGATCCATCCTCATCATCAAGATATTTTAATTGTACAATTTACTTTCTTGGATAATACTTTAACTTACTTCACTTAATTAAGACTTGTTTCTGTAGGTTTATCAAGTATAAAGATTGAGAAATAATATATATAATACATATTGTAATTGTCTTCTTAATTACTGGGCAGATGATTTAAAAGTTTAAAACTTTGCACTCCAAGCTATTTTTAATTTGACTTACCACTAACTTCAAATCAATTTCTCTATGGACTGGAAGCAACTTCAAGTTAATTTAGCGCCTTTGTTTAAGATAGAAAATTTTATTTTGTAATAAAATAAAAAAAAACGTTAATAATAATTAAGAAAAATACGCTTTATAAAAGAAGTTGCAAATATCCAAATTATTCTTAATAATCATTTCTAAAGAAAACCAGTGCCGCCCTAACCACAGGGCTAAATGGGCTATAGCCCCAGGGCGCAAGCCTTTTGAGGCGGCAATTTTTACCGACCGACGATAGTAAGGGAGGTATTGTTTTCACACCAAATTTCACATGTGGAGATTTTTACATATCTCCACGAATCATGCATTTTCTAAACAGAAAAAAGTATTTTTAGCATGATGTCTGTCCGTCCGTCTGTCCGTCTGTCCGTCCGTCTGTCCGTCCGTCTGTCCGTCCGTCTGTCCGTCTGTCCGTCCGTCTGTCCGTCCGTATAGATGTGTACAGCCTGAACGGCTCAACCGATTTTGATGAAATTTGGTATATTTACTTAATGCATCAGTGGGATGAATTGATCAACTTTTGGTGCAAATCCGGAAACCGGAAGTGGTAGTATTAGCGATCGACGATAGGAAGGAAAGGGTTATTTTCACACCAAAGGAGATTTTTTTATATATTACCACGAATCATACACTTTGTATTGGTTTTATCCTCGGGAAAATCATATTTATTAGTTTTTTCTTGATTTAAAATTATATGACGTCATCCAGGCATTCATGACATCACAGCCTGGTCTTGCATATATATTATAAATAAAATAAAATTAAAAATGTTTTATTTATTATTTATGTATCCATATCTGTTTTTTATTACATTAATAGATATATTAAAATTATTTGAAATTGTTTCTGTAGCTGGAAATTAATTTATTTCAAACAGTCGGTCGGTTCGGACCTGGCCACAGGTCAACTTATTTATTTGCGATATAGTATTTTCTTAGGAAGAAGGGCGCATTATTTTTAGAAGCCCATGGGCGCCGAATTCCTTAAGACGGCCCTGAAGAAAACTAAATATTTTTAATATTTACAGATTCAAGTTTATTTAATGATGAAATAATAATATAAAAAATTAATTATAAAATATAGAAATTAATTATTTAATTTAATTATGTAAACTATTTGTATATTTTACGTTTCATTTAATCTGACTAATATAATATGAGTTTAAAAGATTTTTTCAATTTAATGTGGTACTACTTATATCTAAATTCGTAAAATCTCTTCTTTATAGTGTTCAAAATACTTTGGTATATATGTATATCCTTTCATTCACAAAAAGCTTTATATATAAAATACTGGAAATTGAATTTTGATGAATTTTCTGTCTCTGTAGAGAATGTATTTTTGATAAACTTATATAAAATCCAATGAAAAGATCCTTCTTTAGAAAATAAGTTGAATATTTGAAAATAACCAATTTTATATCCTTAAAGAAAATTCCATATATAAATATATATATAAATATAAGGAGTATGGCGCATATTTAATTAATATTTTTAGTTCTGGTAAGTTTAAAGATCACTTTTCAGTTAAAATTTATTTCATCATGTTCAAGTTTTAATTTCTCTTCGCCAATTTTCTTACTCTCTTATTTTTAAGGAAATTATTTTAGAATTGTATAGAAAAGTTTGTGCTCAGCGATAGAACGCGACACAAACCTAAGTTATTAAAACAAAAGACATCGAAACAAAACTTTGTTTATATATATATATATACCATAATATTGAAAACTGATGATGTCCAGGGTCCTTTGGCTAAAAGTCCAAAAAATTTTCTTTTCTTAATTGAATCGAGACGTTTTCCGCTTTCAACCCGTTTTCCCCATTTCCCACTCCCCATTATCCTCTAAACTTTCCCGTAAATATGTTTTTTATCTTGGCGTTTTAATTATTTGATACATTTTCAAAATTATAACAATATCAAGTTTCACGTTTTCGGTGTAAAAAGTTTAACCACTTTGTAAAAATTAGACAATTATAGAATAAATTATGACAAAAGTTTTATAGGAGGGGAAAAAAATCTACGAGATTTTTATAATATATAACTCTCAAATGACGGCGATCACTTGACTAGAAAAATGAGAATTTCAACTTATTTAGTGTTTTATCAAAAAAAAAACAAAAAAAAAAAAAAAAACTTATATAAATATATGTAGGTAGGAAGGTATTATTTGTGAAAGTAATGAATTTAACTATTTAATTAAACCAATATTTAAAAATGTGAAGAATGAAATGAGTTATTTACAAAAATATTAATATTAATAAAAATTTATTAGGATTTTTGTTTTATTTAGTAATCTATATATATAAAAAAGGTTTTTTTGTCTGCACATTGCTCAGAATTTAAAATTTTTTGCATATCTTCGCGTTTCATGACCTCTAGAATCCAAAAGTGACTTTAGAATTTTTCATGTCTGTCTGTTTATCTGTGTCTGTCCGGAAAATAAGGATGTTATAGACTCAAAATTGGCTGGATCGTTTTGTATGAAATTATATCACAATATTCTTATATACCTCTATTTGAACATAGGCTATAAATTTTAATAATACCTAATGAATAACCGCAGAAATTATTTTTTTAATATTTAGGCGCTCTGAGAAGCTAGTTTTTAATAAAATACTAATAAAATTGTATAATATTATTTTTGACATTGAATTCTTTCTTAAATTCTAATCCTTTTACTGAAGGTGTCTAATTTAAGCGTCTCTTTCCCATTTCTGTCAAAATCATTCAATTTATTTACATAATAAGAAATTTTAGATTAAACAAATTTAAATATCAACATTCATTTTATGAAAAGGGTTATTCAGTGAAATTTCAATTTTGTTTTTGGAATTAAATATGAAATTAAAAGATTTCTATTAGAGAAATATTTTACTAATTGGAATATAGGTATTAGAATATATATATATATATATATTTTCTAAAATCTCTCTATAAAAAAATATTATTTATTTTATTACTCATAATTTATTATAAAAATTATTTTAAAAAAAGATGGATAATCGGTTGGTTTTATGGGTTCAAGTTCTTGTACCCAAAATGATAGAACTAAATTTTATTTTTGGCATAAATTTAATAAATTAATCAATAAATAGTTTATGATTATTAAATAGTAAAACTATATAACCGGAAACAATAAATTTAAAAAATAATAAACAACTATAAATATATTACTTCAAATAATTGTTGCTACATTCATTATTATTTACTATTTACTATTAAGTAACATACTAGCCATAATAAATAATAATGATAATTCATACATTTTTATAACGTTTTTCTTAACTTCACTTGGCGTCTGTCTCTTTGTCTGTCTGTTCGCTCTTTTGACAAATTGAAATCGATTTTTCATCGACTTTTTATTGAGATAGATTTTTGAAAATTTTTATAGATATTTCAATGGATCTCTAGAAGGTATAGAAGAAATATAATTGAATTATAACTAATTAATTGTAATTTAATTGTAATTTTTTTTATACATTGTATATATGTCCACGATAGAAAGGAAACAAAACAATAGAATAACCTTTTTTTATGAAGAAAATATATATATATATATATATATATATATATATATATATATATATATTAATGTATATATATATATATACGTTTATAAAATCTCATATTAATAAAAATTATTTATTTATAAATATAATATAATAATTATTATTCAATAATAACATTTACTTAACATAAATGCATAAATCAATTTTGGAAGATAAATATATTTTTTTGTTTTATTCAATTTGTAAATTTTCGTATAACTTCATCTTCAAGAATTAACATTTTTGATCATATGTTTGAATAAAAATTTTTAAGTATACAAAAATCAATGTAATTTGAATTCAATCTCCTGAAGAGTGAAGACGTGTGTTGAAGCTTAGATGAGAAATATTTAATAATTAGAAGCTTTTTAAATTTTATTTATTCTACTATATTCTATTCTCTATGTTATATAAATATAAATATTTATGTATATTTAATGTATTTTGAACATTTTCAGTTTATTTAACATATAGAATAAGAGTTGTAAATATATATACATATATATTTTAATCTTTTATAAATGCTAACATGTTACTCTATTTCTTTTCTGAAAAAGTTTTTCTGGGAATTTAATTTTATATTTCGTTTGGTCGAGATCATTGTTACAATTGTATTTGTTAATTAGATATCATTAGGTCAGAGGAAATTCGGAGTTAGGAGACTAATTGTATGTATGTACACATCTTTGTTTGTATCTTTGTATAAATTATAAATGTTAGTCAAGAATTACTCTGAGTTTAAAGTTAAAATTTATCAGTTAAATGAATAATATATATTCTAATATCTATTATAAATTATTTTGTTTTATTGCATTTGTTGTAAGTGGATTGACCAAATGACCAAATACATGAAAAAAAATATATATCCCCTTTAGTACAAATAGGAAAACAAAAATATTATAAGCAATTCTCAATATATTATATACAAATTTATATTTAATTGGATAAATGATGTGCACACCTTCACTCGTAGATCTTAATTATCCTATATATATAGATATAACCTATATATAGAGATATAATTAAAATTTCAGAAATTTTTCCTTAAACCTTAAAATAGATTTTTATTTAAAATGGATCAATGTCTTTATTTTTAGAAATATTTTTATGAAATTAGAAACTTACCTTTTTTTTTGTTCAATTCAATATTTATTTATTAAAGAGAGAAAAAAGCTTATGAAAATCTTCTATCCTCGCCAAAAATTGTATTTTTTTTGCCCTACTCTCCAATTATTTAATCCATATCTAAGTCGTTTTGTTCTTTAATGAGAAAAGCTCAGATATCGAGAGGAGTTAGGAGGGGAGGTGAATTTAGCGGAATAAATCCACTTTGGTTGCTTTGGTTGGAATTGATCCCGTAACTTCATTATCCCGGATAAATTTATACCATTAAAAACAATCCATTAAAATTTGTATTTTGATTTGATGATATATAATAATAATGATATAATCTATAATGAATTTTTCTTTTAATGATCAGGATCCCGGCGTGGGGGATGTGATTGCTGCCGCCGAAGAGAAGGCGGAACAGATCCGAGAGGGTCGCCCGGACACGGTCATCGAGTTCGTCAAGGACTACGGCTCGCACTACATCCACTCATACGCCACGGGAAACGCCCTTTATCAGGTATGGAGAAGAAACGATTTTTTTTTTAGATGAATCAAGACAGGAGAACGAACTGCAATTGGTACTTTGATTAATTCTTATTTCAAAAGAGCTAATAAATTCTCAATATTACCATTCAATGAAAAGACAAATTGTTTGCTCGTATGATAAAAGAAGTATAATTAATCTCACGAGTTAACGTTTAAAAGACATTTTTGATTTAAAATGAATATAAAATATTATTATATTTATTCTATGACATTAAATATTGAATCTAAAAATAAAGGGTTTTCTTTCATTTATATATTATTAATATATGAATGTTTAATTATAAATTTAATATTCTTTTCAAATAAGTTTATATATATTTATACAATCTAAATTATATTCTAGATAATATTGAAATAATTAATTAGTGAATAGTGAAAAAAATATTTCTAAAAATCCTAGTTATATATACGAGGTAGGTCAATAAGTCCATGACTTTTTGAATTTCCCGTCTCTTAAATGAAATGACAACACTGCCCCTATCAGCAGGCAACTATCAGTTCACTCCTGTCGAAATTGGAACCAGCTGGGTCTTTTAGTTTTTCTTTGACATCCATTAATAGCAGACTACCTCGTTGAGAAAAAAAATGGAAAAAAGTGAATTTCCATGAAAACTCATGAATAGGGGTACGAATTGCTCCCTCAACCGCCCTATTCTTCGGATTTATTCCCGAGTGCCTATTTCTTGATTCCAAACCTAAAGAAAGACTCGGCGGAAAGAGACTTGGCTCCAACGATAAAATCATCTCACTATTTTGATGTCCTCGACAAATCTTATTTTTTGGAAGGGATAAAAAAAATTGGAGAAAAGTTGGACAAAGTGTATTTTCTTAGATAATCTTATGTACAACAAATCCAATGAAATTTTCTATGAGTAATAAATTTAATTTTTCAAATAATACACAATTTAGAAAAAAAATTTCAACGATTTTTTTTAATTTCAGATTTCAAAAATAATCCACTAGATATAAAAGTAAATAAAATAATTACAAAGGAAATCATGTTAAAAATAATATGACACATGGGCACAAATCACTTATATAAATTGAATTTTCAATTAATTTGATTGATGTTAGATTTTAAATGGGAAACATTATTAAACATTCAAATATTAATAAAATTAGATATAAATAATAATATTATCACATTTTGCAGCTAATGTCATGTCATGCAATATAAATAATTTCTATAGATTTATTCGATAGATAACATAGAATACAAAATTTATAGAAACTATTTGAATTCAAAATCATATCTAATAAATTATATCTACTTATAAATATTAATTACTATCTAACTATCCCTGTTTGACTGTTTGACTAGAAAATTCTTGACAATTACCCTTACCTGAACCATCTACATCCAATTCTTATCTTCTTCCAATTCTATCTTTACATTGCCTTCCCATTTTTATTGAACTACTCCCATTCGTGCCCCAATTAGTTTCCAAATATAATCAACCTTTTCGAAAATCTTTCCTCCTTCATTTGACCAGCGTATTTCCTGATTATTCAATGTTTGAGGGCTCATAAGAAGATTTTGATAAAAAACATATAAATGTTTTATTTATTAACGACATGAAGACATTCTGAATGATCTTAATATATTTGTTATTGGACAAACAAATATTTAATTTCTTTTTGCTATCGTTGTCTGAGATAATTTTCCTTTATATGATTCATTATTATCTTTTATTAGCTGGTTTCTAGTTAGAATGCCAATGTCTTTTATTGCCTTATAACCTTTCATGGAAGGCCCGTTGAAATTCAAATGAAGTTGGAGGGTAATAAGTTCTACCTTTTAGGCCTCTTTAATGGATTCTATTGAGATAAATAACAACAGATTAGATAAGGGTCGGCAACATGTAATATTACATCAAGTGATCACCCGCTCTAAATTTACTTGAAGAGTGTTACTTAACTTAACATAAGGTATTTCGTTTTCCCTCTATTAATAAAACTATATTACACTAATATACTTCCAAATTGTAATTAATAAAAAAAGAACGAAAATTGTTTAATTTTGGTTAAAGTTAAATTTGTAAATTACTTTTTAAATATCTTTTTTAACAGTTTATTCTTATTTATTATCATTATAAAAGATCCTAAAATTATTTATTAATCAATTTTATTATTCCTTTTAATTAAATATTTTATTAAATCTTACTATTATATTAAAATACATTATAATATGAATGTGTTTTTATTATTTTAATTGATATGTTAACACAATATAGACTATTAAAAAAAGGCTGTTCATTTGTTAATATCAATTTTTTACTAGTCACAAACTCTATTGAGGATCTTATTTTAACTTTTTATTTTTATTTTTTTTATTTAATGATAATTTAAGAATATCTTATTTAATTTTCTGTTTGAACCTAATTGAAATTTTTATATAAAATATAAATGTACAAAATTATTGTAAATATGTGATATTTTTATTTAGTAAATCATTTGATGTATTTCTATTAAATTTGTATTAAACAATACCAGAGGAGGAATTATATTCGGAAGAAACAAACTACTCTGACAATAATCTGAATAGAAATATCAGCTAATTTCTATTTTAGGATTAGTCCACTCTCATCACATGTAAAAGGACATAAATAACTTGGATTGGATTAAAAGGCACGTTAGTGCAAAATCACAGCTTTTACTTAACTGAGTATAGTTGATATTTCCATCACTAATATAATTAATAGTTATATATACCTATAAGTTAAAAAACTAAAAATATTTTAATTTTTCATATTCCTAAAAATTTCTTTATTAACAATCGATTTATATTAGAGAAGGCACCATAGGGTGGTGGGCAACAGCGATGGCTCACATTCTCATGGTTCCGGGCCTAGCAAGGGAATTTCTCTATCTGGGGTCTATGGCAGTGCTCCGCAACCGGTGTGACGCGGCACACTGGTTTGCCTTAAAGGAGATACATGAATATAAGAAATTTATATTTTTTTGATTTATAATTATATTATATGCGGATTTTTAAGTTTCATTTGATCGCGGCGGCACACCTGTATCTCCTTTAAGGCAAACCAGTGTGCCGCGTCACACCGGTTGCGGAGCACTGGTCTATGGGATGGAGTCAACCTAACATTCGGAATCAAAATTAGGAAGCTACTTGATAAAAAATAGCGCCTCCGATCAAGAAAATCAAGACAAAGGTTAATAAGACCCCTTCTATTGATCATACGACACCTAATTAATATAATCTACTTGATTGGTGATGTCTTATCGAAGGAGATACAAAAATCAGAGGTTATATTAGAGAAAAGATGGAAGATTTCCTTACGGCCAATTGTGTAAAGGCCTTTATAACTGCAGTGCGTTTCAAAAAATAATAATAACAATAAAATTAGAAATAGTACCAACTATTTCTGGTTTTATCTTAATAAACTTCAATTTTTTCGGTTATTTAATGGTATTTTTAATTGTTAACAAAAATTAAAATGGTTTTTGGTTCTTTTTATTAAAGAAAATTATATAGTATATTATCTTACAATATTTAATTCATTCTCTTTTTTTTATTATTTTTTTTTTATGGATACGATAATCTTTCTTTTAATTTTTAATGAAAAAAGACAGTTATGTTGTCAAACCTAATCAGATTACTGGACGGTATTTTAGCTATCATATATCTAGGGAATTGGGAATTTGATTATACTAACAATTTAGTACTATATATTCTTGTAAGTTCATCTCAGCGCATAAACTTTACGAAAGCGGAGACGTTTGCTGGAAAGACGCTTAAAGCTAATCCTCTAAGGAAGAGTATAATCTTGCTCTTGTTTTTTTTTAAATGGGATTACTATTTTATATTCTTAATAAGAGTTTCAGAATTCTGATTTTAAAATTATTACAGTTTGACGAAATTATATTTTATAGAATAAAAACCCTGCTATATATTTAGAATTATATTGCAATTAAAATGAGTAAAAATAAAGTTGAAATGTGGTTAAATTTGAAAAAAAAAAAAACATCTTTTCATATGCAGAATATTGAAATTTTGTTTATTATAAGAAGTTTATAAAACACTTTTGTTGAATATCAATGAAAAGACTAATTAATTAGTAAATAATCAGCTAAAACTTTTAGAAAATAAATTCTAAAAATCACTTTTACCTATTTATTCCATAAATGATTTTTTTTTAAATTTATAATGACTCTATACAATTGAATAAACTTTATTAAAACACAACAACTACGATAAATATTTATTTAAAAAGGATTAGAAATTGAAAGATTTAATTTAATGTTCCAAAATAAATGTGTGAGGTGGTACTACGAATACGAAACTTTATTTAGAATATTATTTATGTAATAAAAAAAAAGAATGTTTTATTTTAGAGGTGAGTAAATAGTCCAGATAAATTTATTTCTAAAATAATATTAGAGAACAAAATTTAATGTTCCAAATATTAGAGATAAAATATGAACCATCCATCTTTTTTCAACCTATATATATATATAAATTGATATTTTAACAAAAATAAATATACTTTAATAATGAATATTTAGATTCATTTTTTTTTTAAATAAGAATGGGGAAAAAAAATGTGAAAATTTAATATCTGAGTTTTGTTAAAAGGTAGTGAGAGTTGAAAAGAAAGTTTGAATTTACTATATACTTTCAATGTTCTGTTCAAAAAGTAACAAGAAAAAAGATGTGACTTGATTTAGGAAACTTTTTATTATATATATATCCAGGTACTATTATAGCCTAAATTATGAATTGGATACAAAAAGTTTTGGTGGATTAAAGTGTAGCCGAGATTTCATAATGTCGATTTGTTTAAGTTTATTTTTAGAGGTATTTTACGAGAAATGCATACTTATATTTTAATGAAGTCTTTATTAATAATAAATAATATATATATATATATCACGATAAATTCATACTTATATTTTAATGAAGTCTATAAATATATAAAATATAGACTATACTATTAATACGATATAAAATATACAATATCTATTCGCTCATTAAAATGAAATATTCTTTATCAATCTAAAAACCTAAAATTTAAAAGGTTATTAAACAAAACATCCATCCGCTCTTGATCGAAATAGCTTCCATTAATTACAACGATTTCAAGGGAAGCGTCGTCTATTTCTTACGAATACTCTTATTCGCCTGGCAAGAATCATTCTTTCGAAACTTGTAATTCCCTTAATGTTCTTAATGAATGATAAATGATCCAATTAAAATTTAAGAAAATTTTTACCAAATATGTACTTCTACCTTTAATTAATTATTGTTAATTATTCGAAATTAACTTGATACAGTTTATTTCACCTGAAAATACTAATAAAATATAAAGAAAGAATATCCGATGGTGTAGGTGTATACATGAAAAAAAAAATATTCCTTTTAATCAATTATTTATCTCTTTATTAAAATATTCTTTTAAAAATATTGATCTTAGGGAGGATCTTTAACCCTTCACCTGATTTTTTTATTATAATTTGTGAATTCTATTTATTTAAATATTGAAATTAACTAAAATGGCAAAACAAACCAAATTTTACAATCAATATAATACATATAATTATATCTATTTTGATTCAAATTAGTCTGATGTCAAAGATTGAGTTTAAATTTATTTATTTATTTATTTATTATAATTTTTCCAGAGGTTCTATAGCCACTCCATTAGTTTTAGTATTTATTTATTTATTATTTATGAAAATAGTTTCAACAATGTGTAAATAGGACATTAATGTTAATTTATCAATTTGCTGTTAATTTCTAATAATAATAAAAATAAGCTGGAGTGTCTCCACTCGACTATCTCGCAATTTGAATTGGATTAAATAACATAATATATTATATTTAAATTAAATTTAATTAATTATAAATTATAAATAATAAATATTAAACCAGCACATGTTTGGCTTTTTATTGATGGCACCATGGCACGTGTTGGCGCGTGAGATTTGCAGTGTTAAAAAATTAATTCTAGTACTTTCAGCAATTCAATCAAGCTGAAATTCTATATATAGCAGTTTTATACAATTATTAATCATGTGAAAAATTATCAAACATATATTTTTATTTTTACGGTTACTTTAGAGGAAAAAAAATCAAAACGTTGTAGGTAATGACCCTCTTCCGGTTGAGCTACATTTCTCAAAAGTTGATAGAAAACTATGAATTTTGAATAATGCCCATGTACCAAATTTCATCATTCTAGCTCAAACCGTTTTTGCGTAATCTTGTCTACACACACACACACATTTTTCTCAACCTTAGTGAAAATGATTCAGGAACCTTCAAAACGTATAAAAACTTCAAAATCTCAACATCGAAAATTTTCATGATCGCAATACTATCTCTGGCGAGATAGTAATCAAATATTGTAGTGTCAATTAGCTTCACTAAATTCACTTAAAAATCAAATATATAATTAATTAATTAATATAATTTTATTTGTATCATAACTGAATTTTAATTATTTTATTTATAATATTTATGTTTGGGAATTTAAGCTTTATTTAAAATATTAATTGAAAAGTAAGTTTATGAGTTAGAAAATATGATAAATTTGATTTTAAAAAACAAAAAGTGTTTAAAAAAAATATAAAAATATTCATATTATTTATTATTATATTAAATATTCTTTTTTAAAAAGAAGAAAACTTATATTATAGATTTAAAGGATTTCACTTTCAATGGATCAAGGATCTAAAATAAAATGAAAAGTTCTACCGGGAATAGAGAATTACTTTATATTTATTTAATACACTAAAAAATAAATAAATTCAATGACAAAAACTTTTAAATGTAAAACTCCTTTAAGTGAAATCGAAATTAATTTCTTTTATTTTTATGAGATTTCGAAACGATTAAATTTTATTACTTTAGATTTTTTTTTTACATTTCATAACTACATTAAATTATTTAGTTTTAGTTCTTTTCTGGAAATTGCTTTTAAACATCTAAACACACATTATCCTTAATTGCACTGACAATCTTTTATTAAATTACATAGAATAAATAAATTCTCTATATAAGGTATATATGTAGGTATATATTAAACCGAATAAGCATTTTTCCATTGTGTGTGAATTATATATATATATATATATAGTACTTGACAAATACAAATATGCTATAATTTGAATAATCCGGTCACTGAGGTCTTCATACCAATACATTCTCAGCATAACCAAATGATAAATGAATAATTAATGAATTTTTTTTTACGGAAAAAGGCGGAAAGAATGGCCGAAAGTCTATGTTTGAGTCGAACCTACGTAATTTGTATGTAATTTCATTAACGCATGCCAGAGACAACAACTGGCTAGTTTGGGATGGGATGAGGGTTGGAAGTAAATTTCTGTTGCATACTTTTTCCGTCAGTCGTGAATTTGAAAAAGCCTTTAAAACAAAAAAAAAAAAAAAATAGGATTAAAATCTAGCTAAATTCGTTTGGGGTATGGCTCGAGGGATTAGCAAATACAATTATTATCATTCTATCTGAGGGTAAAAATTGATGAAATCCCCTGATGAGTCAATTATTTTAACAGAGATTATTCAATGCAAAATGTGGCCGGTTGATAAATGAATCTTCAAAGATTTTTGACGCACATGTTTTGTTTTCCATATCTAAGTAATGAAATATATCGTTCATTATTCTTTTATATCAACAAACCAATTTGCATCGAAAGTGTATTTTATAAAATTGATATGGTAAATCTTTGTAAGTTTTAGGTTAAATTAAAGGATATTTCTGAGAAATAGATTTAAATCTTTAAGAAATAGAAAGGGTAACAACAAGAAATAAAAACTTAATAATAATTGATTTTTATTTCATACTCTTATAAATAAGTATCAATATACTAATATTATTTTCTTACCAAATAAGAAATTCCAAAAATTTTACATTCATACCAGAGCTTCCCAAACTTTTTCGGTATACGGCTCCCATAATACATCGGATTTTTTCCGCGGCTCCCATAATTAGGGTGACCATATTTCGAAAACACCAAACCGGGACAAAAGGTTTACACCTTTTTACTATCTCGCCAGAGATAGTATTGCGATCACGAAAATTTTCGATGTTGAGATTTTGATGTTTTTATACGTTTTGAAGGTTCCTGAATCATTTTCACTAAGGTTGAGAAAAATGTCTGTGTGTGTGTGTGTGTGTGTGTGTGTGTGTATGTGTGTGTGTGTGTATGTGTGTGTGTATGTATGTAGGCAAGATTACGCAAAAACGGTTTGAGCTAGAATGATGAAATTTGGTACATGGACATTATTCAAAATTCATAGTTTTCTATCAACTTTTGAGAAATGTAGCTCAACCGGAAGAGGGTCATTACCTACAACGTTTTGATTTTTTTTCCTCTAAAGTGACCGTAAAAATAAAGATATATGTTTGATAATTTTTCACATGATTAATAATTGTATAAAACTGCTATATATAGAATTTCAGCTTGATTGATTCGCTGAAATTACCAGAATTAATTTTTTAACACTGCAAATCTCACGCGCCAACACGTGACGTGGTGCCATCAACAAAAAGCCAAACATGCGCTGGTTTAATATTTATTATTTATTATTTATAATTTATAATTAATTAAATTTAATTTAAATATAATATATTATGTTATTTAATCCAATTCAAATTGCGAGATAGTCGAGTGGAGACACTCCAGCTAATTTACTTTCCCGCATACTTCGTATAAAGGAAGTATTGGAATCGTCAAAAATTTCGACTTCGAGATTTCGATAGATCTTGACGTTTTAGACCTCCCTGAGTGGAAAAATGCCATTTTTCGAATTATGTCTGTGTGTATGTATGTATGTATGTATGTATGTATGTAATGTCTGTAAGCAAATTTACTCAAAAACTAATCAAGCTAGGACTTCGAAATTTGGTACACCGATATTATTCACAGTTTGTAGATTTCTATCAAAATTTCGTCAAAATCGGTTAACCGGAAGTGGTACTTACCTACACTGGTTGCGTTTACCTTTCAAGTAAAGTACCAGTTTGCTTCCAGATATTTGCTTCCTATTTTGTATATAGATTTAAAAATATGAAAAAAATTCAGATACCAAATTTCATCATGATCTGACTACCGGAAGTGACATTTTACCTATACAAGTAACGTTAGGTGTAAATTATAAATATATATAATAGTGTTAAACCATTTTACTTTATAATTTAAATTAATTAGTTTGTTTATTTTTATTGTTGTTAAAACATAATAATAATAACCTAATTACCTATTTATATGCGGGAAAGTCTAGGGGAGGACACTCCCGAATTTTTTTAAGAGACAAATTGAAAAATTTTTGAAAAAAAGTACAAAATGTTCAAAAAAACGGTCCAAAAAACGGTAGAGCTTTTTTTTTAGAACCAAAAAATTTCAAGTATTAGGAAATTTTTTCGCGACTCCCCTACAACGGCGTCGCGGCTCCCCAATTTGGGAATCACTGATTTATATGATACTAAATAAACTGAAGTGTCTCCAATCTCCCAAATTGAATTGGATTAAATAACATATATTATACTTAAATTAAATTATAAATTAAGATTAATAAATAATATTTATTAAACCAGCGCGTGTTTGGCTCTTTGTTCACGTGCTGGCCCGTTAAAAAATTAATTCCGGTACTTTCAGCGATTCAATCAAGCTGAAATTCTATAAATAGCAGTTTTATACAATTTTTAATCATGTATAAAATTATCAATCATATATCTTTATTTTCACGGTCAGTTTAGAGGAAAAAAAAGTCAAAACGTGGTTAGTAATGACCCTCTTCCGGTTGAGCTACATTTCTCAAAACTACGAATTTTGAATAATGCCCGTGTACCAAATTTCATGATTCTTGCTCAAACCGTTTTTGCGTAATCTTGTCTACAAAGACACACAGACATTTTTCTCAACCTTTGTGAAAATGACTCAGGGACCTTCAAAACGTATAAAAACATCAAAATCTCAACATCGAAAATTTTCGTGATCGCAATACTATCTCTGGCGAGATAGTAAAAATGCTCATCAATAATGCATTGTTGTTTTAAAGGTTTATCAAATATTATATTAATAATCAGTGTATTTTTATAAAACTAAAAGATAACTATTATAATACTTGTTATTAAATAAAGTTTAATTAATTTAATGGGTTCAAGTAAAATTTGTGTAAACTCATAATTAAATATGTTCTATAAAAACCACAATAAAATTGTATATTTAAATATTTAATATTTTTTGTTCGTTATTTATTCTAATATATCGTACTTACTGATTATATTTATTTAATATTTATATACGATATATATATATATATATATATATATATAATCGAATATAAATGCCATTTAAATAATATTCAGGTGTATTTATTTTAATACTTTATTTATTTTATCAATTTCATAATTTTACAATTTGTAATATACCTATATACAATATATATATATATAATTTGTAATAAAATTTAATTATCAACGTTTAAAAATTTTAAGTATTAGATATAATAAGTATATATATGTATTTTAAGAATAATATTTATATTAATTTTCAAAAATAAGTGCTTTTAAAGATTTATGTATATATATATATATATATATATATATATATATTTCAATGATAACATTAACAATATTTTAATAAAAAAAATAATAAAAATTTCTTATGGAATTTATTAAAATTCCAAATATATTTATTTGTGTCCTTCATTCTAAAAAAATAAAACATAATGTTGGTCAATGGAGATAAATAAATATGAAAAGTTTTCCATTTTTCTTCTTTATCAAAAATATAGAGGTTTAAGAGTAGAAAGAGGACCTCGGGAAAAACTAAATTGACTAAACAAGAACGGATCCGTAGCAGGAGGCAATCCCGTGTAAGAAAAGACAGAGGCCACTACCACCTGGTAATAAACTGTTATTAGATATTTTGGGTTAGCTCTCCGGCATAATTTTTTTTTACGACAACACCTCCCAGCATTCGAGGATCAAATCTCAGACCGAGGGCATGAAATGTCTCTATTTTTCACGAGTTATTTTATAACATTTTTTATCCAATCTTAAATAGGAATTGACTTTTAAAATTTCACATATTTCAACGAATCTGAAAAAAATACAAATATTTAAAAACTTAAAAATAAAAATATATAGAATTTTGTTTTTTTTGTTTGATATTTTTATTATAAGATAACAAAATCTCATTTTGTATAATCTAATTAAATCCAATTCGTGAATGATGTTTTCAATTATTTAAATAATTTTCTTGCTATATGAACATAATGAATATTTTAATATAAATAATCAACAAATTAAAATCACAAAATTGTTAATCGATATATATATATATATATATGAATAACTAATTCAAACAAACATGCTATGATAAATTATTAAATCGATTCCTAATTAATTGATTTTTAATGTTTTTTCCTAATCTAGACCAAAATAATAAAATTATTTTAGTATATAAAACAAATATTATGTTTTTATAAATTAATTGATGTATTTTGATAGGATTTCTTGATAAAAATGAATTCCACAATCATAATTCAAATTCCTAATAACATTAACAAATAACTAAATGTATTGTAAACTGTATATTTTTCAAACATATCGAATCTTTTAAATGTCAAAAAGAGAATAATTCCTAGGCGCAATATAATTTCAGGTCGGCACTCCGATTTTTACTTATTTAATAAGAAGGCAGGTCGATAAGTTCACATCTTTTTGAATGAAACACTGGTTTTTGGGTAAAAAATACGTTTCAACATTGAGCTCTATACATTTCGTCTAACGTTTTTACAATTTTTTTATTCATTCCAAAAAATAAGATTTGTCGAGGACATCAAAATAGTGAGATGATTTTATCGTTGGGGTCAATCTCTTTCTGCCGATCCATTTCTTAAGGCTTGGAAACAAGAAATAGGCACTCGGGAATAAATTCGAAGAATAATGCGGATGAGGGAGAAATACGTAACCCAATTCATGGATTTTCATGGAAATTCACTTTTCTCGTTTTCTCCTCAAATCACGAGGTAGCCTGCTATTAATGGATCTCAAACAAAAACTAAAAGACCCAGCTGGTTCCAATTTCGACAGGAGTCATCTGATAGTTGCCTGCTGACAGGACCAGTTCTGCCATTTCATTTAAGAGATAGGAAATTAAAAAATCACGGACTTATTGACCTACCCTCGTATATACATAATAAACTAAGTTTTAAATATTAAGTTGGATTTTATTTTATTTAATCGAGTTGGATATTTAAATACATAGGATAATTTCAAAACTATAGTTTGCAAATCTTTCTTTTTGGTTTAATTAAGAAAAAGAATGCGTGAGGATGAAACGAAATCAATTCCTATGAATATTATTAAGACTCGGGACTAGACATGCCTGACTACATTCATAATAAACCCTTTGGAGAATTAAAGTATGATTTAAATGATAAATTGGATCTTAAAGAGTCGAGAAACACGAATGATTTATTGAGTTTATATTTGAGCTTGATATTAATTTTAGTGAAATATGATTTATTAATTCAATAGAGTGAAAAGACGAGCGAAAAAAGATTAAAAAAAACACGAAGAAGCCAGCCAGCGTCATAATAAAAATAAGAGAAAATAATAATAAATAAGGAAACAAGACGGTCTGTGGAGTATAGTAAGGAAATTCCCGGATAATAAAATTAAGATGAATATCAAGCTTATTAAATAATAATTAACCTATAATTAATGAATTAATAACCAACATCCCAATAAAATTTATAAAAATTATATTTATTCTTCCTGTTAAATGAAAAAAATAAATATTAAAGAAAATAATTCATTTTATTTTACTTGAAATACAAATACCAATCAAATGAAAAAAAAGAAAAGATAAAAGAATAATATATTGTGATTGAAAATTAATTTATTGAATTAGTATTGATTGAATATTATTTGTAATTTGTTAATATTTTATATTTTTTTATTATCAATTAATATATCATAATATACATATATATATACTTATTATATTGATGCTTATTTCATTTTTTTACTTCGATTAATTTTATCTAGGTATCTCGTTATTAATAAATTAGTAAACTATTTCCGGAGCGGATATCAAGTACTAAGTTCTAAGGGATTGGATTGGTATCAATCAAAGGCATTCACTATTGATTGGTGTAACCTCTTAATACATACCCTGACGTAATAATTATTTATTATAAATACTAATGAAATCTTGATAACAACTCCGGAAATAGAACAGGTAACCTCAAACAAAATTCAATTAATTTTATTTTAAAAGAATGTGTAATTTAAATTAGAGGGGTGTTTAAAGCGCTTTTGTCAATATTTTCGTACCTATGATTAGTAATAGTATTAATTAATGAAAAAAATAAAATAACTCTATTTTCAACTAAAAAATTTTATTTAAATTCTTCTATAAATTAAAACATCACATGAGTAGATTTTTTAATATATCACCACGAATCATGCATTTTCTTAACAGAAAAAAGTATTTTTAGCATGATGTCTGTCCGTGCGTCCGTCCGTCCTTCCGTCTGTCCGTATAGATGTGTACAGCCTGAACGGCTCAACCGATTTTGATGAAATTTGGTATATTTACTTAATGCATCAGTGGGATGAATTGATCAACTTTTGGTGCAAATCCGGAAACCGGAAGTGGTAGTATTAGCGATCGACGATAGGAAGGGAAGGGTTATTTTCACACCAAATTTCACATGAGGAGATTTTTTTACATATCACCACGAATGTATTGGTTTTATCCTCGGGAAAAATCATCTTCATTATGTTTTTCTTAATTTAAAATTATATGACGTCACCCAGCCCTTCATGACGTCACAGCCTCGGGTAGCGCCGGGTAACGCCGGCTACTTCAGCTATATATTATAAATAAAATAAAATTAAAAATTTTTATGTTCTATCCATATCTGTTTTTTATTACATTAATAGATATATTAAAATTATTTGAAATTTTTTCTGTAGCTGCAAATTAATTTACTTCAAACCGGTCGGTTCGGACCTGGCCACAGGTCAACTTATTTTTATTTGGTATCATGTTTACACTTGAAATAAACATTTTCTGATAACAATATATAAAACGCATATCAAAATACTCGTTATTCAATGTAGATTCATTTTCACTAGCATTATATAATTTTATGATGCTTCCTTAATTAAATATTAATTATTGAATTTTGACAGATAAAATGTGATTTCGGCTGCCATTTTGAATGACGTCGAATCTTTTGATTAATTATATTAAATGATTATTCTTTGCATATCTCTTCTCTCAATACAAGATTATCTTTGATTCTTGTATTTCTTGTATTATAACTATTTCCATGATCATTTTTCTTTGTTTAATCAATATTTAATGAATAAAGTCTTTACCATGTATTGCTTATGGGCTGAATTTTCATAGCCTTTAAGTCAGTGGTTCTTAACCGGGGGTGCCCGCACCCCTGGGGGTGCGGGAATGTATTTTTGGGGGTGCGGGAGAAGCCCCTACCTAACTATAAAAATTATTAAATATCATTTATTAAATTTCTTATAATAAAATATTTGAAATCTGCAATAATGTCCCCAATATTGAAGCTCATAAAAATTGCTAGGAACCTAAAATGCAAGTGATGACTTACGCGTATGTCTTTCGAAAAAGGAACCTCGCTTCGCCAGTATAATAATGAACAAACAACAACAGTCATTAATAAAAATAATATTGTTTTGTATTTATATAAAATGTACAATGTTTTTCAATAAACAATAAACAATAAGTTTCGCCAAAAATGTATTTTTCTAGACTAAAAAAATTAAAACACATTTTTCAATGGGGGTGCGGAGATATATTTTCAGATTCAATGGGGTGCGACTCGCTAGAAAGGTTAAGAAACACTGCTTTAAGTGAATTTCTTTCCTATGTTTTTACTAGTTGATAAAACAGTCGCAACGGATTGGACTTTGACTAGTAATTCTTTTGTCTGAGTTCAAATCTTTCAATTTGTTTATTTTTTATAATTTTATTCTTTAGATTTTTTTAATAATATGATTATAAATATTAATATACATAATATTATTTAAATTAATTATTATGAATATTAATTAATTTTATTAGTATTATGTTATATATAATTTTGGGTCGAGTAGAGTAGTCTAGGACTAAACGGTGTATTGAGAAAGGGAAGCCCTTGGATAATAAGTATATGAAATATCGGGATAAGAAAAATATAAATATATGGTATATAAAAGATGTAATAACATATAGGATGATTATGATTTAAAATTAATTTTTAATAAATTTAAAAATAATATCCCGGGTAGCGAGTAGATTCTTTTCTATAAATCCAGTAGAATAAGAATTCTATTTCAGGGATTGGCGTCCCTGCCCTCACGTGAGCTCATGATTTCTTCTAAATCCCTCTTCTACCTGGAGGAATCATGTCCTTTACCCGTTGACTCCTTTCCATCCATTCCCTTACTTTCACTCCCCCCTCCCCTGATCATTCAAAAAATCAAATTTATTTGGATGAAGGAGAATACCTAGCATAGCTTCATTAAAAAGAAAAAAAATTGAAATCTTGTCTCTTATAGGAGACTCTTTAGAGTCTCCTATATATATTTGAATTACCCCCCGAAGGGGGGTAATTCAAATATATCCAGATTACGTCAACACTTCGACTAGCAAAACCCGCTATATTCACGAGTGAGACATGTCTTATATGCCTCTGAGAGGACCCACCTCTCCAACGCTTCATATTAGTAAAAACTTGGAACTCATATTTATAGAACGCTTTGGAGAATTAGAAAAAACCAATAAAATCAATGTTTTTCATTTTATTAAAATTTTTGACTAAATCTTATAAATTGTGATCAAGACAAATTCATTGACCATAATTTTAGCCAGATTCTAAATAAAATTGATTTTTTGTATCATTAAATGGAAATATTTAATTAATTTTAATATCGGTTTATTTTTACAGTTGAACAAAAATCTTGCCTCATAACAACAGATAAAACCTATACGAATCGATTCATCATGAAACGTAGATTCATATTCACTACTATTATATAATTTTACGTTGCTTCGTTGATTAAATATTAATTATTGAAATTTGACAGATTGAAAAGATTTGCCGCCGTGTTGCCCCCCTCCGCCACCTCTTCTCACCTCCCACCCGCCCGCCCCCCTCCCTCCCTCCTGGCCTGCCTGTCGAGGTGTGCTTCGAGCGCAATCAGTTCCCGTTCCTTTTCCAGTCGAAGATGTTGACCACCGAAATCATCACTCAATTAAGAATTTATTCTAAATTTATTTATATTCCTATTAATTTAAATGAAGTTTAATAAATTTTAGACTAGATTCAAATAAAAATTTAATTTTATAAATGATAGATTGATAACTTTTTACTGATATATTAATTATATACGATTTATAAATGTCGCCGCCATTTCAATTGGCTTTGCTTATCGGTGACATTGAAGGGGACAGCATAGCAATGCTGCATTGCTTACCCCCTAATGGATGAGATTCAACTGCCTTTGACTTTATTTTCTAAATAAATTATATTATTTCGCCTTCGTTAAATAAAATGAATATACAAATTATTTATACTACGTATTATACGACAAATAAATTAATACGAATTATTTTAATAAATCGATTTAACCAAGGAAGGGTTATTTGCACACCAAATTTCACATGAGGAGATTTTTTACATATCACCACGAATCATGCACTTTTATTGGTTTTATCCTCGGGAAAAATCATCTTTATTAGTTTTTTCTTAATTTAAAATTATATGACGTCGTCCAGCCATTCATGACGTCACAGCCTGGTCTTACATATATATTATAAATAAAATAAAATTAAAAATATTTATGTTATATTCCTATCTGTTGTTTATTACATTAATAGATATATTAAAATTATTTGAAATTGTTTCTGTAGCTGGAAATTAATTGACTTCAAACCGTCGGTCGGTTCGGACCTGGCCACAGGTCAACTTATTGTAACCTTCTTTTAAGGTAAAGAACCTTAAACTTATTGTTTCTATCAACCATACTTTATTTAAAAAGTTTTTCCCCATTTTGAAAATAAGTCAGAATCTTTATTTATATATTTACAGATAATTAATATGTGTTGTCCTTTTCAGGAGATTAAACTTTCATGTGTAACATTTTTTTAGCTGTGTGAACTGAAATGTTGAATCATGACATCATCATTTTTTATAAATTTAAAATATTCATTTTAATTAATTAAGGATTAAATTATTTATATTTTTATACAATAGGCATAATAGTAAAAAATAAAATAATAAAAGAATCAATAAACTATTTAGAAACCAAGTTTTTATTTTACTTCTAATTTTAATTTTTATTTATTTAATTATCTGAATAACAAATTGTAAAATAAATAACAAAGAATCATTAAAATGATATTGTATATCTCATTTTTATTAATGATAATAATATTTCGGATTATTATAATTGCTAAAACAAGGAAATCAATATCAATAACCCAATTAGAAATAAAAATATTTCATTTGATTTATGAGAAATTATTTCTATTGCAAAACAATAGTCACTATATTATTTTGAGAGTTGTAATTTAGAAAAAAAAAAAATTATAAATAAAAATTTCAATGATTTTTTTTTCCACTTTTTTCATTCATATTCATAAAATCTCTTCTATCTTAAAAATGAATGTCATATTTCTTGTTTTGTTGATTTCAAAATAAAAATAAAAAAAACTGTAAAAAAAGAATATATATATATAAATCCAATCTATTTTTTATAAATATTTATTAAATTTATTAGAAGTAGAAAGTTTATATATATAGATTTGGGGAATTTTGTTGAACGGGCTTCAATATGAATGTCAACAGGAGACGTTTGTCAATGGTGAAACGAGATTTCATGTGTGCCTAAAGGGGTTAAGGGTAAGGCAAGATGGGGGGGGGGAGGAGAGAGTGTGAATATTGTGACCCAACTAATACCAACTTAAGATTCAAATCAAATTATTATTCACCCTAACTCGTTAAAATATTATATATTCCAAAGAGAAATGGAACAAGATACACTATATTAGGACATTTTTAGGGAATGAAGGATCTGGAAACAATGGAATATTTTACTCCCTTTTGAAACTAAAAATAACAAAAAAAAAAAAATATAAACAAAATATTAATCAATTTTAATATGTTAAGTTTGTTTTTAATATTATAAAAAGCATATTTTAATACTCATTTAAAGATGTTTAAAGCTGGAGGGGAAGAATGTGATTAGAAAATGTTACAGGTATATTAAAAAAAGGAAAAAGAGAAATATTTCACCGATATTTTCCATTTTGAAGTCTCCCCTTGAAATTTCATTAACGATATGGGCGAGGGAAACGGAACTTGAAATTTCAATAAAATCTTCAATCTAAGGAAGCCACCGATATAATTTTTTCTTTAAGCTTATTATTTTTTTTTTTTTTTTTGAAATATTTATACGATGGTAAGAAAGTGGAGTTTCTTGTCTTAAAAAAAATGATGAAAATATACATTAATTTATAAAGTTTATAATTAATATAAAAATAAATATGAATATCAATTATGGTATGTATTTATTATTGTTAGATATGAATTATATATAATAATTCTCTTATGAAATTCTAGTCAGATCTATGAACTTTGATTTTATGATGTTCGCAGAAACGATGATATGATTTGATCCTTAGGAAGCAGATTTTTATCGATTGTTCTTCATCAGGAACAAACTGATCTCGGAACAGAACAATGACTCATAAGAAGACAAGATGGGTAATAAAAAATTCACAAGACTTATCGTATATCATAAAATATTTCGTCCCTAGCTAATGGACTATGATTCTATAAAGAAAAAAAAAGCTAGGTGTGGAAGGAAATAAAAAATAATGGTCTTGTCCCAACATGGCAAATTTATATAGTGAATTTGCATATTCCGGAAAGTAAGCTGCTTCTTTTTTTTTTTTTTTGTTGTTTAAGGCCGGAATCCAACTATTAGTATTATTATTTTACTGTGGGGAATTTATAGATTGAAATTAATTTTCGTTGATTTATAACTAAATATAAGATTTCTTCCCTTAGAACGTATATTTTCACTATTTAAATCAACATTTTCTTAAAAAAAAAAAGTGTATTAAAAAAAAAATGTAATTTATCAAATCATTGTTCTTTGATATAATTAGTAAGTTAAAAAAAATGATTAATGTGTGATTCACAAAATTTGCGTAGATTTATGATCGTGGTCATATATTAAGTAGGAATTCCTTTGACGTAAATAGACGCGAGAGGGCGAGTAAAAATAAAAAAAGCATTCCTTTAAATTAATTTAAGATAACGCCCCGTAATTATGCATGAAATAAAAACGAGATTGATTTAGAACTTTGGGGAAATAAATTATCATCCAAACAGAGTTTAAGCAATGAATTAAGATGTTTAGGCGAATAAATATATTAACAGAATTAGAGGATACTCAATTTAAACAGTAATTGGGCTTATCTCATCAAAATTATTTTCAAAGGGAATCAAAATTAAAATATATAAAACAATTATTTTGCCGGTTGTATTATATGGGTGTCAGGCATGGTCTATGACCCTGGGAGACGAGAGTAGTTTTGGAGAAATGTTGTGGCTGCGGTCAAGAAGTTTCAACAGAGTTAGAGAGATAGATAGATAGGAGATACTCATTTGAAAATTGATTTCTTCCTACTTTATTACTTATTTTAGTATAGTGACGTAACAATGTAAACGCCATGGGGGCGCTGTTGTCAGCCAATCAATCCGTTGGGAAAGTTTATTGCAATTAACCGACAACAAACTGGCGTATACACTTTTCAGTCACTGTACATTTGATTTTTCATTAAAAATTATATATTATGTAAATTTCTATATATCTTATCTTATTATGCTAGCTAAAATTGTATATATCTATATATATTTCTATATATATTTCTATATATATTTCTATATTGGTTCTCAAAAACCGCTCTAACGATTTTTTTCAAATAGACACAAGATATAGTATTTATAAAGAAAAATTAAGTTTTATTGATCATATCTCTTGAAACATACAGCTTCATTATTTATTTCTTAATTAAAAATTATATATGGGTGACGTCAATGGCATCCATTTTGAAATTTTACTCCCGCCTTTTTTTAAAGGATATTGTATTAATATTTTTTTTATATTTAAAATATTTTAAAATTTATAATTTAATTTCGGAATAAAATTAAAAATATTTATTTTTAATAAAATATATATATATTTATTAATCTCTCTCAAAAAAAAACAACAAAACAAATAAATGTCTTTGAAAGATGGTAAAAATATGTTTGTTATCATCAAAATATCTTAGACCTTAGTGGTAAGAACAATTGTTTTTACTCCCCGAGTTCGAAGGATCGAAACTCGCCGCGTGCATTTTTTTTTATCTATTTTCGTGATTTATTTATTCATTGTTCTTTTATTAATTAAGTTTTAGATAGTTTTATAATTTTTAATATTTTTTCAATAAAATATTATTTAATACATTTAATAATTGTAATAAATAATTAAAGAATTGTATATCAATATTTTTTAAAGGGTAGAGCGAGAGCTCGGTGTCCCAGGTATTAATATTACCAGCCAAATCCAATAATAATGAATCATTTTTTTTAACTTAAGTACCGAGCCGAGGCTCGGGGTCCCGGTACTTTGTAACAAAATGAATATAATATATATTAATTGTGTAAGTATTTCGAATATTCTATAACAATGCTATTAATAGATCAAGGTAAATAAAACAATTTTATAAAATAATAATTTCTTTAAATGCTTCAAAATCAAATTACTAATTAAGATGATTAATTTGAAATATCACGAATTGTCATTTACCTGAAGGATAGTATAAAATTTCAAAATATGCAAAATGTTTAATTTTATAAAAGTGTTAACATATCAACATGATTAAATCTTTATTGCTGAAATTCTTTTCATATTTATGTTTATATTTTAATTTTTATAAGTATTTTTTAATTCCGTTATTAGAAATAAAATAAATATTTCGTATATATCTTGCAAATTAAAATATAACATAAATTCCTGTGTGTGTGTGTTGATTTCTGACAAATACAATGCGAATTGTTGATGACAACAAGAGCCCCTTGATTATACTGAAGGATTTCCTTATTTTTTACTATTCTTATACATATTCAGTAATTCAGTCTATAAAACTGCGCACTCCGGAAAACAATAAACTTATTAATCAATATATATAATTTCATATGTATGTATGTATGAAATGTCTGTAACATTAAGAAGATAGCTACAAGTTTGGAATTTTTATAAATTTATATACAATTTGATATTATTAATATTATTTTTTATCATAAAAGAGAATTTATTAAAAATAATAAACATAAAAAGAAACCTATTAAAAATATTAATTTGTTACTAACTTCATTTTTTTTTAATTTCGTTTTGTTATTATTAAATATAAAAAAATAAAAAAAAATATTACCACGATTTTAATAAAGTTATTAATTTTATATTTAAACATTGTGTTGTTTTGTAAGTAATTGAAACAAAATTTCCAATAAATTATTATTATTATTACTGATCAATCTCGTGCGGCTAGAAGCCGCCTATCCCTCTAAGAAGAGTTTTATACCGCCGGCACACATCATATGATGCTGGGAATGGCTAATATAATTATATTTATCGTATATAGGAAATTGATATAGTATATTAAGGCGCCATTGGGTGTGCGGGTAGCGAACCTCCCTCACATTCACAAGTCCCGGGCCTTGCAAGGGAATTTCCCTATGGGACGGAGTCAACCCAGCCTCCTGGAACAACGTTGGGGAAAAGCTACTTGATATCGCCTCCGTTCAAGAAAATCAAGGTAAAGGTTGAGAGGACCCGTTCTACTGATCATAGGACACCTCATTGATATAACCGGCTTGATAGGCGTTGTCCTTGCGTGGGACTTACAAAGTCAGAGGGTTTTTTTATTGTATATTATAATTAAACCTTTCAAATTTCGATTTTTTTTTTATAAAATTGTGCTTTTAAATTTAATAGTATGGTTAATGGCAAACATTAATAATTAATATTCCAGTTTGATTTGTAATTAATGGGAGAATTATTTCTACACTCCGAAGAGTTCATTTCATTTGAGTTAATAGGCTGGAAAATGATAGGGCCCCTATGGTTTTGGCAGAGTTTCTTGTTGAATGTACAGATAAAATTTTTAATCACATATTAATTAACATATACCTATGTAGGTCTATATAATTCCATTAAATATATAGCATTGATTATATCATATATTGTTCAATTATAATATTAACTTAATACTGAACTCAAATATATTTAATAATTTAATTATAAATATTTAACTGCATATTTTTAAAATAATTTATGATATTTATTATTTTAATTTTTATTGTGATAAATATCTATACAAAAAATATGATTTTTTTCTCAAAACAAAAATTGTAGTTAAATTTGTAGTCTATTATGATGAAAAATCTCAATTATGATTAGAAATTTATTGTTATTAAATTAATGACTAATAATAATTACTGAGTAATGGAATCTCCCTACGAGATAATTAATTAAAATACAATTTTAATTAAAGATATGATTAAAGCTAATCATTAATGAAAGATAAATTCAACCTCTAAAAATTTTAATTTCTTTTAAGAGTTCACTGCAAATTTAAGTACATATATATTAATATTTAGGTAAAAGGACAATAGTAATAATAATGTGCATAAAAAATTAAATAGATATTTTTATAAATTTATTTTATATACACAAAAATATTAATATAATATATATAAATATATATATTTCAAAATTTTATAAATTTATTATAAACAAATTTTCGTTATTAACTTAACTAATAATTTTCTTAGATGAATTTCATTCAAATCTTATATAATTATAATTCTTTTAAATTAAAAAATAATTCTAGGTGTTAGAGTGTTGGGAAAAACACATCAGCAATTATATTAAATTATAATTAATTTTATGTAAATATCTAATTAGTATTTACCCATAAATAGACAATTTCTTATCTTAACTTGCCCGTTTCTTATTCAATCGTGAATTAAAGCTATTGTTCTAAACAGAACCAATCCACTTTCCTCCACCCTTTCTTACAACATAAACAAATAGTAAAAAAAACTTGAATTGCAATTGCCCGTGAAAATAACCCTAACGGCCCACTTGTCGAAAACACCTTTTGAAATTTTTTAACTCCCATTGAATCAATTGATTTTCGCCAATGCATCTACAAGAAGAGTAGCAATTTCCTTCAAGGGTTTTGTCCCCCTTGAAAAGGGATCCCATTTGTCACTTCTTGTTAAGATGTTACAATAGAATATTAATTTATCTTTAGATGGAAGGGGTGGTTCACTTAAAGAAATACGACCCCACTTCAACCAAGGAGGCACGTTTTTTTCCCCCAAAAATCTTTCTTAAGAGATAATGTCCTGTTCTATTTAATCGAAAGTCGGCCATTTATAATCCAATGAATTGCTTTTCACTTTCCTATTCTAAAAAATTCGTCAGATAATAGATTTTCCAATAAATATTCTATGTATAATTAAAGGGCCATGAAAACTTTTATATAAAATTAAATTCATTCCTAACGTAATATAAAATCACAGATTTAAATACTTAATTAATTTTTAATATAAGTATAATATTGTTAAAATATATTACAAATTAAAGTTATCAAAAAAAGATAATAATAATAATAATAATAATAATAATTTCAATTACATAATTTGAGGAAAAAAATATTTATTAATATTTGATTGCATATCAAAATTAGCTGGAGTGTCTCCACTCGACTATCTCGCAATTTGAATTGGATTAAATAACATAATATATTATATTTAAATTAAATTTAATTAATTATAAATTATAAATAATAAATAATAAATATTAAACCAGCGCATGTTTGGCTTTTTGTTGATGGCACCACGTCACGTGTTGGCGCGTGAGATTTGCAGTGTTAAAAAATTAATTCTGGTAATTTCAGCGAATCAATCAAGCTGAAATTCTATATATAGCAGTTTTATACAATTATTAATCATGTGAAAAATTATCAAACATATATCTTTATTTTTACGGTCACTTTAGAGGAAAAAAAATCAAAACGTTGTAGGTAATGACCCTCTTCCGGTTGAGCTACATTTCTCAAAAGTTGATAGAAAACTATGAATTTCGAATAATGTCCATATACCAAATTTCATCATTCTAGCTCAAACCGTTTTTGCGTAATCTTGCCTACATACATACACATACACACACACACAGACATTTTTCTCAACCTTAGTGAAAATGATTCAGGAACCTTCAAAACGTATAAAAACATCAAAATCTCAACATCGAAAATTTTCGTGATCGCAATACTATCTCTAGCGAGATAGTAAAAAAAAATCTATATATATAAAAAAGGATTTTGTCTGCACATTTCTTAGAATTTAAATTTTTTTTCAAATCTTCGCGTTTCATTATCTCTAGAATCCAAAAATGATTAGAATTTTTCATGTTTAGGTGTGAAGAGCGCCGAAGGCTAGTATTAAATAAGTTTAGGTGTATAAACAAGATTTGTTCAACTTTATAGTATTCGTTTTGTAAATTTTTTTAGTTAGTTGAAAGTAATTATTCATTTTATTTTGTCATTCACATAAAAGCAAATGTTTAAGTATATAAATACGATCTTCCTTTAATAATGACAATAAGACATTTTCACAATAGTATGAAACTAAAGCGAAAATAATTCATTCGATGTCCTCTTGAACTACAAGCATTTGCAGCGAGATCTAGTGACACTTTGAGGAGTTATTTCAGTTCGGAATTGTCTGTTAATTAAAACTCACTCAGCATATTACAATTGTTGTTTCAAAGATTAGTAGAGAAATTTAATTAGAATTTTATATGGCATATTTGTTCTTTTTTATGGTATTGTTTCTTTAATAAAAATGCAGTGTCATTCGAATTTGTCTTCATATTTTTAAAATTTTTTTTGTTTTTGCTATCTAACAAAAACAAAAAGAAAGAAAGTACGATCGTCTAATATTTTTCTCTCAACGAATGAATAGACCTAACTAATAAAAGTGAAATAAATTTATTTTGTATGACAGTAGTAACATTTTGTGACATAGCTTGAGGGAAATTCATATATATTAACACGGTATCCACAAACATGTGGTCGATGCATGCCTGTTAGGAATCGTTTAATTTTAAAACATTATTTGTGTCTATATATTATATATATTTTATTATTATATAATCATATAGAACATAAAATATTTTTCAATGGAAAGACATCAAGTTTATCAAAAGTGTCTAAATAACATAAGGAAAAAAAAAGGAGAGGGTGAAATGAAGGGGTATAACAAAAATCAATCAAGATGAAGACGCACACGTTGAGTAGAAATGTTTCGTATCATTTTTTTTATTTTTTTTTATTTAATAAATGTTTCATATAAAAAAAATAGCATAGGTGGGTTAAATAAACTGAGCATGTCGTTTCACCTCTGACGGATTATTTCGATCATGCTCATTACTCTCCTAGTAAACCATAGCGATTCATAATTGTTGAAATTAATTACTGTTACTAATGGGCCTTTTGAAAGATTCCATACATAGAGATGACAAATTATACGAGTTCCCAATAAATTTTCGAAATTTCATCCCCACCATATTGTTAATGGACTCATGTCTAGTAATCGTACAGCCTCAATATGGATTTGTAGATTAAAATAACATTCATACGCATATATCATGGAATTTGTTGGAAAATAATTAATTGAAAATATACTTGTTATAGTTTAATAATTTTTTTTTTTGTGTCATTGGACTATAATTATTATTATTATTAAATATTATTATTTAATAAAAATTAGATTTCAACTTTTTTTTTACTGACAGAGTACGAATTAGGTAGAAGAAAATTGTATTTTTAACTCTTTCTTATAAGAAGGGGGAAGGTTATACGTGCATGTCAAAAAAATTGTGGAAAAAACCCTTTATGTGTGCTATATACATACATCTATCCGTAAATAGAGGTTTATAGAATTCGTAGCTGGTTCAATATTTAAATATTTATTTTATATTTTCAAAATGTATAAAACGCAACATAATATTGTTAACAAATAAATTTTATTATTTTATTAGAATAATTATTTAACTTTTTAATTACTAATATTAACAAAACTTTTAATCTTTTAATTTGAAATTGAATAATTTTAAATTGAGACTCACTCTCTTTCATCTATTATTTCTAACATATATTATTAGTACTCTCATCTCTCAAAGCCTTTATATATTTTTTTTTTTTGAAAGTTTTAAAAAGATTGACAGGAAGCGGAAATTCAAGGTATTGGAAATAAAATGAGATAAATTTCCTTTTATATCTTCTTATGACTTTTATTCAAAAAGTTTATTTTTATATTTTAAATATAAAAGCATAATGTGTGTTTTTAATTGTGGTCCACATCCAGTTCTTAATTTAGATTTTAATTTGAAAATTATCCGTTAGAATGGGGGTAGGATTCTATATTAATACAAGTAAGATATACAAATTTATGTGAATATATAAATGTAAAATAAAAATATATTCTTAACCATTTTACAATATTAAATAGAATTGAAATTTTAGATTAAATATTTTAGTATTTATTTTAAATTAAATTTTACATAAAATCAAAATGGAATGGATTTTATAACTACTTCTATAAATATTTTTGTAATAATGTATTTTATTTATTTTTAAAAGTAGTTTTGTTTTCATTTAACAAGTACATTAATTAACAAAAATGTTTTATAAGTTCCTTTATGCATAAATCGATTACTCAAAATATCGTGCCTTTTTATAAATAGATGCACTTGTAAATATGCTTATGAAGATGTTCCTCCTATTTACTGTTGTTTTTTTAAATTCGCTATAAAAAGCACGTTGAACTTCAATAATGGAGTTTTTCTAATGTAATTTGACCATAAAAATACGTGTTCTTGTTGTGTCGCCGTTGTTCTTCCGACAATCAACATGACAATGTAACCGTGATTGAGACTTTTACTTAGACTATTTAAATTTATATCATTTATCTGTACAGAAAAGTTGAAATTTCACTTCTACCGTTTGATGTTTTAAAGAAATAATTTTTTGAAATATGATGATTTTTACTAATTTAATTTTCGATGTTGAGATTTTGATGATTTTATACGTTTTGAAGGTTCCTGAATCATTTTCAAGGTTGAGAAAAATGTGTGTGTGTGTGTGTTTGTGTGTATGTGTGTGTGTTTGTGTGTATGTGTATATGTAGACAAGATTACCAAAAAACGGTTTGAGCTAGAATCATGAAATTTAGTACATGGACACTATTCAAAATTCGTAGTTTTCTATCAACTTTTGAGAAATGTAGCTCAACGGGAAGAGGGTCATTACTAACCACGTTTTGATTTGACCGTGAAAATAAAGATAAATGATTGATAATTTTATACATGATTAAAAATTGTATATAACTGATAGATATAGAATTTCAGCTTGATTGACTATATAGCTGAAAGTGCCAGATTAATTTTTTAACACTACAAATCTCACGCGCCAACACGTGACGTGATGCCATTAACAACGTGCCAAACATGCGCTGGTTTAATAAATATTATTTATTAATTTTAATTTATAATTTATAATTAATTAAATTTAATTTAAATATAATATATTATGTTATTTAATCCAATTCAAATTTGCGAGTTAGTCGAGTGAAGAAGACACTCCAGCTAATTTTGCTTAGAGATAATAAATTAGTTACAGTCAATTTCAAATTCTTTTATTTACTTATTGAATATTTTCAATTTTATTTTTAAAGAAAATTGCTTTTAAATCTCCAAATAAGTAAAATTTTTATAAAATATAAAACAGAATTTTTTTTCGGTATAAAGCATATGTATATCCAAGCGATGCCTTTGACACTTTATCAACCATTGATCCCTTAACTTTAAAAATTTAATCCAAAATATCGAATGTCAACTGTCGTATAGTAGTATCCTAACTGTATATGTTTTTATTTTTTAATTCTTAAAATGCACAGTTGACATTTCATGATAATGATTTGTTCGGAGATCGAACCATGTTGAAATATGGATAAAGGTCAAAAACAAAACATTGAAAAAAAAATACGTGAAAAGGAAGTAGACGATCAAATGAATCTTTTAGATGAAGCAGAAAATATTGATAATTTAAAAGAAAAAAAAAACGAAAGAAAAAAAAAGAGAAAGGAATGGAATTAAGAATTAAAAAAAAATTGAATTGAGGAAAAAGTTTTCTTGTTAATTGCTTTTTGAGTGTGTATGAATCAGGATTATTGAAATTAGATTTTCAATCAATAGAAACTCAGAAGTGGGACTCTTTTGAAACAGTCCTTCACATTGAAGAGGGGGCTGGGTGTGAACCTGTTGGGAAGACAAAATTCCTTAGGCACCCGGACGGCAATCTGTCTAGAGAATGGTAACCCCAGCAAATTACCCGACTGGAAAGTCGTTAAACATTCCTGGTAGGGATGACAATCACATGACTACTAAGAAAGGTTCTAGACAATATTGTTACAAAAGCTAAAAGCATATTTCCGGAATTGATTAAAATGATTTCACTATGATAAGGGGAAAAACTTTTGGTGATTAATGTCAGACAGTAAATAAAATAACTTTATGGGTGATGTGTCAATAAATTCTTTTTCTTTATTTTATAAATAAATATTTAGTAAAGTCAAATTGTATAATAGACAATAGCTATTTATTTTAATTAGAACTACCTACAGCGAATCAAAATAGTAATTTTATTGTATATTAAATTTAATACAATTCACTTACTATTTATACCTTTATTTGATTTTAGCATATTAAAACCATCACAAGGGGAGGTAATTTGAAACTAGGCCAACATACAAGGATTTAATTAAAATCGGCTTAGATTGAGTAATTAAATCTCTCTCTCTTATTAAATTATTCTTTAATTAAATTAATTTTTTTTTCTCACATATACATCATAAATAAAATATTTCTTTCTTATTAAGTTACACTAAACAATTAATTTTCCTTCAAAATATTTATATAAAATGTTCAAAACAGAAATAGTAACAAACAATACCTCCCTTACTATCGTCGGTCGGTAAAAAGTATAAATAAATAATTAATTGGAGTACTTTTTCTCGTAATTGAAATGTTGGTCGTTCTTAAATCTTATTAGTTTATATCAGTGATTCTTATATGATAATAAGTTATAAGTTAATAAAACCAATACAAAGTGCATGATTCGTGGTGATATGTAAAAAATCTCTTCATGTGAAATTTGGTGTGAAAATAACCCTTCCCTTCCTATCGTCGATCGCTAATACTACCACTTCCGGTTTCCGGATATACACCAAAAGTTGTTCAATTCATCATACTGATGCATTAAGTAAAAAATTCATCAAAATCCGTTGAGCCGTTCAAGCTGTACACATCTATACGGACGGACGGACAGACATCATGCTAAAAATACTTTTTTCTGTTAAGAAAACGCATGATTCGTGGAGATATGTAAAAATCTCCACATGTGAAATTTGGTGTGAAAACAATACCTCCCTTACTATCGTCGGTCGGTAAAAATAATAGATATATTAGATCTATTCAATAAGAAATTTAGTTCAAAATTATACATTATCAACCTGTCATACATTTTCAGACCTATTCATGGATTTTGGTTAATTTTAGTATTTTTTTATTTATATGTTCAATATCAGAGTAAGGATAAGTATAGAAAATGAAGATCAACAGTTCAATATTAAAAAATTTAAATTTGAAGTTAAATGTATACTAACATACAAACAGAACCTAGACAAATTTTATCTGAAGGGACATCAAATAGGATTAGACTTAAATTATAAATTTTTGTTTTTATCCTTTTAAATATAACAATTTATTTTTAAAATAAAAATAGACATTTTTTTTTATTAATGTTAGTTTATTAAAATTTGTAAAATATTTTCTTATATGGATGGAGTGAATGGAATGGTGAATCAAAAGTCACGGGAGCAATCATACAAAATTAAAAAAAAAAATTGAATTTAAATGTTAAGCAATTATTATCAGATCATTAATTTCGAAGAATAAATAAAGAAAATATTAATTTTAGTATTTTAATTTATTTCCTATGCCAGAGCAAGAATAAAGTCACTATATTTTATAAAGATCCACAACGTAATTACGTAGGTATACACATACAAATTTAAATTAATATCGTTATATATTTTACACAAATCTTAATTGCTATATATGTAAAGTATACCTGTACGAGTACATTCAACAAAATCTTCATGAAGAGCTTCCTCTGCATTTGTTTTCTGTCTCAATTACATCAACATCCTATCTCTTAAAGGAAGGTTATTTCGATCATTTTCCTTACTTTTAAACATATACATACATATTTATATATATATAATATAATTAAAATTCAATTAAATAATTTTCAATTGTCATTAGAATGTTAATAGTGGGTGCCTACGGTGCATGAAGGTTATACTCTCAATTTATTGTTAAACAAATGAATCATTAAAACAATAGAAAATGTTGATTTGACAATAAAAAGAAAAACAGCAGTAAAGTTTTTTTTTATTTGAGTGGTGAAATTCAAGCTGAGACATGCGTCGTCGCTTGGATGATACTATGGGATGCTTCTTTAATATAATTTAAATTAGATTTATCTCAGGATACTTTTTAAGAAAATCTCGGAAATTCATTCCTTTAATTTAATGACTTGTGTTATGTTTTTTTTTCACCCACTCACTGTTCTCCACTATACTCTACTCTTCTTTTTCATTTAATATAATAAAAGAGAATGTAATTTTATACACAAATGAAAGGAAATTCTAACATCGCATTTAGCTATATATCTAAAAAAAAATAATTTTTTGATATTTATATAATTAATTTAATTTCTATCGTATTATTGAGATTTAATTTTAAGTGTCATTTGCATACTTTTTCTTAATAATATTGCTATCTACATTTAGAAAAGTATATTATCTTGATTTGGCACTTTTGCAGGAGAAAGGTGTTCTATAATCAGAAGAACAGATCCTTTTAACTTATAACGGAATTTTGTAAATAAAACCACATATTGATATTTGTTATTGTAAATTTATTCAAAAAATACAAACATATACACAACGTTTCGATTGCTACTTCTGCAATCGTTATCAAGCGACTGCACTGTTCGAGTCTCCAGTGACATCCTTTTAACCTTTATCTTGATTTTCTTGAACGGAGGCTCTACTTTTTATTTACCAATAAGATGCTAGAAGCTAAGTGCATCCCAGCCAGAGAAATTTTCTTGTCAGTCCCGGGATTTGAACCCGAGTCCACCAGGAAGAGAGTCCCAGACTACACATAAGAATATTTGGTGTCTTGATTGAATTATAATTTATAAATAAATAATTATGAAAACATCTTAACACAAAAAAAATTAAATGATTAATCTAATTATCATAATAATATAAGTACCGCGGGACCCCGAGCCTCATTATTATTAGGTTTGGCTGGTAATATTAATATCTGATTCACTGAATCGCCATTCAAATAATAACATACAAACAGAAAAGTAGGCCTCTTTAGCTTAATTATAAAAATTAAAATAAAAAGAGAAATTACTTAAAATAATTACAACTATAACAATAATATTAAAAAATATATATAATTACCCGAAAATTTTATATATTTAATTTTATCAAATAAATTTTTAATTATCTTCCAACTAATATCATCTATTTCTATTCGACACTATTATCAAGATTCACAGTCAGTAGAGAGTAAAAAAATAGTAATTAAAGACTTCCGTTTTTTAAAATAATTAAATTATTTTATAGATTATAAAATAAAAATTATTGTATAAACATTAAAAATATTGAAATAAAAAATAATAGTTTGATTTAATAAATTAAAATATTATAAACATTTTATAGAGGGAATTTCTCAGGGAGGTAGGGAGTTCAGGTAGGCGACAACTTTTATTCCAAATGTTCTCTCTCTACCTGTGACGTCATGAAGGGCTGGGTGACGTTTAAATTAAGGAAAAACTAATGAAGAGATGTGATCAATAAAACACTATTTTTCTTTATAAATACTATCTATGGTGTAAATTTAAAAAAAATCGATCGAGCGGTTTCTGAGAATCCATTTACAAATATATATACATACATACATATATACAATTTTAGTTGTCATAATAAGATTAGATAGATATATAGGTCAGTAACTTTAATTATTTTTAAAAGCTGATTTTTTAGAAGATCGCTTTAGGTTAACTACCGAAATACGCATAAAGAAAAATCATACTATTTGTTTAAATTTATATAATTATTTATTTTTTAATCCTTATTGTTTAATTTTTATTTGATATCTAAGTGAAAAAACAAATGTTCACCGTCACATCCATTAGTATCTCTTCATAATTTACTTTATTAAATTTACTTTATCTATATAGTAGGTTATATACATATATATTAATATATGTATATTTGTAGAAAAAGATAATATTGGTTCTATTCGTGTTTGTTTTTTTATTTGTTGTAAGATCAATACCTGTATAATAAAAATAATATCTTTTTTAATATTAATAGATAAAAATAGAAATATACAATATATATATATATATATATATATATATATATATCAATAGAATATAGAATTCAAATTCATTTATTATAAAAAAATAGAATGTCTATTTCTATATTCAAATAAAATAATTTAAAAAACTAAAATATCACCTGTTATTATTATTATTTTTTGAATTTTATATTAACTTAAATCAATACAAGATAAAAGAGGTGAGTTTTATTCTGATTTTTATTTTATTTTTATAGGTATACTTATTGGTATATTATACTTTTTTTACATGTGAAGTAAATATGCATACATCACCTATTTTTTTGATTTATTGAAAAATTATTAAGAATACAATTATATATATATATAAAAGAAGTTTTTTCCGGGTTGTTTCCAAGTTTGCTGAGACTTGATATCGATGTTTCGACGCCCATTATTACGTTATTTTCAAGAGACTTAAAAACCAACAATAATTCTTTTTTTGGTACCTCTTGGTTACTCATACTAATACCCAGAATCTCAAAAATCCCTTCTCTTAACTCTATTGAAAATGACGCTAAAATGGGTGCCGAAACGACAAGACCCAACGAGTAATCAAAGTTCTTGGCCACAGCAACCACAAGTATTCCTATTCTGAGCTACAACCTTCCAGTCCCTATCCTATCCTCTCCCATCACTCTCACATCCTTTCCCACATTATCCACCCACCGTGTCCTTGGTCTTCCAAGTGGACGTTTCCCACTCGGTCTCCCTACCAATATATTTTTTGCCATTCTATCTTCTCCCATTCTAGCCACGTGTCCTGCCTACCGTATATATATAGCCTTCTCAATTTTATAATTCTAACTATATCTGGAGATGCATAGAGGTCATACAATTCCTCGTCATGCAATCTTCGCCATCTTCGGGAACTTCGCAAAAAGTGCATAATATCACTAGTGTAGAAAGTTCTCAAGAAATTTCGGAACTTTGTATATAAAACTATTAAAATAGAATAAATAAAATAACAAACAAGCAAAATAAAAAACAATTCTTTTAAATGTTTGTAATTGGAATGTAATAATTATAAAAGTGGAATTAACTGCGATGCTCTGTTTATTAAGGGGGTTTAATCAAAGACTGGCAGCCAATTGGTAAATAGTCATAATGGACGGTCCTTAGAGAGGTAAGGCAATTTTCAACTATCTGGCAAATAAGCGACGTGTATTCTTGGTTTTCGAAAGTTAATTACAGAGTAAGATTACATCAAACAGAATATAATGTAAAGAAGATAAATACATTTCTACGAGGTTAGTAAGATGATGATTATTTAACTTTAGGTCGAAAATGAGAATGTCACTTGAGAACTCTAAATAACAATAATATTAAACAATTATAATTACTATATAACAGATTAATAACAGCCTCTTGATATTGTAGTTAGCACATCTCGTTAGAAAGTTTTGGATACGAACGATGCACAAACACTCAAGGGAGAATATATTTTTCTACAACGCCCAACTCCAGTTCTCCATTAGAATAATTTGAAAAAGTAGACTAAAAAAAAAATGATAATAACTGGCGGAAGAATTATTTTTAGACCTATTAAAGAAATGTTAATCTTTAAAATGATCAGAATTTTTTCTAAGTTATTTGTAAAAAAGCTTTCACAAATATTAAAATTATTATAATATTAATAAAAATTTATTAAATTTTATTTTAACATACTCAACTGAAAAATTTAATAAAAAATGATATTAGGTATATCAAATAATGAAATAAATACGATAATTTATAAATTAATAAAAAAAATTAATTGAAAATCTAATCAACATTATTTTGTCTTAGCCAAGGCAACTTGCATATAGATGGATGAATAAGATACCCATTTTTTATCGATAATGTTAAAATTCAATTTAAACTTAAAATACTTATAAATAAAAATAATTTTAATTTATTTTACAGCGCTAACATCAGACAAATACTGATGTAAAAAATAACCTAGTAATTTAATTTTTTTTTTTTAAATAAACCTTTATTATTTCAATCCTCAATTTTACATAAATCTAATTATTATATAATAAAGAATTAGGTATATATTAAATTTATTCTTATTTGTAATTGAATTAAAGGAAAATAATTCCCCGCTATTGAAATTCAATCAATCAAAATTACATAACCAAAAATAATGTATGAAAATCAATCAATATAGCTGGCCAAATTAAATGTATTTCTATTTATATATTCGTTACATATTTTTTTTTTTTTTTTTTTGTTTTATTTTTTTGTTTTTTCATTCCTTCAAATCTCAACCAGATGTCAAAAAGTTGAAATATCACCGGTTGGCGGTTAAAATTTTGCATTTTTTATGAAGAGGGATGAGTAAAGGGATGGAGTTAGTTTGTCAAGAGAGGACGGATGAAGTTCGACGGAATAACAAAATGAATGTATGAATACAAAAAAATTATAATGCCCTTCCGACTGCGTAACTAAACACATCAATCCTCAAAAACGGAAACTTCTTTGAATTTAAATTATGACAGATTACAGTTTTTTAATTATTTATGGAAATCCTTAATTGGTTCTATTATTATTAGTATTATTATTATTATTGAAAATATTTCAAAATCTTGAATATAATATATTATTATGATAATAAATATATATATATTTATTTATTCGAATTGTAATAAATTATAATTCGTCGATGCAATATGGCCAATTCATAATTCTAGGGCTTAAAGTGATCCCATATTATTTTGTTATTAGCTTATATCGATTTATTTAACAAGGGGAGGATCAAAAGTGACATTTTCATCCCCTCTGGAATGGCGAAAAATCGCATCTCTAATTACCAGACAATTAATCATTGGCAATGCTCTTGTTACGAGTACTGTTTGGAAACCCTTAATTGTCAATTAGAGATCAGTCAGGCCCCATGCAGTTTTAGTTTATTTCGATTATAATAATCTATTTAATAAACGATTTTGCGTTTCAATAAAAGCCTATTAAAATAAAATACATGGTATTGGCATAAGAGAGATTCCAAGATCAATTATTTGGTCATTATATATTTAAACCATCCTATCTCTTTTATTAGGATGGCAGATGGAGATTATAGTTCGGTATAATAAAATATTAGGTAAATAAAATGACACTATAAAATAAAACTACCAAGAAAGAGTCACATGTCTTTAGTTCGTTCTATCGACTAAGTTTTATGGATCGCCTTTCGAGTGTAGGAAATAGATTGAATTTCCTAAAATAGTATTATCCGAAAGGGATTTTTATCTTCGTTGATAGGGCCATTATGCATACATCCCCTTTCGTGACCGTCCTATATAAATGTTTATTGAATTTAAAAATAACATATATTTGTTTAATAGTTCACTGATTGGTTATATTATAATAGTTAGAAACAATACTATAATAAATATATTTTATTTTATTTTTAAGTATATATATAACATATAATTCTTATTTTAATTTTTATTATTTCTTTATTTATTATTCCTATTCTCATTGATATTAAATCTCCATTTTTATTTTTTTATAACGTTTTTTTTTAATTATCAGCAATAAATAAATTATTACAAAAAAATATTTCAAATTTCAGAAAATATCTCAAATGATCACATGAATTATATCCTTAATTAATTTTTTGAGTATAAAATATACACATATCTTAGTATATCAATTTATCATTGAATAAAATATATTGGATGCTATTTATTTTTTGTTTTAGTACATATTATATATAGTCCATTTGAATTTAAGCTCGATTAATCAAGCCTTCACAAATTTCGATTTATTTATTATAAATGTTTCTTATTATATTCGTTTCTTGAAATTGGTGAGATTCAATATTTTATTATCAGAACAGAATTAACCATTAGTCACATTACATATTAATGTTTAAATATTTATTTAGTTTTTTAATTTAAATAATATTTTAATACAAATTGTGAGTTAGTCAAATTTTATTGTTTTTTTTATCTATGCTCATTTTAGCTAACTTTCATTAGATTTAATTATTTAATTTTAAAACCAATTTTATTTGGAGGGGTTGGATCCCTCTAACTCAGTGTTTTCTTACCTGTGGGGCGCGCCCCTCTTGGGGGGCGCGAAGGTATTAGAACCAATTTGTTTTCTAAAATCTATAATATGTTTTTGCTTTATTGAGTGTGTGTGGGTGTGTAATGTGTATGTGTTATTTTGTAACCCATTAAATAAATTACTATATTATGTGAGTATTTATGAAATTAGATTATTATAAAAATTAAGGGGGGCGCAAGAATTTTTTTTAAAAAAAGTGGGGCGCGGGTACAGAGAGGTTGGAAACCACTGCTCTAACTTAAGTTAAGACGGACCTGAACTAACTTTCAGCTCCCATCCTGGTCAATTTACTTTATTATATTTAATTCAAAAATTTTTTTACACATATAATATGATACACTTCTATTTCGGTATTTTATTTATAAATTTAATATTCTTCTATAAGTTTCCACTTCTTTCTATATACTAAATACTAAATAAATAAAAATATCACTACAACATGTCAAAAACGGTGTTTGGCAAATCTTTCTATTCCATAAATATTGTTAAGAGTAACATGTATCACACAACTTTCATAACTTTTCAACTCGTAAATATTCTTATCCAAATTTGATTTTTAATAGATTATAAGAAATCTGCTTTATAAAAAAATTAGTATTTGATATTGAAAAATCGAAAACACTACAGCTGCATGTAGTAAATACAAGTACAGTTTCCTATTCTCTTAATGGGAAGGAAAAGCATTTTGGAGGATTCTCTAAAGGTTTGAATGAATTGCTATCATCAAGTATGGATGAGATTAATTCATCTATACATGATGATAGCAATTCATCTAAATGCCCTGGAGGCGTTGTAATATAATGAATGAAATAAAGATCAGTGACACCCAGGAGGCCTCACCTGTCTATTCTCATGAGATAACAAGCATTACAACTGTCACATTTAGCCAATTTCAATTCTATCCCCTCTTCTTATTATTAAACTTCTATCTTCTCTCACCTCCCTCCTAAAAGACATTTTCTTATTCATCTGATTTTGAATGAAAACAAAAACAAAATATTTTCATCGAATGTAGTTCATTTATTCTAATTCCAACTTATTTTTTGATTTTCTAATAGTATTTGTATTTTCACTTTACGTTTATTTGAATAAATTACCCAGTCATACTGTCGTCTTCCTCTCAAGGGTATAGAGACCTTGCATTTCTAACGAAGATATAGGGTTGCAAATTTCTCGATCTCCCTTTAAACCTCATAATTTAATTCCCTTGGGATTCAAGAGATATGAGCACACTAGCCAGCACAATTTCTAATAATGTTGACATCCTTTCAACATCAAAACACATCATACCAATTAATTTTGTCTGTGTGGAATAATTATAAAGTGCCCTCTTTCCAACCCTTTCTCTTCAAATTTCGTTAAATTTGTGTGTGATAATTGAATTTTTCTTAAATAATATGCATTTAAGATAATTATTAATAATTATTAATAATTTTTTATAATTAATTTTATTGGATGGTTAAGTTTCTTATTCTAAACCTGTAGTATTCAACCCCTATGTATCTTGCATGGAACTCTGGAGATCTGTGGTGCTTGGAATTTTATATTATTTACCCGCACTAAACTCATTGAAGGTTCCATATGCATGGAAAGGTTTAAGGGCATTGTTTTAATTGAATATAATAATAGTATAATATAGAGATTTTTATATATGATAAATACATTAAAGTTAATCAGATTAAATGAATTTAGAGTCAATTGAACAATGGGAGTATTGAATTGTCCCTCACTAAATGTGGATAATTAAGGAAATGAATTTAAAACTTGAACATAAAATTGTTTTTAGTACACACACTCAACATAAAATATATGATATATGATATATATATATATTAGGTTGGGGAATAAGTTCGTGCGTTTTTTTTCAAAGAGCATTATTTAAGTGATTTGTATTCATTAGAAAATGCTTTTTCTTATCTACAAAACTGTGTTATTTATTTTTTAATATAATTTTATTTTTTCCTATTTTCCAACCTTAGAAATAGAATATTCACGAGGTAAAAATCAGCATGTTCGACACCTACATTTCATTGCTCGTCATTGCAATCAAAAAGCAGTTGAAGCCACTCGTGACATTTTCAACTTGTGTGTAGAAGGTGTCATAAGAGAACGCGCAGCTCAAAAATGGTTCAAAAACTGCAATTTTAACCTTGTAACGAATGACCTGCAGAATTCGATGAAAAGCATCTAATGGAGTTTTTGAAGTGAAAAAGTCGTGAGTTGGCCGAAAAAAGAACTGCGATCATAAGACGATCCTCAATTATCTTCATTCAGTGGGATTTAGCGAAAAACTCGGATCCGGGTGTCTCACGAGCTTAACGAAATCAACAAAGAAATCGTTTCAAATTTCTGCTCAATACCTCATACGCCATCGAGCAACACGCGGTCATAAACAGCTCTTTTTGTACCGAATTGTTACGAATAATAAGAATTGATGTCGGTACGTCCATATGCAGCAAAGAAAGGAGTGGGTGGCCCAGGAGACACGCCGAAGCCGAAAGTCAAGCAAGATCTCCACCCGAAAAAGACCATGATCTGCGTTTGGTGGGACTGGGAAGGCATAATTACACTAGGAAATGCTTGGAAAGAACGCCACGGTCAACAAGGAGCTCTACATCGTCCAACTATGCCGCGTAAATGAGGCTATGCGATCGAAAGGCCAAGTCATCTTGTTACATGACAACGCCAGGCCCCATGTTGCACGAGTCGTCAAAACCGCACTTCAAAAGCTCGAAAGGGAGGTCTTCGGATCTTATGCCAACCGATTATTACCTTTCCCGCTCAAATGAGAGGTGTTACCTTTGACGGCGAAGAGGACCTCAAAAACTGGCTTACCAACTTCTTCGACACCTGGCCAGGTGATTTTTAACGGAATAGCATCAACAAATTGGTCGAGAGGTGGGAGAAGGTGGTAAACAGTAACATCAAATATATAATTGATTAATTTATTGTTATAATTATTGTTCTTTGTTTAATTAAAGCTCTTTAAAAAAAACGCACGAACTTATTCCCCAACCCAATATATAATAATTGTATATTCATTAGAAATTAAAAACTATTATTAAATTATTTAAAAAAAAAATAATGGTAGTTAAATATCGTTTACAATAAAATAATTATTATAGAATAAATAATATATGATAATATTTGCACATGCATTATTATTTATGAAAGACAGAACCGGTTAATGATGATTTTCTGCTTTTCAATTTAATCATTGGAGCATTATTCTCATTAGTTCTTATTCTTATCTCTATTTACCTTATTTAGCATCTTTTTATAATATTATTTTTGAAATAATGTCATGTAAAATTATATGAACATTTGAATATTTGAATAGAATAATAAAATATAATATATTCATTTATTCTATATTCCTTGGTGGTCTTTTCATGATGATCTCAATTTATCTAAATTATTTTATGAGATAAATACTTATATAATAATAAAAATATTACTTTGTTATTAATTTATTATTAATTTAATAATAATAATAATAATGTTTTACTATCTTACTATTTTTTTTTTAAATTTTGAACTAAAAATTTCCCTTATATTTCCCTTATATTCAATATTCAAGACATTTGGTGAATTTTTCATTTTACTATCTCTTTAGTAAATACTCAAAAATATTATTAAATTAAAAGTAATTGAATATGACAAAGTTAATAATAAAGATTAATTTAATAATAAAGAAGGAGATAGAAGTTGGTTAATAATAGATGGATTCAAAAAAACATCTTATAATTTTGGTTGTAATAACGAAAAAAAAAATATTAAGAATTTCAAATCTAATTTTAAACCAAAAGACCAAGTACAATTTTGTATCTTACCATAAATTGCCACATGATTGAATAGGCCATTTATATATAATATTCATTCTCTGTAACACATTTTTCGTCTGTTTCTTTTTATATTCGCATCATATATTTTCGTATTATATTTATAAATCTTGGTCTTGAAATGAACAGAAAGTGATGGATGTCCAGTTATGTTTATTTGAATTTGAATATACTCATGGACAAATAAGCTTATCATGAAACTAAATATACATCATACATAAGTTAAAGAAATCCTATTCAAAATTTCGAATTCTTTAATATCGAAATATCTTTAATGAAAATATATAATTCAATTGAATTATTTATTTAATTGAAATATTTTTTATAGTATTTTATTAAATTTATAGTATTTATAATAAATTTATAGTATTTTATTAAATTCTATTATAATATTAATATAAAACTTTTAATTATACTTTTTAAATTTTCCCATTTTGTTCATTTTTACTATCTCACCAGAGATAGTATTGCGATCACGAAAATTTTCGATGTTGAGATTTTGATGTTTTTATACGTTTTGAAGGTCCCTGAGTCATTTTCATTAAGGTTGAGAAAAATGTCTGTGAAGGTGTGTAAGTAGACAATATTACGCCAAAAGCTAGAATAATGAAATTTGATATACGGGTATTATTCAAAATTCGTAGTTTTCTGTCAACTTTTGAGAAATCTACCAGTCCTACCACATTTTGATTTTTTTTTCCTCTAAAGTGACCGTAAAAATAAAGATATATGTTTGAAAGTTTTTCACATTATTAAAAATTAATTAATTAAATTTAATTTAAATATAATATATGTCATTTAATCCAATTCAATTTGCGAGATAGCCGAGTGGAGACACTCTAGCTTTATTTGATTTATAATTAAAATGAATAGAGCAAAGAAGAAAAATTAAAAAAAAAATATTAAATTTACTTTCGAGAATATTTTAGTTTGTGTTTAGTTGTAAATTAATTTTCAGTTAAAATCTATTTCTGAACTAAAAATTAGTATAAGGGAACATAAAAAGTCTTTTTAAAACATGGATCTTATATGGTATTACAAAAATAAAAATATGGACCTATATATCAATTTGAAAGAGAAACTTACTCTTTTATAAAATTATCATCTTAATTATATATATAATATATATATATAGTAATTTTTTCTTCATTTTTATAATCCACCTCTTCTTCCTTATCTTCTGTTCCGCTTAATATTTTATTCGCAGCTTGTCTGATAAAAAAATATATTTTCTTTTTATTAATGTTTATTATTCTTCTGTTTTTGCTCTGTGTTTATCTGAGGGTTGAAAAGCTTTGATAATTTATTATAATGTATTATCTGTTTTTATTTTCGGGGACAAACATGCCTCGGAGTATTATAAAATAAAATTTTCCACCCCTTTCCCTCATGCTCTCTCTCTCTTCCTCCCTCATAACCTCCAATTCATTTTATTATTACTCCCCTTACCCTCACGTCTCTCCCCTCTCCTTTAGGATAAGAGACATCTTTTGTTTACTGGTTAATAAAAATATTTATTAACATTCACCTAGATTGAATTAAAATATCCCATTTCATATAATTAGAACAAAATTATATAATTGAAAAATTTAATTCATTACCAATTTAGTAAATGGGTTGGTTCTGAACATGAGAAAAAGGGATACGTGATACAACTTTATTAAAAATATATCCAATAAAAGCTGAAATTCTTAATTGGGTTTAATTTTATTTAATATAAAACTGAAAATAAAATATTTTTATTAATAAATTATATTTACAAATAAACATACATCCAGATTAATCGAATGATTAAATGAAATTATTGTTTTGATTAAAATAAAAAAAAAAAAATAAATAAATACTAAAAATTAAGTAAAGTCTCTATTAATATCCTTATTCTTTTTCTATTTATATCTATTTTTGAAACCCTATCCATTGAAATTATTTTATAATAATTCAATACTCGTATAATCCAAAATTGTAATAATAAATTATAATGTTAATCCAATTTTTTTATAATATTGATATCTAAGATAACTAATTTGTTGAAAATCCTGATCGGTTGAGAAAAATTTTGAATTATAATTGCCGGTTAATTATTAAAATTTACATGGAATTTGAAATGTAAGTTTACAGTATATACGAGGGTCGTTCACAAAGTAACCGCCGTTTTGAAATAAAAAATAAACCAATTGAGATACAAAAATTTTATTATATACATTTTAAAACTACACTTTTTCTCTACCTTTCTACATATTCACCAAATAAATTCAAGCACTTATCATATCGTTTAACAGTTTTTGAAATGCCGTCTACATAAAAATCTTCCGCATGTCTCGTCCTTGATGACTTGGTGAACAAAGTGAACGAGAAAATTCGTGAGAACCGGCGCTTCACAATCTCGGGATTTTCCGATCAATTTCCTGAAATTTTTCGAAGTTTTGTGCATGAGTAAGTGACAGAAAAACTTGGCTATCAGAAGTTTTGTGCTCATTGGATTCCAAAAGTGCTCACCGATGATCACAAAATGAAAAGAATGAGTTCTGTCATAGACTTTCTTACTCGGTATGACAATGAAGGAGAAACTTTTTTGAACAGGATCGTTACCGGGGATGAGACTGTGACAGGTTGGCTAAGCGCTCAGGCGGCAGATTTTTATGCAGACGGCATTTCAAAAACTGTTAAAAGATATGATAAGTGCTTGAATTTATTTGGTGAATATGTAGAAAAATAGAGAAAAAGTGTAGTTTTAAAATGTATATAATAACATTTTTGTATCTCAATTGGTTTATTTTTTATTTCAAAACGGCGGTTACTTTGTGAACGACCCTCGTATATACGAGATATGTATATATAAATTATTTTTTTAACCTCGTGAAGAATAAATGATTGTTATATAAGTGAAACGTTATTAATTTAAATTTTATTTGTTTCATATATATTTTGATTATATAGTTATTATTTTTTGGACCAAGTATGATTTGATAATATTATTATCATAATAAGTATTATGTAAAAGTTTAAAAAATGTTCTGTTCAATTTTTTGACAAAACAAGTGTCTAATTTTTATCTGTTTAACAATTACATTAAAATTATTAACTTTATTTAATAGCTTTGTAATTCTGTTTTTTTATACATTCTCTATTATAAAAATTGATTTTCTTTGATCAAATATACATTTAGTATATATTTTACAAAAATCTTGACTTAAAGATAAATTACAATAAAAAAATTTGAGTTTTAAATAAATTCAATTTTATTTTTCTTATAATTTATTTCCTATAGTTATAAGGATGTTCTAACATACCGATAGAGTTTAGGCAATTTCTAGGCTATACCCTCAGGCATATATACTTTAAGCCGTTAGATGACTCCACTATCGACTTAAAGCGTCATAAAAGAAAATATTAGTGAATTCCATTCCTTAGATATTATCGAAATAAATGAATTATCAAAAAAAAAAATAAAAAAAAATGTTGGATTTTTATCTAATTTAACCAAAAACGAGTTTAGAGGAAAGTGAGGATCGTTCAAAGGATGGATTATTGATTTAATTCCGTCTCCACTCTGGCCATTGTAATTTATATAGAAAGAGAAAAAAAAATCGAAATCATTTCGGATAAATTATTTTAAAAAAAGAAAATATTTTATTCTTTTTTCTATATTTTTTTTTACAACTGTAAAACATAAATATATTAGGTATTATATTTTATTTTATTTGAAGTTAAATAATATTTACCTTATTTATATACCAATTTATTAATTTATTTATTATATTTAGGATTAATTTACTTTTTATTTTCATATTAATTTACCTTTGTTTAAAGAGTTAAGTGTTTATTACACAAGCCTAAATATGTTGCGCTATAAAATGTCATGTGAGTTTTAGAGCTATAACTATAAGTCCCAAAATATCCTTTAGGATATCGAAATTACAAACTATTATTACAAACTATTATTAAAAAATTAATAGTAATAATAATAATAATAATAATATACTAAATTACAATATATATGAATATGTATATAAATTTTTACATTTATTAGTTTTATATTTTGGTTTTATATTACCAATTATTATTAGTATTTTTGTAATTTATCTGAATTTCAATTCTTAAAATGTTGATCATTAAACCTTTTGCTTATATAATTAGTATAAATTTAATTTAAGATAATATAAATATTCTAATTTAAGAGATTTTTTTCTCGTCCTATTTTTTGATTTTTTTCTAATATTTAATTCAAATTTTAATTAATTTTTTTTTTAATTTTGATTAACATTTTATGTTTTTTGTTATATATAAATTCATACATTCAATTATATTTTAATGGATATAATTTTTTTGTTATTGAAAAGTTTTGAATATCTTATTTTACGATTTAAAGTTAGATAGAAATTTTATTCTATATAAATTACATTTAAAAAGAATATATAAAGTTAATATCATATCTGACTATATTTAATTTTAAATCATTTATTTCATAAAAAATAATCAAAATAAAAAAATATATTCATTAAACTTTTTTTAAGAATAAGTTTAAACTTACCAAATTTAATGATTGAATATTTATTTATTTATTTATTAATCTCCCTCAATAATACCAATTAAACAATCGCTGATATATATATATACTAGCTGCTCCGAGCGCCTTCGGCGCTCTCTACACCTAGACGGGGGCTCCGCCCCCTGTACCCCCCCGAGTGTCACTATTCTGAGCTATAACCATCTAACACCTACCCTGTCCCATCTCTATAGTTTTTTATATGTGAATATTTATGCAGAAAAAATTAATTGACATAATTATTAATTTAATAAAATTTAATTTAATAAAATAAAATTATTTAATAAAATATTAAAATAATAAAAATTAATAAATTTGTAAAAAAAAATATATAATAGTTAAAAAAAAATGTACCTTTGCGAGATTCGAACTAAGAGTGCAAAGTCATAAGATAACGCCTTAGACCGTCGACCCATGAAACACTTTGTTTGCAAGTCCTCTATTAGAATATATAGACATGTCAAATTATCGCCACCAGCGCCTCTATGATCTAGCATTGTAACTAAACTAATTTTATTTAAATTCCTCCCCCTGGACACACCTTACCAATTAGCGGTTTTATAAAGGAAGTCTGACATGCCCTGAGACCTACTGAATATACATAAAAAATTTCATAAGAATCGGTCCAGCCGTTTCGGAGGAGTATTCTGTCAAAGTTTTGTGACACGAGAATTTTATATATAAGACAAGATATATTATTTGATTGATTCAAATACATAAACCAATTTGCAAACGACTGATTAAAATAAAAAAATTCCTCTCTCTCTAAATATAAAAAGAAATAACAACTAATGATTATTTCTAAAAAGTCATCGGAAGAAAATAAGTGAATATAAAAATATACCTTAGGGAATTTCGAGAGAACGTATAGAGGATGGAGTGATAAGTTTGCTTTATTTCAAAAATTTTTAAATTAAATTCAATCGTGCCTCATGTTGATAAATCTCTAGAATCGACTTATTTAGTGTTCAATTCAAAAATATTTCTAGTAATTATTATTAAAGATTGTAATTAGAAATCGTAGGTGGGTGATGGTTTCAAAGTAATTCATTAAAAGGGATCATTAAATTCAAATTTGTTCTGTTAAGGAAAATGATGTTTGATTATATCATATTCTCATAACCATTAGTTATGATTTATATCTTCATGAATTTTCATTCGATCCGCTTGATATCTTTAAGAAAATGACGAAAACATCGACATAAGAGAAAAAAAATCACTCAATACTTTTACTAAGAAAACTATGTTATTTAAAGGACAAAAGAAAGTATTAGCCCTCATCCCTTGTTGAGGTGTTTGTTCTCTAAAGACATAAGAGCAAAAAGAGACGTTGTTCTCGAGAAAAACACATGAAAGAGAAAAACATAGAGTATTAGGATACATGAATTTTATTTCCAATACAAATATATCCTCCAATGGTTTCGAAATTCGAAACCTTAGGGAAATGGCTTGAACACAGAAACCGGAGATCTCACAAACTTTATTGAGGATAAATACATCGAAAGGTATCACCTTGGAAACAGACAGCCATTGGTCAAATATTTATTTACATAATCATTATGTATTTCCTCTCTTCTTCAATTTTTTTAGTTATTTTATTTATTAAAATTATCTTATTTATAATAAAAAAAAAACTGTGCAAACTCATCACAATTATCACTTAACATCATTACAAGTAAAACTACGTCATATTTTACAAAATACATAACTATCATTAATCATATGATATGATATTTGATTACAAATGATCAATAATTTCTAAGCAGATAAAATTATTTGTTTATTGTTTGTATCATAAGCGCCAGGAAGCATGGGTATTAACGGCATTGATTCCATCCCAAGTTCAAGTCCTGGGGCTGACAAGGGAATTTCTCTAACCGGGTCTATGGGAAGCAATCCACCCAGCTACCAGGATCAAGATTGGGATGCTATTTGATAAAAAGTAGTGTATCCGATCAAGAAAATCAAGATTTAGGTTATGAGGACCCGTTCTACTGATCATAGGGTACCTTTACCCCGGCTACACGGGACTTGATAGTCTTGTCCTTACGTAAAAATATAAAAGTCAGAGCATTTTAGTTGTTTCTATAATGTTTTATTTTGCTTGCTCAATTTATGATACATATATTCATAAATGTATTCTTAAATGAAATTAAAATTCATCCTATTTTACAAAATTTTATTTTTTAATTCTTTAAGCCGTTTACTGTAAAACATCAACTGAGAAGTATATTTAACTTTTTTTTATCACTGAGTGGTTCTGAAAAATCCACAAATGATCGATCATAATTCTGAATAGGCATTGTGCCGTAATATAAAAGCATTAATCCATAAGTTTTACTAATCCTCTTTGAATATTTTTTATATTTATAAAAGGGCAGGTTAAATAATTCCGGATGTGTGTTTGTTTGTATTAACCAGCTTAACTACAAACTTTAAAGGGGAAAATTTGTCGACCCAAACGTGGAGACAGGGATTTACTCTTCTCTATCTTCATTAATTTAGAATATTTTCTGAGTGAAAATATTATTTACTTAAGTTTTCACAAATTTTGATATTCATTTGTCTATTGTAACAAAATATTATTATGTATCAGTATAAATAAATAAATTATACTTTGTACATTTTTTAATATAAAATTTATTTATTTTCATAAAGATATTTAATTTATTAATTGAAATTTATCAGAAATAATAGTGTTTGAGTGAGGTAAACCTTCTTTTCTCTTTTTATTATTGTTTATTTATTTTTTGTTTCATTTTAAATTCTAGGATATCAGACGTCAAGTCATCATTAGTCATGCCCTATAAAAAAAATAATAGATAATTCTGTAATTTTATAAAAAAACAATTATCATATTTAATTAGTGCTACTATTTTGTAATAATTAATTATAAAAGGGAGTACAACTTCATATATTTATAAATTCAGTCAAATCATCTTTTTAAGCTGACACAGAGTGACTCTGGGAGAGATTTATTCTCTAAGGAGCTTTGTTTTTAATTAATATAAAATTATAATTTTAAAAAATCATACTTTTAAATCAAACATAAAACAAAAGGGAAATATTTTATAAGGTGTCCATATATGAGTTTTTTTGTAAATATATTATGTATATAATTAAAAATTAATTTTAAATTAATCAAGGTTCAAATTTATTTAATAAATCAATCTATATCTCTAATATATACAACTATTCCCGTGGCTCTATAGAAAGCAAAAATTATTGACTGCAGCAAACACACTCCTCCGCACGTTCTTATCCTGAGCTACTTCCATTCAACTCTCACTCTCTCCTAAATCCCTCATGCACATTGACTGCCCATCACGTTCTTGATCTACCAACCGTCGCTTCTCAGTTTCTCTACAAACAAATTTATTTTCCATTCCCACCCAACGCAACCTCCCCGATTTTATGACCGTTACTATATTTGGTGAAGTTTAGATTTTTTTATTTCTCGATCAAAAATCAACCTTTGTAATGACGATAATGAGATTATTTCTATTTTTATACTTTTCATCAAGAAATTGTGAATAAAAATACAAACATGCATTATAAATTTCTTCCTAAATATTATATTCATTTCGTGAATTTTTTTCTTTTGTTCTACTTTTAACGTTCCAAGATGAGACTCAATAAACACCTTCGTTCCAAATCAACAATTTCCCAATAAATCCCTAACCCCACTTTCCGGATGTGAAAGTCAATCGTTACTTAATGGGTTTGGTTCCTTTTCGCATCCATAAAAAAAAACGTAAAAAGTTTTTTTTTTTAAAAAAAAAGGCTAATATTGATTTGTAATAAAAGGCATAAATCGTAATTCTGAGAGACTCACAAGTTTATTTTTAATTTTTTTTTTTTTATAATTTTATAGATTTTAAATTATTCTTTTTTTTGTTATTTTCGTTCTTTTGTGATTGAAGAGAAAAATTTAGAATTCCATTAGTGTTCATTTTTTTTATCTCTCTCTTTAGGAATTTAATTTTCCAGATGACATTATCTGTAACTCTTTCAGTCTATTCTTGAGATTCTTCTTCTTCGGCTTCGTCTTTTTGGCTTGATCTATTCATGTCCTCTTGCCCCTGTCACTTTACTAGAGCGACATATCAATGGACACAAAACTTTCATTCGACATTCAATGTATCTTTTTTCTCCCTTTTTACAATTTTTTTTCTTTTAAATTTGCAAAAAAAAAAAAAAAAAATTACTCTTACCTAATTTTTTTTGATTGGCTATCTTTTTTTTTTTCATTACACCCTCGAAAATTATAAGTATTGGGGTTATGCTCCCTTTTGATAGAGTTCCATGAACCGGGGTAATATTTTTCGATTTTCACTTCCGCAAAAGCGAGGGGACGATGATCAGCTATCGGGTCAAATGATCTGTGCAATCTCTATATGAAATTTTAAATAGCATTTCAATTCATAGTTGAATGGTCAAGAGATAGCGCCTTTGAAAAGTTCACAGTTCCTCCAAGACAAAATACTTTGGTCATTTATCATAGCCATTTTGCTGCTATCTACTTTTAGAAACAGTTTCACGACAAAATAACTGGTGCAATCGTAAATCTTGAGACCTCTTTAACATATTATATATATATATATATTGTCTAAAATAATAATAATAATTATTATTATTATTGTTAATGTAGAGATAAATGATTTCATATAGAGAGAACATCCTAAACAACATTTCCATAAAAGATGAAATAAATTTATGCTACTCTCTCTTCGTGCTAGCAAAATTTTTTTTAATATATAAATAATTAATTATTTGTTTACATTTAATATTAAGCTATTTAAAACAACATTGTAAAATTAAAATGTTAATAATTAATTTTAATTATAAAATATGTAAACATATTTAAAAGACAACAAACAACATTTGCCATTTTGAAATGATTTATATATGACAATTGTTGTAGGGTGTTTATCCAGGACATTTAAAGTGCCAATTGAAATTATTAATTAAGAATAGGAATGGAAGATAAATAAAATTTATTTTTTTATAGGGATATTTACGTAAATAATCCTATTAAGCAAAATGATTTTATAAAAAAAATTATATATATATATATATTTATGTTCTACTATATACAATGACTTTTTGAATGAAACACTATAATTGTCCGTTCTAAAATGTTACAACCTAATATGCTTGCCCACCTCCATAGTTTTGATCCTGGACTCGTTCTTTAATCTTTATTCATCTATACTCTATACCAGTGATTCTCAACCTGGGCGATATCGCCCCCTGGGGGGCGATCGACATCTTAAAGGGGGCGATTATTTGACTATACGATTTTGGGGGGCGATAAGTTATTTTTAGGGGGCGAAATCATTTTCAACTCTAAAATAAGGTAAGATGATTTTGCGAACAGGCTTTTTAAACATTTCTTCTTTTTTTCAATTTTTTTCAATATGGTTCTAAAAAAAGGACAGATGATTTTGCAATCAGGTTCTGAAACTCGATTTTTCAATATGGCTCTAAGTATCACCTAGTGTACCTACCTTATATTAGGGATTATCATGCAATTTTTATCTGTAAAAATGTATGGGGGGCGAATCAAGAAGAGGCTCTTACAAAGGGGGCGTTTGGTCCAAAAAGGTTGAGAAACACTACTCTATACCATATATTCTGCATCATTGTACAAAATGGATGGAGTTACACATTTCTTAGGTGAATCTGCTCTAATGCATTGTAATTATTAAATACAATCTTTTATAAAATTGAAATTAAAAAGTTATTAAAATACTTAAAAACTAAGTATTGCACATTATTAATTTTATTAAAAAATAGATAAAATCAAAGAGTGTGAAATTAAAATTTTTCCAAAAAGTGTTTAGGCTGCACGCGAACAGTTGGACTCAATTAATTACCCACTTTTATTATCTATAAATTGGTAATAAAAATGTTTACTAGTCAAATCTTTTTGAAAATCATATTTTATATTGTTAAATGAAATAAAAATAGGATCTAGAACAAAAAACATTTCATTTACAATTTTTATTAATCTAAAATATTTTAATATTGTTTTTTCTTTTTATTTATTTTACTTATATATAATTATTTGTTTTAGGTAAGCGGCACTAAAGAAGTCTACATTCAACTGATCAAGTAATGTAATCTAAATCTATATATAAAAACAGTTTTGTCTGCACATTGCTCAGAATTTAAAATTTTTTACTTATTTTCTCGTTTCATGACCTCTAGAATCCAAAAATTATTTTAAAATATTTCTGCCTGTGAATGCCTGGAAAATGGATACGTTGTAGATTCAAAATTGTCTAAACTGATTACAATAAAAATTAAAAAATGATTTTTTAGACAAATAATATAAAGAAGGTTTTAAATTTTTATCTTTTTACCGACCGACGATAGTAAGGGGGGTATTGTTTTCACACCAAATTTCACATGTGGAGATTTTTACATATCTCCACGAATCATGCATTTTCTAAACAGAAATAAGTTGACCTGTGGCCAGGTCCGAACCGACCGACGGTTTGAAATAAATTAATTTCCAGCTACAGAAACAATTTCAAATAATTTTAATATATCTATTAATGTAATAAAAAACAGAAATGGATATAACATAAATATTTTTAATTTTATTTTATTTATAATATATAGCTGAAGTAGCCGGCGTTACCCGAGGCTGTGACGTCATGAAGGGCTGGGTGACGTCATATAATTTTAAATTAAGAAAAACATAATGAAGATGATTTTTCCCGAGGATAAAATCAATACATTCGTGGTGATATGTAAAAAAATCTCCTTATGTGAAATTTGGTGCGAAAATAACCCTTCCCTTCTTATCGTCGATCGCTAATACTACCACTTCCGGTTTCCGGATTTGCACCAAAAGTTGATCAATTCATCCCACTGATGCATTAAGTAAATATACCAAATTTCATCAAAATCCGTTAAGCCGTTCAGGCTGTACACATCTATACGGACGGACAGACGGACGGACGGACAGACGGACAGACATCATGCTAAAAATACTTTTTTCTGTTAAGAAAATGTATGATTCGTGGAGATATGTAAAAATCTCCACATGTGAAATTTGGTGTGCAAACAATACCTCCCTTACTATCGTCGGTCGGTAAAAAGTATTTTTAGCATGATGTCTGTCCGTCCGTATAGATGTGTACAGCCTGAACGGCTCAATCGGTTTTGATGAAATTTGGTATATTTACTTAATGCATCAGTGGGATGAATTGATCAACTTTTGGTGCAATTCCGGAAACCGGAAGTGGTAGTATTAGCGATCGACGATAGGAAGGAAAGGGTTATTTTCACACCAAAGGAGATTTTTTTTATATATCACCACGAATCATGCACTTTGTATTGGTTTTATCCTCGAGAAAAATCATATTTATTAGTTTTTTCTTGATGTAAAATTATATGACGTCACTCAGCCATTCATGACGTCACAGCCTGGTTTTGCATATATATTATAAATAAAATAAAATTAAAAATGTTTATATTTATTATTTATGTATCCATATCTGTTTTTTATTACATTAATAGATATATGAAAATTATTTGAAATTGTTTCTGTAGCTGGAAATTAATTTATTTCAAACCGTCGGTCGGTTCGGACCTGGCCACAGGTCAACTTATTTAAAATTGGGTGATTTTTTTAAATTTGTTTTAAATCCAAATGATTATATTCTATTATAATTTATAAATTTAAAAATGAGAATATTTGAATTTATTTTAATGTTGTATGGTTGTGGAGAGATCAAATAAGTTAGAAAAGTTAGTTTTAGTTTTATAAATCAAATAAATGAAAACCTATTACACATACAGACTTTCAACCATAGATACGTATCACTTCGGGGATTCAGGTGCGAAGGCGGTCTGAGCAGCTAGTTATTAAATAAATATATATAAATATATATATAGGATGTTTATAACAAATTAATTTAGATAATTTTTGGCCTGTCTTTCTATCAATTAATTTAAAGGCATGGTTCTCCCTCTATTTCACTCATTCATTTGAAATGAAAGGACCAAGAGCATAGCCCAGAGGGATTATTTAATCAAAGGCAAATCAGCATGCTCATCTGGCTTAACTTTGAAGATCAGACCCTTCACAATACTGGCAATTGCAAAATTACTCTAAAACATTTAAACATATACAAATATCTTCGAAAAGTTACATTTGAATACATTTCAAAATTTGAATAAAATTTAATTGTTTTTTTTTTTAATTTACTGATTTCTTCATTACAAAAATATATTAGTTTATATTAGTTTATATATATATATATATATATTCGTTTCATAAAACATTTGATATAACACTGGGTTGGATTAATAATTTTATTTTTCTTAATTTATCAAAAATAAATTTTATTTTAAATCTTTCTAGTATTATTTTTCAAAATATGTATGATTTTTATATGTGAATACATATATGAATATTTAATGAATAAAAATATTAATATCTTTTGAAAGATTATTATTTGTATTATTATTTATATTTTTATAATACATATATTAAAAAAAATCATTGAATAGGTAGTCCTTGTAAAATTATATTTATTTATTTATGTATTAAAATAGATTTTTTCAACATGTCAATAGCAAAAAAAAAAAAAAAATAAATAAATAAAATATTTATCAGTAAATCGTCGACTGACTTTAAGCTTTAAGTGTCGGGATTAAAGAAGGGGTAAGATTTTTTATTTGAAAATAAACCTATCTAATTTCAGACAGCCTTTCAAATGGAAATAATTGAAACGAAAATTCAAAATCAATTAAACGTTATATATAAATTTTAAAATTATATACGTATTATACATGATATATTATTATATATTATATATATTAAAGTAATTAAAGATATAAGGTCGGATTTTTTTTTCACACGAAGCTGTCTAATATTAAATATAAGTGATATAAAATGTTACTTAATAAATTATTTTTTGTATTCTGTTAAAAACTAAAAAGAACTATTTGATAATATAATATCAACTACTTGTAAATTTTTTATTTTAAGAAATTTCCAAAATAAGTAAGTATTCTTAAAACATAGCGTTGGATCTGTATTTGTTTGTGCATGACTGCCTAATACATACATTACCAAACATGGTAACATATTAATATCAGTATGTCATTGTCGCACCATTTGTATATATATATATATATATATATATTTATATAATCAATAATTTTAAAATTAGCCATTAATATTATTTTATAATACAGAAACTATTAAGTAAGTTAATAAAAATCTGGAGTGTCTTCATTCGACTTTCTCGCAATTTGAATTGGATTAAATCACATATATTATAATTAAGTTAAATTTAATTCATTAAATTATAAATTAAAATTAATAAATAATATTTATTAAACCAGCGCGTGTTTGGATCTTTGTTGATGCCACCGCGTCACGTAGTGGCGCGTGATTTACAATGTTAAAAAATTAATTCTGGCATTTTCAGCGATTCAATCAGGCTGAAATTCTATACATAGCAGTTTTATACAATTTTTAATCATGTGAAAAACTGTCAAACATATATATCTTTATTTTTAGGGTCACTTTAGAGGAAAAAAAAATGAAAACATTGTAGGTAATGACCGACTTCTGGATGAGCTACATTTCTCAAAAGTTGATAGAAAACTACGAATTTTGAATAATGCCCGTGCACCAAATTTCATTATTCTAGCTCAAACAGTTTTTGCGTAATCTTGTCTACATACACACACACACACACAGAGAGAGAGAGAGAGAGACCTTAGTGAAAATGACTCAGGGACCTTCAAAACTTATAAAAAAAACAAAAACTTTCGTCATCGCAATACTATCTCTAGCGAGATAGTGAATAGTTTTATTTAATTATAACTTTAAATAATATCATTAAGTAGGGATATTGAATAAATCATATAATATCATATGACTTTCTATTTTTTCACTTTCAAGGGATGAATATCAATTTTTAGTGGAATTTTCGCTCGAAATGCATGTCTTCTAGACCCAACATGGCATTCATAAACGGGTATCCAACTAATGAATATGCATGAATTTCTCTTACCTCGACTTTGCAACCTTTTCTTTAATATATATAATATTTAAATTTTCATTATCTATTTTTATTCTATTACAACTAATAACTTGTATAAAATAAATGTTTATTTAACCTTTTTATTTACATTCTAAAATACATAGAAAATATAGTTAGTTTAAGTTCATAATTCTATGTATTTCTACTTTTATATATACATATATCGTATATGTGTATGTGTGTATTTGTGTGAATTGAATCAATATCAATACTTATTTTAACAACAAAATAATAAAAAGAAATTAATTACAAAAAATTTTGTTTGTATAAATATTTACTTACATAATAAATCAAAAATTTCAGGAAAAATGCTTTAATATTTTCACCGACTGACGATAGTAAGGGAGGTATTGTTTTCACACCAAATTTTACATGTGGAGATTTTTACATATTTCCACGAATCATGCATTTTCTAAACAGAAAAAAGTATTTTTAGCATGATGTCTGTCCGTCCGTCCGTCCGTATAGATGTGTACAGCTTTAACGGGTCAACGGATTTTGATGAAATTTGGTATATTTACTTAATGCAGCAGTAGGATGAATTGATCAACTTTTGGTGCAAATCCGGAAACCGGAAGTGGTAGTATTAGCGATCGACGATAGGAAAGGAACCACGAATCATGCACTTTGTATTGGTTTTATCCTCGAGAAAAATCATCTTTATTAGTTTTTTCTTAATTTAAAATAATATGACGTCACCCAGCCCTTCAGGACGTCACAGCCTGATCAACTTATATATTATAAATAATATAAAATTAAAAATATTTATGTTATATCCATATCTATTTTTTATTGCATTAATAGATACATTTAAATTATTTGAAAATGCTTCTGTAGCTGGAAATTAATTTATTTCAAACCGTCGGACGATTCTGGCCACACGTCAACTTATTGTATTTTAACATTGAAACATTTCTCCTGCTGTATTTCTATTTTCAAATTTTATGTTCAAAAATAAATAACTTAGAATCACATAATTATTACTTGAAAATGATGGAAATAATTTATTGTTTTTATTTATGAAGAAATAAGAAAAAAATTGAATAAGTTACATGAAATGTAAAATTAAATTTTAATAAATTTAAAAATAATATCCCGGGTAGCGAGTAGATTCTTTTCTATAAATCCAGTAGAAAAGAATTCTATTTCAGGGATTTGCGTCCCTGCCCTCACGTGAGCTCATGATTTCTTCTAAATCCCTCTTCTACCTGGAGAAATCATGTCCTTTACCCGTTGACTCCTTTCTTACTCTCCCCCCCCCTCCCCTGATCATTCAAAAAATCAAATTTATTTGGATGAAGGAGAATACCTAGCATAGCTTCATTAAAAAGAAAAAAAATTGTAATCTTGTATCTTATAGGAGACTCTTTAGAGTCCCCTATATATATTTGAATTACCCCCCTTCGGGGGGTAATTCAAATATATCCAGATCACGTCAACACTTCGACAAGCAAAACCCCTTATAATCACGAGTGAGACATGTCTTATATGCCTCTGAGAGGACCCACCTCTCCAACGCTTCACATTAGTATAAAACTTGGAACTCATATTTATAGAACGCTTTGCAAAATTAGAAAAAACCAATTAAATCAAAGGTTTTCATTTTATTAAAATTTTTAAATAAATCTAGTAAATTGTGACCAAGACAAATCCATTGACCATAATTTTAGCCAGATTCTTAATAAAATTGATTTTTTGTATCATTAAATGGAAATTTTTAATTAATTTTAATATCGGTTTATTTTTACAGTTGAACAAAAATCTTGCCTCATAACAACACGTAAAACCTATACGAATCGATTCATTATGAAACGTAGATTCTTTTTCACTATATTATATAATTTTACGTTGCTTCGTTGATTAAATATTAATTATTGAAATTTGACAGATTGAAAAGATTTGCCGCCATGTTGCCCCTCTCCGCCACCTCTTCTCACCTCCCACCCGCCCGCCCCCCTCCCTCCCTCCTGGCCTGCCTGTCGAGGTGTGCTTCGAGCGCAATCAGTTCCCATTCCAGCTTTCTTAAATCGCTGAAAGTACCAGAATTAATTTTTTAACACTGCAAATCTCACGCGCCAACACGTGACGTGGTGCCATCAAAAAGAGCCAAACATGCGCTGGTTCAATAAATATTATTTATTAATTTAATTTAATTTAAATTAATATATGTTATTTAATCCAATTCAAATTTGCGAGATAGTCGAGTGGAGACATTCCAGCTGTTTTATATTTAATGATATGTTTAACATATTAAATTATTAAAACCATATATTTGTCTAAGTGAGTAAAAATAAAAACTCTTACTTCGATCATCAGGAGGCCTATCGGAATAGTGGCTTAATGATAAGTTTGAACTCAAGAGAGCATTCAGAAAAAACCTAATAATAATAAAAAAACATGAGGCTAAAAATCAGAGAAGAATATAACGTGAAAATTCGGCTCCTAGGATCACTTATATTTAATAGTAACAACAAGAAACTACTTAATATAAAACTCAATCGTTCCTTTTAAGTTGAACCAAGTATCAAGTGACTACCCTCAAATTTCTGAAAACATTATTTATTCTTTTTAAATTTATAATAACACTTCAATTTTTGTTGGATTTCTTCAAAGTAATAAAAATATTATACTAATATAATTATAAGGAGGTTTAAATTACTGGGGAATGACGGAAACTGTATACGTGAAATTACATGATTGATCTCTTTGCATCTCTAGACATAGATAGTCAAAAAATTTAGGAGGTTCTGATAGACCAGACTTGTTTATGAAGAGACCATGGGCCAGGGGAGCAGACAATGTAAAAAAAAATCACGAAGTAGTTGAAAAAATCTGGAGTGTCTCCACTCGACTATCTCGCAAATTTGAATTGGATTAAATAACATATATTAATTTAAATTAAATTAAATTATTTAAATTATAAATTAAAATTAATAAATAATATTTATTAAACCAGCGCATGTTTGGCTCTTTGATGATGGCACCACGTCACCTGTTGGCGCGTGAGATTTGCAGTGTTAAAAAATTAATTCTGGTACTTTCAGCGATTTAATGAAGCTGTAATTCTATATATAGCATTTTTATACAATTTTTAATCCTGTGAAAAATTATCAAAGATATAGCTTTATTTTTACGGTCACTTTAGAAGAAAAAAAATCAAAATGTTGAAGGTAATGACCCTCTTCCGGTTGAGCTACATTTCTCAAAAGTTGATAGAAAACTATGAATTTTGAATAATGCCCATGTACCAAATTTCATCATTCTAGCTCATATCGTTTGTGCGTAATCTTGGTTATATATTATTACATACACACACACACACAGATATTTTTCTCAACCTTAGTGAAAATGATTGAGGAACCTTCAAAACGTATAAAAACATCAAAATCTCAACATCGAAAATTTTCGTGATCGCAATACTATCTCTGGCGAGATAGTAAAAAAAACAAGAATTGGATGGGGTAGATCAGAGTATGAGTGTAGGAATGTGTTGCTGCAACTAAGAACTTTCAAATTCTGTAGGACTTAGAGATACTTAGATAATTTTCAAATCCAAAAAAAAAAAAATTGTCTAAAATTTTGGAACTTATTTATTTAAGAAATCTGACAAAAAGTGCTTAGACTAATACAGTTTGAAATAATTATTAATTAGTACTATTTTTAATAAGCATCATTTATTTCTTCTTTAAAAAGGATTTTAGTTTATTTTAGAAATAGAGATGTTGAAATGTTTATTCATAACTGAAATTTCTGATATAACATCTCTCCCTTTCAATTTCATTTCTATCCGCTTTTAGATTTTCTTCTTCTCGTTCTCCCTTTCATTTTACCAATCTCCTTTTGAGATTTTTGGTTTAATTCTTGAAATAGAATCCTGCTATTTCTGCAATTGCACATTAAAACCAAAGCAAACGTCTCGGATTAATTGCTTACTCTAATAATATATGACTATAATGAAGAGTTTAATTTAGTCGGTTTATTTTTGATTCCCTACCTAAAGTTACTCAAAAGCATTTCGAAACTAATTAATACTAAAATTCTTCCATTTAAATGGTCGTGTAAGAAATTTTAATTTGCATCGATTGTGAAAAAAAAATTATTAGTATTATTATTTCAATTTATATTAATAAGAATATAAATAATAAAATATAATAGAATGTAAATTTGTCAATAGTTGTATTGTATTTTACTAAGGTAAATACATTAATTTATTAAGTTAATATTAAAGTTTTTTTATAATATATATATATATATATAAAAGGTCTAAATTTATATGATTACTAACAACGTTATGGTTTTATGGAAAGTGTAAGTATAAATTAAAATTACATACAAATTCATGCAAATTTCAAAATAATTACTTACTATCATTATTTATTTTTAATTCTAAAATTTTTTTATAATACAAAGAATTTAAATAAAAATGTACACATCATAAATTGATAATTCTCGAAGAAACACAGTTCCAAACTTTACTAAAATATATTCACATTAAATTAATTCTAACATATACATCTGTTTGAGATAAAAATATTTATATTTTTAATTAATTTATATTATCTTTGAAAAGGAAGTGAATTTAAAACAAAAAAAATATTATAATTATAACGTTTTTCTTAACTTCACTTGTGGTGTCTGTCTTTGTGTCTGTTCGCTCTTTTGACAAATTGAAATTGATTTTTCATCGACTTTGTATCGAGATAGACATTTGAAAATTTTTATAGATATTTCAATGGATCCCTAGAAGGTATAGAAGAAATATAATTGAATTATAATTAATTAATTGTAATTAATTAGCGATTAATTACTTTTAGTAACTAACTCCTTTTGTATTTCTCCGATCAATTTTATTCAACGGATTCTGAAGCAGAAATATTGATTTCAGGATAGATTTTCATTTTGAATGTATTTAAAAAAATTTTATAGCTTTAAAATTAATGATGAATTTTTATTAATCAGTTGTATCGTCCCCTAGAGAAAAAAACAACAAAAGAATGACTTTTTTTATGAAGACAATATATATATATAAAATATACATTTATATATATATTAATGTATATATTTATATATATACATACATTAATAAAAATTATTTATTTATAAATATAATATAATAATTATTATTCAATAATAACATTTACTTAATATAAATGCATAAAATCAATTTTGGAAGATTAATATATATTTTTTTGTTTTATTCAATTTGTAAATTTTCGTATAACTTTATCTTTTCTATTTCTCTTGTTATATTAAATAAATTTATCATATTAAAATTGCACTAACAAGAATAAAATAATATAAATATAAAAAAATTTTATAAATTTTTTTTATATTTATATTTTATAATTTTTCATTATAATAATTCTTAAATGTATATACAAACATTACTTTTGTTAGTTTTTTAGATGTCTACAAGTAAATGATTTTTTTTAGCTTTTTAAATACACAACAAATTAATATTCTTTCTATCTGAAAATTATTATTTCATCTCTTATCACACTTCATCGAGAATATTGGAATTATATTATTTCGTTAAATTCGAAAATAAAATAGCGTTAGTTTAATATTCAAGGGGGTCAATATGAAAGATATTTTTATATTTAATACATTTTTTATTGGTTAAATAATAAAAATATAATATAATATCAAATAATGGAATATTGAGTTATATAAATAATAAAAATATAAAAAAATAAATATAATAAATAAATAAATTTTATTTATTTTTTACTTATAACTAGCTCCCAAAAATCTAAGATAAACTACCTGCTGTATTTTTTTAAGTGAACCAATCTGAACATTTGATTTACACCTACGTACATAGCACCCTGAAAATAAAGGTTTACACATCAGAGAGAATGATGTATAGATAATTCAGTTTGGTTGAAAGAATTTAATGGAGAAAAACTGTTGAAATGATGTTTTAGAGGTAACAATTCAAATGATTGGCTATTCAAAAGGGACATATAAAATATATTATAGTCTAATGCACATACAATAAAATTTATATTTCAATCAAATGATTTAAATAAACCATCTATAATATATATACTCCTGATTTAACTTTATTAATTTTTTCTTTTTTTTTTTACAGAGGTAGTATTGCGATCACGAAAATTTTCGATGTTGAGATTTTGATATTTTTATACGTTTTGAAGGTCCCTGAGTCATTTTCACTAAGGTTGAGAAAAATGTCTGTGTGTGTAAGTGTATATGTAGACAAGATTACGCCAAAAGCTAGAATAATGAAATTTGGTGTACGGGCATTATTCAAAATACGTAGATTTCTGTCAACTTTTTAGAAATGTAGCTCAACCGGAAGTGGGTCATTACCTACAATGTTTTCAATTTTTTTTTCCTCTAAACTGACCGTAAAAATAAAGATATATGTTTGATAGTTTTTCCCATGATTAAAAATTGTATAAAACTGCTATATATAGAATTTCAGCTTAATTGAATCGCTGAAAGTACTGGAATTAATTTTTAAATGCCACTGCAAATCACGCGCCACTACGTGACGCGGTGGCATCAACAAAGATCCAAACACGCGCTGGTTTAATAAATATTATTTATTAATTTTAATTTATAATTTAATGAATTAAATTTAATTTAATTATAATATATGGTACCTCTACCACGTTTTGATTTTTTTTCCTCTAAAATGACCGTAAAAATAAAGATATATGTTTGATAGTTTGTCACATGATTAAAAATTGTATAAAACTGCTATATATAGAATTTCAGTCTGATTGAATCGCAGAGAGTTAATTTTTAAATACCACGGTAAATCACGCGCCAGCACGTGGCGTGGTGCCATCAACAAAGATCTAAACACGCGCTGGTTTAATAATTATTATTTATTAATTTTAATTTAATTAATTAAATTTAATTTAAATATAATATATGTTATTCCAATTCAAATTGCGAGAAAGTCGAGTGGAGACACTTCAGCTTATTATTTTAAAAAATATATTAAAATAGGGCCACTAGAATATACACATATATAATAATTAGAGCTGTGTTTAAATAATTAGTTATTATCTTACATTTGAAAAAATATTTTTAAATTTTTTAAGTGATGATTATGAAAATCTCGAATGTAATTAAAGGATTATTGTTTGCAGATCGTGTATTTATAGAAGCCGAACACATTTAAATTAATGACTCCTCCACATTAATGATAAGGATAAGTTAGGTGATGTTTGTTTGTTTGCTTAAAATCGACATTAAACCAAAACGTATTGTAACGTCGCTATTAAATCTTCTCGAATGACATTATTTAATTCATATGTTTAATTAAAAAAAAGCACGAAGCAAATTTTCAAATGTTATGTTATTAAAGATAGAAAAAAAAATTAAAATTATAAATAGAATCCCGTTTTCTTGTTCAATTAACAGGTCATTGCAGACGTAGAATTTTAATAAAGACATTTTCATTTCGATAAGGCCCAACTTCACTTCTTACCCCCTCCAAAAACGTTTCTTCTTTCGTCTTCCCTGTTCTTATTTGTTTAAATGAAATTATTTAAAATTAACGTCACGTTTGAATCATCTTTCTTGCTATATTATATGAACCTGAGTACAAAAGCCAAAATAGAAGTCGAAAGGCTCCATCGCGAAAATCATTACGTCGACATTTATCAAATGCTAGATTAATGAAACCTACATATATATAATATATAATATATATTCCATTCAGTTGAAGTTATTTAAGTTTATTTATATATTCATATTTTAATTTAATTATTAAAAAAAATATAAAACTTATCTATATCTATATATTAGTTATCTGTACCTCTTTTAAGAATTTTGTGTATCTGCTGAGGAATATTGTGATTCTGCGCAGAAATTTTTTGAAATATATTCTCCATTTTTAAATATACCAACACATATATTATGACCAATTATTTTAAATATTTTCAAGAGAGCTTATTTAAGAGTAATTATTTTAGGATTCTATGTCTTAGTTTGTATGACCAAAAGTAGATATTATTTTGTTGTTGTTTTTTTGGGGTTGAATGGTTGGGTGATATTTGACTTAATAAATCGAATATCATTTAATTTAAAAAAATATTATACCATAGTTGTATAATATTTTAGTATAAATAAAATTTTTAATTTTTTTTGAATTATCCTTTTAATTAATATCTATTAGTGAAATTAAGAGATTACGTTAAAAAACATCTTATAAACATTACTAATAAATAATAATAATAATATTTATGATAAATTATTTTTTTTTACCATAAATGAGATCTATACCAATCGATTCTTGATTTCAAGTATCTTCTAATTTGTTATGAAAATCATGTGATAAGTAGGGATAATAAGATTAGATATATCTTATCTATCTCCGTGGCTCTACTGAACTCGAAAGTTCTTTGCCGCACCAACCACACGTCTCCAAGTATCCCTATCATGAGCCACAACCCTCCAATCCCTACACTCTCTTACGTCCCTTCCTACATTATCCACCCACCCCATCGTTGGTCTTCCCTCGGTCTCCCCACCAATATATTTTTCTTCTCCCATTCTAACCACGAGTCCTGCTCATCGCAGCGTTCTTGATTTGATTTCTTTAACTATATCTGGAGATGCATAGAGGTCATGCAATTCCTGGTTATGCAGTTTCCGCCATTCCCCGGTGACCTCATCTTTCTTTGTTCCATAAATGTTGCGAAGAATCCCATTCTCAAATACTCTAAATCTATTTTCATCTCCCAGAGTCATAAACCATACCATACAGTCATATAACACAACAGGCAAAATAATTGTTTTATATATTTTAATTTTTATCCCCTTTGATAGTAATTTTGACGCAATAAGCCCCTTTACTGCATGATAACAGGCGTTTCCCGATTGCAACCTCAGTTTAAATTCTTCGAATATTATTATCCTTCGTGAATTTCGTGATTACAGATCCTAAGTATTTAAATTTTCTAGCATTTTCGAATTCTAGATTTTGTATGTTAAGACTTTGTGTGTTAATATTATTTCTTTCTGTTACTAAATATTTTGTCTTAGTACTATTAATTTCAACCCCACCTCTTTTCTTCGCTATCTTTAATTGCAATTGTCAAATATCCTATTATATTTAAGTCGTCTGCCTTACCTAATACCTGAATTTTTTTTGTTTAATTGGATTCCGTTTGATTTTTCACCAATTTGTCTAATTACATATTCCAATACTAAATTAAATAAAATTGGTGATAATGCGTCTTCTTGTTTTAACCCATTCCGAATTTCAAAAGTTTATGACATTTGTTTCCCGCATCTTACTCTTCCTTTACTACCTTCAAGACAAATTTGAATCATACGTACTAGTTTGTTTGTTTTTGGAATATCCATTAAGATCAAAATTTGAAAAAGTTATAAGCTTAGATAGGTGAATAGATATAGATATTTTTAATTAATTTTGATCAAGCTTAAAAAAATTATTTAAATAAAACAAATGATATTGACTTTATTTTCAATAAGATTCAATATATATATATATTGATGTTATTGACTTGTACAAAGTACATTATTTTTTCTTTTATATTCCAATCACTTAGAAACAAAACGAATCTCTACATATATGATTATTTTTTAATTAAATATTTCCCTCAAAGTGCAACATCGGCCAAGTGAAAATCTTGTTTCGTTTTTTATTTCTATTTTTTTTTTCTTCATTCACTCACCCTGTGTCTCGTGTGGCGGCCTTCCCCTCGACTTATGATCATTCCACTTGATTTGGCCCTTTGGCTTCTCTCCTTTGAGGCATTATGGTGATATCTATCTTTTCTGCCCAATGCAATAGACCTTCAAGAAACCTATCCGATCTTTTGTCTGTTTCTTTTCTTCATCTTTCGAAAAGCGGATGTATTGGTTAATTTGAGCCCATTCTTTCAAAGCAATATATCCTTGCACGTTTCGAGCCTTGGGAATCTTCACTCCGTGGAGAAAATCTAACAAATGTATACAGATAAAGAGAGAAAAAAAACATAATAATAGATGAAGAAATGAAAAAAAAAAAAAAAAAAATTTTAAAATGCGGGGACACCTTCTGTATTCAATATTCTATTCACGAATATTTGTTTTTAATAAAACTTTTTAAGCAAATGCATTGTTTTTATTAAAATATCATTTATCCTCCTTCTTATACAAATATATTGAATTTTTTTAGATAATTTCGAGTTTTGATCAATACTTCGTGTTGTGCATCGAAATTGAATACGAAACTCATTTGAATTTTTTCTTATTTGAATAATATATATATATATATATAAAAACGATGATAAGCCTTTCCTTTTTTTTTTACTTGATGATAATAATAAAATTATCCCTTAAAAAAGAGCGACTCAGACCCTTGCCATGCACTTTGCAGATTACTCTCCCATTCCACTAAATAAATGAACATGTTCCAGAACTGTCGCTGCTTAAAACACATTATTAGAATATATATATATATATATATATGTAACATATATATATAAAATTTCTAATTTGAGTGCTGTTTAATGTATTTATTTATATCACATTTAATATTTATTATGCAATATGCTAATGAGAGAAAAAAAAATCTTAATAATTTCCATATCGTTGAGATTTTTAACCTTTAGAATATACGTAATTTCAGATATTAATTTTTAAATAATCTAACATTGACAGGAGAAATAAGTTGACCTGTGGCCAGGTCCGAACCGACCGACGGAAACAATTTCAAATAATTTTAATATATCTATTAATGTAATAAAAAACAGATATGGATACATAAATAATAAATATAAACATTTTTAATTTTATTTTATTTATAATATATATGCAAGACCAGGCTGTGACGTCATATAATTTTAAATCAAGAAAAAACTAATAAATATGATTTTCCCGAGGATAAAACCAATAAAAAGTGCATGATTCGTGGAGATATATAAAAAAATCTCCTCATGTGAAATTTGGTGTGAAAATAACCATTCCCTTCCTAACGTCGATCGCTAATACTACCACTTCCGGTTTCCGGATTTGCACCAAAAGTTGATCAATTCATCCCACTGATGCATTAAGTAAATATACCAAATTTCATCAAAATCGGTTGAGCCGTTCAGGCTGTACACATCTATACGGACAGACGGACGGACGGACGGACGGACAGACATCATGCTAAAAATACTTTTTTCTGTTAAGAAAATGCATGATTCGTGGAGATATGTAAAAATCTCCACATGTGAAATTTGGCGTGAAAACAATACCTCCCTTACTATCGTCAGTTGGTAAAAAAGAATGGGGATCATTATTTGAATCATAACTGAGGTTAATCTCCTTTGCCATGAGTGACAATAGGTCCCCTGCTACTTACACATTTCTGTGGATCTCTCGTCCAACTCTCGGTCTTTCCTTAATTTCCTACTAAATGGGAATGTATGTAGAATTTAAATTACATTGATTAAGTTCATATCTTTTATATAATTGGCCGGCTTCTGTCGGAGTCGTCAATAACAGCCACGATTCAAGGATCTAACCATTTATACTGAAGGATATAGTTCCTTTCTTCTCGTATTAAGTTAAGTCGATCGATGGTATAAGACTTTTCATGGGCTCAAAAAGTTCATGGAAAAATTAAATTAGATTCTGTGAAGTACTATCCACTTATATTTGAAATAAGATGAAAACTAATTGAACATAAAGATATATATATATATATAATTTTAACTAAAAATGACTTACTTTCAATTTCAATTATTTTTGTAAGAAAACAAATTATAAAATTTGAATTTATATTCGAGTTATAAATATTCATAAATTTATAACAATATAACTTCTTTAACTAAAAACAAATTCTTTTGTAAAACGAAGACAATGGTTAAATTAATTAATTAGTTTATACTTTGGTATATACAAAGTCCAGTTGACAGGGATCTGCAACTGTCACATACAAACTACACCTTGGAATACAACCAACTTCATAAATTTAATAAGTTAGAATAAAACGTAAACGGATAGCTGAAGTTTATTATTTCAGTAGAGAGAGAGAGAGAATATCAATTTTTTTTTTATTTTTTTCTCTAGGTATATTTTCATATTCAATTTTATGAATATATATTGGTAAATAAAATATGTTTTCTTCTTTTTTCTTAGTGGTCTCTTTCAATGATTGATCATTGACTAAATATACCAATATATAGGGTAGTCGAAAAAGTCTTTTCGTATTTCTAATCAAACTTCAAGTAATTTTTTTTATATTGATATTTACAGCCTTTTTTAAATGGTTCAAAACGTTTGATGATGAATGTTTAGTTCCTTGGCAATGTCATGGCTGCTCTTCTTCTTCTTCTTTTCCATAATTTCATCGACTTTTTCAACGATAGGTCGACCAGAACGAGGTGCATCTTTCACATCGAAATTTCCAGAACGAAAGCGAGCGAACCATTGTTGTGCTACACGAACTGATATAGCATCGTCTCCCTGAACTTAACAAATTTCATTGGCGGCTTGCGTGGCATTCTTCCCTTTTTTATACAAAAATTTCAAAATTTAGCGAATTTCTTCATTAATTTCACTCATTTTTGAAAAGCTCTAACTTTTGTTCAGCTTCACCAAATTTAATTTTCTTTAAAGTTGAAATTTCACCTTTCCAACACTATATGGTATGACACAATGTGATTGGTAGCACTGGAGATATACGATTCTAACGACATCTATCAACAAAATACGAAAAGACTTTTTCGACCACCCATTATATATATATATATATATTCACGTTGAACTAAACGGACTCAACCTGAAAGCGCGCATCTAAAGTCTTATTTTTTAAATTGCTAAACCAATATTTATAAAATGTATACATTTCATAGTTTATTTATTTAGCTTTCCATGGATATCAATCACAAGCAAATTGGTTCATAACATTTTAAATTAAGTGATCTGAAGTGCTGGAAAAATTGCTATTCCTAGCAATTGCTGCAATTTCTTTATTAGATCTAATGCTTCATCTTCACTTTTTAAATGAAATACGACCTCAATATCGATTATCTCCATCATATCAAATCCATGTAGAGAATTTTTAAAGCACCTAGAAGTTTACTAGGGAACCACTAAAATTTAGTTGCTTATTTTTAATAGTTTTAGTTATTATTAATTTTATTTATTTTTTTTTTAATATTTAATTCGATTTTTTTTTATAACTAATATTTTAGTATATATAATTATTTAATTACAATTGTTTATACATTTCTATAATATTCACTATTTAAAAGAAATGTTAATAAAATTTTAAAGAATAAACAAAAAAAAAAACCAAAAAAAAAATCCCATGCAACCAATTTTTCTTATTAATCGCTTTTGAACAATTGACCTGGACTGTAAATTGTCACAATTTAATTTTTATTATCATGGTTAATAAGTTGGAAGCTATCGCTCAAGTTGTTGCTGTAAAAGAAGTCTATTGAACTTACAATTAGACTGCTGTCTCAAAGGTCTATATTAAATTTCATGTAACTCTTGAGGCAGTAGACTTTCTTCAGTTCAATATATATCAGAGCTTTCTCTTTGGTGATGGCCTTTATTGTATCAAAACTATAACTTGATCAGCAACTTTCGGTTTAACAGAGAGTATGTATACATATATATATAATAATGATCTATCTATTTTAGTGGGTTTTTTATATGAAATAAAAGACTTAATTGCGTTTTCAATCTGCAAAATCAGAAGTTCTTTTTATTATTATAATTAAGGTACAAAAAATATATAAAGTTTATTACAATATTACCTGCAAAATCAGAAGAAACAACATTTAAAGCCTTTTATTATATTTTGTTTACCCAAATATTGCCTCTTCAAGATTCTTTTAGGAATATCATATCACAAATCAAACTCAAATGCATCTGTCAAATATAAAAATTTTAACTCCTCTCTTTCTATCCAATCAGAGCGCCACCATCGGTGCGCGGGGAATATTCAAAATAATAGAGTAATATTACATCTCCCCCCTTAAGGGAGAACGTAGTTCGAATTAAGAATCAAGTGTATTTAACAATGGGGTCAGTTTCTGTTTCTTCTTTTTCTTTCTTTGCCTTTAGCTTCAGCATCTTCTTCTTCTTTCTTTGCTTTAGCTTCGGCTTCTTCTTTTTCTTTCTTTTCCTTAAATTCGGCTTCTTCTTTTTCTTTCTTTGCCTTAGAATCGGCTTCTTCTTTTTCTTTCTTTGCCTTAAATTCGGCTTCTTCTTTTTCTTTCTTTGCCTTAGAATCGGCTTCTTCTTTTTCTTTCTTTGCCTTTAATTCGGCTTCTTCTTTTTCTTTCTTTGCTTTAGCTACAGCATCTTCTTTTTCTTTCTTTGCTTTAGCTTCAGCATCTTCTTTTTCTTTCTTTGCTTTAGCTTCAGCTTCTTCTCTTTCTTTCTTTGCCTTAGAATCGGCTCCTTCTTTTCCTTTCCTTGCTTTAGCTTCAGCTTCTTCTTTTTCTTTCTTTGCCTTTAATTCGGCTTCTTCTTTTTCTTTCTTTGCTTTAGCTACAGCATCTTCTTTTTCTTTCTTTGCTTTAGCTTCAGCATCTTCTTTTTCTTTCTTTGCTTTAGCTTCAGCTTCTTCTCTTTCTTTCTTTGCCTTAGAATCGGCTCCTTCTTTTCCTTTCCTTGCTTTAGCTTCAGCATCTTCTTTTTCTTCTTCCCTTTTTGGTACTTTTATCTTCTCTTCTTCTTTCCTGGTTCTTCTATCTTCTCTTCTTTCTTTTCTGGTACATCTATCTTCTTTTTCTGGCACTTCTACCTCTTCTTTTTTTTCTATATTCAATTCTTCTATTAAAATATTATCATATTTTTCTTTATATTCGATTTCATTTTGTTCCACTTCTTTGAATTGCATGTAAAGTTGATTAATAGTATCAAGGTCTCTCACAATATTAGCTTTTTTATCGTTTAAATCGTTTAAGATTAATCTAAATTGATTGATAGATAGTTTATTGTTTTCATCAATTTGATTTATATCCAATTTAAAATTCTTTAGTTCGTTTAATAGATTTATTTTTAATTTCATCTCATCAAAACATTGAAAGTACTGTTTAAAATTAAGTCGGATTGATTAAAAATTTCTAAATCTTCGGAAATTAAATTATTTTCAAGATTTTTAGGCAATGAATTATAAGTTGATACGTTAGTAACATCAAAGCCTTGTTATCAATAAGTTTTTGTTTTACATTTTCATATTCTTCTATTATTATTATATTTATTTATTTTCTTTTTTTTTTTTTTTTTTTTTTTTTTTTTTTTTTTTTTTTTTTTTAGAAATAGATGATTGAAATTCTTCAATGTCTCGTAACAGGTTATTATTTGTAATTTCTAAATCCACAATCTTTTCATGTATACCTTGCGAATGATTATTTTTTTCTTCCATTAATTCAGTATTTAATTCTTCTAATTTTAAAATCTGTTCTAAATGTTTTGTGTTTTCATTATTTAAGTTGATATATTTATTTTCTAATTCAATTTTTTCTAATGTAATTTTGTTCAAATCATCATGTAATTTTTCAATTTCTTCTAGATAATATTTTTCTTCTTGTAACACTTTAAGGTTTCTTTGCAAATCATATACTTTTTGTTTAAAGTTTTCTTCCAATTCATCACTATATTCTTTAAATTCATCTAGTTTATTAGTTAATAAAGTGTTTTCCTTTTCAAGGTCATCAACTTTTTCTGTGAAATCAGAAAGTTCTTTATTATTTATATTTATTATTTCACACTTACCATTCACATCTTCTAATCTAATTAATAAGTTGTTGTTTTTTTTTTTTTTTTTTTTGAAGTAATTGAATATTTTCTTGAATTATATTGTGTTGGTGAAGCAATTCTTCATACTTTAATTTAGGATTATTTTCTTCTTTCTCTTTTATCTTCGATTGTGCATCCGTATGGACGTTTAGAACAATATTCGTCTACCATTAGATCGATATGTGCCTCGTAATCTTTTACAGTTCCAATATCGTATTTGTCTTTAGCAAAGATTGATTTATATGTATCAATTAAAAAATTTTTTTTTTTTTTTTTTTTTTTTTTATTTCTGATTGTTGATTAATATTTAGGTGATCTAACGTAATTTCAAAATTACTTGTATTTAGATGTTCATTAAAATTTATTTGTTTAATATTGTCTATTAGGATACTTTCTTCTTTCTTCTGTGCGACTCTTGAATCTTCAGAAATGTTTATATGTTTATTATTATTTTTTTTTTTTTTTTTTTTTTTAAAATTTATATTTTGTGTGATTTTTTTTAAATTTTCATCTTGATTTAATTTGGACCCCTTTATACAGTCTAGTCCAATTAGAAAATCGTAACTAAAATTTCTATCTTCTACGATGAACACATTCATGTATTTCTCAATATCATAAATCTTTATTTTTAATTTTACCATTCCATCTGTTTTCCTCTCCTTTTTTGTATTCATATCTTTATTTTAATATAATATGTTATTATATGCATATACATACTATAAATAAAACTTTATATATAATTTTAATCAATTTTCTTCATTTTATTTGCTTTAGGAAAAACACATTTAATGTTAAATATAAACTATAATTTTAACTTGCTTTAAATTAAAGGGTATTATTATGATTATTAATAAAATTATTTTTAATTTATTATTGAATATTATTAATGTAGAAATATGTTTTTTTTTTTTTTTTTTTTTTTTTTTTTCAATAATTTCGAATTTATTAATGACACATTTGCTCCTGAGTCATAAATTGCTGTAACTTCCGTTGAGTTATTTAATAGTAACTTGATTTTAATTAATGGTGGCACTATAAAATTTTTGGGTTACCTTCATTTAATTCGACTTCTAACTCTGTGTGGTTGGCAGTATGTAGTTGATCTCTATTGAGATTCCCACTATTTGTATTTTTAAACCAGCAAATTGATTACTTGGTTTAATGATTTATATTCACTCGTTTTTCTTTTATTATATTCCTTTTTCATGTCTTCTTTTAATGAAATTATTTCATCTTTTAAACATTTATTATCTTCTTTTAATGAAATATGCTTGATTCTATTTGTATTTTTATTTATTTAGTTTTAATTTTATTTATTATTTATTTTAATTCCACTTTGATTTATTTCAATTTTATTTATTATTTATTTTATTTACCTTAATTATTAATTATTTTGATTTATATATATTCAGTCATTCTTTTTTTTTTTTTTTTTTTTTTTTAGATCTTAGCTTTTCCATTATTTTTATTTATTTATATTTTATCTTGGCAAAAATGTTGTTTTATAATAATGATCTATCTATTTTAGTGGGTTTTTTATATGAAATAAAAGACTTAATTGCGTTTTCAATCTGCAAAATCAGAAGTTCTTTTTATTATTATAATTAAGGTACAAAAAATATATAAAGTTTATTACAATATTACCTGCAAAATCAGAAGAAACAACATTTAAAGCCTTTTATTATATTTTGTTTACCCAAATATTGCCTCTTCAAGATTCTTTTAGGAATATCATATCACAAATCAAACTCAAATGCATCTGTCAAATATAAAAATTTTAACTCCTCTCTTTCTATCCAATCAGAGCGCCACCATCGGTGCGCGGGGAATATTCAAAATAATAGAGTAATATTACATATATATATATATATCTTATCTTATTATACTAGTAAAAATTGTATATGATATATATAGATATATATATGAATGTAAAGCTATGCTTACTGCGACATCTTCATTATATCTAAGACACTAGTTTTTAATGTAACTAAAAATAAGTTTTTCTTAATAAAATTATAATTATTTTTATGATTGGATTTGGATATTTAACTTTATATTGTGTGAATAATGTAAACTACTGTTTAATTAACGAATAATTTTATTCTTTTAACAGGTATTTATTTGCAATTTAAATATTCTTTATTAATGTAAATAATGTTTAATAATTTTAATATATTTTGTATATTCTTTTAACAGAATAAAATTTCGAAAATAAAACATCTTTACATATATATATATATATATTTGAAATATTAAACCGCTCGAAGGATTTTTTTGAAATTCACACCATAGATAATATTTATAAAGGAAAATCGATCTGTATAGGTTTCAGCCTCGGGAAAAATCATCTTTGTTAGTTTTTTCTTAATGTAAAATAGGAATTTTAATGGTACCGGGCAACGCCGTTCAGCGCTTCCTTAGATACAAAATATTATAAATAAAATAAAATTAAAAATATTTATTTTAATAATATTTTGTAATCAAATTACGAAATATATATTATGTTATATCCACACAGGGTCATCTTAAGGAATTCGGCGCCCATGGGCTACTAAAAATAATGCGCCCTTCTTCCTAAGAAAATACTATATCGCAAATAAAAAATTGCCGCCTCAAAAGGCTTGCGCCCTGGGGCTATAGCCCATTTAACCCTGTGGTTAGGGCGGCACTGTATCCACACGCCATACTTTTCTGTACTCAGGGCTGAATGTTTTATGACTATTTTTTTTTTAACTTATGTTCTTTTAAATTATTTGAAATTATTTTAAGATAAATGTAATTTTTCATTCATTTTTTTAAGATTTATTAATAATTTACATTTTTTTGTATTTTTTTGATTTTCTTTTAAATAATTTAGTCTTTTTATCACAAGTCAAAATTGATTGTTCATTTGATGTTTAAAAAAATAATTTACTGAAAAAAAAATTATTATTTTACTCAATTAAATAAATACTAAAACATATATATTTATTTATTCATCTTCAAGTAGATTGTATAAATTATTTTTGGAGTACACTACATTGTTAGTTTATTTTAAAACAACATATCCAGGAATGTCTATAAATCTATGCAAAATTTCCAACTTGAATTGAATTTTCAACGGATATGCTTTTATTTATTCAGCAGGCTTATATAAATATATATGCATAAATACGCATTTATAATGGTTTATTATTAGATTTTCGAATGAAATTCATGCATTGATCTGTCGATAGAGAACTAGTGCGGATATGGATAAAATTTCCGGAGTTATAGAGTATTTATATTATAAATAAATTGGATGTGGTTAGAAATTCATAAATGTATTAAAATATATTTCTCAGAACGTAGATTCATTCGTTGAAACCACAAATATATATTTCTTCCTTTAGTATAGCATTTAACTAATTTAATTTCAATTTAACAGATTTAAAAAAAAAATAAAATTAATATTTTTTTTATAAAAATTTATCGTAGATATAGTAAGTGAATATATTAATAATGTTAAATAAAATTTTATTAAAAAAAACTACTTAGATCAATCATCAATTGAAAAAAAAATGGTTCTATTGGTCAGGGAATGAATGAACGCCGTTGTTCTTGGATTCTTGCCATTGACTTTACTTTTCTCTTGAGAACAAAAATGCTTTTTCAGCTTTTCTTGAACCCAAGGTGCGAGTATTGGTGAAAAGAAAAAAATTGTCACTTGACTAATGGAAAATGCAAAAAGAAAAAACAAAAAGAGAGTGAATATTAATTTTTACTTTCATTTATATAATTTTTTTAGCTAGCCATATGAATATATTTAACCAATGTTTTATGTAATATAGGATTCTTGTTTAATCGACTTAATAAGATATTACATTAATTTTTGGATTTAGAATAATATTTTGAGTAATATATATGTAAGAGTATATAAATAACAAATATTGGAAGTAGATAGGAATTTAATAGGAACGAGGAGGCTGAAGAAAGGGACAGTAAAGGAATATGGTTGTTGTTGCCAAGAACTCTTTAGAGCTACAAATATAATTATTTAAATATTATAAACATGAGCTAATTACAATTTAAGGTTTAAGATTGATTAGAGAAAATATATAAATAAATAGGAACCGTTTAATCAATCTAGAAGGCTTAACCTCCCCTCCCTCTTCCCATTAATTTTTACCGACTGACGATAGTAAGGGAGTTATTGTTTTCACATTAAATTTCACATATGGAGATTTTTACATATCTCCACGAATCATGTATTTTCTTAACAGAAAAAAGTATTTTTAGCATAATGTCTGTCCGTCCGTCCTTCCGTCCATTGTGTGATTGTATGTTCTTATAGATAGTTACAGCTTGAACTACTCAACGGATTTTGATAAAATTTGGTATTATTATTATTAATGCATCAGTATGATGAATTGATCAACATTTGGTGTATATCCGGAACCCGGAAGTGGTAGTATTACCGATCGACGATAGGAAGGGAAGGGTTATTTTCACACCAAATTTCACATGAGGAGATTTTTTTACATATCACCACGAATCATGCACTTTGTATTGGTTTTATCCTCGAGAAAAATCATCTTTATTAGTTTTTTCTTAATTTAAAATTATATGACGTCATCCAGCCATTCATGACGTCACAGCCTGGTCTTGCATATATATTATAAATAAAATAAAATTAAAAATATTTATCTTATATCCATATCTGTTTTTTATTGCATTAATAGATACATTTAAATTAGTTTAAATTGTTTCTGTAGGTGGAAATTAATTTATTTCAAACCGTCGGTCGCGGTTCTGCGCCTGACCACAGAGATCAACTTATTTACAGTAATAATATTCTTTTAATGTTTCTTAATGAAAATTTGATTTATCTTTAACCATTCATAGATAATAATTCGGCAGTATATATTCGATTATTATAAATCTGTAATACAAAATAAAAATATTTTCCATTGTAGATAAAAATTAATCCTTTATTTGCTTATAATATACAAAAAGTAAGGTTAGATAAGAAGGTGTTATATTCATATAATCACTTTCAATAAATATATTCAATTAATAATGATAGTAAATTATTGATAACATAAATTATTAGAATATCTATATATTATATTTGAAAATGGATTTGAGGAAGTTTCTTGCTTTTATATTTTAATGAGAAATAAATACCCATATAGTTATTCAGCAAGAGAAAATGGAGGAGCCGTTGCATTTACCACTCTGTTATTATTATTAGGATAACCTAAGTGTGCTGGTACGAGCACAATTAACAGGATGCATTTTGATATAGAATTGCTTTGAATTGATGCATATATCAATACTTCAAAGTAGTTTTAGTAGCTAGTAACTGAATGAGGTTATTGGAATTTCTAATATATATACAAAATTTAGCAAATTGATGTGTAAAAATTATATATACAAAATTAAATAATAATATTTTTGAATTTTATAATTACTATAATAAATACAATATATCATTATTTATTTTTCATCTGTATCCTATTACAATTAATTTTAAATAGATGTTCTCATAAAAGAAAAAGAAAATAAATATGGTACATGGTATATTAAAAAATCTGGGAAGAAGTTTATTTCGGTTTTCCAGTTAAAGTCAATTCTAAACTACATACTCATCAAACACAAACTACCCATAAACAACACTATAATAATAATAACAATAATACAAATTAAAAAAAAAAAATTATTTTCCAAGATAAAAACATAATAAATTTTTTAAAGAACCACACCAATCACTCCCCTTTTCCTTAAACTCTCTAAGTTTACTCTTATTTTTACTATTTCTTTAATTATTTAACTTCAGAAATAAATAAAAATATTATCTTCAATCAAAAAAAGTTATATAGTATTAGGATATATTGATATATAAATAGTATTAAATTATATTAAAAATTGAACAATTTGTTTTATTTTATTTCCATCTAAATATAGTTATAATTCGATAATTGTTTAATTTCTATTTTTATTATTAAAGATAATTAAATATTATTATCACTATCAAGGGTGTGTGTATATAAGGAGAATAATAATTATTAATAAATATTAGGTGATGCAAGAATATTACACTGTATATATTTCACTGTAAATATTTACTGCTTATGCTAACTACGAATTGAAATCACGATAAAATATAAATCATCTATAATTAATTGTAACACAAAAGGCAATAATTACAATAAATAATATAAATTTAAATTGAAAATAATAAATTTATTTTTTTTTTTGGATTTATTTGGATGAATTTTTAAATATATTTTATTATATATGCATTTATTTCTAAATTTCTTTTCTCTTAATAATATTAAAGATAAAATATATTTGTTAAGAAATTATATTAATATTGGTATTGGTTTCAGAAATTTAAATTTATTTAATTATTGAGAATTTTTCATTTTTTTTTTTTTTTTTTAAAAATAATATATTTTTTTCTTTTCTTTGTTATTTATCCGTGGAATTTAACTCTAAAAAAGAATTTCGCCTTACTTGATTGATTCGGGCGAATGGCGTGGTGGCCTGGTTTGGCAAACGTGGGGTTGGGCGCTTTTGATCCATGGTCAAGTCGAAAGAGATGGGTTTTCATGATCTGAATTACAATAGCTATCGATAAGGTTCTCATTGAACTTGAATGTTATCAGATCTATTCGCATAATGTATTCGCCGTTTAATTGAAAATGGAATTTGAAAATATTTCATCAAAATTTATCACATTTTTTGTTTTTTGTTTATTTTTGTTATTACCTAGAGTATGATAAATTAATATTTGAATTGATTCTATCATCTCATTTACATGTAATATATGTATTGTAATATTTTGTCAATTTATTTTTGTTCGAAATAATATAATAATATATTTATTATATGTATTATTTTAATACTAATTAGATGCTTAAACATGTATTTCTATTCAACCATGTTTGTATCATGTCAAATACTATGGAAATTTTTGAGTCTACGGACAAGAAAAAAATTATTACGGTAATTCTTATAAAAAATTATAAGGTTAACTTGTATTGAGTTCAGAAGATATATTTATTAAAGTTCAATTGAGAGAGAGAGAGAGAGAGAGAATTATTATTTTTTAATATATTCTTTAAAAAATAAAATAAAGTTAAATATTTAATATTTGTTTTTGCACAAAATACACAATATTTTCTCTAATTAACTCTTCTAGATATAAATATTAACAATATAAATTGAATTCATTGATTTAATAAAATAGAACCTAATTTATTTTATTTTCCTTTGATCGTGGTAATCAAATATATTTTAAATTCGCCCATTATTTTTAATTAGTTTACTTTTTATAAATTATTTTATTATTATTTTTATTGAATATATATATTTTACATTTATATAAAAATTTACTATTAAAATTGAAATTTTAGCTAAAACCTCACTGAAATGGTTTATATAAAAGGGTGAATAAAACTCGCAGTATATTTTTAGTTGGCCCACAAATTAATTTTTTCCACTGTAACTCACAATTATTATTGAATGTTTTAAAATACAAAATCTTTTTCAAAATAATAGTAATAATAATAATAATAATACATTTTATTAGATAAAATGTATTATTAAATAATTTCATTTTGTTTCTAAATATGAAAGTTTTAAGGCATTTATTGTTCTCTAATATTATGAATATTTAATTTAATTAATATTTATTATCGAGTAATTATAACAATGAATTTATTAAATATGTTTAACTATTAATATAAATTATTATTATATAATAGATATATTAAAAAATCTATTAAAATATATTATAAATTATTTATAATAATAGTTGAATAAAAATTATTTTTCTGATTCATAATATCCCTCACCAATGACTCTCATCTAACGAATTGGATCAAAAGTAAATATATAATAAATAAAAATGTTAAAACGTATGATACTGTGATGGAGAGAGTACTGTGCCTGTATTTAAAGTTAATTACCGACCGACCGGGAGGTATTGTTTTCACACCAAATTTCACATGTGGAGATTTTTACATATCTCCACGAATCATGCATTTTCTAAACAGAAAAAAGTATTTTTAGCATGATGTCTGTCCGTCCGTCTGTCCGTCCGTATAGATGTGTACAGCCTGAACGGCTCAACCGATTTTGATGAAATTTGGTATATTTACTTAATGCATCAGTGGGATGAATTGATCAACTTTTGGTGCAATTCCGGAAACCGGAAATGGTATAATAGCGATCGACGATAGGAAGGAAAGGGTTATTTTCACACCAAAGGAGATTTTTTATATATCACCACGAATCATGCACTTTGTATTGGTTTTATCCTCGAGAAAAATCATATTTATTAGTTTTTTCTTGATTTAAAATTATATGACGTCATCCAGCCATTCATGACGTCACAGCCTGGTCTTGCATATATATTATAAATAAAATAAAATTAAAAATGTTTATATTTATTATTTATGTATCCATATCTGTTTTTAATTACATTAATAGATATATTAAAATTATTTGAAATTGTTTCTGTAGCTGGAAATTAATTTATTTCAAACCGTCGGTCGGTTCGGACCTGGCCACAGGTCAACTTATTTTTCTATATGGGTTCTTAAGAATTACATCTTATAACATTTAATTTAACTTTTTTTTTGTTAAATTTGAACACAAACTTTTGTTATTTTTAGATTCAATTCTCTTAGAATAAAAAAAACAATTGATGATCAACTTCACGGAAAATATTAATCAATTTCTCAATTTGATTGAATGTTTTTTTATAGATTTAACCTGATTTTTTTTCTTTTATCACAACTTTCAATTAAATTAACTGAAAATTAATAAGAAAAATTAAAAATGTTAAAGGTAAGTTATTATTAACAACACTAGTCTAATCAGTATATTACAAACTTCTAATGATAACTATACTGTCGAAAGGAACATAAAATTGAATAAAAATTTATTTGGAAACAAAAAACCAATTGTTATTAATAGATTCAGCTCCGAACAAAAGATGAACATTAAAATTTAGATTTTTAAATTATTTATTTACAATAAGAGAAGAAAGTTTAAAAATAAAAATAAATCATTCATTTGATTTAAATTCATTAATTTAATTTATCCGATAAATTATTAATTCAACATAAATATTTATAGTATTTTAATATCATATTAGCATCATAAAACCTTTTTCCTAGCTATGTATAATATTCATCAATGTATTTTGGTACTCTCGCCAGAGATAGTATTGCGATCACGAAAAATTTTCGATGTTGAGATTATGATGTTTTTATACTTTGGGAAGGTTCCTGAATCATTTTCACTAAGGTTGAGAAAAATGTCTGTTTGTGTGTATGTATGTAACCAAGATTACGCAAAAACGGTTTGAGCTAGAATGATGAAATTTGGAAATTTATTCAAAATTCATAGTTTTCTATCAACTTTTGAGAAATGTAGCTCAACCGGAAGAGGGACATTACCTACAACGTTTTGATTTTTTTTCTTCTAAAGTGACCGTAAAAATAAAGATATATGTTTGATAATTTTTCACATGATTAATAATTGTATAAAACTGCTATATCTAGAATTTCAGCTGGATTGAATCGCTGAAAGTACCAGAATTAATTTTTTAACACTGCAAATCTCACGCGCCAACACGTGACGTGGTGCCATCAACAAAGAGCCAAACATGCACTGGTTTAATAAATACTATTTATTAATTTTATAATTTAATTAATTTAATTTAATTTAAATTAATATATGTTATTTAATCTAATGGGAGCAGCATGGCTGAGTGGGTAGAGTACTAGATTTCTACACAGGAAGCCTGAGTTCGAATCCCAGCATAGAACTCAAGATTATATATTTATTTAATTATTTAATTAATAAATAATAAATATAAAAAAATTAATTCAATTTAACATCGGCTGCCCCACCGAAGAAGGCAAGGGGAAACCACTTCGGTCAAATTTTCCCATGAACACCCTATGACTCCTGTGGAGTTATTAGGGCCACGACACTTCCGCTAGGAAGTTATCGACAACGAAGAAGAGATTTAATCTAATACAAATTTGCGAGATAGTCGAGTGGAGACACTCCAGATTTTTTTTCTAATAATTCATTCTTCTTAGTATTTTAAAAATCCATATAATTTATTTTCAGTTTAATATTCTTTTCTCTTTGGTAAAGATTTAAAATATCTTATTATTCTTTTAAAATCATTAATATTAATAATAAAAAAAAAAATTGATTCTGAATAATAAGTGAATTCCATTTGTGAAATTTCGTTAAACGTCTGACTATATAAAATATAATTGCTTTGAATTTAGAATTGCATTTCGTGGATTTTGGTCATAGAAACAGAATAATCTAAAGGAGCACGCAAAAAGGCCCTCTCTCTTTCTCTCTGACACACACACACATACACTCACACACTGTAACTCTCTCGATACTTTTCCTCTATTCCATTTTCATTCGATTGAAACACTAAATTCTAAATTATCATTTTCATCGATGTATATTATAATGAATAAGAAAATTTAAGACATTTTTTATATTCTGTTAGTTTATTTCTTTAACTTATTATTCATCTATATAATTTAATTAGACATTGTCATTGATTTGATAAAAAAAGAATAGATATATTATATTTTAAAATTTCTTTCTATTTTTATATTAAATATTCTTTCTATTTTATTTTTTATTCATAATTGATGATAAATATTAAATTTTTTAAAAACTTTTAGATAACAGAGTTGATTTCTCAAAAGAGTATTATATAGAGGAAATTTAAAAGTTTTGCATAAAAATATTTATATGTAAATAATCTCCTCTAGGATGCAATATTTTTCAGTTGACAAATGTCAAAGACAATCATTGATAATAATTGAAAATGTCATTCTGAATGACAATATACCCTTATAATGTTCTTTATAAAAAAAAAAATATTGATAGAGATGATAAAGATATAAATGGAAATTAAAATTGATGAATGTGCTTTTGAATTTTTTTTTTTTTTTAGGATCAATTTTAAGATGAAATTAGCTAGGACAATTAAAGTCATTTCACTAATAGACGAATCCATAAGTGTAATTATTTTATATCAATTATTTTAATAAAAATGTATATCGTTTTGATAAAAGCTTTTATGTTAATTATGAAAATATGTTATCGATTCATATATTGGTGAATTTGAGCTGACAAAATTCAAATTTATCTTTCAGTAGAATGAATGATCTCATTATGAACTAGTTGCAAATTCAACTACGATCCCAAGAGTGCCTAATTAAACGCGATAGATATTCATTGGATCAATAGAATCATTTCATATTTACCCCTGAAGCCATAAATAATAAGAAAATAATTCAACTAAATTATATTCTCTTTTCAAATATGAATCGGTTTTTATTTAAACTCATACCAGAAATATCTAGTCAACCAGTTTAATATAATAAGTACCGGGACAACGAGCCTCGGCTCGGTAATTAAGTTAAAAGAAATTATTCATTATTATTGGGTTTAGCTGGTAATATTAATACATGGAACACCGAGCTCTCGCTCGACCCTTTAAAAAATATTGATATACAACTCTTTAATTATTTATTACAATTATTAAATGTTGCATCATTGCATCAATCTGATTAAAATGAATGGAACTGGGGTCCTCAATAATAATACCTAGTTCATCCAACCACAACTCGGTCAATAAAAAAAAATGATTCTTATTATCGGGTTTAGCTGGTAATATTAATACCTGATTCACCGAATCGCCATTCAAATAATAACATACAAACATAAAAGTAGACCTGTTGATATAAAATATATACCTGGGGGACACCGAGCTATCGGTCGACCCTTTAACAAATTTATACAATTTATTTTTATATACTTTAAAAATTTTACAATTTAGTTCGAACTTTTAGTTCGTTTATAAAATCAATATATCTGTGTGTCTGTTTTAGCTAGCATATTAATTTTGACAATTCTTTTTTTTTAAATGTTTGTTGAAAGCCAAGGATGGTATTTAACGCGAGAAAAAATCGAATTATTGCCGAGAAAATCTTAAAAACAGCCCTTTTCTTTTTCCCATACTTTACCATGGCAACCGATAACAACAACTTTCAAATTTGACTCTACATTTTAGTTAGAAAGTTTTTTTCCAGAATGCCACCTGAAAAAATCAAATTGAAGTAGGTATTTAAAAAACAGTAGGCAAAAGAAAGAACGTTTAATATTAAGTTACGTAGGGTCATCTGATTTGTTAGAATCACAAAACAAAGATAGGAACCTAAAATTAAACAACGATTCATTGAGTCTCAGCCTGAGAGAGAAAATTGGGTTTTTAAAGATAGGGTCTTACTCTTTAAAGAGACAGAAGAAGAAAAAGAAGAGAGGCTAAAAAAAGATAGTATTTATCATTCTGACAATGAGACTCGAGCTAGTATATATATATATAATTAAAAATTAATGTGGAAGTGTCCACTTAGGTAGATGAGAATGGATCTTAAATGATAATGAAACTCCATCTATTTCTACTAGGAAGATCCTAGTTTTTCAGTATATGCATAAGATATGCATATACTGAAAAACAGGTGTAGCGGGGGGGGGGGGGGTGCAAAGTTTACTCACAAAGTGGCGCCAAATGGTCCACCAAACAAAAAATTACCGGATAATGTTTATTTTTATTTTAATTGATTTCTGGAAAGTATATTTTATATTTAGTACCAGTGTTTTTAAAATATTTCTTTATAATATGTAAAATAATCTTTTCAACTAATTTTAGATGCTGATCAAATATTCTAGTCTTTTTTTTTTCAACTACATATTTTGTCTCAAATTTAAACCCTAGCTTGAGCCTATGACTTTATTTATTTATTAATTTGCGGATATATTTTACATATTATATTAAATGTTTTTCGAATGAATGGGGGGGGGGGGGTATTGTGTACCACCCTCCTGATAGTAAAAGAGAAAACTCAGAAATTTTCTTATTGTAAGACAATGCAGTTTTGTTTCTTTTTCAGGAACTTTACTTAAAAGTAATTGTGATTAATAATAAAGAAATCCATGTAATCCAAGATAAATTAATTTCTTTCATTATTAGATCTCAATTATTTCTGTTTAAAAAAATATTTCAACTACTAGTTGTTTTATATAGACTATTTCCATTAGTTGATTAAAATACAATAGGATTATAATAGTTGTGACCATCTCCAACATCACGTAGGACATGAATTTATCCAACCCCAATCCTTGCTCAATTTCCTAATTTTGAGAGGACCCGATTCTCAAATTCAGTTTGCATCCTTGTAATTCTATGGACATTATCATTCTCTACCAATAAAACGACTTTTATGAATACATTATTGATGCAAGTTATGTTAGTAATATTTTATTATCATATAATCTTTATAAAATTTAGCATAACTCACATTAATATTTAATTAATAATCCTAACTTTATTGTACAAACTTGCCCATTTAAATTTAATTGGAGCTATTTAACAATATGGAATATTATAATAACGAATTTCTAATGAATTATGAGAATAGTTCTGTGGATTTTAATATTTATTTTCAATCCTTGTTCTATTCTTCGTCTTCTCTATGAATATCCATTATTATTATTATTGTGCTATTACCATTCGAAATGGTACTAATATCCTTATAAATAGAAATTTTGATAGTTCATGTAGAACTAATATATCAATATATTCATAGCATTAATTTTAATGTTTATTTTATTTTTCTTTATCAATAAACAAGTATAATATATTAATATAGTATAAATGTATAATACTATTTTCGTTATAATATAGTTCTTATCAAAGATTTAATCTAATAATCTATTGTACAACAATTAAAAAAAATCTGGAGTGTCTCCACTCGACTATCTCGCAAATTTGAATTGGATTAAATAACATATATTAATTTAAATTAAATTAAATTAATTAAATTATAAAATTAATAAATATTAAACCAGCGCATGTTTGACTCTTTGTTGATGGCATTACGTCACGTGTGGGCGCGTGAGATTTGTAGTGTTAAAAAATTAATTCTGGTACTTTCAGCGATTCAATCAAGCTGAAATTCTATATATAGAAGTTTTATACAATTATTAATCATGTGAAAAATTATCAAAGATATATCTTTATTTTTACGGTCACTTTAGAAGAAAAAAATCAAAACGTTGTAGGTAATGACCCTCTTCCGGTTGAGCTACATTTCTCAAAAGTTGATAGAAAACTATGAATTTTGAATAATGCTCATGTACCAAATTTCATCATTCTAGCTCAAACCGTCTTTGTGTAATCTTGGCTACATACACACACACAGACATTTTTCTCAGCCTTAGTGAAAATGATTCAGGAACCTTCAAAACGTATAAAAACATCAAAATCTCAACAACGAAAATTTTCTTGATCGCAATACTATCTCTGAGGGGATAGTTAAATAGAATACTAATAAAAAAATATTCCAAAATCCTTTAATTATATCTTTACTACATAAAGAAATTCATTATTTTTTATTATTAGTCACGAATTAAAGCTGTTAGGTGATTTTTTTTTCTTTTATCATTATTTGATTAATATTTGAGTATTTTATAGATTAACTTTAAAATTTCAAATTTGATTGGCCAAGTTCTATAATGAAGTAAACCCTTTTAAGGTAAAACTTTAGCAATTTCATAGAATCGAGGTTTGCAAGTTCCTCTCTCTTAAAATAGTGCCATCTTTAAGCTTTGTCGAATGAATATTAAAATAATTTTTATTATCAAGGAATTATTGTTATTATTTATTTTTATTATTATAATAATGTAGTAAAATGTTATATGCCCTTAAAAAAGGTTTATTTTTATTTTTATTCATGTTATAAAAGTGCAGGGTGTGCTTTTGAGGTGACTTCCATTTAGCTTTGACTACTTAATTCTACTTCTGGGATCGAAAAAAGTTAATTAGTCAACTTTACTTTACTCTTCTTGATTTGCCAAGGCTTACTTAACATAATCACTGGAATACTATTCATTAACAAAAAAAAAAACAAAAAACAATGGACATATTTGTTTTATTTAAAAATAATCCTATAAATTATTTTCCAAATTAATTTTCCAATTTAATTTTTATCACCAACTTATATCACCAATCCCTAATTATAATTAGATCCATATTTTAATTCATTTTCCAATTTTCTATATTAAAAATTGTTAATTGTATTATAATAATATTTTTTCAAGAGATTAAATTATTTTTGATCGTTGCTTAAGGAGAGAGTTGTGATAATGATAAAAGTTTGACTGAGTGTATCAGGAATTTATTTTTTATTTTTATCTATTTTATTTTTATCTATGATATTTTTGTTATTGTATGAAATGTAAGTGAACGCGATAGCGACTAAATTATTGCGTATAATTTATGAAATTTTCCAAACAAATGGCTGAAAATTATTTTAAGTCCATAAAATGTGTATTTCTTTAAAATTATCAATATTCATATTTTGAATACAAAACATAATATTTTCCGATATTATATGCGTAAATGAATATAAAAATTATCAATTATTACAAATAATTATGTTAATAAATATATTTTAAAATTTTATTCAATATTTAAAATATATTTTAAAAATAACGTATTAATATTACATGTATCATAAAATATCATATAATTTGATTTTATAATTTAAAAATTAAATTTATTATGAAATTAGCTGGAGTGTCTCCACTCGACTATCTCGCAATTTGAATTGGATTAAATAACATAATATATTATATTTAAATTAAATTTAATTAATTATAAATTATAAATTATAAATAATAAATATTAAACCAGCGCATGTTTGGCTTTTTGTTGATGGCACCACGTCACGTGTTGGCGCGTGAGATTTGCAGTGTTAAAAAATTAATTCTGGTAATTTCAGCGAATCATTCAAGCTGAAATTCTATATATAGCAGTTTTATACAATTATTAATCATGTGAAAAATTATCAAAGATATATCTTTATTTTTACGGTCACTTTAGAGGAAAAAAAATCAAAACGTTGTAGGTAATGACCCTCTTCCGGTTGAGCTCCATTTCTCAAAAGTTGATAGAAAACTATGAATTTTGAATAATATCCATGTACCAAATTTCATCATTCTAGCTCAAACCGTTTTTGCGTAATCTTGTCTACATACATACACACACACACACACACACACACACACACACACACACATACACACACACACACATACACACACACACACAGACAGACATTTTTCTCAACCTTAGTGAAAATGATTCAGGAACCTTCAAAACGTATAAAACATCAAAATCTCAACATCGAAAATTTTCGTGATCGCAATACTATCTCTGGCGAGATAGTAAAAAAAAACGATTAAAAAATTATATTTTTTTTTTTTTTTTTTGAAAATACATATTTAATGACAATTAATTCAATTTAATTTGGATGATTACAATTCTCTTTCCATTCTAATTTATTTTATCAATCTTTTTATAATAGATTTTACACATTCAATTATAAAATACGCAATCTCTTCTTTAAGTCTATGAATATATGGATTTGACTTTATTGTCATGCAAATTTAGTGACGATGAAAGTTTAAATAGCTCCCGTATTTGACGAAGTAATAAACGAATGCGTATTAATCAAATGGGTAATGTTTGGAAATATCATTTTCATAAACTTTTTACTGATTACGTCTATAATTTAGTTACACCCTCAGCCAATCCTATTTAAATATTTTATTATTGTCATTATGTATTTGTTAATCAAAAAAGAAAAAAAAAATAAGATTTCTAGATTATATCAAATGATAGATAGAATCATTGATTACATTTTAGATACGATGCAAATTATCAACTCATTAGTGGATGCAAAAACATTTCTAAGAATTAAAAAAATGAGATTATGTTTGACTTTCATTAAATACTTATGTTAATATGGAAAGTTAATTTGTTTAGATTTCAATTAAAACCAAACGGTATTTTAAATATGAATAGATGATAAATTTTGAAGATAGAGCTATCATCTTCAAGAAATATATGCTCGAAAATTAATTTTTTTTTTAGTCGTCTTACCGTATATTTAAATAAATATAATAATGTTAAATAAATATTTAGAAATAAATGCAATTTGAAGTATTTCAAAAATATCTATTCATTATAAATGAATATTTATATTTAACTTGAAAATAATGTGTCTTATTATAAGTATAGGGGCAGCATGGCTGAGTGGGTAGAGTACTAGATTTCTACACAGGAAGCCTGAGTTCGAATCCCAGCATAGAACTCAAGATTATATATTTATTTAATTAATTAATTAATAAATATAAAAATTTAATTCAATTTAACATCGGCTGCCCCACCGAAGAAGGCAAGGGGAAACCACTTCGGTCAAATTTTCCCATGAACACCCTATGACTCCTGTGAAGTTATTAGGGCCACGACACTTCCGCTAGGAAGTTATCGACAACGAAGAAGATTATAAGTATATTTTGATTAGTAAATGAACATCTAAATTAGCTTGTTTACTTTAATATGTATAATAAATATAAACAAACTTATACAAATTATAGATCATTAGGAATAAAGTGAAAAACAATTGTGTTCGATTTTTATTTATTTTTATTTAATTATATAATCAATAATAATAGTTATTAATCATATAATATGAAAATGATCATAATATAATATAATTGAATAATAATAATAATTTTATAACATTATTAATTTCATAAATAATTACTCTACCAAAATTTGATTAGGTATATCATTCTAAATAAATGAATAAAATGAAATAAATTATTAAAAAAGAAAATAAATGTCGGTATTATAATCTCCTCAATGAAATCAGGCAAAATTTACCTAATATCGCTGGTAAACCATCCGTAAAAGAATTCTAACTTACTTATCAAATTTAAACAAAGTTGAATTAATAGCATGGATATCCTGCTCATCCACCATTGAACATCTTTAATAAACCAAATATTTGATTTAGTATTTTGAGCATCATTTCAACAATGATATAACCCTATTTATCATTAATAGAAAGAAAAGTAATTCATATTAATAATATATTTTTTTAATCAAATAAATAGTAGTAGCTTTAGTTTTGCTTTAATTTTAAATTAATCATTTGTCTTTGTAGATAAGAGTGACACATTCAAATTCTCAATTTTTTTTATTTTTTGGAACATGCCTATTAACTTTCATATAAAATGTCAATATGTGAAATTTTTAATTAAAATATTTTTAAATAAATCAACTATAAAATCTTTTCTTCAAAATTTTCGCATAATAATTCTTCTAAAGTTTGAAGTATGTATGGGACACAAGATATACCAAATTAACTTTTATATCACAAAAAAAATATTTTGTTTTAAATAATGTTTTTATTTAATCTCCGTAATCTGTGTTTATTAATAGTTATTATTTCTTCTTTTAGGAACTTATTAGGTTTAACAATAACAAGAATTAGAAAGAAAGAAAGAAAATTAAAAATCAAAACTGTTCCTTGTAAACATAATTAAAATATATGATTTTCTAATAAATTTTCCCCTTTACTTCTAATAACTTATCACTTTAAATAATTTTCTTTTCTTGAAAAGTAATTCCAAAAAAATTATAATTGATTTATTTGACATTTGACCTTTCACATTTACTTTTAACTGATGTGAGCCTCTAGGTTACACTTTGGAACAAGATACAACTGTACTAAAGATTTTTTTTTTACTTATTCTAAAAAGGATATGAGATTGAAAGTTATTTTATAATGCACGCATTGGTTGCACGAATACTAGGTAAAATTCTGACACTAATTAATCAAAATTAAAAAAAATAGAAAAAAGATTGGTCAGCCCTTATTTTTTTAAAAATAAATTAAATTGAATTAAAACAATTTAAATTAAAAAATAAAAAATAATAGAGTAAATTTTGAAATATTTGCTGAATCTCAAAGTTGAAATGATGCAACAAGCTTGAAATAGGCTCTCCGTTTAAATAAAACAGATCTGCAAAAATCTGCAATAAAGGATTCTTTAACCACAACACTTTTTCTCCCTTATTGAAGGATGATCTGAAACAGACATTTATGGCTTAATTTGTACCGAATTTGGTTCAATGGAAATATTTGAATTAAATAATATATAAATATACTTACATGTAACTAAGACAATAATAAATAATAATTTTAAATATATAATTTATTCCTTTAATTATTTTTTATCTCGAATATTTAAATAAATATAATAATAGTACTACTTTTTACTTATTCTATTTGTACTTATCATTTATTTAAATGATTTAATCGGCTGATATATATTTTTTCATCTCCATTTCGAATACCTCTTAATGTAGGTAAGTAATAATGAGGTGTTTTATAAAAAAAAAAAAAGAAAAAGATAACTTTTCACTACCTCAAAAGTCCTATAAAAACAATTTTATTTCTTGATCATAATTGGTTTTTCTTATGGAAAATATCTACAATAAAACGAAGCAATTTTCGCTTTTTTTTCAAAACCATCCCCTATCTCTTTTAGATCCAAATTTTTACTATAGGTATTCGCAAATGTAACCGTCTTCTGGGATCGTAGAAATGGTTGGTTGGTAAAATGGAGGACGATGAAAATCGCGGTCGTTTGCCACCCCCGAGGGCCTCCCGACAAAGGTTAACTATCCGGAGCGCTCAATGCTCTCTCATCATAGGCTACCCCAGGCAAATAAAAGAATCCTCCCTCTGGTTCACTTTATCGTGGCAACTAACTCCTTTCATTTGGACTTAGCTATTTTTTCATCTAGAATTTTACTAAGTTGAAATTAATCTAAAAAACGTATTTCTAAATTGGAATGAGTCATTAGTTTTGGAAGTTAATCTATTCTCTATTGATTAATTTATTTATAATGAAATCAAAACAATATTATTTTTATTTAAGGATTCCGATATTGAATTTTATAATTGTTACATTCACTTATATGTATATATATAATAATAATAATAATAAAAGTTGGTGTCACTTCTCAGACAGTCAAAATCACCAGCATCGTCTTTGGGGATTTATCTACAGAATATCAAGAAAAAATTTTATAAATGATTTCGACTCTAGACTTTGAACCGATTGTAGTATACAATAGTATTATTTATTTTATTATATTAATGAATATTTAAAATATTAAATATATTTTTTTATATAAAAATTTAAATATACTATTCTTTTTTACTTTCCCGCATACTTCGTATAAGGGAAGTATTGGAATCGTCAAAAATTTCGACTTCGAGATTTCATTAGATCTTGACGTTTTAGACCTCCCTGAGTCGGAAAATAACATTTTTCGAATTATGTCTGTGTGTGTGTATGTATGTATGTAATGTCTGTAAGCAAATTTACTCAAAAACTAATCAAGCTAGGACTTCGAAATTTGGTACACCGATATTATTCACAGTTTGTAGAATTCTATCAAAATTTTGTCAAAATCGGTTAACCGGAAGTGGTACTTTACCTACATTGGTTGCGTTTACCTTTCAAGTAAAGTACCAGTTTGCTTCGAGATATTTGCTTTCTATTTTGTATATAGATTTAAAAATATGAAAAAAATTCAGATACCAAATTTCATCATCATCTGACTACCGGAAGTGACATTTTACCTATACAAGTAGCGTTAGGTGTAAATTATAAATTTATATAATAGTGTTAAACCATTTTACTTTATAATTTAAATTAATTAGTTTGTTTATTTTTATTGTTGTTAAATATTTATGTTTTATATGCGGGAAAGTCTAGGGGAAGACACTCCCGATGTTTTAACTTTGGAAATAGGATTGAATATATTCAATATAGTATAGAGACAAAGAAACATATTATTATAGTAATATTATTGTGTTAAATTTGAATTAATGAAAACCTTCCAACTTTTTTTTTAATTTTTTTTTTTTTCAAAACTAATTTCAATTATGTACTTTCAAGCAAATCAAAATAACACACATTGTATTAAACAAATGGATAAAGTTAGAAACTATTAATTAAATAATATTTAAACTTTTTGTTGACTAATGAAGTTTTCAACTAAATAAAAAAATAAACATTATGAGAAGTGCAAAATTATATTTTTTTTAAAAGATCTCGCATTTCTACATAATATAAATAACATGTAGAAATGCAAATGTAGAATGTTTTACATAAAAAATTCTTATTCTTATTAATATCGTTTTCTTTCTTCATATTTGTTTTTTTTTTTATTAAAATTATTGAAATTATTAATTTTACTATACTTTAAAATAAGATCTTAATTTAATTTTAATATCCAAATTATGAGGATTATTATTATTATTATTATCCTATCAACACACTTTAAATGTAATTATGTAATAGTCATTTTTAAATAATAATATCCAGAATTTTACTGGAACATCTATTAATAAATTTACAATTACAATAATTAAAATAAGAGAAAAATTAAAATTATTATTTATTTGATTTATTTATGTATTTTTGATATCATTTTGGGTTCGTGACTACATATCCATTTTATTTATATTTTTTTTTAATAATTCTTATTTCTTTTATCAGTGAACAATAATTGTTTTTGTTTTTTTAAAAAAAAAGATTATATAATTATATATATATATATGATATACTTATATAATCAAATCAAAATTAGTTCAAAATTTAAAAGTATATAGTTTTAAAATAAAAAAAATATTTATCAGCTTGCTTATATAATAAATAAATATAAATATTTGTATTAATATATACGTACATATACGTATCTATATATTTGCTGAGAGACAGGCTCTTGGTTAACATATTTAATAAATCATCATCATTAATTGTAAAATCAATATTTAGTTAAATATTATCAATAATGAAACAATAATATAACATTCTAAAAATGAATCTCAGATCATGTATATCAATCAATTCATACAATAAATAATTAATGACTTTATTAAAATTTACCATTTTGAGAATAAATAACAATATGATAAGTTTATAATGGTAATTCAGATTATATTTCCTTATCGGACATCAGTTGTATATCTTTTTAATTAAATTATATATTAACATTTGAATAAAAAAAAACAAACAAACAAACGTTCTTTTGGTTGTTGGCAATTTGCATGCCACTACCCTCCACGGGTTCATTTGCGTTTTGTTCTTTAACGAGCAGCTTTGATGTCAAAAAATTAAACACTCCATCAAAGAATTACACTCTTTAGAATACTAGATTATGTAACTTCATCTAAATTAAGTGGATGATTATCATAATAAATTCGAAAAAGTTGTGTTGGTTGTTGAAGGTTATATTTTTTCGAAAGGTGGAATTTTTATTAGTTTCTTATAATGATACAATAATTTTCATACTATTTTAAATGATGTGATATGATAAAAAATTAATTAATTATTGAAATTAAAAATGATCTTGAAAATATATTGCTCAATATTGATCGTTCTTTTGTCCACTGGGTGTATCCCATATTTCTATTTTGTAATAGATAGAAAAAAACTATGATAATCTTGATTGATGTTATCCCTTGTTTTTAATTAATGATTCCACAATCTCAACAAAATTAAATCTTTATTTATTTTTAAAAATTAAACAAGAAACTATTAGAAGAAATTCTGATTTTAGATCGATGATCCATTGACCAGTGAAATTTTTAAATATTACTCTCTCTTGATTAATATAATTTTCTATATTTTTCCCCCGAAATCTAAATTTTCATAAATCCATCAGTACAGCGTTTCTCTTCCTTTCAGTAATCCATCATATTTATCATCCCTCTTCTCCTTACTCCGCTTACAATAAAATGTAGAAAAAAATAATATATATTTAGTATTTTGGATTATGTAGATATTAAATTATTAAAGCTTTGATGGTTATTTTTATTTATAAGGGAATTTTGTAAATAAAACCACATATTGATATTTGTAATTGTAAATTTATTCAAAAAATACAAAAATATACACAACGTTTCGATTGCTACTTCTACAATCGTTATCATGCGACTGCACTGTTCGAGCAATCGAAACGTTGTGTATATTTTTGTATTTTTTGAATAAATTTACAATTACAAATATCGATATGTGGTTTTATTTACAAAATTCCCTAATATTTTGGATTATGTTTTTAAATTATTTTTAACTTCCAAAACAAGACTTTTTTATGTGTATTTTCTTTCAGTCAGTTAATCAATTTTTTTAAATAATAGTTCCTTCCCCCTCTTTTTCCCACTAGTATGCTCGTCTCCTCTCCTATTATTTGAAGATTGTTGTATGAGTATATTTACAAATATTCCTTAAGAATCAGAGCTTGTAACACTTTACATGGAGTAGAATCAGTTATAGTAAAAGGCTACATAGTAATTTATTATTGTTAACTAAACAGATCAAATACGTTTGATGAAAAATAATAACACTATTTTAATAGTTTAAAAATATTTATTACTCTATATATGAATATTCTCTCTTCTTAAAAAAGAAAAATATAATATTATTAAAAATGAATTTATTTTGATAATTTTTTACTTTCTTTTCTTTTCATTGATCATAACATAAAAATAATGTAAAAAATTATGAAACATCTTCAATTTAGCACGTTTTGTTTTCTAGAGTGTAAAAAAAGGATAATCTTTTTGTTTGGTATGAAAGGTGATGTATTTTTATTAAAATCTAATTGTAAAAAAAACACACCTTTTGTCTGTTATTATCGCATTTTTTTAAAATTAATTTTATCTTTGAAGAAGAAAGATAAGAAGATTATAGAAAATTAAGTTTTTTTTTTGTTTTTAATCCTTTTTCATTCTATAATTTATTAAAAATCGATGAGATTTAATTATAGCTTTTGTTCAGCTTCTTCTATTCTCAGGGTCTTTTTCTCATCTCTCATTTATTGTAAAATCCGTCACCCACATCTCCAAACCATATGCCATTGATGGAATTAATCCTGTAATTAAATTTCGTATTTCGAAATAGTTAATTATCATCATTTACGATTTTATTTTTGTTTATAATTATTTTAATTTTATCAATTAGGTATAAAAATTATGTATAAAACAAATATATATATAATAGAAGTATAATTCTATCTACAGTTAATTTAAAATCACTCTAGAAATGTAAAATTTATTCAAATAAATTAAAATCCTTTTGTTTATCAATTATAAATTCAAAAAATTTCATTAATTCGTTATTTGTCAAGTGTAATTTAATTAGTGGGTTAACTGAGCATTCTAAAACTTTAGATTGACAAAAGCGAGAATTAACCAACTTAGACTCTATTATTCAAAATGGTTATTTATTATTAACGTGTTGATAAAGTCGACCACCAAACTTAGGCAAGTGCATTTGGTTGCATATGTTTCTGGCGTATACGATAAATATAGAATTTTCAACGGAGATGTTACTTACTGTATTTATAATTAAAACTTCATGGTTAAAACTATTGCCTCAATCAAAAGCGTTCTTTAAGTGGAAGATGGTGAACCTCCATCCCATTTCCATTTAGATCGATATCTTTAAAATAAAGTGGAAGAAAATAATTATTTTAGAATACTTATACATTTTAACAAAATTACAGCTTTAAAATTTCTTTGATAATTTGACCTAATTAATATACAGACTTACTACTCATAATTAAAATTTATTTTTTTTTTAATTTTTAAAAAATAACCAAAATTGAAATAAAATCTATATTGTTACAATCTTAAAATTGAAATTTGAATCAAAATATTAATTAATATCACCTTCTCAATTTACATATTATGTAAATTAAACAGAAACTTAAAAATATAAATCTTAATAAGAATGATTTTTGTTTAAATTCTCTAGGAAGTTTCAAGAATATTATTAGTATTTTCTTTATATTCATTTTGTTTGTTATACCACAAAAACTTTTTCTCAAATTCCCCTCAACTAACCTTTTATTCTGTTCAAGATTTTATCAAATCAGAAATTTTTTATTTGTGGGATAATACTATATATAATAGAATAATAATTTTTATACCATTTTTACATAACGTCAATATTATTTTTCTGCATTAATTATTTTTTATATTTTTTTTTTTAATTTGAATTGATTTTTAATTAAAATATAAATATAAAGACTAACCCTGATAAAAAATATGATTTAGGTTTTAGTTTTATTAATTAAGAAATATATATATATAATTTATATACTTATATCTTTTTCGTGATGACTAAATCTCTGACTAAACTAATATAAATATATATATATACATATATATATATATATGTATATATATTACATTATATATAATAGTTGTATTAATGGAGATGGAGCATGCTCTCTAGTCTAAAGGGTAATGGAATTATAATCGGATGAAGATGAAAGGGGGCAAATCTCAGTTTCTCCCTAAACAATACTATTTAATTGAAATGCATCAAGTGTTTAGAGATTGACATCAATCTCAGATTTTCTAAGCATCAATTAATATCTTTAGAATCATGAAAATCCTATAATGAAAATCGTAGTGATTAGGTTATGTTTTTAATGTTAGGTTGATCTTTTTGCTTATGTTATTTGAGTTCTTATTAACATAATACAACAAAACAAGAGATTTTATAACAAAAGCTGCATACGGTTTACTTCCCACATTAAATTAATTTAATGTCTAGAATTAATAATTTTTTTTATCATAGGATAGAAATTAATAGCGTTTATTTTATTATTCTATACTTAAAGGAACCCTTTTGAAAGTGTCATTGTATAATGAATTAAATATTTCTGAATCATGAATTACGTCACAGCCAGGTTATATATTATAAATATAATAAAATTAAAAATATTCATGTTATATCCATATCTGTTATATATTGCATTAAATGATATATTAAAATTATTTGAAACTGTTTCTGTTCTTGGAAATTAATTTATTTCAAACCGCCAGTCGGTTCTGAGCTTGGCCACAGGTCAACTTATTTTTTTTTTTTTGTTTCAGGTAAACTGAACATTGTTTTCTTCTAATAATAGCAATATTTAAAAGGTAAGAAACAATATCAATAAATACAAATACTAAATAATAAATAAATAAATTATTGAGCTCATTAATTTCACAAACGTGTTAATCTATCTTTATTAAATCTTAGTTTAGAAAAATATAAATATATGGTATATAAAAGATGTAATAACATATAGGATGATTATGATCTAAAATTATTTTTTAATAAATTTAAAAATAATATCCCGGGTAGCGAGTAGATTCTTTTCTATAAATCCAGTAGAAAAGAATTCTATTTCAGGGATTGGCGTTCCTGCCCTCACGTGAGCTCATGATTTCTTCTAAATCCCTCTTCTACCTGGAGAAATCATGTCCTTTACCCGTTGACTCCTTTCCATCTTACTTACTTACTCACTCTTACTCTCCCCCCCCTCCCCTGATCATTCAAAAAATCAAATTTATTTGGATGAAGGAGAATACCTAGCATAGCTTCATTAAAAAGAAAAAAAATTGAAATCTTGTATCTTATAGGAGACTCTTTAGAGTCTCCTATATATATTTGAATTACCCCCCTTCGGGGGGTAATTCAAATATATCCAGATCACGTCAATTCTTCGACTAGCAAAACCCTCTAAATTCACAAGTGAGACATGTCTTATATGCCTCTGAGAGGACCCACCTCTCCAACGCTTCATATTAGTAAAAACTTGGAACTCATATTTATAGAACGCTTTGGAGAATTAGAAAAAACCAATAAAATCAATGTTTTTCATTTTATTAAAATTTTTGACTAAATCTTATAAATTGTTATCAAGACAAATCCATTGACCACAATTTTAGCCAGATTCTAAATAAAATTGATTTCTTGTATCATTAAATGGAAATTTTTAATTAATTTTATTATCGGTTTATTTTTACAGTTGAACAAAAATATTGCCTGATAACAACAGGTAATACCTATACGAATCGATTCATTATGAAACGTAGATTCTTTTTCACTACTATTATATAATTTTACGTTGCTTCGTTGATTAAATATTAATTATTGAATTTTGACAGATTGAAAACATTTGCCGCCATGTTGAACCCCCCCGCCACCTCTTCACTCCCCCCACCCACCCTCCCTCCTGGTCAGCCTGCCTGCCTGCTTCGAGCGCATCAGTTCGCATTCCCTTTCCAGTGGAAGATGTTGACCGGCGTCACCACCGATATCATCCCTCAATCAAGAATTAATTGTAAATTTATTTATTCCTATTAATTTAAATGAAGTTTAATAAATTTTAGAAAAGATTCAAATAAAAATTTAATTTTATAAAATATAGATTTTTAACTTTTTACTGATATATTAATTATATATATTTAATAAATTTCGCCCCCACCTCCAATGCTTTGCTTCTCGGTGACCTTGAAGGGGACAGCATATCAATGCTACATTGCTTACCCCCAATGGATGAGATTCAACTGCCTTTGACTTTATTTTCAAAATAACGTTAAATGAAATTAATATACAAATTAATTATACTACGTATTCTACGACAAATAAATTAATACGAATTATATTAATAAACTGATTTAATCAACTTTTCCATCCCAATCATTCCTTCTTTTTTGTATTTTAACATTGAAACATTTTTCCTGCTATTCTATTCTATTTTCAAATTTTATATTCAAAAATAAATAACTTAAAATAACATAAAAATTACTTGAAAAGGAAGGAAATAATTTTATTGTTTTTATATATGAAGCAATAAGAAAAAAAAATTGAATAAGTTTCATGAAATGTAAAATTAATTTTTAATAAATTTAAAAATAATATCCTGGGTAACGGGTAGATTCTTTTCTATAATCCCAGTAGAAAAGAATTCTATTTCAGGGATTGGCGTTCCTGCCCTCACGTGAGCTCATGATTTTTTCTGCCTTCCCTCTCCCATGGAAAAATCATGTCTTTTACCTTTTAACTTTTCCAACTTTGGCTTCGCGGGCTACTTTTAAAGCCTTTGCGGTCGACGTTTTGGGCACCCCTGATCTATGATATACCTATATTCATAAATATAATATAATGGTTTTTATCTGTACATTTCTCAGAATTTTAAAAATGTGTACATCTTTACAATGTATTATAGGAGAATCCAAATGTCTTTAAAATGGATCATATCTGACTGTCTGTTCACGAAAATTGTTCGCATATAGACTCAAAATTGGTTGAACTGAAATTTTATACCGAAAAATAAACCCTTATTTGAACGACGCAATAAATTTTATCGCATACACAAAAATTAATTTTTAAAACATATATTAAGCTCAACAAATCTTCGCGTTGCCCATATTGTCTCAATCAATATATATCTTATATTAACTTAAATAACTATATCTATCTCTGTGACTCTACGGAACTCGAAAGTACTTGGCCGCAGTAACCACACCCCTCCAAGTATTCCTATTCTGAGCCACATCCTTCCAGTCCCTATCCTCTCCCATCTCTCTCACATCCTTTCCCACATTATCCACCAACCTGTCCTTGATCTTCCAATTGGACGTTTTCCACTTGGTCTCCCTACCAATATATTTTCGCCATTCTTTCCTCCCCCATTCTAGCCACGTGTCCTGCCCACCGTAGCCTTCTCGGTTTTATAATTCTAACTATATCTGGAGATGCATAGAGGTCATGCAATACCTCGTTATGCAATCTTCGCCATTCCCCGGGGACCTCATCAATCTTTGGCCCATAAATGCTTCGCAGAATCCTATTCTCAAATACTCTAAATCTACTCTCGTCACCTATGGTCATAGACCATGCCTCACACCCATATAATACAACCGGTAAAATAATTGTTTTATTTATTTTAACTTTTATCCCCTTTGATAATAATTTTGATACGATAAGCCCCTTTATTGCATGATAACAGGCGTTTCCCGATTGTAATCTCGCTTTAAACTCATCTCGAATATTATTATCTTTCGTTATCACAGAACCTAAGTATTTAAATTTTTCTACATTTTCAAATTCTATATCTTGTATATTAAGATTTTGTGTGTGTTAATACTATTCCTCTCTGTTACTAAATACTTTGTTTAGTAATTTCTAGTCCCACCTCTTTTCCTGCTTCAATTAACTTTTCTACACTATCTATAATTGCAATTGCCGAATCTCCTATTATATTTAAGTTGTCTGCGTAACCTAATACTTGAATTTTTTTGTTTAATTCGATTCCGTCTGACCTCTCCCCAATTTGTCTAATTACATATTCCAGAACTAAATTAAATAAAATTGGTGATCATGCGTCTCCTTGTTTTAACCCATTTCGAATTTCGAAAGTTTCTGACAATTGATTCCCGCATCTTAAATAACTATATTTTATTAATAATTTTAATACAGTATATTTTATGAATATTGTTGAGATTTTTATTGAAATCTCTATAAAATGAATACCTGTGAAGTTATAAAGTTTTAAAAGAATAAAAGTAACAAGTTCATTATAATAATGACAAAGCAAAAATATATATCACATAAGTAAAATCATAATAAAAGTATATTAGCAACACTAATACTATGAGTAAGTGTTTGACGCAAAGATCAAATCTTCACAAATATTCTAGTTACTATAAAGTTTTAAATAAGATTGTAATTGTAAATTTATTATATTAAAATGAAAACCTACTTTTTAATTGAGTGTGTCGAGTATAAGAAAAACGTGAATATTCTTCAGAATAGAAATATTCAGAATGGAAATGGAATTGCTGCTCCTCGATGGATAATCTACCCACATTACGTCTTCACGGCTCATAACACGACCAAATAACAAAATATAATAACATGAAAATTCATTCAATATAAATTTTTTGCATAAATAAATCAGGGAAATTTTTTAAAGAGTAGAATAACGATACTTTAATCAGTCGTTGTCCAGCCTTCAGTCGTGAACCATCCCCTTTGCAACTGAAACCGGTCAATCATTTCTTAATTAATAATTACCCAGTAACCCAGTAATATATTTTTCTCTATAAGACCCATATTTAATAAATTAAAATTTATTTTTATTTAATTTTTAAACAAATATAAATTTTATTCATAATTATTAAATATAACTAAAAATGCATTATAATTAGTCATTAATTTAATTTTTTTTTAGATAATTTAATTTTAATTACTTATATTTGGAAATTTTATTTTATTTTTAACTACATTTTTATTTTTATTTAATATATCGATTCAACATCTGGGAATGACTAAATACGGGAAAATGTTTTTTTTTAATTTTAATGGGGAATCAGATTTGTCTCATGGGTAGTAAATGGAGGGAGCTCTGGATACTGGCGTTTGAAGAGTTGTTGATCCGATGGTTATCTCAATCTTTATATTCATGTTCGACAATGAATATAAAAATATTAATTCCCGTAATTCCAAAACAGAATGTTGTATTAAAATTAAAGTATACGTATCTTGGATGTAAAGAGATGAATTGGAAAGCTGTCGGTTGGTAGACGAAGGACTCCGGTGGTAAGACACCGTGAAGAGATTAGAAGTTAGAAGTTGGAAGTGGTTCTGGGTGGGGTGAGTTGGAAGAAACTGGATTTGAGTTCCATAGATAGCAATAGATAGATAGATTTGTGCTGAGGAAGTTCAAAAAGAAAATGAAGGATTTATTAAATTGATTAAAATAAAATAATCATAATGTTATTAAAATTTAATAAAACCCTTTGAATCACCTTAGGAGACAGGGCGCAGCACGTAGGTGCTAATAGCGTATAAATAAATAATAAATAATAAATAAATAAATTTAAAATAAATAAAATATCTTCTATAAATATAAACCCCCATCCATTTGATTAAGAAATTTTATTTTTTTTTAATTAAATTGAATTAATAAATGAAAAATATTTTAATAAAAATTCAACTATAATAGAAAAAAAAAATTTCAATGGCTTAAATGTTTCTATCTATGATTAGAAATTAGAATAGAGATTATAGAATTTATTATTACCAGAAACTGGATGACAAGAATTTGTCCCCTAAATTCATGGAACATGCTTCTCATCCAATATCAATAATTAGTTTTATATATTGATTTTATTTTTGATGTAATTAATCAATTACTTAATAAGAGATGTTATAATGATTTCCAATAATAATTTAAATTAAATTCCTTCTAACTTAAATAATATAATTAAAATTTACACTAACTATAATAAATACATATTTATTTCTTCCAGAGATTCTTTAAAATTATATCAGAACTACGTTTTAAAGAAAATTAAATTAAAATTTAACAAAATTTAAAAATAAAATATATTATACATACTTGCATGTAATCAAATTAAATCAAAATAAATAAATGTCAATATATAATTAAAAATAATATAAAAAAATAAAATGAAGATATGATAGCAATCCATTCTATATTAATATTTCTGTGTTTATTTAGTAAAGAAAAGACTTCCAATTTTTCATATTATATTTAAATCTAATAAATTTTGTCCATTATATATTTTATGAACTATATTATTTATTTTATTATATTTATCTCTCAATAAGTTAGATTTAAGTTTATTACTGTAAAAAAAACATCTATACTCCATTCTATTATCTTGGAAGCAACGATAACTTGCAATTTCAGCTTATTTCAAAGAATTTATTACTCCCGTGTATTGTCGTTATTTGATTCATAAAAATTAAAAAAAAAAAAATACAATTCGTTTAAGAATTTTTTTTCTTCAATTATCCTTTACCGTCATCCACATTAAGCCAAGGGTAGACTAAGCAATTATTACCAGTCTATTGGAGAAGAATTTTTAATTAGTTTCCTTTTTTCTTCGCTCCGTAATTTAATTACGTAGGTTTCATTTTACAAAGAAAAAATGTTATTAGAATAAATTGGATTGGAGACTGAACATTCTTAAAGAATATTTTTATAAAGTGTATACAGAAAAAAAAAAAGAATAACAAAAACAAAATGATATATGGAAAAAATAAAAAATGAATAATTAATAGTAATAAGTTTATCACAATTGTATTTAAAACCAGAGATGGCCTCAGGATCAAAAATAGCATGGGCAAGTATATTTTAAAACAGAAAAGGATTCCATAAATAAAGTCATGATTAATGCAAGTTCAATTTATTATATAGTATAATAGGTATTGTATAATGGGGATTACCTGCACTAATAAATATTCTTAATTAATTTAGCCTTGTTAAGTCATATTAAAAAAAAAATGAAACTATTTATATAATAAAATAATATCCTGTTCCCTTGAACTTCAACGGAAATTAAAGACCAGAATAAGAAAAATAATAGCTAATAATATGTATAACGACAAAATAATAATAAATCTAATCTAACATTACAACGGACATGCAAAATAATTACTTTGATATAAAAATAAAGCTTTTTAAGAAATGCATTAATTTTAAAAGTATAATAAGAATATTTTAGATTTACTTTTCTTAATTTTTTTAATTTATTTATTGATGATTGGTAAGCAATAAATATTTAAAGTTCTATTTTCATTTAAAAATTTAATATTAATTAAAATATATTATTATTTTGAAAAGTAATTAATTAAAAAACGAGGTTGGGACATTCTTTTAAATTTTATGTAGTTTTAATATCTAAATTAAATAACATTTTTTTTTTTTATATTAGCTATTAAACTAAAAAAATAGTTTAAAAATTAAATATAAACTTCTGCTTTTGTTAAATAAATATAGCATACACTCATAATTCATAATTAATTTAAAATAAATATCTTCTATTTAAATAATTTCCCATACAATGTTAGCGTAAAATTAGTAAATACTTATAAGACACACACTTTTTTATTATTTTTACAAAGTATTATCCTTTGTTGAATGGGACAATAAATAATATATTATTTGCCAAAAACTAATGAATGCACCATCTGGCTTAATTACATAGAGGGAGTCCAAGCTATCAAATTAGGTTAAACGATGGCACGAGAAAAAAAAATTTCTCTATTTTGGAGAGTAATTTATTACATTGTTTTCAAAAAAAAGAATTGCATAATTTTTTTTTTTAAATTTAACAATAATGGCAAATGAATTTTAATTTATAGAGAATAATTTATAACTAATAATAATTGAAATATTATTTATTTAATTATCATATATTTTTCCACTTAATTTATTTTTTAAATTAATTTAAATTATGTTGTCATAATATAGAAATATAGATAAATTAATAAATAATATGATAGTAGCCATATACACGACGAGTATCTACCTAAATTTCAAAGACTCATAATTTGTTTTCTTTTGCAATTTTTGAAAATATAATGTATTCTACGTTTTTGCACATCTTTAAAATTAATATTAAGATTTATTTCACATATTTCTCATTGTTTACCATTTGCAAGTATTTATCTAAAATTGTGCCGAACGAGCGATATGGCGCATTGCGGGTGCGAGGGATATGGTGTGCGTTTTACCTTGACTTAACATTAAAAAATTGAACCCCCAAACAATTTAGTAAGACGAGGGAAATATTCATAGTCCCAGACTTGTGTAAATATATTATTTATTTATGTACTTTTTTTTTAATTTTTAAAACTTACCTAATTAAATATTTAAATATTTCAACTTGGATGAGTTTTTCTTGGGAGTATTATTTTACATCTAATTTCCCATAAGCAATATTGTCGATAAGTTGACTTTTAATTTTGTAAATTTTAGTAGATCTTATTTTAAGAATATATAAAGCTGTAATCTTTACTATGAATACCTAATAGTCCTTGTTACCATTAACACAAAAATCAGTAGTTTTCCTTAATCGATAGAGTAATAACATTTATAATAATCGAAATAATTATTTTTAATTTAAATGAAAAGTTTTTAAGATAATTAATTTATAACTCTTTAGAAAATTTTGGAATGTATTTTCAAGGATATTTATTGAAAAATATTTCACAATTCATTAAATAATAATAATTACCCAATATTACAAAAAGATAGCAATTACAATAAAAAACATAATAGGGTATTAGCGTTTAAGATTTAATAAAACCTCGAATTGTGCAGCATATCTATTGGGTTTACCTTATAGTTTGTTTTCAAAAAAGAAAAATAAATATATATATAATATATAAAATATAAAGATATGTAAAACAAATGTAAATATTATAATAACAATAACAAATATATAATATTTATAAAAACAAACAGGATTTATTAATACAGTTCTGATTAATACATGTTATTCAACTCATGCAACAAATTGAGGAATGAAACTTGAAACTTTTTAAATATATAAAAATTATATTATCTTTACCTAAAATGAATAAACATCCCTGTGCATGATTGGTTTTGATTACTAATTGTAGAATTTATTTAATTTTTTCATCATTTTGTTATTTTAATTACCTTTGACGTTTTTTCCCCTCATATTTACTGGTTTGAATCTAAGTTGAAGCTTTAACATAATGAAAATATGTACTTTTTGGGTATTCATACAATATTAATTATATTTTGGAATTTAGAAGTTATAAAATAATTTAAAAAAATTAAATCATTTAAAAATAATTGATTTTTATTTAAAGGTGTACATGACATTATTTCGACAAATCCTGTTCTTCAACAAAAAGATTAATAAAAAAAAATATATAAATAACTAAATAATTATTTTTAATAGGTTTTTAACTATCCTGTCTAAATTTGTAAATAAATAAATCTTAACCTATATAATAAAAATAACCAAAGAAATATTAAAATAAATAAATCAAATAAAGAGTATAAAATGATAATAATATAATATATTGTTCTCGTTCTTGTTTGTCTACATTTTTATATGTATTTATTTGTTTTGTTTAGCAAAGAATCGGAAAATCCCACATAGGTTCTTTACCAACTTCAAGTTCTGTCCATGACATTTTTTTATATCTTTTTTTTTTTATCTTATTCATTTTATTTTTATATATTTATTTATATTTTTTGTTTTTTGCTTTCTTTTAGGCTTCAGATTGGCTTTTCTATCTCTCTCTTTCTCTCTTCATATATATATAATCTTAAAAACAAACAGTGTTGGTCAAGAACGGAGAATTTTGAAAAGATAAGGATTTGTATATATCCAGGCTTATGTTAAAATTAAAAATTTATCTATTCACTGAACTGAAAAAAAAATATTAGTATCTCTTTTTTTATATCCAAAATGAGAAAATAAACTGAAAAAAAAATGTCAACAAAACTAATAACAAACACCTCAAATGATTCAGGAAACATTCAACCATTATTATTTTTTTTTTATTTTCATTTTTTTTTAAAAAAAAAAAACAATTTTAAATAAAAAAAATTCATTTATTTACTTATAATAGAGAGTGTAAAATTTACCCATATATTCAAAATGTTAAATTTGTCTTTTAACCCATCAATTTTGTAAAAAATGTTATTAAAAATAAAAATTAAGGAAATAAATTGTATTCTTATAATTTCTGAAATTAATTTATAATCTTTGTCATATATTCTTGTATGATTAGTAAAAATATAATAAATATTCATAAAAAAAACTTTCAATAATGAAATATTCTGAAAGGCCTTTTTTGCATACGTTTAATTTTCTATATAACATGATTCTGTTATTTTGAACGGTTCAATTTGGAATTTTCCTATTTTTTAACCACCCACCTTCCATGGGGAATTCTCTGTCATCACTTGTTTCGTTAGTTTATTGACTTCGAGATTGACATTTTGATGTTTTGACAAACCCTTCTTTTTTCAATTCAAATTCATCCCCAGGCCTACATATTTTTTTTTTCTTTTTCTCTTTTGTAAATAGCAATTTGGAAAGAAAATTTTCATGAAGGGAATAAAAGAATTTTTTTTTTTTTTACAATTTACATTCTATTAAATTGGAGGTACCTATATAGCTGAAAAGTCCTTTACCCATTTAAAAATAAAGTGAAAATAAAAATATTAAGAAAAGAAGCGAGAAATTATGATAGAAAAAAAATAAATATAAAATATGAACATAATAATATTAATAATAATTAAATGTTATTAATTATTTTATATATTTTTGATTAGATTTTTAATTTTGAATATATATATATTAAATGTGTATTCTAAAAAGAGCATACTAAATTAATTTATTTTATTGCCAATGTTAAGATTATCAGATTGAATTTTTTCACTCTGCAAAAATAGAATTGAACAAAGGCATGTGATATATTTTAAACTATCATCTGGTCTCTGTTTTTAGTATCAGAAGCCAGACGAGCAAAACATTCAAGAAAATAACTTCATTTATCCCTCCTCTCCTGACTGCCCTTGACTCGCAGAGGTTAAATTCAAGTGCATTGGACTTTTTTGCATAATACAATTTATTAGTTCATCTCTCTAAAATATTTTAATTCTTTTTAAATTAATTATTGATTATCCACCCTTAATTTTGGATAAGCTTAATTATTATATTATTGTTGATATTATATATTAGTAGGATATGCATGGATAAAAAATTGAATTATAATTTTTTAAATTAAATAATCGTATATATGGTATATAATTGATATCAATTTATGTTCAAGGAATAAATTATAATTTTTATGTCTGGTTTAACTCCTTCAAAAAAAAAAAAATAATAATAATAATAATAAAATAGGAATGAACAGTGGCGTACCTAGAACTTTTGCCGCCCGGGGCGATCTCCAATCAAATAGTGGTTTTTATAAATTAATACACATAAATAAATTATTAAGTTATTTAATCAATATTAATTAATACACAGAGAGTAAATTTTTTTACACATATTTGTATGCACTCGTAAACATATTTATATAATATTTACTCTTCTAGCTTTCATACTAGAAAAATCGTGTATAATGCTCTCAAAATTTATATTATTTGTAATTTCTTGTTCAATTGACAATAATACAAGATTTTTTAGTCTTAATTTTGACTCATTGTAAAACGAAGATAATTTTGCCGAACAAAATCTTAAAGATGTGTTTACGAATTCAACGAATTTTAATGAATACAATAAAATAAAATTATTATCCTGTTCTTGGAATTAGAATTTAAAATTTACACTAAAATGCATTTATATACATCGAGGAATAATATTCGAAATCATAATTTATATAAATCAAATAGAAAACTTATAATAATCATAATAATCATTTATTATTCAAGAAAGAAAAAAAATAAATATGAAATGAATAAGTTGCTTTTTACAACTATAACTAAATATAAAAAATGCCGCCCCAAGATAAGTGCCGCCCGGTGCGGACCGCACCCCCCCCCCCCTTAGGTACGCCATTGGGAATGAAGGAATTTTTGAAAACCCTGAACTTCATAAAAAACATGTTTTAATAATTTTAAAAATTTTGAACTAAATCTTTTTTTTTAATTCTAATAAATATTATAAAATTCTTACTATTTTAATTAATTAATATTTTTAATAACAAAATATCAATATAAAGAGTGGTTTGTATGATTTTCAAACTTAAAAAAATGAAATTCCCTTTTCTATAAGGAAAAATCTAAGGTCATTAACTAATAATATATTTATTAACTACAAAAAAACTAAAAAAAAACGTCACACTTTAAACATCATATGATAAGACCTATTAAATCGGTAGTAGAAGTATTTTATGATCAGTGCAACGATTTATTATTTGACACAAATGAGAAAAAAAAAATTTGTATAAAAATTATTTTTATTTAAAAAAAAAATTGAAAAATAATTTAAAAAATAACTATTTTTCAAAATGTACACAGCTATTAAATCACAATATTTTTTTTTTTCATATATTTATTTATTGATGGTTAAAATACAAACTTGACTTTCGTTTTATTTAATTGTTAGAAAAACATCCACAAACTGACATGTTCAAGACCCCCCCCTCCACTTCTTACATCCGACTCGAACTATTCAGCCTTCATGTATAAAAAATTCGAATCTTCTCTTCTTTTCTCGGTACGTAAACAGAACCTTCTCCCCTCCGATGAGATTATGTCTTCAGCTGTCAGCAGTGTCTTTTCCAAGGATGTCATTTGGGGTGTATCTCGTTATGGAAACCTCAGAATTTTTTTTATTTATTCTATTTTATACTGGATTGCATGTGCAGTTGAATGTGAAAACCATCTCTAGCCAATCTCCTCGAAGTCCGCAAATATCTCCTTCTCTGTCACCAATGCTGATTCGTTTTACGATGATTTGGCACATATCTTGATTTTTTTAGCTATTCCAGTCTGACACAATAATAATTTATCTTTAGTTTCTTCTACCCAAAACGCTGTTCTACTTGGGCATATTTTCTTTCACCGCATTTCGTTCAAATTATGCACAACGGCCATACTTTTGTTCTTAACCGATATTGCAAAAAATCCTATTTTCATCCGACTTGAAAATTGAGTTATTAGGGAAAATTTTTTGAAACCGTTTTATTCGAAAAGCTAACTCGATCTACCTTCAAGTTATAGATAGTATTTGACTTAAACCCTCGGGGGCGCGGATTCAAATCATTATTGAGTTTGGAAACTTTTTCCAACAACTTCTTCATTTTTCATCTCATTATTAACGGATTATACAATCTGTCTCGTGAATTCATTTTAAGTAAAATTTGTTTTTTAAATTCCAGTAAAATTCAAATTAATCTAATTCTACGAATACATAAAATTAAGGAAATTTGAATTTTGTTTTGTTATTCTTTTATGTTTTTCTTTTTATATTTTGTTCTGGTATTTAAAATTCATTAATCAGAGCAAATTACAATATCAATTAAGGTTTATCATAGTTTATACAAATATATACCTAACTCCATCACCATAATCCAGATTAAGATGAATTTTAAAAACATAAAATCACAGACACGCAATTTTTGGTCTGTTAAATAGATAAATAAAAATAAGTAGAATTATATTTTTATTAAATAAAATAATTAAATTTTATTTAAAACCCAAAAATTTGATCCTTGGCAATTTTTATCTTAATTAAAACAAACGGGATTAAACATGCTCTAGGAAGCTTAGAGAAACAATTTCTGCATGAATTTTAAACTGGAAGATAATATAGGAATGTTAATAAACATGATTCACTTGTTTATTTATATTAAACAAATGTGAAATCTCCAACAACCTTTAAAGTGCCTTGTTTCACTCTCTCTATAAACAATACCGAGTATCCTTTCTTTATTTTATATTTAGAAATAATCATTTTACTAATTTTCCAGAATTTAGAGGAAAATAAACATAAACAAGCCTATCATAATAAACATTCATTTTGTTACTTAAAATATACTCGAAGTCACGAGAGAAATTAAACATGATGTCGACCACACAAGATAACATTTAAGATAATTGAAATTTTAACATTCCTCCATCTAATGAAAACATAAAAAAATCTTTTGAATTATTCAAGTAGGTATGCAGAGAAATGTGGTATTAAAAGAAATCTCTCATAATATAATATATATATATATATATATATATATACATAAAGAAGGGTAATTAGTCATGAGAAAAGAGGATTAAGTAAAGAACGTAAAAGCTTTAAAAGTATTAAAAAAAGTGTTTATTCTGTTTTAAAATATTAATTATGAATCTTCTTTGATTAAGTTACAAAACTTGAATAAGCAATCATCAAAATATCAAAAAAGTAAAGAAAAAATGTACAGAGCTGAATTTGTTGGTGAATAAGTTCAAATACTTATAATTTTTATTTTTACAGTATATAATAATCAGTGATGTTGTCGAGCCGGAAGGCTCCGGAACGTCGTTCCGGTACTTCCTTTTTGAACAGGAACGCGTTCCTGAACTAAAGATGATTTCTAATAACAAGAATTGGCTGACGTATTGAAAACAAAATTAAAAAGAATTGGTGATTTTTTTTTCTAATTTTTGACGAATTTTTATATGTATTATTATAAACAAGGGTTTGAACCGAACCCGAACCGGAACGAACCGGCTTGTTTTTCCGAACCGTGAACCGGAGTCCGGAACGCGTTCCGGTAAAAAAAAATTAGCACAACACCACTGATAATAATCTGCTTCCCAAATTGTTGGTAATTTTTACAACTGAAAGAAAACAAACATTAATCATAATATAAAAATATCAACGGAACTTATAACAAGTGCCTTAAAAAACTATGCCCCGTATCCCTAATTATTTTCCCTAATATTATAATAATTGTTATTTTGATATCAGATTAATATATTTTATTTTATTTATCTTTTTCAGAATTAACTTATTCTAAAAAACAGAATTTTATACAATTTTAGCTTAGGAATTGAAGTATTTGTTAATAGTTCAATTGTTTCATTCCAACAATTACAAATAATAATAAGATAATAAATGTTGCTTGGTCTCACGTCTATGTTAATTCAGAAAGCAAACTTACATACCACCTAAGGTACTCTAGCTCTGACTCAAGTTACTCAAGTGGAACCTATTATAATCACGTTTTACATATGAATTCAAATAGAACCCCTTTTGAATGATCTCGGTCCATGATCCTATTTAGATCTCTTACATTTCTCATCATCTTAAAATTAATCATTTATTTGAAGATATATCATACAAATCAAATTAAATATTATAACTTATGATATTTCTTCTTTATATCTCATTTAGTATTTAGTTTTAATATTACAACTTAAAAATATTACATATTTTAATACTCTATAAAAGTTATTTCATAAAATATAAAAAAAAAACAAATATCAAATTTATTTATATTTAAATATTTACTTTAAAACTTGTATAAATTTTTTTGATTTTGTTTTAAATGAGTCAGGTCTTTTTCCAAAATAATTATAACTAGTGAAGATCGAATTTGAAAAATGATTAAGAGTTATTAAGAAATCTACGGAGATATTCTATATACGAGGGTGGTCTGAAAAGTTTCCGACCTGACCAAGAAAAACGATGTTTTTCAATTTTTTATTTGTATTATTTTTCAAAATTCAAGATAGATGAACGTGTGCGAAATATTTAGCAAAACCATTTGAATATGGAAAGCTATGTGCAATGTGGGTGCCGCATTTCTTAACGTTAGACCAAAAATTGCTTCGAAAAACCATTTCTAACGACAATTTGGCGCTGTAGGCGTAATCCAAACGAATTTTTGCGTAGATTCATAACTGTTGATGAGACTTAAATTAAATTAAATCAAATTTAATTAATTAATTAAATAATATATTAATTAATTAAATTAATTATAACACCGTTATGAGAAATGTATGAGTGTTGATGGAGATTATGTTGAAAAATATAGCAAAAAAATAGCAAAAAAAAAAAAAATTAAAAACATCGATTTTCTTGGTCAGGTCGGAAACTTTTCAGACCACCCTCGTATATAAAAACTTTTATTCTATTATATAAATTATTTATAAATTAATTATAAAAAACGCTAATAAAAAATACATGTATTATATTTTGATAATATATATGTATATTTATTCAATTGTTTTTTTATATATATTTATATTTATTTAATTTTTAATAAAATTCTAAAGCTTTCGAAATAGAAATATAATTTTTATATCATGAAGATTACAATACAAGGGATATGGTAAGAAAAATAGCAATAAATCTTTAAGTGAAACCATATGGGAAATTATATGAAAAAAGAACCAAAAGAAGTGTAAAACGAATAAGACATGATGATAAAAAACATTCCTACATATAATTTTGTAATGTATTTACTTATTTGAAAATCAATTATAATTTATTTTTATTAATACTATTTAAAGAAAAGTCCCCTTGTTTAAAATTTATATAATTAAATATAATAATCTAATTTCTTCTTATATGACTAATTGTAAGTAAAGTTTTTTTTAAAAGAAAAAAAAAAAACAAATTTTAACGCCTATACGGAAGACAAAACAACCTAACTAGAGCATTAACATTCATTGTGTTTCAGAGCATAATTTTCTATTATAATAAATAATTATTAAAAAAGTTTATTCTTTTTTTGGACTAAAATTAGTCTAGAAGACAATTGCCGAAAATGAAAACAGAATGTTTAATTATATAAAGCTTTTGTTATTTGTGTATATTTTGTTTATATATTTATATATATATATATATATATATATATATATATATATATATATAATATGTTAATAATTAATTGAAGAACACGGTGAACAAACACATTCTACAAATTCTTTAAATTAAAAATTCTTCAAGAATTTTTTAATGAAAATAATTATTAAATATTTAAAAGGTACTTAGTTACAAATAAAATATGTTAAAATTTGTCTGATCTATATTTCAACGCATTCAAATATTGAATTATTAAATCCTAATTTTAATTTTATTTTTTTTTTTTAAGATACTAGATCAAAATATTATCCGGATCTATTCTTATAAATTAATGTGAAATGGTGTTGAGAAAAGAATAGATTTTTTACGAAATTATAATTTCATTTAAAAATTTTAAATACTATTTTAAACAATTTTAATATATAAAAAATATTGATTGATATTATAATTTGGTTAAATTATTAATTTAGTTATTTTCGATTTAAATATGCACTAAAATTACTCTTCATCTCCAATTTCAGTGACTTTTTTTTAAAGTATTTTGAAGATGGAAAATAAAATTATCAATCTTTATGCCAAACTTTGCAAATATCAATATCTATCTAAATAGTAATTTGGTTTGGGTACAAGCTGGCCATTTGTCAAATATTCAGAAGTAATTAATTGAAGTCTTCAAACAGTAATTCTAAAATCATTACCAAACTAGAGCTGCCTCTCCGATGATTAAAAGCGAATTTATTGAATTTTTCTTTAATACAATCACAACCACATCTAACATTTGTTCAATCTTCCGGTCGTTTTTTTCTATCTCATCAACTTACCAATCCAACAACAATCATCTATCTACCACTTGCAATCTCTTTCAGTGAAATCGTGATTGTTTTTGAGAATGACATTTATTTACTTCATATATTCACGGTTAATGTTTCTTTCAAATATTCTCAGATCAATATTACAATGGATTTATTATTAAAAAAAAAATATTTTCATTCGCATGTCTATTTCAAAAATGAATACTCTTTTATATACAATAAAATACAATATCATTTGCCAATTTGTCAAAATCAGTTTAATATTACTTAAATGCGTCTCTTATTGATTAATTTTTTTTTTTTAAATTTTACAAAAACAAAATTGTTTATTTATCTAAAGATTTTTTTCAAATGAATATTTTAATTTCATAACTAACAAATTTACCATTTGTGCTATGATTGGTTTTTACAAACATCTTAAATATTATTATATCTCCTAGAACAGGTGTGGCCAAACTTTTAGCTTTTAGGGGCTACTTTTTGAATATAATAGTCTGCGGTCGACTATGGATATGGGCAAATAATTTTGAAATTTTAGATGATAATTAAAGAAGTCATTATATCGCCGATTTAAATTTCAAACCTCCACTTTTGGTCAAAAATTACATTTTCACTCTATTAGAAAGCGAAAAACACCTTACATTGGCTATGGAACACCGCTATTATGCACCTATTTAATTGAAATCTCATGACAAGCAAAAAATTTATGCGTTTTAAGAAAGTTGTGCAAAATATGCTGAATATGAGTTAGCAGGTTTGCAATCTAAGCCGACGATATATTTTTTATTTTATGAATTCTAACAATATTTATTAAAATTTTAAAAAATACAATGTTAAGAAATAAATACGAACAAAACAAATTTTAAGCATACAATTTTTATTTGGATGAAACCTGGCATTGCATAAGAGCAGCAAGTTTCTCAAAATTTGGCTCCTATGAACTTAAAGCAATTCTTAAGCATGACTCTAAATGTAGATCCGTTATTTGCGATCGCTGTTTTGTTTTGATCGCATTCATATAAGAAAATGCGGATTCACATAAATATGTGGAGCCAAAGAAGGAATTGAAACGAGCAACCATTGTCCAAATATTTGGATATTTATCTTTGCTTATTAGATTCCAAAATCTATTTATTATGTAATAAATAAATATATTTTATATTTATATTATTTTTGATCAACGAATAAAAAAATTAAAATATATAATATGTTTGTAATAAAGTGCTAAAAAATGGGAAAAAATTATATATTATTAATTATATAGTCAAATACTAAAATATAGAAAGGTTAAATCAATAATATACTTATATATGTTCTTAGATATATGAAAGATATGTTAGTTTTAATTATTATAATAATATTAATAAAAAAAAATTGTAAATGGAAGGGCTGTTATTTTTCATTTAAATTTATAACTTGGATTAAAATAAATACTTCATTTTGGAATGGATATGAGAGGAGGGGGAGGTAGAATAGAGTAGTCTAGGGCTAAACGGTGTTTTGAGAAAGGGAAGCCCTTGGATAAAAAGTATATAAATTATCAGGATAAGAAAAATATAAATATATGGTATATAAAAGATGTAATAACATATAGGATGATTATGATCTAAAATTATTTTTTAATAAATTTAAAAATAATATCCCGGGTAGCGAGTAGATTCTTTTCTAAAACTCAGTAGAAAAGAATACTATTTCAGGGATTGGCATCCCTGCCCTCACGTGAGCTCATGATTTCTTCTAAATCCCTCTTCTACCTGGAGGAATCATGTCCTTTACCCGTTGACTCCTTTCCATCCATTTCCTTACTTTCACTCCCCCCCCCCACCCCTGTTTATTCAAAAAATCAAATTTATTTGGATGAAGGAGAATACCTAGCATAGATCATTAAAAAGAAAAAAAATTTGAAATCTTCACTTTTATAGGAGACTCTTTAGAGTCTCCTATATATATTTGAATTACCCCCCTTCGGGGGGTAATTCAAATATATCCAGATCACGTCAACCCTTCGACTAGCAAAACCCGTTATAATCACGAGTGAGACATGTCTTATATGTCTCTGAGAGGACCCACCTCTCCAACGCTTCACATTAGTATAAAACTTGGAACTCATATTTATAGAACGCTTTGCAAAATTAGAAAAAACCAATTAAATCAAAGTTTTTCATTTTATTAACATTTTTGACTAAATCTTGTAAATTGTGACCAAGACCAATCCATTGACCATAATTTTAGCCAGATTTTAAATAAAATTGATTTTTTGTATCATTAAATGGAAATTTTTAATTAATTTTAATATCGGTTTATTTTTACAGTTCAACAAAAATCTTGCCTCATAACAACAGATAAAACCTATACGAATAGATTCATCATGAAACGTAGACTCATTTTCACTACTATTATATAATTTTACGTTGCTTCGTTGATTAAATATTAATTATTGAATTTTGACAGATTGAAAAGATTTGCCGCCATGTTGCCCCCCTCCGCCACCTCTTCTCACCTCCCTCCCACCCTCCCTCCTGGCCTGCCTGTCGAGGTGTGCTTCGAGCGCAATCAGTTCCCATTCCTTTTCCAGTCGAGGATGTTGACCGGCGTCACCACCGATATCATCCCTCAATCAAGAATTTATTGTAAATTTATTTATTCCTATTAATTTAAATGAAGTTTAATAAATTTTAGAAAAGATTCAAATAAAAATTTAATTTTATAAAATATAGATTTTTAACTTTTTACTGATATATTTATATATATTTAATAAATTTCGCCCCCACCTCCAATGCTTTGCTTCTCGGTGACCTTGAAGGGGACAGCATAGCAATGCTGCATTGCTTACCCCCAATGGATGAGATTCAACTGCCTTTGACTTTATTTTCAAAATAAATTCTATTATTTCCCCTTCCTCCCTTTGAAATTATATACAAATTAATTATACTACGTATTTATAGGACAAATAAATTAATACGAATTATATTAATAAATCGATTTAACCAACTTTTCCATCCCAATCATTCCTTCTTTTTTGTATTTTAACATTGAAACATTTTCCCTGCTATTCTATTCTATTTTCAAATTTTATATTCAAAAATAAATAACTTAAAATAACATAAAAATTACTTGAAAAGGAAGGAAATAATTTTATTGTTTTTATCTAAGAAGCAATAAGAAAAAATAATTGAATAAGTTTCATGAAATGTAAAATTAATTGTTAATAAATTTAAAAATAATATCCTGGGTAACGGGTAGATTCTTTTCTATAATCCCAGTAGAAAAGAATTATATTTCGGGGATTGGCGTTCCTGCCCTCACGTGAACTCATGATTTTTTCTGCCTTCCCTCTCCCATGGAAAAATCATGTCCTTTACCTTTTAACTTTTCCAACTTTGGCTTCGCGGGCTACTTTTAAAGCCTTTGCGATCGACCGGTCGACCGCGGTCGACGTGTTGCCCACCCCTGTCCTAGAATAAACTAAAAAAGACTAAAATTATATTTTTACTGAATAACAACATACTATTAGTCCCAGAATGTTAAAACAAATTTGTTGTGTAAAGGGACCTCTTATTTGTGTTTTGAAAAGTTTTTACTAAAGAATCAAGTGTTCGAGAAAAGATGAATTAAAGTACAAGTTCAGGTCGTGTTGAAGTTTCACGGATTTGGATTTGAGATCAATACATGACTATTGAGAGAATTGTATTATATAACATCAATAATAATAAGATTGTATTATGATTCAATAATTTTTAGGTATATTAAAAAAAAATTAAATGAGAAACAGATATTAATGCTTAAAATAATAAAATATAATTAAAATCTGGAGTGTCTTCACTCGACTACCTCGCAATTTGAATTGGATTAAATAACATATATTATATTTAAATTAAATTTAATTAATTAAATAATAAATTAAAATTAATAAATAATATTTATTAAACCAGCGCGTGTTTGGCTCCTTGTTGATGGCACCACGTCACGTGTTGGCGCGTGATTTACAGTGTTAAAAAATTAATTCCGGTACTATCAGCGATTCAATCAAGCTGAAATTCTATATATAGCAGTATTACACACACACACATACATTTTTCTCAACCTTAGTGAAAATGATTCAGGAACCTTCAAAACGTATAAAAACATCAAAATCTCAACATCGAAAATTTTCGTGATCGCAATACTATCTTTTTCGAGATAGTAACAACAATTATTAATCCTTAAATAATTATTGAATAATTCATATAATACATGTCCCCTATAACTTCTCAAAAAATTGCTTTATTGTTGTAGCGATTCTTATAATATATTGAACTTAATAGTAATCACAAGTGGCCCCCAAAAAGTTTAAGATATCAATAAAATGATATTGTGCTATTATGCTTGGAGGGTTGCATTCAGTTGCTCACTCTTATTGTAGAGTATAATACTTCAGTGATTTTAATAGATTTAGATTGAAAACTTACAACACCCTTTCTTCTTAAAAAACAATTCCAAGACACAAATTCCAAATTAGAATGCCAAGTCAGAAAAAACTTTGCTACTTTTATATTTCTTTGGAAAAGTTAGAAAAGTCACTCCATAACCATTCTAATCTACTGTAAAAAACGCTTTAAACATATTTTCTATTAAATTTACATTGATTAAAAAATGGTATAACTACATCTTATAAAACCCACATTGTTGTCACAGCTCTCTTTTCTCTCTCTCTCTCTCTCTCTCTCTCTCTCATCTATCCTTGATTAATTCTATCAATCTTCTTAACTCCACCTTGGACGAAAACAACGCCGATAAATCGATTAACCTATTCAAATTTGTTATCTTAATTGAAAAAAAAGTGTTAACTACAGTGTCTTTTTAATGAAAGTAAGAGAGGAAAACACCTTTGGGAAGTATTTTAATTTAATTTTAATTAGTTCGGATTAAACATTTAGAGTTTCAACCTGAATTAACATTCCCGTGAAAATTTCGTTAAGTAATTAACTAACAAAGAAATGAAATAAAAAAAAAATCTAAATTTTTTGAAATACATAAAATATTATTTTGTTGTTGACACATTTATATGAAAAGATTTCATAGAAAATTGATATTGTTATTCACTTTTATAAAATATTATTTCCATTTAATCATTACTTAAGATTGGTAAAATTAAATTAATTAAAATAATCTAATAGACTTTGAATAATAAAATATATACATTTTACTATTTAGATGTTGAAATGTCCATATAATAAAAATTTATAAATTTTATTTTAAACCCTTGATTTGTTAATTTTTAAAATAATAAGTTGACCCGTGGCCAGGTCCGAACCCACCGACGGTTAGAAGTAAATTAATTTCCAGCTACAGAAACAATTTCAAATAATTTTAATATATCTATTAATGGAATAAAAAACAGATATGGATAGAACATAAATATATTTAATTTTATTTTATTTATAATATATATGTAAGACCAGGCTGTGACGTCATGAATGGCGTCATATAATTTTAAATTAAGAAAAAACTAATAAAGATGATTTTTCTCGGGGATAAAACCAATACAAAGTGCATGATTCGTGGTGATATGTAAAAAATCTCCTCATGTGAAATTTGGTGTGAAAATAACCCTTCCCTTCCTATCGTCGATCGCCAATACTCCCACTTCCGGTTTCCGGATTTGCACCAAAAGTTAATCAATTCATCATACTGATGCATTAAGTAAATATACCAAATTTCATCAAAATCCGTTGAGCCGTACACGGACGGACGGACGGACGGACAGACATCATGCTAAAAATACTTTTTTCTGTTAAGAAAATGCATGATTCGTGGAGATATGTAAAAATCTCCACATGTGAAATTACTACATACTATCGTCGGTCGGTAAAAATGATATATTTCAATTTAGTGTATAATCAAGAGACTTTTCCTTTTCTAAGTGCCCTTAAACTAAATAATTGGTAAATTAACACAATAATAATAAGGAATTTGCAATCAAAAACGTTGGAATAAAATAAGACTATTAATTATTTGAACTCGAGAGAATTTAAAATAACAAATCTGATATATACACATGATATATTTTTAAAATATATCAAATAATAGAGATGATATCTAAATTTAAAATATCTCTATTTCATTGACAGAAAGATTTTTGTAATTTCCATTAAGAAAAGTCTGAATGCCTGGAACAAAGAACAACGCCTTTCTTTCTCACTCCCCGTTTTTTTTTTTCATTCTCTCTTTCTTTAGGATTTCATCAGCTGTCATTTAGAAACTAGAACTTTTTTACATTTTTTTTTTTCTGATCTGATTCGTGTAATGACCCTGATGGACGGTTAATGGGCCCGGAGGCTTTGCCAGCATTTAGAAAGTCAAGGTCCTTGCAACACAGTGTCGTTTGTGCTTAAGGTCCTTAAGCTTTATTGAACAGTTAGATTAAAAAGAGGAAGAAGAAGCCCATTCGGTGCATAAAATTGTGCTTCATCAGGGAATTTTGTACTCAGCTCTGTTATGACCTTGGACAAGTTTTAACCCTTTCATATATAATATATATATAAACTTACATATAAATCAAAAATCAAATCAATATTTTCTAAACCCTAGAATATATATATATATATATATCGATTTTCCAACAAGATTAACAAAATAAAAAAAAAATTAATTAATTAAGGCATCTACAAATTTAGAAATAATATAAACAATTATTGAATAAAATTACTAAAAATATTATATCATAGTAATTATTTTTGAGATTCATTATATATTAAAATTTAAATTTTTATCTAAATGTTTTTCTAAAAAAACTCGATGGAAATTGAGGTATGGATTATCTCTGGTTAAATCATAAATAATGGATTGAAATTTATCCGGAATATATAGAGTTATGTAATAATAAATTAATTTTCGGAAATAGTATAATTAAATTATCAACTTAAGGTATATCTATATAATCTATAGATTCATGGTGAAAGAAAGCGAGATAGATAGAAATCGGGGGTGATGTAATTTATTAAATAAAATTTTTACAAATTTGAATATTTCCAATATTTTAAAGTTTAATATAAAACTAAGACTCACATACTTCAACAAAAGTTTTAATTAACCTGAAATGTTTTATTGCTCGATTTATCAAGGAATGTTAAGCTTTTCATTAAAACACTACCAAAAGACAAAATAAAATGATCTGCACTTCTTTGAAGATAAAACTCAACTAATTTTATTCTTATTTTTACTATCTTGCCAGAGATAAGTAGTATTACGATCACAAAAATTTTCGATTTTAGAATTTTGATGTTTTTATACGTTTTGAAGGTTCCTGAATCATTTTCACTAAGGTTGAGAAAAATGTCTGTGTGTGTGTATGTATGTAACCAAGATTACACAAAAACGGTTTGAGCTAGAATGATGAAATTTGGTACATGGGCATTATTCAAAATTCATAGTTTTCTATCAACTTTTGAGAAATGTAGCTCAACCGGAAGAGGGTTATTACCTACAACGTTTTGATTTTTTTCCTCTAAATTGACCGTAAAAATAAAGATATATGTTTGATAGTTTTTCACATATTTAAAAATTGTATAAAACTGCTATATATAGAATTTCAGCTTGATTGAATCGCTGAAAGTACAAGAATTAATATTTTAACACTGCAAATCTCACGCGCCAACACGTGACGTGGTGCCATCAACAAATGGCCAAACATGCGATGGTTTAATAAATATTATTTATTAATTTTAATTTATAATTAATTTAATTTAATTATATATAATATATGTGTTATTTAATCCAATTCAAATTTGCGAGATAGTCGAGTGGAGACACTCCAGATTTTTTCGATTAGATAATCTTGGAGTCAGTTTGATTTGCAACCTAAACAAATGAAATTCGATAACGATCCATGGTGATTAATGTTTTCAGCAGATTAAAAACTTCATTAAAATTATTTACAAATATTAATTAAAATAAATTTAACAGGGTTTATTTAATATTTACCTTTATTAAATTATTTTCTTCACCAGAATATAATTAGAAGAAATTTTATTTAAAGGATTTTTTTAGATTATAATTTAAATAAAATATATTACATTTTGTACATACATAATGTATTTAAAAGTAGCTTCACCCAATATACACATCTAATGGATTGTAAATGAAATTAGAATAAAATCATAATAATTATGATTATCCACTTGTTTTAATAAGAGATCAAAATTCGGAAACGATTTTTGTTATTAAAAATTTAATAATTCATTTAGAACAAAATGTGTTAAAAAAAATTTAATTATAAAATTAAAATTTTCGATTAATTAATTTAAAATATTAGGAATTTTTGACATTAAAATATTATATAAATAGAAAACATTCTCACTATTAAAATAAAATTTTTATCAAATTTAAATGGAAAATTTACCAATATATTTTGTAATTTATATATATATTTATGTGATATATAATAAATAATTTAACTTCCCAGGGATTTGTCTAATTCATGATTGAAACATGTCCCCATGTGTGTTATTTAATTTTTTATAACAAATCTCATATTTGATGTTTAAATATTTATTGCTTCAATTATCATTTGTATTTTATTAAATAAACAATATATATATATATATTAATTGAAGTAAAAATACACTGAAAGCTTAATTTTCTTCGGCTCAATAATTATGACAAATATTTTGATAAGGCGTGGAGTTTACCTTCTCATGGCTTTAGAGAACACAACTTAATTTAAGCTTCTTAATGAAAGTTCTTCTATCTAATGGCTTTACTTCATTGAATTAATTAACCTTTCGAGTCAAACATTTCTAGTTTAAGTGCAACTACAAATGTTGAAAAACTATCCACTATCCATCAAACTAGCCACAAACAATTTTCTTTGAAAATTTTATTTACAAAATTGAAAAGAATTTACTTTTTGTTAGAACTTTATATTTAATCTTCAACTTAGTATCTAATATTCTCAGGAAACTCAAGTAATAGGTGTAGTAAAAAGAAATTCATTATTTTTTCCAATAGATGACTAGTTAGTTGTGTATCTCACATTGTATAAGTATCGAGTTCTGTTAATTGATGTTAAAAATTGATGTTAAAAAGATGATATACCTATTCCGTATTAAAAAAACGTTTGTTGATAGTGATTAATTCACTCAGTTTTGTTTGGGCGCATGTCAAAGAAGGACTCTAGCAAAGAAAAAAATCTGCTATATTTTAAAGTTTTTCTTTGATAAAGGCGAAAACGCAAGCAAGGGGGCTGGAAATGTCAATAGTGATTATGATCAAGAAGCACTGGGAAGATTCTTATGTATCCACCTTATAGTCCGAGCGTGGCACCAAGTGATTACCATCTGTTCGTGTACATAGCAAATATTTTACTGGTGAAATATTTGCTTCAAGAGAGGCTTGTGAAAATAGATTGTCTCAATTTTTGTCAGGGACGAGGGCTTCTATCTCTCTGTTGTTTCTCTTTTTTTATTATCTCGCCAGAGATAGTATTGCGATTACGAAAATTTTCGATGTTGAGATTTTGATGTTTTTATACGTTTTGAAGGTTCCTGAATCATTTTCACTAAGGTTGAGAAAAATGTCTGTGTGTGTGTGTGTGTGAGTTAATATGTAAGTAACCAAGATTACGCAAAAACGGTTTGAGCTAGAATGATGCAATTTGGTACATGAGCATTATTCAAAATTCATAGTTTTCTATCAACTTTTGAGAAATGTAACTCAACCTGAAGAGGGTCATTACACTATATCTTTGATAATTTTTCACATGATTAATAATTGTATAAAACTGCTATATATAGAATTTCAGCTTGATTGAATCGCTGAAAGTACAAGAATTAATATTTTAACACTGCAAATCTCACGCGCCAACATGTGACGTGGTGCCATCAACAAAGAGCCAAACATGCGCTGGTTTAATAAATATTATTTATTAATTTTAATTTATAATTTATAATTAATTTAATTTAATCTAAATTAATATATGTTATTTAATTCAAATCAAATTTGCGAGATAGTCGAGTGGAGACACTCCAGATTTTTTAAATTGTTATATCTGTATTAAAATGGGTAAATTTATTAAAATTAAATAGAATTAATATACTTACAAAAATTAAAATTAATGGTTTATTAATTATTCTTTACAAACTATTTACAGAATTATTGTCACAAAATATTTTATCAAATATATTATTATGGTACTATATATTCTATTCAACAGAACAGAATTTACTTCAAATAAAATAAATTTATTATATATATATATATATATATATATATATATATATGATATGATATAAATTTTATGTATATTTAACAATTTGCTATTTTTCTTCTATTTTATTGCGGGGGGGAGGGGGTATAGATCATCAATATTATATTTACATAATAAAAAAATAAAATAATAAGTTGATAGTAATTTAAATTACAAAATTTCATTGTCATTTACTATTATCATTTCCTTAAAAAGAAGAAATCCTTTCTTTTATCCGCCATCCTATATAAATCTAACATTAACCTACATTCCTTCAAATCCAAATTAAATTAATTCCCACGGCTTCTATTTAAACTCTGAATATTTCCGATGGTCTTATATTCTTCTCTGGAATAAAAATTATAGTTCGCCTTTATAGAGCAATACATTTTTATGAATCTCTTATTCAAAAAGTAAAAAAAAAAAATCTCAATTACAAACCTTATTACATGCCAAATATTCATATTTATATCTTTTTGAGTGTTTTTTTTTTCATTATTTTATCTCTCTTCATAATGAAATTATTAAATGTTTATTTGAAAAAATGTATCATTATTAAATCTTTGATTATTCTTTATTATATTTAAAATTAGCTGGAGTGTCTCCACTCGACTATCTCGCAATTTGAATTGGATTAAATAACATAATATATTATATTTAAATTAAATTCAATTAATTATAAATTATAAATAATAAATAATAAATATTAAACCAGCGCATGTTTGGCTTTTTGTTGATGGCACCACGTCACGTGTTGGCGCGTGAGATTTGCAGTGTTAAACAATTAATTCTGGTACTTTCAGCGATTCAATCCAATTGAAATTCTATATATAGCAGTTTTATACAATTATGTCCATGTACGAAATTTCATCATTCTAGCTCAAACCGTTTTTCCGTAATCTTGCCTACATACACACACACACACACACACAGAGAGAGAGAGACATTTTTGTCAACCTTAGTGAAAATGATTCAGGAACCTTCAAAACGTATAAAAACATCCAAATCTCAACATCGAAAATTTTCGTGATCGCAATACTATCTCTGGCGAGATAGTAAAAATATATGAATTAAATTATTAATCATGGTTCTTTGAAATTTAAATAAAGAACAATTTATATTAATGTTAATAAATATTCAAGCAAATTAGTTTTATATTAGATAAAACGAATTTTGAATTTTAATGCATTCATAAAAAAAGCATTCTTAGTTTTGATTCTTTCGGAATTAGTAATAATTAGATTATCTCGATCACTTGCTGTTACGATGTCCAATATATGAGAACCTTTGGGAACACTATCTGGTGAGATCCAACCGAGAAACTGTTATGAGGGCAGATAGCGAGAACAAAATAAATGGTCTATTCTATTACTTAAATGGAATGTTAAGAATGAGATCATTTATGATGAATGAATGATTTGATTTGAATATTCTAATATTATTTTTTTTTATTTTTTTTTTGTGTGTCTTTTTTCTGTTACCCTTTTTGGATGTATGAGTTTTTAAAGATTCTTTGGTTTGATTTCTGTTCCGCTGGATTTTTTTTTTGTTTGTTTCTGTTGTAATTTATTGTTTTTTTCTTTTGTAAATCCTCTAGCCCAAATAAGGGGAGGATAGAGATATACTTGGATCTGTATATGATCTCTTAAATGGATAATTGGATAAATAAAATACTCCAGCTGAGATCTTACATATTTAAATAAATGGAAATTTGTTTTTGTTTTTTTCTTTTTTTTTTGTATTCTTTCTGTTTCTATTTTTAGATACATGGATTTTCAAAAATAAATTAATTTCTGCAATGTTAAATTTTTCTTTGTTTTTGTTTTTGTTTTTTTTATTTTTTTGTAAATCCTCTACTCCAAATAGGGAGAGGATAGAGATATACTGGGTTGTATATAATCTCTTTAATTAAATAAATAAATAAATAATAATTAGATTATAAGATTTTGTTTAGTAATAGATAATGACTAAAGAAAAAATTAGCTGGAGTGTCTCCACTCGACTATCTCTCAAATTGAATTGGATTAAATAACATAATATATTATATTTAAATTAAATTTAATTAATTATAAATTATAAATAATAAATATTAAACCAGCGCATGTTTGGCTTTTTGTTGATGGCACCATAGCACGTGTTGGCGCGTGAGATTTGCAGTGTTAAACAATTAATTCTGGTACTTTCAGCGATTCAATCCAATTGAAATTCTATATATAGCAGTTTTATACAATTATTAATCATATGAAAAATTATAAAACATATAACTTTATTTTTACGGTCACTTTAGAAGAAAAAAAAAATCAAAACGTTGTAGGTAATGACCCTCTTCCGGTTGAGCTACATTTCTCAAAAGTTGATAGAAAACTACGAATTTTGAATATTGCTCATGTACCAAATTTCATCATTCTAGCTCAAACTGTTTTTGCGTAATCTTGGTTACATACATACACACACACATACACACACACACACAGACATTTTTCTCAACCTTAGTGAAAATGATTCAGGAACCTTCAAAACGTATAAAAACATCAAAATCTCGACAACGAAAATTTTCGTGATCGCAATACTATCTCTTACGAGATAGTAATAAAACAATTTTTAATCATTTTAATTCCATTTAGCTGACCCCTGCACCTTTTTTATTCAAAATTTTAGATACAGAGGAAATATATATCCTATTAGATGGGAGGGATATAATAATAAGAGGGGTATATTAGCCAATTTTTTTAATAATAAATTAGCTAAGTTAATGGAAAAAATTCTTATTAGAATTTAAGTAAATTATTCAATTCTATATATATATATATATATATATATATATATATATATATATAAAATTAATTTTCTCATCAAAATCTAATAAAAAAAAATCTTGATATTAATATATAAATACGAAATGCATATAGACAGCAATGTGTTTTTTTATCATTGTTAATTTCTGGCTCCAAGCAGCTAATGCATATGTTAGTAAAAAGATGTTGGATGAAAAAAATATTTAATAAAATTTGAGCAACGCCTGAATGAATATACAAGAAAAGGTCAATAAGTCCGTGACTTGTTAAATTTCTTGTCTCTCAAACGAAACGGCACCACTGCTCATGTGAGCAGGCAACTATCAGCTGACTCCTGTTGAAATTTGTACCAGCTGAGTCTTTAGTTTTTGTTTGACATCCATTTATAGCAAACTATCTCGTGATTTGAGAAGAAAATAGAAAAAAGTTTATTTCGTGTGCTCATTATGCATTTTTTTTTTATTTTTTGCGGAAAAAAACATCATTGAAACCGAGTTTACGTGCCATTTCGTAACCCTGGATGAAACGTAGGTCCATCACAACACACCAGAGACCAAACAGCAGACAAAACATTGGGTTTCTCGGGGTGAATCGGCACCAAAGTTGCCCTCGGCCCTCGACAAATCTTATTTTTTGGAAAGGATAAAAATATTGGATAAACATTGGGCGAAGTGTTTAGAGCTCAAAGGAGACTAAGTTAAAAAATAAAATACCTACTTTTTTGTCCAAAAACCCTTTTTCATTCACGGACTTTTGACCTGCCCTCGTATTATATTTGAAAATGAATAAATTCGAATTTTGTAATAAAATTAAAGTCTTTTTTAGTAGATTGTTCCGGAACACTTTGGCTGAGCCAGTTTATCAACCGATTACCGCACTAAAGGACCAGAGTTGTTTGAGAATGATCTATAAATTAGTTATAAAAGAACCTGATCTCACATTATCACCTATTTATGTTCTAATGTTTCGTCCCTTAATTATTAAAGTAGATTACATTTTTTAATAATAATTATCACTTTTATGTATTTTAATTTTTAAAATTAACATTATTAATATTATTTTATTCCATTTTCAAATAATCATAAATCAAAATTGAATAAAATAATACCAAAATTATGAGATCATTAAAGTTAGATCCATAAAAATAAAGGGTTGTCATTATCCCTTCTGAAATTAAAATATTTCTCTTGTTAAAATTCCTCTATTGCAGCTACAGGTTGCTTAATTATGAAAATGTTAAAAAATTGGAAATTTCGAATATTTAAAAATTAAATAAAAAAGATTAGAATATGAATTTTAACAAAATATTTTATGAATATCTCTCATCAAAAAGCCACTATTTGGTTATGGCTAATCTTTCTGGTTAAATAATTGATAAGGGTGACAGGGTGGAGAATATTAGGGCATAATGTAATTGAAACATTGTTTCCTTTTTTTACAACATCGAATTAAAATTCACTTTTAGAGTAGGTCTGCCTATAGGATATTCAGTCTTGAAGTTAAAAGGGAAAACTCATATATAATTCATGAGGGTTATATTGAAAATCAGAACTGGTAATTAAAAATTTAAAACATGTTCTCTTGGCTACTAGCTCTAATCAAAAAAAAAAAAAAAAAAAAAAAAAAAAGAAATTGAACGGTCTAAGTCCATTTTTTAATATTTACTTTAAAAAAAAAGATCGAAATGTAAAAAATAAATGATTCAAGTTTGAATTAAATACCGATATTTATATATATATACATATTTTTAAATTTATTCTTGATTTAAATGACTGCTATTTTTTAAAGATTAATTATTTAGGTTTTAATTTAATTTATTTTATAAAATATTCGAGTGAAAAAAACATTAATTTTATATAAATTTTATTCTAGAAAATAATTTAGATCAATATGTTAATATTTGTTTGGAATGCCTTTCATGTCGTTAGGTTAACTGGTCAAGCAACCATTTAACGCTCTGTTCATATGTGCTCTGAGCTTCCAAAGGTTCCAAAGGCCCAGAGAAAAAATAACCTCTACACTTTAAAAACTATCGATTCAACTGAATTAAACAGTGCTAATGCTTTATTACTATTATGATGAGCTTACTTTGACAAATTAAACCTCCTAATCCTGCTAATTCATCAATTAAATAAAAAACTAACAAAAATATTAATCGATGGAATAATTCAAATCTATTATTTATTTTCACAAATGGTTAAATACCCCTATAAGTACCTATTTTAATATTTCTGTATTAAAATCATTTTAATAACTAGTATAGGGCGAGATTTTTCTCTGACCTTTTTACCCAGTCTTTTTTTTTTTGTTTCTTCTATATTTATATTATTAATTTCAATTTTCGATTTTAAAATCCGCTTGACAATTTTTTGAGTATCTTCAATTGCATGATTGTTGTCATCTATGCCGTTTAAAATAAAATTTGATTCTCTATCTTTATTTTCTAAAATATCAAGTCTTTTATGTACCAATGGTAATTCATTTTTTCATTTTCATTAATTCATTTTGACATATTATTCTTTCTGCTTATCCTCCCTGATTTTTGGAACTTCAATTCATCCAATTTAGCATTTTAATAAATTTTAATAAATTGGTAATTATTTTATTATTATTATTATTAATATATATTATTAATTTTATCAATAATACCTATATTTAAAAGAAGATTAAAATTTGAAAAAAATAATAAATTTAAAAAAATATAAATATTCATTATATTTAAATCCGAATTATTTTAATTTAATTAAGAGATTTAAGAAGATTAAGAAAGATACACATGTGTCTCAAAACAACCGAGATGAAGATTGTGAGGGCTAATCATGGCAAAATACTGTATGATAAGATCCTGTCAGTGAACACTTAAGAGAAATAAGTGGACTCCAGGACATAGTCGAATGAGTGGACATGAGAAGGAAATGCTGGGCGGCTCACGTGGACAGAATGGAAGATGTCAGTCTCCCCAATATCGTAGCTAGAGGGTTACTTTTCCCGGAGTATTTTCGTTCCCGGGAATCGGTAAATTATAAAAAGTACTAAATTTGAGGTGGAAATTGTAAAAGTTTTACGAAAAAGTTAAATAAATGTTGTTTTTGCCAAAAAATAAAATAAATTTAATTCAAAAATAAAAAAAAAATCAGTAAGATATAATATATAATCATCAAAATATAACATAAACATAATTATTTTCTCTTGTTTAGAAAATAACTTTTTAGAAACTAGAGGAAATCAAGGGAAATGTCGCCTAAAACTGAGATCCTTCATATTAGAGGAGTAACGATTAGTTATTCCTTTTTATTTTTTTTTCTTTCCTTGGGCATTTTTTTGTATTTTGTATTTTGGTTTTTCTTTACTGTATATATCTAAAAAGATGGAAAACTGAAACTCTGAGTCTGTGATTATGTGTGCCCTCAATTAAAGACATTTATGATCGTTGGTTACAGAGTGTTAGTTATTATGTAAATATGTTTTGCTTTTTTTTTGTTTTTCTTTGCTTTTTGGATGTTTTTGCTATTTTTTTGTCACCACCCAAAAAGGTGGTCTGAAATAACATACAGAATGATTATATATATATTTCTTGAATAAATAAATAATAATAATATTTATTTATTTATCAAAAAATATAATTATGTCTTTACCTTACTCGCTCTCAACGAAAGCTTATTTATATTAATTTAAGTTAAGGGGCAGGTGATGGAGAGGGGTTAATTTGAAGGGTGTAAGGAAAATTACTCTCTTTCCAAATGGTCAAGTGCAATAGTGTATTTTATTATTGTTAGCTTTTCAAGAACTACTTTATATAGAACCCTTAACAAGGTATCAGGTATAGCAATTAAAACAGACCCAAGCTTGTGAAATCGAATTTTAAGTATATAATTTAATTTTAAGTTTTCAAAAAAAAGTTAAATACTGCCAGAGTTAACTATAAAAAAAACTCAAAAAATAGAAATTATTAAAGGGAGAGAAAAAAAGAAAAGGAAAAAAAAAATTATAACAAAAGACAAATGTATGTATGTACACTTGTATTTTATATTTATTACGATTATTTCAGTTAATAAATAAAGATTTCGTTATCAGCATCATAATCAGCATGCAAAATAATTTGTTTTGTTTTCTCGAGAAATGTTGCGTTTTTTTCCCGGGAAATAAAAACTGTGGTTTTCCCGGGAATTCCCGAGAATAACCCTCCTCTAATCGGAAGTTGAGGAAAACCTAAGAAAAGAGTTATCATTCACACGTCTGAAACATGGGAATGGAAAAGAAAGATATTGGTTGAACAGGTCCATGCACCTATTCGGAAGAAGAAGAAAAATTAAGGTATTATTAAATATTGAAGTGTGAACGACTACCACCTTTTAGTTTATTATTATTGAAAAAAAAACAATTAACGTCTGCTTGGTTTTATTTCCCACCTGTTTCCATTGAAAATAAAATATATAATCATATATATATTCATCCCATTTATTTTTTTGGAATTCATAAATGATCAGTAGAATAATGATATGGAATTCATAATGGTATATAAATTTATTTGTGCTAATCAAGATACTTTCTATTCTGTTGTCCATAGTGTGACAATTGCAATTCAATTTATCCATCATAAAAAAAAATTATACAGAACAAATTCGAAACGCGAAAATAAAATTAACATCTATTATAAATTCTGATTTCCATAAAACAATTCCAGTCAATTTGCATCTAAGTTAATTTCATTGTTGAGATAATTAAAATCGTTAATGTGTTTTTTTTTTCATTTTAGATATCAATATCGGGATGGAAATTAATAAAATTATCGTTCCGTAAATACAAACGTTGATAAACAATATGAAACGATTCAATAATGATTTTATTCGAGGTGAAACACACACACACATATATATATATATATATTTATGTGTAGGATATCAAGAAATTATTAATATTCCCAAAGGATCTTGTTGTGGATTTTTTTTATTTTCTCTTCACCCCCCTGGAGATTATCTTCGAGAGTACAAAATATCATTTATACATTTACTTCGTGAAAGGTTTGAAAAAGTGTTTTTTGACCGAACGTTCATTCCCGTGGGATCTTTAAATAAACTTACTCGAGAGTACGCAGATTAGAGGCGGGAAAATCCAGTGAACAATGATTCGACATATAAACATATAAACATATAGAGAAAGAAAAATATAAACCACATCTGGGATTTCATTTCATTAATGAATAATTGATTATTTAAATTTTGATTATAAAAATTATGGGTGTATGTTTTATGACTATTTTTTTTTAATTTATGTTCTTTTAAATTATTTGAATGGCGATTTGGTGAATCGGATATTAATATTACCAGCCAAATCCAATTGTAATAATAATTAAAATATCTGGGAATGCTAGGAAGCATTATTATCAACGAACTTTTATTCATATTTATCACAAAATTGCATAAATAATTCCAATTTATATGATCTTAATATATTGTGAGAATTAGATAAATAATATAGAGTTCAAAAAATATTTAAAAATAGATATTTATTTAAATGAAATAAAATTATTTAATTTACAGAATGAACATGTCTACAATAATCTCTAAACATTTTTTCTTAATAATTTTACATTATAATAACACCAATTACAGTAGTTATAATATATGGGAAATTTTCAACTTTGACCGCCGATTTAACCATGTTCCCAACCAAATTTTAAAAAACCAAGACCACTTTACATTTACACTGTTTTAAGCTCTACTCGAATCCAAAATCAAAATTTTATTAAATCGAAAATTTTTGGCGACAGACACACAGATATATAGATTTTAAGAACGAACTAAAAGTTCGAACTAAATTGTAAAATTTTAAAGTATATAAAAATAAATTGTATAAATTTGTTAAAGGGTCGAGCGATAGCTCGGTGTCCCATGTATATATTTTATATCAACAGGCCTACTTTTCTGTTTGTATGTTATTATTTGAATGGCGATTCGGTGAATCAGGTATTAAGATTACCAGCCAAACCCGATAATAAAGAATCATTTTTTTTATTGACCGTGTGGTGGCTCGGTGAACCAGGTATTATTATTGAGGACCCCAGTTCCATTCATTTTAATCAGATTGATGCAATGATGCAACATTTAATAATTGTAATAAATAATTAAAGAATTGTTTATCAATATTTTTTAAAGGGTCGAGCGAGAGCTCGGTGTCCCAGGTATTATATTACCAGCCAAACCCAATAATAATGAATCATTTTTTTTAACTTAATTACCGAACCGAGGCTGGGTGTCCCGGTATTAAATATATATACATACAATTTTACCTAGCATAATAAGATTAGATTAGATATACATTTATATATATATACAATTTTTGCTAGTATAATAAGAAAGGATAAGATAAATTTAAAATTTAATTTTTCTAAATTATTTAATCACATACCAATTTAAAATTCCTTATAAAAATGTATGGTGACTTTAATATAACATGAATATGTAAAAATAGTTTGCCTTTAAGCAAATTGCTAAAAGCCGCATTCAAATGTCCACCGTTGGATTAGAATAGCGAAACGAAAACCATTGGGCATTTAAAAGCATGTCAAGAATTTGTGCCACACTATGGATTATCACAGCAAAGATCCAAACATCACCAAACCTCCATTCAAATCCTCAAACCTAGTCGTCCTCAACTCTCTCTCTTTCTTTTCTCTCCTTTTTCTTGATCACACTCTTCCCATTTTCACCCTCCCATCCACAAGAGATCATCACTCATTCAATATGAACATGTTTTCAAAAAAAATAGCAATTATTTAAAAAAAAGACAAAGATTTTATTTTGGATTTGATAACAATTGAAAATCCTCCGGTAAAAGATTTTTTTTGAATTATTATTTGCTTTGAATTGTACAAAATTCAATTATTAAAATTCTTAATACCTATAAAAAAATACTTAAAAATATAAACTTTTATTTAACTTGCTTTGTATGTCCTTTTGTTTGTCAACGTTATGTGACAGTCATGGCACTAATATCATTATGAATTATAATTAAACACATTAATATAGAAATGTTGTATGTTAAATTTATAATATAATTATAATATATATATTGTTTTTAATATTTAACTTATTAATTAAAACATTTAAGATTTAAAGGGGGGAAATAAGGATAAATAAAAAAAAAAAAAAACTTAAAAAGAGACTTATAAAAACGAATTTGAAATGGACTAAAAAATAGAAAATAGTGATTTTACAGTCAATCATTATCGAAAAAGATTTAAAAGACTTTTGATTTGGCTTTTATTCAAACAAAAGTTATAAGCCTTTTAAATTTTTTTCGTTTAACAGATTCAATGATAAAAATTATTTTTTTACGTTTTTAGCCTATTTCAAATGTATTTAAATAAAAGTATCTTTTTTTAAATATATTTTTTTTTTTATTTTTCTTTTATTCTTAATTTTTCTTATGATTGATTAAATATTTTAACTTTAAATAATTTATTAATATTGTAATCAATTGATAATATAGTTTAATATATACGAGGGTGGTCTGAAAAGTTTCCGACCTGAACAAGAAAAACGATGTTTTTCAATTTTTTTTTTGTTTTATTTTTCAAAATTCAAGATAGCTGAGACCTGTACGATGTCAGCTGAACGTGTGCGAAATATTTTGCAAAACCATTTGAATATGGAAAGCTGTGTGCAATGTGGGTGCCGCATTTCCTAACGTTAGACTAAAAATTGCTTCGAAAAACCATTTCTAATGACAATTTGGCGCTGTAGGGGTAATCCAAACGAATTTTTGCGTCGATTCATAACTGTTGATGAGACTTAAATTATATTAAATCAAATTTAATTAATTAATTAAATAATATATTTATTAATTAATTAAATTAATTAAATTATTTATAACACCGTTATGAGAAATGTATCAGTGTTGATGGAGATTATGTTGAAAAATATAGCAAAACAAAAATTGAAAAACATCGTTTTTCTTGGACAGGTTGGAAACTTTTCAGACCACCCTCGTATGCACAGTATAAAAGTAATCGATTGAAAAGAAAATATAATAAACTTCTAACTCGAAGTGATATAAATTTCCGAACTTTTTTTTTTTTAATGATAAACTTTCATAGCACGAAGGTAGGAAATAAAACAAACTTTTTTTTTTTTTATTTATCTTTCAAAATGTTCGTAAATAATTGAAATTGTTTGTTCTTCTAAGGTTTATGGTAATTTTAATTACGCCAAGGTTAGCGAATTTAAAAATGAAGAAGATAGATTATAGTATTTAGTACTTTCAAGTTCAATTATAAATTTTAAAGGTTCTAATCATTGTCAAACATATGTTTAAAAAAATTTGTATTTTTAAAGATGACTTTATATAAACTGTAAAATTTATTTTCAAAAAATATAAAAGTATTATATAATGTTTTAATAGAATGAGGAGAGATGCCAGTATCATGGACAAACCGTAGATTAATATATAATATTCCTGTTAATTGAATTATTAAAATTCTCTGAAATCCGTCTGATCTATGATTAAGATTTGATTACTGTGCATATTCTCCTTGAACTTCTAACCTATGTTGTAGAATTCCCAAGTGAAATAGCTTTTGCATTTTCAGTGAAGCACTAATTAATTTTTGTCGGTTTATAATTTATTCTTACTTATCTATTTTTAATTAAAATATAAAAGTATTCAATTATTTATTAATTTAAAATAACAAAAATTTGAAAAAAAAATATTATGTTAAGCGAAAAAATTACATTTTTTGGCATTTCAGTATCAAAGATAATTCCAACCGTAAGTTTTTAAAATTCTACGAAAATATTCAAATATATATAATAAAATTTATTAATTAAAATTTGATTAAATAATAATTAGAGAATGTTTCATTTTCAGGATAAATAGGAAATTGAAGCTTTCAAGATTTAATGAATAAAAATAAATTTAATAATATTTATATAATTATTGAAGTTTATTATTATATAATCACATTTCAATTAATTCAATACATACTCTTTAATCAATAAATAATTGATTTGTTTATTTGTTATATAATAGAATATTTTAATGAAAGAGAAGTTAAATATGCTATATTTATACTTGGGTATATAGTATATCAATAAATAAATAAATATCGAAATAATATATCAATTTGAAAATAAATTTAAGAATATTATTCATGTTATATTATGATTGATTAAATAACAATATTATTAATTCATAAGTGAAAAGTACTCATACAAAAATAATTTAATAAATAATTTCAAATGACAAATATGAATGTCAATCGTTTATCATAAAAATTATATTAAAATATATTTGATCTATATTTATTTTTATAATTAAAAATTAAAGTGTTATTAAAATAAGCTTTTATTTACTTTAATGAACATAATTGAATTTAGAATTATTTTATCTGTTTAAAAATGATTTAATAAAAGACTGTCCAGAGTAAATGATCAATGAAAATGAAATATTAATGCAAATAATTATTTTTTATGAAAAATAAATAATGTTATTAAAGATTATTTTACATTTTATTGTTACAATAAAATCATTCTCTTCAGCCAAATATTCACCGACGATAGTAAGGGAGGTATTGTTTTCACACCAAATTTCACATGTGTTTGATTTTTACATATCTCCACGAATCATGCATTTTCTTAACAGAAAAAAGTATTTTTAGCATGATGTCTGTCCGTCCGTCCGTCCGTATAGATGTGTACAGCTTGAACGGCTCAACGGATTTTGATGAAATTTGGTATATTTACTTAATGCATCAGTATGATGAATTGATCAACTTTTGGTGCAAATCCGGAAACCGGAAGTGATAGTATCAGGGAGGAGATTTTTTACATATACATTACAGATGTGATTTAAACTCATCGAACCATAAAACACAATGCGGCTCAAAATATTTATAATGGTACTCAATCTCTCGTTAATTTCGTGTTTATATCGAATAGTTGTAGCTTTTTCGATGACCCTGTATATACAGATTTATTATTTATTCTTCTTGTTCGTTATAAAGTTAAATATATTATATATAATAGACATCAAATACAGACATGTGTTAAATCAAATCATAAAAATTTAGTGAAAATTCAATAAATAAGTTATTTATTCTGCATATTTGTTTTTTTTTTGTTGATTGAGAAAACAATCAGCTCGAATTGATGCTAAAGGAGGAGGAAGTTTTTGACTTAAATGTAAGAATAACAAATTTTACCATAGCTAAAATAACTAAAATAAATATTTAATGTTAATATTTTTATTAAAATATTCGATTACAATAGAAAAAAAATATAGTTTTAAAATGAGATTTGCTTTGTTTTAGTGTTTCAAACAATAACATTTTAGGGATTTATTTAAGACATTTTTATCTTTAAATGATAAAACAAATTTATTTAAATTACATTTTCCCATTTTATCATATTGTAGTTATATATATTTAGATATATACATTTGTATATATAGGTATATATTTTTTATCCTTCTATTTTATTTTTTTATCTTACAATATTTTGATTGCTTGATTTTATAAATGATGTTACAGTAAACATAAAAGTAAATAAATAAAACAAGAAAAAGAGATTTGTGTAATAAATAAAATGAAATGGGTAAATATATATATTATATTAATTGCTCATTTTTCTAATTGAATTTATGAAGAATTCAAAATTCAAAATTATCAAATAAAAATGATAAATACTTTTTTCTTAAAAATAAACAAATAGTAATATTAGAAAATATTACTTCTCAATTATGAATTTCATAACTTTGTATCTTTATTTAAAAAAAATAAATTAATTATTTGATTATCTTAAATTATTATTAATGTTATTTAATTTATCTATATAATGCTTTACAAAAAAAAACAAAAAAAAACAAAAACAAAAACAAATTTAAGATTAAAATAAGTTGACCTGTGGCCAGGTCCGAACCGACCGCCGGTTTGAAGTAAATTAAATAGCAGCTACAGAAACAATTTCAAATAATTTTAATATATCTATTAATGTAATAAAAAACAGATATGGATACATAAATAATAAATATAAACAATTTTAATTTTATTTTATTTATAATATATATGCAAGACCAGGCTGTGCCGTCATGAATGGCTGGATGACGTCATATAATTTTAAATCAAGAAAAAACTAATAAATATGATTTTCCCGAGGATAAAACCAATACAAAGTGCATGATTCGTGGTGATATATAAAAAAATCTCCTCATGTGAAATTTGGTGTGAAAATAACCCTTCCCTTCCTATCGTCGATCGCTAATACTACCACTTCTGGTTTCCGGATTTGCACCAAAAGTTGATCAATTCATCCCACTGATGCATTAAGTAAATATACCAAATTTCATCAAAATCGGTTGAGCCGTTCAGGCTGTACACATCTATACGGACGGACGGACAGACGGACGGACGGACAGACATCATACTAAAAATACTTTTTTCTGTTAAGAAAATGCATGATTCGTGGAGATATGTAAAAATCTCCACATGTGAAATTTGGTGTGAAAACAATACCTCCCTTACTATCGTCGGTCGGTAAAAAATCGAATAATTTAATTTGTTAAGAATTGACCTCTGACTTAGAAAAAATATAATAATTAAATATAATTTAATCTACTTTAATTGAAATTTAATTTTAATTTAATTGAAATATACTTTCTTGACTTTTCTATTTTGAATTTTCCTATATAAATAAACCACTTGTTTTAAGATGCATCGGGAAAATTTTGTGGCATATAATAAATAAAAGGAAAGAAATAATATCATAAAAGCAGCCATAAGAAGCTCTTTATATAAATAGAAATTATATGCCAACAATTAATATAAAGTGCTTATGAGCGATAAATTTTCATGAAAACCAGTTAATAATGGACACGCGTTGAATAATTAGCTGGCCAGAAGATTCTCTTTACATTTAAAGTAATTGAAATACAAAACATTGAAAAGGTGGCGAAATTGTATACGGCCAAATGATTAATTTCATTTAACTAAGCTTCTCTGAATAGAAAAGACAGGAATATAAAACAGAATAAAAGAGTGTTTTTGATAGTTCTTTTTTAATTATAGCTTATTGATATTTTTATAATTATAATATAAATTCTACATATCAAAATCAGTTATTAAAAAATTAAATAAATTGGATTTCTACTTGACTTACTTAATAAACATTTCAAAATATATTTTTTCACTGCAACGGCAACTTATATTTTTGTCAACTTTATAGTAAAGCTTTAATTTTTTATGATTAATGGTTAAAGATAATAAAATCGTAATTTACACGAGTCAAAGTGGTTGTTTAAAGAAATTAGGCTTAAAAAAAACAATTACCCTCCTAATTTTAATATAGAAAAACTGTTAACTTGATTTCGTCAAAACATGATTTCCAACTACCGTGACGATATTTATAAATTCAGTCATTTTTATTCTCTCTGAAAATATAAAAACTTTTTTTTTAGCTGTGATCAATTTCGAGAAAAATTCAATTTATTATATAAATATATAGTTATATATTTTTAATAAATTTCAATTCTGATGGTATTTAGGGGTATATTTATTGTATAAACCAGGGCTTCTTAAACTTTTTTATATAGCGACCCCCTTCAAGCTTAGGAAATTTTAAACGACCCCCTCCTCCATATAATGAAATCTATATTAACCGTAGATGTAGATGTAATATCGCACTATTTTACAATGTAAATAAAATAAGGATTAAAGAATACATACCCATTCATTTCACATATATATAATTTAATAATTTTAAAATTTTATTTATAATGATTCAAAAGTATCAGATCTTTGCGACCCCCTTTCAGTAGTCTCGTGACCCCCCTGGGGGTCGCGGCCCACAGTTTAAGTAGCCCTGGTATAAACGATAAAATTAAAACTTTTCGTTAAAAATGCAAATAAGTAATTTTCAGTATAAAATATTCTATAATAATAAAATATGAAATTTGAAATATAAATTTTAGAACAATTTATAATCATAAATGAAATGAGGATATTTTTTTTTAAATATTCAGACACAAGTCATAATATAAAATATAAATGAAAATCATTGTTACAAACAGGTCTTTTGTACCAATTTTTACTCTTTTGAAGTTGATTTATGTATGAATTTTTATGTATCCATTCTAAACCTGTGTATTTTTTATAGGGTGAATAAATAATAAAAATAATAATTTCAATTTATTAATTATCGTTTGATTAATTTTCTTTCTACCATTTCAATTGTTAATTTTTACGTTTCAATTTGTCAATTGGCTTTTTTGTTTCATTTTTTTTTTATTGCACAATTCAATTACCTATAATAAAATATTTACTATTAGTATTTCTTTACGTTAGATTATAATAAAGTAATAAAGATACAAAAATGATGGTATATTCAAAATACAATTTAGAGTATATATATATAAATATAATTATTTATTTCATTTTTATAATATAATAGTGCTGTTATAATTGCTTTGGTGAAATATAAAAACATTTCATTTCCGAAATATATTTGAAATTAATATATATAAAAATTTTAAATCGTTTTAATAGTTTAAGTATATATTCATGTTTATTATTATTATTATTTTTTTAAGTTAGTAAAATAATGATCATTCATATAAATGTCAACATAAACGTTTTATCTTGTAATGTGCAAAAGTGGTCGAAGAAATGAATAAAGCCTCACCGCAACAATGTGCCGTTGGTCATAAAAGTTGAAAACTTTACCTTCTGAGCATTCCGTGGACCTTCAATGGGTGTTTGTGGGTTTACTCTACCCAATTGGAGATCCGTTTAATCTAATAATTCTGTGTGTCAGTTTGTTTGTGTGACACTATCGTCTGGATAGTTTTCCTTAAATTTCCTCCAATGTCCAAGGAACTAAGAATGAAATTATTACTATTTACAGAAAATTAGAATTAGAGTGTTATCTAAATAAATATTCCATAAATCAAATATCATTTCATCATTTTTCTTTCAAGTGGAGAACGTTTATTTATGATGATGGTTTGAAAAATGACACAATCAATATTTAAATTGTAAAAATACAATTAATTATGAAAACGATTTAATAAATTATAACAATGAAATGATTAAAATGGGGTTTGTGATAACATATGATCCATAAAGTTTTTCGTTATACAAAGAGGCTTGTATGACCTTAAAAAAGATGGATTGACGGCATAAAGAGGCTAATGGACAGAAACTGGCATCATGTGGCACTGAAGAAATGGAAGTAAATGCATGACAATTCAAATAATATACTAAAATACAAGTGACAAGAGGTTATTGTGTGAATATACGAGTATTTCAATTCCTCTTGTGAAATTATATTCCATATAAATGGTTTTATTTAAAAATACACCTGAAAATATATGATGATTTATGTTGAGTTGAGAAATGTTTTTCTAGAATTTAAATGCATTGTGAATGTTATGTAGTTTCATTAAAATCATAAAATTACAATAAAATGATAAGCTATTTGTGATAGATTAAAAATGTAAATTAATAAAAATAAATAAATATGGGCTTATGAATGTTTTTATTTATTTATTTTAAATGAAAATACTTATAAGTTTTAATATTAAATAGTATTTTTATCTTTTATAAGGATAAGATAAAAATTTCTAAGATGATTTCATTTGGTTGAACTTGGATGATTAATTTAGTGAAATATATATCAACGATTTGAGTACACATTCATAAAACGCCTGGAATGTATTCAACCTGCAATTTCTTATTTAACATTGAATTGTAATATACAATATTAAACTTGTGAATGAAAAAAACTATACAACTTTCTTTGATTTTTATTCAAGTGTAATTTATTCAATTAAATTAAAAAAAAATATTATTAAAGAAAATATTTCCTGTTTCTTGATTATTAATTCAATTTGAATTATAATAAATGTATAAATAACTTTAAATATAAATAATTAAAAATATTTTAAAATAATTAACCGATTAAATCGAAATTATACACTTTCGGTTCTTATTTGAACAACAAAAAAAAAATACAAATAATATATTATAGATATTAAGTGATATTAAATCTAATATACATATATGATGAGTTAGTTTTAAGAGAATCTTTTAAATAATATAATTTATTGAGATTTAGATTTTGTTTATAAGAAATTGTAAACAAATTACAATCACAAATTGTTAATGTCAGTGATTTCATCTAAATTTTGCTTTTAAAACTCAAGATTTTAATAATACAAACAAAAATCAATAAAAAATGATTTCAATGATATCAAGCATTAACATATTTTATAATCTGATTGTAACTTGTCTGCAATTTCTTATAAAATCTAAATCTAAATAAATTATTATTAAATAAATTATATATATTTATAATATTAATCTATTAATTTGATATACGAGGGTGGGATGAAAAGTTTCCGGCCTGACCAAGAAAAACGATGTTTTTCAATTTTTTTTTTGTTTTATTTTTCAAAATTCAAGATAGCTGAGACCTGTACGATGTCAGCTGAACGTGTGCGAAATATTTTGCAAAACCATTTGAATATGGAAAGCTATGTGCAATGTGGGTGCCGCATTTCCTAACGTTAGACCAAAAATTGCTTTCTAAAACCATTTCTTACGACAATTTGGCGCTGTAGGCATAATCCAAACGAATTTTTGCGTCGATTCATAACTGTTGATGAGACTTAAATTAAATTAAATCAAATTTAATTAATTAATTAAATTAATTAAATTAATTATAACACCGTTATGAGAAATGTATCAGCGTTGATGGAGATTATGTTGAAAAATATAGCAAAGAAAAAATATTTAAAAACATCGATTTACTTGGTCAGGTCAGAAACTTTTCATCACACCCTCGTACATATAAGTATAATTAAAACTAAACTAAATGTACCGATTTTAGGTTACAAAATGAATTGTTATAAATTAATATACATTCAATTACAATAAAGTAAAAATAAATTTATATTTTATATTTGAAATAGAATAAACTTAATTATATTGAACAAATGTCAAAAGGAAATTCTAATAAAAACATGATCAGCCAATTGCCTGGGGGTTTGTCATTTGAACAAAGTTAAGGTCATTAGATAATGGCTAACTTTTCCTGTGGCATTGATACCCAACGGCAAAAGAAGGAATGTTCTGAAAGAAAGAAAGCAGTTCGACAAACGAAAGCGAGCATGTTTCACAATCCCCTGGTCAAGACTTGTTTCGAATCTAAAGAAAAAGATTATAAAACAGGAGAGAAAAAAATACACCCAGTTCTATAATTCAAGGACCTCAATCAAATTTTGTTTAATCATTGCACGGATCGAGGAATAAATCCTGTCATAAATCAATACAAGGTAATTATAAAAGATAGTATTTAAACAGGAAACCACCAATCACTAAAACGAACCTTGAATCTAAGTTCTATTGTAAAGAAAGGGAATATACATTATATACATTAGGATTTACAAAAAAAAAATGAGTTTAATTTTTCATATTTTTCCCTCTGTCGGTTTTTTTCTTTTTGCTCATTTTTCTCTTTCGTCTTTTAAAGCTTTAAAAAGTTTTAATATTCTTATCCCTACTAAAATTCCAAACATTTCTTGATGACATTATAATATTTAAGCTATTTTTGATATTACTAATATATAACTTTGATTTGAAATAATATATATTTATAATCAAATTAAATAAATATTTTTCAGAAACTCCAGCCATTATTAGAATAAATTTAAGTTGGAATATTAATATTGTAAAAGTCGTTCACAGTGTGTTCATTCATTCATAATCATTTTATTATCATCTCAACAGTTCACTTTTATGCTAAATAGTACAAAATCACATTGGTCATTACTTAATAAATTCATAATGAAGATGAGCTTCTATTGATTATTACAAATTTATGTTTATATCTATTTTTTTATTTTATTTTTCATTCTTTATAATTACATTTATAAATTTACAATTAAAAACTAAAATATTTTCCATTTACAAACTGATTTATGAGTGTTATCGAATATTATTAAATGAATAAGTATACTAAGATTTTAGTATTTTTTTATAAGTTGAACACCCATTTCTAAAATAAGAAAATAATTAAATAATAGAAGAAATATTAAGCTTCAAATCGAATCTAATAAAGATTATAATTTTGCTTCTCTAAGCTATATTGGACCTATTTTAGGAGAGGGGAACTTTTCTATTTGCACTATAAATAACAAAACAATTAGAGAAATCCATTTTTTTTTTATTATAATTAAATTTTCTAATATATTTATATTATAAAAACGTTAAAAATATGAATTAAAATCTGAAAAAAAGAAAGGGTAGATTTATTTTCATTAAAAAACTAATATTTCATTATAATATACATAATCTGAAAATGATAATGACACTGGTTTTAAATATTAATTATTTAATTACAATTAATTATATATTTAAATAAAATAATATACAAAAATTGAACAATTAACTGTTAAATTAAAAAATAAAGTGTTTAATACTAAAATATATGATATAAAATGATTATTCAGCACTTCACTTAATAATAAATAATCAATCCTATTTATAGAATATAAACAGCTATGTTTATTTATTTTACTTTATTATTATTATTATTATTATTATGTATTTTTTTAATAAAATTAATAACACGTATTTGGAGGATGTTAAGTAATCGAAAATATTAAATCCCGAAGGGTTATTTTTTTTAAAAATGTAGCTCTTCGAAAGTGAATTGAACCAAAATAGTACCAATCCATCAAGATGCGCAATCTCATTTATTCGATAAATTAACCCTCTGAATTTTTTTTTTTTTCAATCGAATGTTGGCCTTACTAGAAAGTTTATGTTATTTTTGTAACGATGTCATTAAACCATTTCCTGAATAAGATTGCCCCACTCCAACTAAATGAGCCATTCTCCATGGTCTTCTTCCCAGCACAAAGGGTCTGAACCCTCTAGAGACGGATTTAATATCAAGTATTTGCTATGCTCTTATGTAAATTATATTGAATCATATTATCAAAGAGATAATCACATAGTCATATATTATTTCATAAAGATAGTTAAATTTTATTGAAAAATCATTTAATTTCAAAGATAATTTGAATAATTATTAAAGTAGTTCCAGGTATTATTACATTTAAAATGACTTGAAATTGTTTAAATATCTAGGACACGAACATATTGGAAACTGGAAATATCAATATTACTATTTAGCTATAAATAAAAATATACAATTATAACTTTCTGAATCTAAATCCCGAAAGGATTAGTCTCTCGTTTTTGTTAGCTTTTTTTTTGTAGTGCAAACTTTATGTATGGATATTCCAGTTGTTACACTAATTATTAATTTTGATTTTTTTTTTTTCCCTTTGAACTTTTCCATCTGTAAAATAACGAGTATAAACATTTAAATATCACACTATCACATTTAATACCACACCCAAAACCAATAAGAATGTTATATATATAAATATATGTATAAAATAGGTTAATTTTGAAACTGAAATTATGAAAATATGTTAATTTAAAACAAAAAATCTATTATTTTTATTAAAACTTGTTTAGAAATAATAATAATACGGTTAATTTTCATAAAATTAAGAATTTTTACTATTACTATTTTTAATTCACTGATTAGTCCTTATAAAAATTTGATTGAATCCTCGCCTGACTTGATATTTTCTCAGGTAATATACTAAAACAATTTGAAGATAAAAAAGAAATATTTGTTATTATCTATTTCTTCTATTATTGTTGTAAGAATTACTTGATCTCTATGCATCTCTAAACATAGTTAGGGTTATAAAATCGAGAAGACTGCGATAGGCAGGGCACGTGGCTAGAATGAGAGAGGAAAGAATGGCGAAAAATATATTGGGAAACGTCCGCCTGACAAACCAAGGACGCGATGGGTGGACAATGTAGAGATGGGAGAGGGTAGAAGTTGGATGGTTGTGGCTCCGGATAGTGACACTTGGAGAAATGTGGTTGCTACGGGCAAGAACTTTCGAGCTCCGTTGATCCACAGAGATAGATATAGATTGTTGTTAACTTCTTATAAAGCATTTAAACCAGTAATATTATTGTCGTCTGGGATTCCTTACTAACTTTCCCAATTATCATGATTTTTTCATTTTAAAATTTTAAATATATTGTCGTATATATTAGGAATTTTGGGTGAGGTATTTTATAAGAAAATTTTGGGTTTAAAATTGGTTTAATTAATTGGTAGCACTCTGGATTGAATTATGAATCAAACAAGGGGTTATTGAATCCGCGTAGGTTGATCTGGGAAATTATAAGATTGAATAGGTTCAATTAAAAATACTTATTTATATTACAACTAAAATTATTTATTTACTAAGAATAGACTATATTATTTGATACAATTGATAATAAGAAATTAATTAGAAATTAAACAACTTTAATAGTACCGTAAATATTAATAGGAGTATAAATTTAATAGAATTGAGTTCATCGAATAATTGCAATTATTTAGATAGATAATAGTCGACTACTTAGCTGTGTTATGCAAATTAATTATGAGTTCGGGGAACACTGTGACTTCAAGTAAGATGATTCTTGGATATTTTCATCAAGGTATCATGTCGTCTTATCTGGGCAGGCAACAGCAGGTTTCAGCTCCCTGCGATGATCCTTGTATTTATTCTCACTTATTCCGATGAAGTCGCTTCCCTGGCTCTCCATCCAAGAATGACCAAAAAATGTCTAAACCTGTAAATGGTCATTCTCCCCTCCTATGCCACTTGGCAAAATTGTCCACCCCTCTCTCCATCTTGGGGTAACTAAAAGGATCTCTGGGCCTTTCCCAGGGTGTCCCTTTAAAACAATAAATTTCAGAAAGCTATCCTTTATACACGTTGCCATGTGTTCACACAAATAACTTTCCAAAATTCTATATCCAAATATTTCCAATATATAAGCATAAAAAAAAGGCATTTTCATACTTATATATTACAATATATATATGGAATTAACTAGGAAATGTATTGTTATTATTTTATTATTAAAAATTATCTTTATCTATAAAAGTTGGGCTGATATTAACATTTTATGTTTTTTTATATTTGTTGTTTATATGTAGATGAAATTGATGCAGAACAACCCATTTTTTTTTATCCAGCTAAAAAACATTTTAATATTAATATCCTAAAATAATGAAAACTACCTTTGAACAGAACTTTTGACGTGAAAATAGAGCAAATGTCAAATATAAATTCTCCTCTTTTTTTTCAATGATTGACAGTGGATGAATAGTTTATTACCAAATTGCTCTACAACTTCGAAAAATATGCTTAGATACAATATATTGCATATAAAAAAAAAATTATTATCCTACAATTTTCTAGCATGCTACTTCCACTAATAATTAGAGTTTATGATAGGAGATGAGGAACCATTTTAATTCTGACAGGTAATTTTACAAAACGTATTATTAAATGGTAATTCTTTGAAATAATTCTTTTTTTTTATAAATATGACAATGAAGTGTATATTTTTAAATAATTAATATTAAAAAAAATTTTATCAGCATCAAATATCTAATAATAACGAATATTTTGAATTATTTTTAATTTACTTACAATAATTAAATTTAAATAAAAATGTATTAGATATTTGGAAAAAAAAAATAAAATAAAATAAATTTTATGAATAATTGGTTGAGAATTTATTTGAAAATATTATAAACCAAGAATGAATAAGAAATAAAAGTATTGTTATATAAAATATTTAATAATTTTAAAAATTACATTTCCCATTTTAGAAATAATATTATTGTATTTAATTATTCTTTATGATAAAATTCTATAGATATATTTTTATTTAATTATGTTTAATCTTTAATCATACAAAATTAGAAACAAATACCTTTACAAATATTTATTTTACAAATATAGAAGTAAAATTTAAACTTAATCCAATGAGTTGTGATAATAATTGATTTAGTTAGAAACTATCACGTCTTAATCTTTGAAGTTAATATTAAAATATTACAATTTAATTTTACAATAATAAAAATCGTTAAGGAGAATTCAATAGAACTCAAAAATCTCAAAACTAACCATATATGTTTTATTTTTATGATTTATTATACATTAATCTAACTTAAAGTAAATAAGCTGGAGTGTCTCCACTCGATTATCTCGCAATTTGAATTGGATTAAATAACATAATATATTATATTTAAATTAAATTTAATTAATTATAAATTATAAATAATAAATATTAAACCAGCGCATGTTTGGCTTTTTGTTGATGGCACCATGGCACGTGTTGGCGCGTGAGATTTGCAGTGTTAAAAAATTAATTCTGGTACTTTCAGCGATTCAATCCAATTGAAATTCTATATATAGCAGTTTTATACAATTATTAATCATGTGAAAAATTATCAAACATATATCTTTATTTTTACGGTCACTTTAGAAGAAAAAAAAAATCAAAACGTTGTAGGTAATGACCCTCTTCCGGTTGAGCTACATTTCTCAAAAGTTGATAGAAAACTATGAATTTTGAATAATGTCCATGTACCAAATTTCATCATTCTAGCTCAAACCGTTTTTGCGTAATCTTGTCTACATACACACACACACACACACACACACACACACACATACACCCCCACACCCAGACATTTTCTCAACCTTAGTGAAAATGATTCAGGAACCTTCAAAACGTATAAAAACATCAAAATCTCAACATCGAAAATTTTTGTGATCGCAATACTATCTCTGGCGAGATAGTAAATTAGCTGGAGTGTCTCCACTCGACTATCTCGCAATTTGAATTGGATTAAATAACCTAATATATTATATTTAAATTAAATTTAATTAATTATAAATTATAAATAATAAATATTAAACCAGCGCATGTTTGGCTTTTTGTTGATGGCACCACGTCACATGTTGGCGCGTGAGAATTGCAGTGTTAAAAAATTAATTCTGGTAATTTCAGCGAATCAATCAAGCTGAAATTCTATATATAGCAGTTTTATACAATCTTTAATCATGTGAAAAATTATCAAACATATATCTTTATTTTTACGGTCACTTTAGAGGAAAAAAAATCAAAACGTTGTAGGTAATGACCCTCTTCCGGTTGAGCTACATTTCTCAAAAGTTGATAGAAAACTACGAATTTTGAATAATGCTCATGTACCAAATTTCATCATTCTAGCTCAAACCGTTTTTGCGTAATCTTGTCTACATACACACACACACACACACACACACACACAGACATTTTCCTCAACCTTAGTGAAAATGATTCAGGAACCTTCAAAACGTATAAAAACATCAAAATCTCAACATCGAAAATTTTCGTGATCGCAATACTATCTCTGGCGAGATAGTAAAAAGAGTATATAAGTATTTATATATATACTTACAATCCTATGTATATTTATATATAAGTTTTTCTTATTTATTAAGTTATCTGAATGAAAGTAAGATCAGTTGAATAAATATATGTTATAAATATATACTATAACATTTCTGGGAAACCAAATTCCAATCTTGTATTAATTTATCTACTTGAAATTAACATCACGTCTACAAAATTTATATTTTTTTTCTTTTTACTTTTATTATTATTAATAATGTACTCCAACAAGTGCCAAAGTATAATATCTCAATATATATTCTTCATGTGGGTCATTTATTCGTGTGTTGTGATCTAAAAAAAAAAAAAAACTGGGAGGTGGGTAAGTTTTATTAGGAAAAGTTTTTTAATAAACTCTTCAAAGCTCTTCGTTATACATCCAATAGGTTATTCCAAGTAAATTGCCCACACTCCTCCTCTCACTACAATGCGTTTTATTTTTTCAAATATTAAAATAAAAATTTAATTTGACTTTATTAATTCTATATCCTTATAATATAATATCTATAACAAGGTATATTACTTTTTATTTATTTATTTATTTATTTTATTATTAATTTGGAAATTTTGTTTTAATTTTTCAATACGTTACAAAAAGATAACGTTTTTTACTTTTTAAAAAAATCTATTTGAATAATACACAAATATGTTAGGGAAGGTAAAAAAAAAACATATCATTTAATTACATTAATGAAAAAATGACATCATTAACGTTTCAATTTTTTTTTTTCTACGACTCCCCACCCCTCGAATTCTACTCCATTCATTCTTTACTATTTAATAATAAAAAAAAAAGATATGAAATTTTTATTATCACGCTCAATTACTTCAATATTTTCACTTCAATTGATATCGGGAGGAGATTAAATATTAATTAAGTTTTCAGATAATTTAAATTACATAAAAGAAAGAAAAATTGAAGGAGAAATAAAAAGAAAAAAAAAAGAATCAGAATAATTTTTAATATCGAATGTATTCATAATTCATAATTGTCCTGAACCATTTAAGAGTTTAATTAAAAACTTTTTGGGTAACATTTGCAATCGAATAGATTCAAATTATATATAACTACCGGATATAAATTTCATTGATAATGTAATTTTTTTTTAACAATATAGTTCAATATTCTATTTAATATATCAAATAGAAATACGTATTTTAATTTTATGGTCGTTTTCAAAATTGTATTACATTTTGAAATTATTAAATTATCTTTTGGAACAAATGAAAGGTTTTCCTATTATTTCGTCAGAACTTTATTAACAAATGACTCATATTTCTATGTTAATCGTTTAGATCAAAAATTTAGATATTCAAGCATGAAGTGTTCAATTATAACCATAGCATAAGTACTTTCTACCTCTTTCCTCTCAGTTTTTAATAAAATATCGATGTGAAGGAATAATAATTCAAAACATAATACTTAAAATAGGATTCCATGAAATTGTAATTATCATATAATATATAAAATATGAAATAAAAATTTTTTGAATCTACTTTTTTTCATCTTTTTCCTAAAAAGAAAAATAGTAATAAAGAGTAAATATAAATAACAGAGCTATTGAAATTGAAGGCGATGGATAAATAAATACTTTTAAGTTTAATTATTATTGATAAGTAAATGTAAATAGTGATTATAATATACTTGAATCCAATTATCAATAATACTTTTATTTTAAATCATAATTCCAAAATTTTGTTCTTACGCTTAAATTAACGACAATTTCTATTTGAATTCATACCGTTTATACTTATATATTTAAATCAAGCAGTGAATCGATTGTATGAGACCCTATGTGGCAATTCATTTAATTATTACATAAATACATTTTCCAAAATTTCTGTTTTAAGTTTATCTTAAATTATAAGATATGGTTTATAAAATACACAATGTGAAATGCAAATTTAAAAGTATGTATTGGCTCTATTAAAACACAACATTAGTTATTTCATTTTCAATTATATATATATATATGTGTAGAAATGTGGAAATCGTTGTCTGGGGTAAATTATAGAGCAACAGGAAGATTTCTTGTTTGGGCTTTTCTATAAAATGGTTTATTTACAAATATACATATAAACATACAAACACTCTCTCGTCATCATAGCCAAGACTCGAATCATCTAAGGCTCTCAATGAATACGTATGTCAGAAGAAGAATCCCTTACGGCAATCCGCGCTGCAATTTATATCTTAATGCTACCCCCTACCGAGCATCCGTTGTCGGGCGAATGGGGTGGGAGACTCTCTTCTGTCCGTCACCAAGGGTTAAGGTAACCCTGGCCACAGGAAGGGTTCTCGGTTGCATCTCACAACACATGGTGTCAATAAGGAAATGGAGTGAGGAGACTCTCGACGAAGATCTCTTGACCTTAATTCCAATTCCCACATATATATAATATAGTAATGTCAATAAAAATAAAAAAGAAATATAATCAATATAAATAATGTTTTATATTTGAATGATTTAAAAATGAATTTGATGAGGGAAAGAGAGAGAAAGATTATTCGTTTCAATTGAAAAATTGTCACTAGAGGAACTAATTGAAATTTAATATAACGAGCACATTTGGTTATTTACAAACCATTTTATTCATTTTGGTTGTTTATTTTGAATCTATCTCTTTTTTTTCATTTCTACAAGCTTTCAAAAGACCCTTAAAAATCTCTACTCGTTTGTTTTCATATCCATTTTGTATGATAAACCTGCATGAGATTTTATTTCTACAAATATTTATAAGAATTAAGTTAAATTTGATGGTGAGTATGTGTAGGTGGTGTAGGGGAGAAGAAAGAGAATAGGGAGATGGGGACGAGGGGGGGGGGGGGAAGAAAAATGAGAATGGAAGGAGACAAGTAGCAGCAAACTGATAAGACCATCGATTATCCGGACAGACCGTGGCTTAGTTTGACACAGAAGTGACAATCCTGAATTTCCCTAGATAGAAATTTATAGCCCCTCTCCGCATATCCAATAAATAACATTTACCCTAAGATATTTTAGGTCACCATTTGATAACATATCATATGAATGATGGTGACAAGTGTGCGAAAGTTAAAAAATTTTAACGAGTACTAAATAACTGATTTTCCTCTAGAGAGATTTCTATAACTTTTATATGCTTTTGTTTTTCGTTTTTTTTTTCATTTTTATTTTTTCATTTCTCTTTTGCTGAGTATTTTTTCTACTCTTAAAATATAAGAGCTTTTAAAGGCGATCGGCCTAAATGGAAATTAAAAGGTCCTGGCAAGTTTTTTTTTTGTGTAAAATGTCCCAATATCAAATGTCATCAAAATCGATTTTCTCTTTTTCGCGTTTCGTCGGCGGTAAGGATGGGTGGGTGTCTTTTTTCTTACTCTCCAATTCCGATAGACAGATGGACGAACAGCCATTCAGACCAAACGAACAAAATAACTGCTTTATGGTATTTTTTTCTTATGCAATGCCATTTTCAAATCAAAATCATTTTTTTTTTTTCATATTTAGAAAACGTTTGAAAATTCTATGTGACATAAAATAAAATCTCGAAGAAAAAAAAATCATTTTTGATTTAAGGTTGTTTTTCATAAGATCTGATTTATCTCCTATACATATATACATATATATTATACATATATATATAAATTCATATAATAATATTTTAAAATTATAATATAAAATTAAATATTATTAACGAACGATAAAAACATTGAAGAAATTTTGAATAATATACATACAAAAAAGTATTAAAAAACAATAAAATTAGATCAAAAAATATATTAATAAAATTACCTCCTCACAAATGCAAATATATTTTTTGAAATTCTCATAAATTATAGAATTTTTTTCTAATTTCTTTTCTCTTTTTTTACATCTTTTACGTAGTATATAAAAACTTAAACTAATATAACAGGTACCCCATTTATTATTTGAAGAAATATTGATATCAAATAATTGTTAGATGATTAAAAACAAAATTTTATCAATACTTTTAATGAAATTCAAAATACAATTTATAATATTTCAAATTAAGTATGACACAAAGTTAAAATTTATTATCAAGGGGTCTTTTTTTACCAATTAGATTGTTCACACCGAAGGGCACTACTAGTATTTCAAATTAATATTTTGAGACATTAGAAAAATTGAAAAAGTTTTTTACCTCCATTTTTAAAAAATATAAATTTGATGAATCGCTCTTTTATATAATAAAGTAAACTTTTATTTTTCATTTTCAAATTCATTTATTTATTTAAATCAAATTATTAATAAAAAAAAATCATTTTTTTATATTATTCTATATTATATATAATTTTCATTTAATTACTACTAAGGGTCCATATAAAGTATGCTAACTAGTTTTAGGTTGAAAAATTTAATTGAGTCAAGCAATAAAAGAGTAAAATACAAAAAATACGATAAATAAAAAAAGCTCTTATATAATGTAACATTAAATTTTGATATTCTTCTTACATATATAAATTAAGTTTTTTATTTTTAAAATTTTATTAATTTTTTCAATAAAATTTAAATCAATTTCTTTCAATTCTTTTCCAGAATCTAAAATTTAAGTAAACAACTCACTTTTAAATCTTGTCAAGTTTGTTTATTTTTCAAAAAAAATTTCATGCTCGAATAAATTTTGACTGACACTTTCAAAATAATATCCAGTCATATACTTATTCCAATAATCTGAAGCGTTGACCATGAATGAATGAAATAACAAAATATTGGGAAAAAGGAAACGGGTGCCTAAAGAGCTTTTCTTTTAAGTATATTATAGATTGTTTTTCTTACCCCATCTCCATTTTTTTTACCCTATATTAATCTTATGATTAGACTTTAATCAAGTTGAAGAGATTAGAGGCTCTCCCCCATGTCATAAATCTAACAACTAAACTTTTTGGCAAGAATTCAACATTAGAAATGTTCCTTTAATGGATACTGCATTCGAATTTTTCTTAAATTAAAGAAAACACTCTAATGCTTTATATAATTCTTTAAATTCGCCTCAATTCATTGACACAGATTATCTATTATAATATATATATACAGATAGATAGATAGATAGATAGATAGATAGATAGATAGATAGACAGATAGATAGAGTGATAGATTGATTATATATAAATAAAAAAAAATTATTAAAAATAATTTTCTTATTTGAATTTTGGATTATGCAATAAATATATTTTTAAACTTAAAATAAATAGGTTTACTTTCAATTGTAGCTACCCTTTAACAAATTTATACAATTTATTTTTATATACCTACTTTAAAAATTTTACAATTTTTTAATTATTTATTACAATTGGGTTGGCTGGTAATTTTAATACCTGATTCACCGAATCGCCATTCAAATAATTTAAAAGAACATGCCTCTATTTTTATCAATATATATATATATTCAATAACCGCAGAAATTAAGTCTTTCTGAGCCTATAACGTCAAAACCGATTTCGATGAAATTACATCATAATATTCTTGCATATCTCAGAAAATTATTTTTAAAATTTGATGGCACGCATAAAGAAAAATTCTTTTTGGAATAATTATAACTTTTTTCAATAGAAATGAATTAAAATTGAACAATTTACATTAAAATTAAAATTAATGAAATTTGAAGTACTGAATATTTATTTATCCATCTTAGTAGAGATTAAACCGGCAAATTGTATATTTTATTACTGAAATATCGTTTGAATTCCCTTGCAGTATAAAAACATTAATGATAGATACAGTTTCCGGTTTCCGGATTTGCACCAAAAGTTGATCAATTCATCATACTGATGCACTAAGTAAATATACCAAATTTCATCCAAATCCGTTGAACCGTTCAAGCTGTACACATCTATACGGACGGACAGACGGACAGACATGATGCTAAAAATACTTTTTTCTGTTAAGAAAATGCATGATTCGTGGAGATATGTAAAAATCTCCACATGTGAAATTTGGTGTGAAAACAATACCCCCCTTACTATCGTCGGTCGGTAAAAATAATACGATTAGGAACGATATATTTTTACCACAAATAAAGTCCACATGTTTCAATAATCATTTTATTTTTTTGCTATAAAGTTTAATATTTAAAATTATAACACTTTTACAGTATAAAGGATAGTTAGAAGTTATATACAAAAAAATATATATATATTTGATTATATATTCAGGCTTAAAAGAGTACAGATGGTGGAGAAAAAAAAATCATGACAATTTTGTGGCACGTTTTAGTTACTTCAAAAAGATTTTTATAATTTTGTGGCACAGGACATTGAAAAAGGTTCGCCTCCCTGTTCTCGACGTTCTCTCTTTAAACATTACAGTGAACTGAGAGAGAGAGAGAGAGAATTATTATTTACTTAAACTAACAAAAGAAATTAGTAGTTTCTTCATACATAATTATTTCTTTTCAGATTTGATTTCATGTTAACTCCTAAGAGAGTTTTTATTCATATAACAAATATGAATATTGATTATAAGCATGCACAGAGAATTTATATTTATTTCATTTTACGATATAATTTCTGTTCTTCTATAGTTTGATCATCTATCTATTAAATATATAGATATAGTTTATGAAATCTATAAAACAAATCAGAAAACCCAAAAGAAAGATATTTTCCAATGAAAAATGTAAATGTAGTTCCTAAAAGGATTGGAATCGAGGAAACTCCCAACATATGATCTTTTGGAGTCTCGCCAAGGATTAAAGAAGGTTTGACACTTTGACAACGCCAAGCAACTTTATGAAATATCAATAACGCTCTGTTCTCTACAGCAAAACAAATAAACAAGCTTCGGTTCACCTTTTTTAACCAGAAGGATTTTTAATATAACTCAATAAAGTATTTCGATCCTCTTAAAGAGGATAAAGAAGGTAATTTGAAAAACTTCTATGGAAATGTCACTTTTTCTTGATTAATGAATCTTTCTTTTTTTTTTCTTGAAATCGGTTACATCTTCTTTACTTGCCGTTTAATTCACATGGCCTATTTTTCTATCATTTCAATCTTCATTTATATTATCTTCATTTTATCAATTATTTAAAAAAAAATAATTCACGATAATGAACTAAACTAATTATTAATTATAAGTAACAAAATTTAATCTAATTTATAAATTTTAATTTATTTAAACATAATTTTTATAAATATTTTAATTATTATAATTAAATTTTATGTTTTTTTTTTACTTATTGATTTGATTTTTTTAAATTATTAATCTTTTAATGAAAATATCAAATTATCCAAAATTAGATTTTTTTAGTATTGTTTTTTTTTCAAAATAAAAAAAAATTATAATATTAAATTAGTGTCCTTTTAAAATATAGAGGTTTTACCCTCTCTTTTAATTAACGTTCATCAATATTAGGTATAAATTCAATTATCCCTAAAAAATTTAATAATCATAAATTAAAATATTAGAATCAATCGTAATCAAATTTACAAAGGAGAGAATTTGAAGAATTATATATTTTTATCACTAATGAAGAAAAATACGACAATTAATAATTGTTCATGATAAAACTTACCTTCTTTAATGAAAAATAAGGTAAAATTCATCTGATGATATAATCGAATTGAAAAATAAAATTCAATATATAATAAGCTGGAGTGTCTCCACTCGGCTATCTCGCAATTTGAATTGGATTAAATAACATATATTAATTTAAATTAAATTTAATTAATTATAAATTATAAATTAAAATTAATAAATAATATTTATTAAATCAGGTCGTGTTTTGCTCTTTGTTGATGGCACCACGGCACGTGTTGGCGTGAGAGATTTGCAGTGTTAAAAAATTAATTCTGGTACTTTCAGCGATTCAATCAAGCTGAAATTCTATATATAGCAGTTTTATACAATTTTTAAATAAGTGAAAAACTATCAAACATATATCTTTATTTTTACGGTCACTTTAGAGGAAAAAAAATCAAAACGTTGTAGGTAATGACCCTCTTCCGGTTGAGCTACATTTCTCAAAAGTTGATATAAAACTACGAATTTTGAATAATGCCCGTATACCAAATTTCATGATTCTAGCTCAAACCGTTTTTGCGTAATCTTGTCTGGCGAGATAGTAAAGATTATTTATATAAGTTTTACTACAATTTCTCATATGATATATATATATATATATATATATATATATATATATATGAATTTTTACAATAATTTTTACATTTATATTTTACATTTTTTACATTTATATATACCAGGTGTGGCCAAACTTTTAGCTTTTAGGGGCTACTTTTTCAATAAAATTTAGTCTGCAGTCGACTATGGATTTGGGCAAATAATTTTAAAATTTTAGAAGATAATTAAAGAAGTCATTATATCGCCGATTTAAATTGCAAACCTCCACTTTTGGTCAAAAATTACATTTTCACACTACTAGAAAGAGAAAAACACCTTACATTGGCTATGAAACACCGCTATTATGCACCTATTTAAATTAAGCGTTTTAAGAAAGTTGTGCAAAATATGCTGAATATGAGTTAGCAGGTTTGCAATCTTAGCCGACGATATATTTTTTATTTTATGAATTCTAACAATATTTATTAAAATTTAAAAAAAAAACAATGTCAAGAAATAAATACGAAGAAAAAACAAATTTTAAGCATATAAATTATTTGGATAAAACCTGGCATTGCATAAGAGCAGCAAGTTTCTCAAAATTTGACTCATATGAACTTAAAGCAATTCTTCCTAAATGTAGATCCGTTATTTTTGATCGCATTCATATAAGAAAATGTGGATTCACATAAATATGTGGAGCCAAAGAAGGAAATGAAACGAGCAACCATTGTCCAAATATTTGGATATTTATCTTTGCTTATTAGTTTCCAAAATCTATTTATTATCTAATAATTAAATATATTTTATATTTATATTATTTTTGATCAACGAATAAAAAAATTAAAATATATAATATGTTTGTAATAAAGTGCTAAAAAAAGGGGAAAAATTATATATTATTAATTATATAGTCAAATACTAAAATATGGAAAGGTTAAATCAATAACATATTTATATATGTCTTAGATATATGAAAGATATGTTAGTTTTAATTATTATAATAATATTAATAAAAAAGAAATTGTAAATGGAAGGGCTGTTATTTTCATTTAAATTTATAACTTCAATTAAAATAAATACTTCATTTTGGAATGGATATGAGAGGAGTGGGAGGTAGAGGCGAAATTTGGGTAGAGTAGAGTAGTCTAGGACTAAACGGTGTTTTGAGAAGGGGAAGCCCTTGGATAATAAGTATATAAATTATCGGGATAAGAAAAATATAAATATATGGTATATAAAAGATGTAATAACATATAGGATGATTATGATCTAAAATTATTTTTTAATAAATTTAAAAATAATATCCCGGGTAGCGAGTAGATTCTTTTCTATAAATCCAGTAGAAAAGAATTCTATTTCAGGGATTGGCGTTCCTGCCCTCACGTGAGCTCATGATTTCTTCTAAATCCCTCTTCTACCTGGAGAAATCATGTCCTTTACCCGTTGACTCCTTTCCATCTTACTTACTTACTCACTCTTACTCTCCCCCCCCTCCCCTGATCATTCAAAAAATCAAATTTATTTGGATGAAGGAGAATACCTAGCATAGCTTCATTAAAAAGAAAAAAAATTGAAATCTTGTATCTTATAGGAGACTCTTTAGAGTCTCCTATATATATTTGAATTACCCCCCTTTGGGGGGTAATTCAAATATATCCAGATTACGTCAACACTTCGACTAGCAAAACCCTCCAAATTCACAAGTGAGACATGTCTTATATGCCTCTGAGAGGACCCACCTCTCCTACGCTTCATATTAGTAAAAACTTGGAACTCATATTTATAGAACGCTTTGGAAAATTAGAAAAAACCAATAAAATCAATGTTTTTCATTTTATTAAAATTTTTGACTAAATCTTATAAATTGTGATCAAGACAAATCCATTGACCATAATTTTAGCCAGATTCTAAATAAAATTGATTTCTTGTATCAATAAATGGAAATTTTTAATTAATTTTATTATCGGTTTATTTTTACAGTTGAACAAAAATATTGCCTGATAACAACAGGTAAAACCTATACGAATCGATTCATTATGAAACGTAGATTCTTTTTCACTACTATTATATAATTTTACATTGCTTCGTTGATTAAATATTAATTATTGAATTTTGACAGATTGAAAACATTTGCCGCCATGTTGAACCCCCCGCCACCTCTTCACTCCCCCCACCCACCCTCCCTCCTGGTCAGCCTGCCTGCCTGCTTCGAGCGCATCAGTTCGCATTCCCTTTCCAGTCGAAGACGTTGATCGGCGTCACCACCGAAATCATCCCTCAATCAAGAATTAATTGTAAATTTATTTATTCCTATTAATTTAAATGAAGTTTAATAAATTTTAGAAAAGATTCAAATAAAAATTTAATTTTATAAAATATAGATTTTTAACTTTTTACTGATATATTAATTATATATATTTAATAAATTTCGCCCCCACCTCCAATGCTTTGCTTCTCGGTGACCTTGAAGGGGACAGCATATCAATGCTACATTGCTTACCCCCAATGGATGAGATTCAACTGCCTTTGACTTTATTTTCAAAATAAATTCTATTATTTCCCCTTCGTTAAATGAAATTATATACAAATTAATTATACTACGTATTCTACGACAAATAAATTAATACGAATTATATTAATAAATCGATTTAACCAACTTTTCCATCCCAATCATTCCTTCTTTTTTGTATTTTAACAGTGAAACATTTTTCCTGCTATTCTATTCTATTTTCAAATTTTATATTCAAAAATAAATAACTTAAAATAACATAAAAATTACTTGAAAAGGAAGGAAATAATTTTATTGTTTTTATATATGAAGCAATAAGAAAAAATGGAATAAGTTTCATGAAATGTAAAATTAATTTTTAATAAATTTAAAAATAATATCCTGGGTAACGGGTAGATTCTTTTCTATAATCCCAGTAGAAAAGAATTCTATTTCAGGGATTGGCGTTCCTGCCCTCACGTGAGCTCATGATTTTTTCTGCTTTCCCTCTCCCATGGAAATATCATGTCTTTTACCTTTTAACTTTTCCAACTTTGGCTTCGCGGGCTACTTTTAATGCCTTTGCGGTCGACGTTTTGGCCACCCCTGATATATACAAATTAAGGATATTAAAATTAAATTGGTGTCCGTTCTGCTTCTGTTCAATATTTTTCATGCATGCCTGTTCTTTGCTTATAGCATCCAGTAAATAAAGTAATTTTTAATAAATAAAAAAAAAGATTATAAAACATATACATACCTGCCCTGACAAGTGATTTTCTCTACCTGGGGTCTATGAACAGTGTCAACCCAGCCTCGAAATTGGGAAGCCACTTGATAAAAAGTAGCGCCTCCAATCAAAAAAATCAAGATAAAGGTTGATAGGACACGTATTACTGATTATAGAGCACCTAATTAATGTAACATACTTGATAGGCATTGTTCTTTCTTAGGATATACAAAAGTCAGAGGTTTATATAAATATATGTTTAATTAATAAATTTAAATTTAAATACTTATATAATAATATTTTTTTTCATCTAAAATTTAAAATAATTTAATTTTGAGCGTAAGAGCAACCTATTCAAATATATCCAGATAATCAATAATCTATAATATAAAAAGTTAATCTCTGATTTCTTCACTTTTATTATCTTCATCATTTCAGGCTTTAATTCAGACACTAATCAACCAATCTTTTAGTACTGAAATCTTATTTATATCAATATTAAACTAGCTATTAAGTTGTTTTTTTTTAATTATCCGATTTTTTTATGTTTTCATCTTTATCTCTTTTTAATCATTTATTTTATTGCCCCGTTCATTCATTAGTAAAACGATATTTTTAATCAAATATTTATATTACAATTTAATTGCTCTTGTGTATTTTCTCAAAGTATTTTTATTATAAAGTATTCGAGCAAAATATGGACACCATAATATGTTCTTTAATTGACTTTCACCTTCGCCTCCCTGACAATTCGTTGGCAGGATCTCAAAACCATTTGTGGAGGTCTTGCCTTTGTCACGATTGCCAACAATACACAGTTCGTTTATTCACAAAAGAAATGCTTCGAAATAAGTGAAAGATAAAACATGTAACACACAATTTAAAATTATTTATTAAAGAAAAAACAAAAACAAAATTAAAATAATTTTTGTTAGTAATTGATATATTGTTTTTGAGAAAATTTATAGAAAAAAAGATAAAGCTTTTTAAAGAATATTACTTTTGCTCTAAATAATAAAAGTAATTGGAAAAAAGTGTATTTTTTTTTTGGAATTTTAAAATATAAGTATTATTATTATAAAATTGCAAATACATTATTTTATATTTCAACCAAGTCATTCAATTTAGATAAATTTCGTTATCACTATTGGTTAATCGAGAATATATGTTTCACATTAAATCAAACAAACAAATTCTAATTATTAGTAAAATTAATTAATCAACTAAAGAGAAAATTTTATTTTATTTTTTTTTTTTTGCGAAATTAAACCAATGCTCTATATCGGTTTAATTATGAGCATGAGAATTGAATCAAACTTAAATATTATTTTCCAATTTTTATTAATAAACGGAATTTTGTAAATTAAACCATATATTGATATTTGTTATTGTAAATTTATTCAAAAAATACAAAAATATACACAACGTTTCGATTGCTACTTTTGCAATCGTTATCAAGCGACTGCACTGTTCGAGTGTCCAGTGACAAGTGACGAATAATCCTTAATACAAGACCTAGGTCACCAACCAGATGGTGCTTGTCACTGGACACTCGAACAGTGCAGTCGCTTGATAACGATTGCAGAAGTAGCAATCGAAACGTTGTGTATATTTTTGTATTTTTTGAATAAATTTACAATAACAAATATCAATATGTGGTTTAATTTACAAAATTCCGTTATAAATAAATACAACCACCAAAGCTTTAATAATTTAAAAATTATAATTAATTAAAATAACAGTTAAACTAACTCTTAGATCTCAATAATCTTAAAAATAAATAAATGAATCAAATTCAACCTAGCAAGAATTTTTTTTTATTTTATTTAGCATATTTTTTTTTATTATTTATATATTATTCTACATATTACAACTATTTAATTATTTAGAGAAATTTGAAATTGTTTTCATCGTCACGTACCATCAGATGAACATTACAAGTCGTGGGGCGGGGGTTGGTCCTATAGAATGGGATTTTAGTTATTTCTTTCCTTGGCTGGCCAATAGGGCGGTTTGAAGCCGAGGGAGAGTTTCTGACTAATGAGTAAGGATAGGCAGAGTTAATGTGGTTTGAGATAGGATTACGTATAGGACATGATTTGCCCTAGAAAGGGTGGTAGCGATAATCAAGCTAGGACAGGTTTGTCAGGTCCCTGGAATAGAATCCACTTCTCATTGTTTGTAGGCGAAAATACTAATCCACTAGTCATAAAAATAAATATAAAAATATTTAATATACATAATAAAATGTGCTTTTCTAATGTTTGAAGTTAGCTCTTTTATAATTTAAATACTAGGAAAGATAAATTATTAGGCTAATGAAAATATAATACACCCATAAAAAGATACGCTATAACAATATTTGCTTTAAAATTATTTACTTTAACTACTTATTTTTTATTTGTAAATACATTCATTTGAAAATAGTTATTAATATTATTATATAATAATACTTTAAATAAATTTAATGGATACTTATTAAAATATATATTAAAAGATATATTAAATATATTATTATCAAATGAATATATGTTATATTAATAAAAAAAAATCAACTAATTTATAGATTAATGGGATAAAATAATTTAAATATGTTTTTTATATATATAAATATACGTGTTGTTATTAATTGATTAAATTAGTGAAGACAAACTGCTGAAATTTAAAATTATGTTTCATATCATTTAAAAAAAAAATATTAGGAGTATTTTATTTATTTTCAATATTAATGTCTGACATATGTATGTCTTTATTTCAAAATCTCTATTTAGTTTTCACTGATAAATTTGCGCCTGGTAGTTAGACAATTTGAAAAACATTGACGTAAAATGCACCACACTTTCCATTTGAATTACAACTTCATCATTTGCAATTTATTATCAACCAACTTTCAAAAATTTAAAATTAAATAAAATCTATTCTCTGGTTATTTGAAAATTATGACAAACTAAATTAAATAATTTTTTTTTTTTTTTTTTTTTTTTTTGTAAAACTGACAGACAATTTTCGTAAAATTAATAAATATTTGCTGAAAAAAAACTGATCTAGTTGATTTTTTTTAACCTCTTCATTTGAAATAATGGTTTTACCGTTCAAAAAATCAACTAATGCCTTTATCGTGTCCTTTTCAGCTTCAACCATCCTTCCAGTAGGTAGTGAGTGCATCTTCAACATCAAAATTGCCGGATCTAAATTTTTCAAACTGGCGTATTGTCAAAACTTCTTCATACACATCCGTTAATTTCTTTCTGGCTTGAACAGCATTTTTATCTTTTCTAAAGGACAAAAGTAAAATATGATGAAAATCCTCCTTACTGCTCTATTATTTAAAAGGGAACAAACCAAAAACTATTGGGTAAAATTACTTGAATTTCTTCACACATAACTCTTGTTATTTCAGCTCTCAAAACATATAATGATTATGCGGCTTAAGTGTGAAGTTGTGTTCGATAAAACATAATTAAATCCTTTAGCGTCAAAAAAGAAATTACTTTACGAAAAACCTAATATAAAACATATTTAAAATGTTATAATATATTTTAGAACTAATAAAAAATGACAAAAGTATAAAAAAATTTTGTTTAGCTCACATATTATTCTCTCTGCATGTCTCTGTATTGCTATAAAATGATAATTTAAAAAATATTATTTATTTCTTTTTTATATTATAAATAAATTATTTTCCTATTGAATTTAGCTTTAATTCTGACTTTTAATCTCTGTTCTAATTTAATTTATGATAATTAATTTCTTATATCTTATTATTAGCTCGATATTTTAGAACATTCTTGTTTTGGCATCCAATTTTATTGCAATTATTGAATACAATAAGCAATTGATCTATTTAAAGGAAATAAAAGTTTTTGATTCATTTTAGAGGAGAAAACCATTGCCAAGTTTGATAATTTAACTGAGAATACGGGTTTCTCTATTTTTCGTAATATTAATATTTAATAAGTGAATATGAATGAAATAAATAGTTTTTAATTGTTTTTTGTTATAAAATTTAGAAATTAATTTTGATTAATGATTAATTTATAATAAGAATATATAAGAATTAATCATGAGTTCAATTTTCATTAGTGTATAATGAAAGTCCAAAATTAAAAAACATAATAAAATTCTAAATACAATAAATTCAAATTTTATATAAGATTGTTCTCTAATGAAAGTTGTGATTTTTATCCATAATATAATTCATTCATTACACATTCGTATTTATTTACTAATTATTTTTTTTTATTTTTTTTTCTCATGGTAAATAATTTTAATCAATTTAATTTTTGTTAATAAGTATTCATAAATAAATAAATAATCAACAGCACTTAGATATTGAAAAATATCTATTTTTTTTTTAATAAAATAATAATTTCTGAAAATACTTTTTCATTTTATTATCAAAGTTTTTATTTTAAATCTTTGATAATGCAACATTATTTCGATCAAGATCTTTTATTTTTACAAATCCATCTCCTCCTCTTACGTCAAATTGAATAAACTTTTAAAGAAATATTAATTTTATATTTTTTTATACATTTCTTATTTGGTTTAATTTATGATGCGTTTTTATTTAAAATCGTTATTTATGGGATACAAAAGAAAAAGGGGTGAATATTCTAGAAAAAGAAAACAGCGCTACAAACAAACAATAATTCTAAATCTATTTCAGATTCGATTTACATAAAAGCAATATGATTAATTAGATATATTTTGTGATATATTTATTATATTTATATTTTACATATATATTTACTATATAATTAAACGACTACGCTATCCTAAACTCCTTCTAAACGGCTTTATGGATTCTGGTATCATTAGAACCGTCATGACCCAAGGATTAGATATAAGGTTGAAAATTTCAAAAATGTTAATTCGTTCCAAAGTTATGGCCAAAAAACCGACCCTAAACAACGCTCCATGTGGCGCCTCTGGGGGCTCAATTAAGAAGTTGACACTCAAAATAATATTATTAATTCTAGAAATTTCCATACAAAGAATGTTTATAATATTTAAATTCTAATATTCTATAATATTATAAGTGAAATTAAATTAAATTAAATTGAATATTTCTTCTAATTAATTAATATTTTCTAAAAGAAAGTAAGTAATATTTTTTATATTTAAATTTAAATTTAAATTTTTGAAAAATTGTGCAATTTGCAAATTTGAGTGAAAACGAAGATTAAATGAGAGAAAAAATATACTGATTGAATTAAAATGAATTAATAACTTTTGCATACAGACTTTCAACAAATTACTATGTATTACTTCGGGGGTACAGGGGGCAGAGCCTTCTGCGCTCTGAGAAGCTAGTAAATATATATTATGTAAATTATTTAATTAATTATATAGTAATTTAAAGCTCCAATTTAATAAACATAATAAAATTTTAAATACATTAAATTCAAGTTTTAATAGCCTTTAATAATATATATATAGATTTGAAAGTGTAGAAATAGGAGTTGCAAATCCTTTTTAATAAAATCTTTAAATGTGATTGTAAGAGAAATATATATAAAAAAACTAACGAGAACCCTTCTTCTATTTTACTAGTCTCTCTTCTGTTGTGTAGACACGATCGGGTTTAAGAACAATGTTTCTTCAAGCAACAACTAGTAGGTAACTAAATCTATTTTAGGGTACGATCACAACTCTCATTTCCTCATCTAAACTGGTATACAAACTTTAACTAAAAAGTTTAGATGGAAATGTCGTTTAACAAAAAAAAAATAAAATAAAATAAAATAAAAAAAGAAGAAGGAAGGAAAATAAAGAAAAACAAGAAAAACAGCATTGTGTAGGACATTTTTCACTGTTCTTAAAACAGCTTGCTACATTTTGATATATTGATAACTATAAATATTTAAATTTTTTACAATTATTACTTCAATTCTTAATAGGATATAAATTAAATATATTAAATAATAGTAAATAATTGAATAGAATTGATAAATGTAAAGGATACAAATAAATTAATACAATATCTATAAACATGAAAAATCTTAGTAATCAATTATTTCAAATTAAATTTTAAAGTTTTAGCATCTAACAAAATTATTTGTAAGTTGATCACAAAAAAAAATGATGATGATTAAAGAATTTAATTAAAATATAAGAATCGGTGCGAGAGGGGGAGAGGGAGAAAATCATATTATTTTATTTTTTAATCTTGTGGATTAGAGACATCTCTTTTTTTTAGAAATTTAATTTATGTTGTATTATTTTTTATAAGGTATGTAGGTAGAAACATATATCATGAATAATCTTTATAATTTTATACAGATTTTCACTATACTTTCAATATCAAAGAGCTAAATAACACATAAGATAAAATAGAACTTTAATTAAAAAAATATTTAGGTTGCATTGAAGCTTTAATAAAAGATCCATCGATATTTTTAAAAGATGAAAAATTGAAAAGATCAAAAGCTCTCATAATTAAAAAAATATATTAATGACTATTAAGTAAGAATTTATTAACAAAAGATGCACAAATGAAAATCAACCGATTTTTTTTTTTCATAGAAAAAAGTTTTTATTAATTTTTTAATATAACGATTATTTGGTATAAAGCAAAGTGATTTATTTACAAAGTGAAAATATGCACTGATAATACCTATTTACTTACATTATACTATCTTATAATACAACGGGGGCCAAACCGTGGCTCGCGATTTAAACATTTTCGATTTTTCAATATGGCTCTACAAAAAGGGTAAAATTTTTTTCAGATTTGGCTCTTAAATAAAATTTTATTTTGAGTTGTTTTAATTCAATTAATAAATGTATAAAACATGTGTTTTTTCTTTAAATGTTTAACACTAAACTTCACTAAGGTTAAAAATTTACAAAAAATTAATATCAGGTAAGTAGGAGGTCTACCTAAAACCGAAAAACATGGCAAGGGGTCTACAACACAAAAAAGTTTGAGAACCTTTGGTATAAAGTGTATAGTTATGGAAAATAAATATTTTAGCTACATTTTAAAAAAGCTGGAGTGTCTCCACTCGACTATCTCGCAAATTTGAATTGGATTAAATAACATATATTAATTTAAATTAAATTAAACTAATTAAATTATAAATTAAAATTAATAAATAATATTTATTAAACCAGCACGTGTTTGGATCTTTGTTGATACCACCACGTCACGTGCTGGCGCGTGATTTGCAGTCTTGTTAAAAAATTAATTATGGTACTTTCAGCGATTCAATCAAGCTGAAATTCTATATATAGCAGTTTTATACAATTTTTAAATAAGTGAAAAACTATCAAACATATATCTTTATTTTTACGGTCACTTTAGAAGAAAAAAAATCAAAACGTTGTAGGTAATGACCCTCTTCCGGTTGAGCTACATTCTATGAATTTTGAATAATGCCCATGTACCAAATTTCATCATTCTAGCTCAAACCGTTTTTGGGTAATCTTGGTTACATACATACACCCACCCACACCCACACAGACATTTTTCTCAACCTTAGTGAAAATGATTCAGGAACCTTTAAAACGTATAAAAACATCAAAATCTCAACATCGAAAATTTTCGTGATCGCAATACTATCTCTGGCGAGATAGAAATAAAGAGAATACAATTATTGGCTAAATAGAATATTATTATGTAAAATAAATTATTTATTTATGAAATAAATAAATTAACGCTCGGATACCGTTCGATGCTAAAATAATCATTATAGCTATTATACATAATTAAAAGACATGTTATTTTCTTACAATCTGTTGACCTCTGTATTATAATAATAAATTTTCCTCCTATTGATGATTTATATATCACTAAATGTGATTTATTTTTACATGTTTTTACAATTTATATTTATCTAGTTATTATCTAGTTTTTATATATAGGTCAAATATTTTCTTATTTTAAAGAAGATATGAGGCTTAAAGTTTGACTGACTTTGAAAAGTTTTACTCCATAAATTTTATGTTAGAAGGTTGACTGACTGATGAGAAAGATGTAATCTCTAGTTAGATCATTTAAATAAATATTTGAATTATATTTCGTAAGCATATTATATTTAAATAGAATATTGAGGTCTTTAAACAATTAAAAACACTTTTTCTCCCTTTGCATTTCAATTTTCAATCTCAATATTTAACATAAAACAAAAGCAATCCTTTGAATATTAAATTTTTTAGTAGAATTTTTTTTCCCAAGTTAATTAAATATTAAAATCAATTTACATTTATTTGAAGATACGATCCAAGCTAGAAAAAATTCATAGGTCCACTTGTGAATGCGATACGACACCTGGACCTGAAACAAACACACTCACACACAAGTATTATTAGTAAAACAATACAAAATTCTTATTTAGTAAAGTTGGGAAATGGAAAATTTTATTATACCAACCATGGATATATTATTATATGGATATTTTGGTGAGTCAATCTATAAATGGTCCAAGCATTCCGTATCACTTCAATTAATTCAAGCTCATAATAATATATAATTTATAATTTAATTTAAAATAAATTCTATATTAATTAACAAGAAAATAAGCTAAAAAATATCAAGTTGTTATGAATATAAAAGCATTCATAATCGTTCTTCTCAGTTTTCTAAATGAAACCTTAATTCAATCTTAGATCAATCTAGAAGAATATGAAACGTTCCATTTTTACCGACCGACGATAGTAAGGGAGGTATTGTTTTCACACCAAATTTCACATGTGGAGATTTTTACATATCTCCACGAATCATGCATTTTCTAAACAGAAAAAAGTATTTTTAGCATGATGTCTGTCCGTCCGTCTGTCCGTCTGTCCGTCTGTCAGTCCGTATAGATGTGTACACCCTGAACGGCTCAACCGATTTTGATGAAATTTGGTATATTTACTTAATGCATCAGTGGTATAAATTGATCAACTTTTGGTGCAAATCCGGAAACCGGAAGGGGTAGTATTAGCGATCGACGATAGGAAGGGAAGGGTTATTTTCACACCAAATTTCACATGAGGAGATTTTTTATATATCACCACGAATCATACACTTTGTATTGGTATTATCCTCGGGAAAATTATATTTATTAGTTTTTTCTTGATTTAAAATTATATGACGTCATCCAGCCATTCATTACGTCACATCCTGGTCTTACATATATATTATAATTAGTTTTTTCTTGATTTAAAATTATATGACGTCATCCAGCCATTCATTACGTCACAGCCTGGTCTTACATATATATTATAAATAAAATAAAATTTAAAATATTTATGTTATATGCCTATCTGTTTTTTATTACATTAATAGATATATTAAAATTATTTGAAATTGTTTCTGTAGCTGGAAATTAATTTACTTCAAATTGTCGGGCGGTTCGGACCTGGCCACAGGTCAACTTATTTTGTAATAAAGTTTTAATTATTTAAAATGTGTTTATATTTGTATATCTATTAAAAAATTAAACTATGGGGGGGGGGGCACTGAAAAGTTTTATTTTCGGGGAGGCATCCTTGTATAAAGATTGGAAACCGCTGATCTATATATAGTATATTTTGTTTATAATAAACTATACTTAAAATTAAATGGAATCAACATGAATCTTAATAACTTAAATTAGCACAACACATACTTTTTTGTTGAGATTGCACTTTGAGAGCATTTGCCCAACAAAGATTTTATCAAATGGCTTTTGTCTAGGCAAATGCTATTTCCTAGTTAAATTAAAATGAAATAATAGTTGAAGCTATTTGGCAAGGCAAATGGCTTTTACCTAGGGAAAGGCTATTTTCCTAAAATTGTCATCTATCTACAACATATATATATATATATATAATATATTTACTAACATTATACATATAGAATACAATGAAAAAAAAACAACCAAGAAAATTTGATAAACAAGCCAATTCTAGGAGCTCACTAGTCATATAAAATGTATAGGTAAAGAAAAGTTAAAAGTTAAGTTAAATTTGCATTCGTTTTGATGGTGTCTACACATATCAGAAATATACGAGTGATTTTTCTCTATCTATTAGAGTAAATCCCTTGGGAGTTGAATGCATGCAGACGGAGGCCTTTTTCAAATGGATTTTCTTATCAGCATTTTAAATCTTCTTAAAATGATCAATGATGGATTGATTTTTCAAAGTGAAAGTAGTATTATATATATATATATATTATAAAAAAAGAGAAAAAAATTAAATTTAGATAAATTGATTTCATGTATTAGATTAGATACAAATATACATAAAATATTCTAAACTAATTTGTTAGATATTCATTAAATTATATAGAAAATGAGTTAATTTTAAAAACAAAGATATCAAGAAATTCGTCAATTAAAATAAAAGTACCGGGACCCGGAGCCTCGGCTCGGTAATTAAGTTAAACAAATGATTCATTATTATTGGGTTTGGCTGGTAATATTAATACCTGGGACACCGAGCTCTCGCTCGACCCTTTAAAAAATATTGATATACAATTCTTTAATTATTTATTACAATTATTAAATGTTGCATCATTGCATCAATCTGATTAAAATGAATGGAACTGGGGTCCTCAATAATACAAACAAACAATTTTAGCTAGCATAATAAAATTAATCCAAGTAATATTGTCTATTTCTATTCGACACTATTTTCAGTTAATTTTACAGCCAAACCCAATAATTATTAATCATTTTTGTTTAACTTAATTACCAAGCCGCGGCTCGGGGTCTCAGTACTATATATATATATAAACAAACAAACACAATTTTAGCTAGCATAATAAGATAAGATAAATGCAAATTATATATTAGGTTACATACAAATACATGAATTATATTTAATAAAAGAATAATAGTAATAGAACGAGATTTTATTGAGAAACATAAAACGTAAAGTATTAATAATAAATAAAATTGATAACTTTTATTTGCCAGAGAACCATGGTTAAAGCCAAAATTCAATTTCTAAAAGTATAGTGTATTAATTGTCTGGTCACGTCTGGAAAATTGAAAGGCCTCTAGAGAAGGGATGTTGCTGAGTCAATTTCTAACATTTTGTTACACAGAAGCAGACAAAAAAAAGCGACCCATCACTTGCTTAATTAACCAGTTGCAATACAGATATTACAACGAGAACGAAACATTTTTGATAAAATTATTTTTTCTTATTCGATTAATGATTTTTTATCACATTTTTCAATTTTATTCATAACAAATTAATAATATGTATATATAGTTCTCATTTAAAATTATTTAATGTTTATAGAGTTAGAATTTTTTAAAGAGTAAATTGTTAATTTATTTTTATTCATAAAATAGAAATATTTTTTTTTTAATTTTTGATGTTTTTTAATCAAGCTTAATTGAAATTAACATCGATATGAGGTATATTTTTTTTTTTTTGATTGAGTTCAATAAGTATTGTCAATATTTAATAAAGTAGAATTCTATACATGTATACAATATCGTTTCTAACCCACTCCAAAATCACTGAATATATACATATATTATTCACTTCTAATGTTCTCTTCCATTTATATATATATATACCTAGATTTAATTAAATAAACCTCCAACAAGATTTAATATTCGAAATTAAAAATTTCATTGCTAAGGAGTTTATTTCATGAAACAATTGCTTTATGTTATTAAAATTACAAATGGAAGACAAAAATTCAATACATATTTATTCTCGTAATATAATTTAAAAAAATACAATATATAGGATAAAAAGAATAAAATATAATATCGTTTATAAAAAATTATAAAAGTATTACAACTGTTCTTTTTCTTAAGTTTAGGTTGCAATGTTTATATGAGCTTTTTTTTTTACTTATTTTAAGCCTTTTATGTGACCCTGGTGTCTGGTCGTATAAGTTGGGTCACTTCTATATATATATATATATATATTAGGTTTGTAGCGAGGAACTCAATTTATTGCGCCCTAAAATGAAAATGACACTATATATTTGTAAAGAAATAGAGCGACATATGAACAAATAAATACTTATTTATCATATAAAACTAAGAATTGTGTTTGTCCCCATTACATCAAAGTAAATCCTCCAACGTCAAGGATAGATCAAAGAAAATAAATTATGTTTACTAATCTATACAAATAATAGGAATTTTTTATAATAATTATAATACATAGTAATTTCAATTTCTATTTCAAATAATCATTTTAATTTCATATGGTAAATTTATTTCAGTTTAAATTTATAAGTGAAATCTTGTCAGTTATAATATCTGAGTTAATAATCAAGTTAAAAAAGAAAGTCAGGTTATATAAACCTCAGAAGAAGGGCTACCACTGTAAGAATTGACATTTACCTTTTTTTATAATCCTCAACATGAAAGTAGTTTAGCTGAACAACCACATTGCTAAGTCACTTGTAATCAATGTCTATATTCTCTCCTTCTTCATATATTATTATTATTATTTGCATCTGGACCATCTAGGATCACGCAAAGCTCCTTTATACAAGGGTATTGATGTTAAGTGTGCCCATATATTAATGTTCTTTAGGTGTTAACTTCATACTTCTTTTTTTGTGTGCTCATGAAGATCCGGTGTTATTCTCATCACGAACCATTGTTGCTTGAATAAGGGTATTGATGTTAAGTGTGCCCATATATGAATGTTCTTTAGGTGTTAACATTTATTCTTCTTTTTGAGTGCTCGTGAAGATCCGCATCCTCCAGGTGACGGGTGGATTGGGTACCAACTGGAGTTATTCTCATCACAATCCATTGTTGCTTATTTTAAGGTAGTCCTGCTGGTGCAGGGTTGTATAGAACCAGTGCTTGTCAGTTCCTGGAGCCGGAGGCAGCTGATGTTAAATTGAATTTATTAGAAAAATCCGTTCTTGGTTAGAATCGAACGCCGACTTGTTGTGTAGAAGGTTGCCACGCTACACTCTCGGCCAAGCCACCTCCCATAACATTATATTATATATCACTGCATTCTTGGCCTACGGACTGTATTTTACAATAATTACTATAAATCAATGTATTTTAATAGTTTATATCTTAAAATAAAATAAAAAGATAAACAATTGACAAATGATTAAAAATAAATCATTATTTTGTAGGTGTGTGTGGTTTAAGTTTTTATTTATTATATAAATTAATTTCAAACTAGAAATTCCATTCACTTTATTTTGAGACATTAGAGCAAATAATCGATACAATCAGAATTGGTTGGATTGAAATATATCTAATTTTGTAAACACACACATCCTATCAGGAACACCTGAGGTTTCGAAACTAAGAATTACCAATTAACTCTGATATATTGTTCATCGTTAATTATTCTAATTAATATTTTTATAAACCAGGGCCATACCATTCTCCCATTTAAGTTGATGAAAATCACCAAATTATTTATTAAAATTATCTTTTCCCCCTGTTTTTGAAATTATTTATTTACTCTCACTAGAATATTAGTCGAGTTAGTAATTTTTATAAAGAAAAAAAAATGTACATTATAAAGATGCGTAAAAAAAAGTTGTATGTTTTGTAAAATCACCCAAATTTTTTTTCTTCTTGTGATGCATGATGATTAAACTCCAGTAGAATTTGCACAAAGGAGGTGGGGATCTGCAACATCGAGGGGTGCAAGGCGCTCTGTTTATTGTTTAATAGAATTTGCCCTTAATGTTTTTATGAGATACAATCTCACTTCAAAGTTGTTAAAAAGATTTATTCATTAAATTTATTCTGGTATTTAATTTCTTTAAATTTCAAATAAAAAGTAAAGTTAAACCTAAAAACAAAGTAGGAAGGTTAACAAACTCTACAAATAGACAATACCTTTGTACCTGACCAAATTTCCTGAATGACTATTAGATTTAATGAAGAAAAATCTAATTTTTAAAATTCATTTCTACCATTTCTAGAATCAAAAAATCTTTTTTTTTGACCTTAAGGTAAATATAAGCGTCCAGAATTATATTTCAACTTTTAATTATTTTATCAATGTAATACGTTATTAGACTATATCTGGGATGATTATTTAATTATTCTCAACTATTTTCTTCTGATCCAAGATTTAAAATTCAAAGAGACTATCCTTCTGATAAATATAATGTCTTTTAAAGCACAACCATAGAAGTATGTGACCCCCCAATCTCCCTTAAGAGTCCCTTCCAATCTAGCCCTCTTCCCCCCCCCCCCCCCCACTCTAGTTTGAAAAGCTAGCTCAAGTGGGATTTCTAATGTATCCTTGGCGATTTATATCCAGCACAAGAGGGATCGATTTCGCCTCTTTTTCCTTTTCGATCCTCCCAAGTCTGGCGATCTGTTTGAAAAATCTCTCTATGCATATTTTTACTTTTTAGAAAGAAATAATTTTTTTTTTTACAAGATAATGAAATTTTTATGTATAAATAATAATTTTCAATTTAAAAATATTGTTTCTGTCTATTTAAATAAATATAATAACTGATACTGAATAAATATTTTTATTTGAAAGAAGGTAAAAGTTTTAAATACTCGAATAAAATAATTATTGATTTGTAAATATTAAATAAATAAAAATATATTTGCTTTTAAAGAGGAGACTATTGATTTAAAAAAAAAGTACTCATTATAGATTGATGAGTACTAAACTCAACAGTTGGATTCTAGTGCAGCTAAAAAACGGCCGGTTACTATTCGTTTATTTATTTAGTATATATATATATATACATGTATAAAGGCATGAGTTGTTAGTTACAAAAGTGTTTTGTTGTTCCTACCTAAACATGTGTAAACAACTAAACTCGTGTATTACTAGGAACTCATCCAACATTTCATGAATATATATGAATGTGGGACTAATCTATGAAAAGAAAAATTCTATCTAATCTGAATTTCAAAAACAAATTCGTTTAATCATTTCCTTAAAAAAATAAAAATATTTTTAAAAAGCATTACGATTCATTTTATTTTTAACTTTTATAAAGTGAAAGATTCATGAAGATAAAATTTCGTTCCATGTTCATGGTTGACTTTTCCGGAAGGATGTAATTTTGTATTTGAAATCTTAAGTTTTTTTTCTGCTGACAAAACTTATAAACTAAAATACATTACATTTATCATGTGATATTAAAATATTAAAATTATTCAAATTCTTATTTGCAAACATTTCCGATGACACACACAGACAACTTTCTTATCATTTATTAATTTATTCTATTGATTATATGTGTATAAATAATGTAGAAAAATAATACATTTTTATTTGAAAATTTACTAATCAAATTTTTTTGTTGTTTTTCAGGTAAACAATTTTGATGACATTTTCTCTCTACTCAATCACTAAAATTCAAGGTAATAAAATAACTTTTATTCTACCCACTCATAATTTTATAAAATAATTTATGCTCATTATTCTTGAAAATATAAAAATATTAAAATAAATATATTAAAAATGAATATTAATAAAAAAATACATAATAAATTAAATAATTTTTTTATTTAAGTATTTTATATAAAATAATTTTTAATTATAATGGAATTTTGTAAATTAAACCACATATTGATATTTGTTATTGTAAATTTATTCAAAAAAAAAAAAAAAAAAAAAAAAAATACAAACATATACACAACGTTTCGATTGCTACTTCTGCAATCGTTATCAAGTGACTGCACAGTTCGAGTGTCCAGTGACAATTTTTAATTATTTTTAAATGACCACTTCACTTATATTTAATATTTAATAAGTAATTTTCAATAAATGCGAAAGGCTACTAAAATGAGTATAGATCCCCAAAATAAATAAAATCAATTAAATAAAACAAAAATCATCTTTAATTATTGTTATTACTATAATTTTTACTATCTCGCCAGAGATAGTATTGCGATCATGAAAATTTTCGATGTTGAGATTTTGATGTTTTTATACGTTTTGAAGGTTCCTGGATCATTTTCACTAAGGTTGAGAAAAATGTCTGTCTGTCTGTGTGTGTGTGTGTGTGTGTGTGTGTGTGTGTGTATGTATGTATGTAGACAAGATTACGCAAAAACGGTTTGAGCTAGAATGATGAAATTTGGTACATGGACATTATTCAAAATTCATAGTTTTCTATCAACTTTTGAGAAATGTAGCTCAACCGGAAGAGGGTCATTACCTACAACGTTTTGATTTTTTTTCCTCCAAAGTGACGGTAAAAATAAAAATATATGTTTGATAATTTTTCACATGATTAATAATTGTATAAAACTGCTATATATAGAATTTCAGCTTGATTGAATTGCTGAAAGTACCAGAATTAATTTTTTAACACTGCAAATCTCAGGCGCCAACACGTGGTGCCATCAACAAAGAGCCAAACATGCACTGGTTTAATATTTATTATTTATAATTTATAATTAATTAAATTTAATTTAAATATAATATATTATGTTATTTAATCCAATTCAAATTGCGAGATAGTCGAGTGGAGACACTCCAGCTAATTTTGATATGAGAGTATATAGAAGAGGGGAGTGTAAAGTCAATTTTGCTAATTAGATTTTGATAATTAAAAATATTGACTTTTGTTATATTGGCTTTTCTTTAAAATACTTTAATAAACATACACACAGGAAAGTTTTTTTTTTTCCCAAATAAGGGGACTATATAATTTCCTTCTCTCCGAAAAAAAAGTGTTGCCTATATATAAGATAAATTCAGATGACTAAATGAAATGTTTGTGAATAATCAGACCGAAACGAAATGTGAATACATCGCTCAACAAAACAGAGTATGTCTATTTATTTCCTCATGATTAGAATATGGAGAGCGTCTCTAATATAAATAAATATAAATAATCAAATAAAGAGTATTTTATAATTTGAATAAACAGATAAAACTATAGATAAATTTACAAAACAAAGGGTCTGTTTGCTTTTAAGGGTGGTAAAAAAAATATGGTGCCGCTCTGTTTTCAATCCACCCTCACACCAACCCTCGTTCCTCTATCTCTCCACTCTTTCTTTCTGGGAGCATTTATAAAAGCATATATTTTTCACTTTTTCTCAAATTCAATAAATGCTTAAGAAAAGTACGAATATATATATATTTTTTATGAAGAATGGAAAAAAATAATTAATAAATTTAACTAGAGTGGAATGAGAAAGGAAAAAAAAACAACATTATATTTCAAATAGACCCAGCCAAGTTTCTTTATTCTAAATAACTTTTGAAATTTTGTTTTAAAGAGTTAAAAAAAAAAATAAAATAAAATACAAACACAAAACGGGTGTATTTTTAAGATGGGCCGCTTTCAAAAGATATAGATCTAACCAGGCAGCAAAGTTTGAGGCTATTCTAAAAACAGATAAATTTTTTTTTTCTCATTTCATATTATTTTTATATCATTTTTTATTTTGTTTTGTTTTTACTTTTTTTTTTAAATTCATTTCAAATATATTATTTTGATAAATTACGATAATTTATTTTTAATCAATAATACCATAATAGTAATATTTGCTCAGAATTAATAATAGTAATAGAATATTTACAAATAACATATTATTATTATTATTATTATCAATATGTTAAGATTGGAATTGAACTCTATTATTAATCGACATACTCGATAGTTGAATTTTAATTTATTATTATATTAATGTATGTTTAATATTATTTGGATTTAATTATTATTTTGTTTATTCAATTCTTACTCTGATTCAAATATTTGTTTATAAAATTAAATTAGATATTTTCTTGAAGAAGAGCAATAATACAAATATATACAAATTAGTTAGATATATACAATTATTATAAATAAATCATTTCAATATTGATAATAATGTTATTATTTTTTAAAAACAGAAATGTTATATGAATTTAAAATAATATTATAATTTTTGACATTTAATTTTAAATCAAAATAATAATATCTCGTTGAAGATTTATTTATCTATCATTTAACGAGAGATAACATCAAATATTTTATAGTTTTGTCCCAAATAGGCCTATCATTATATTATCATTCGAATCCTTATGGTTAAAGTTTCAAATTTGCCATTGTTTTTCGTCTACCATAATTTTCTTTCACGATGTTCAATTTACCGGACTTTTATATGCTATATTTTTCGTATCAACGCTATAGGTCGTTTATCACCCAGCGCGATCGACCCAACGAAAACAACAAAAGTTCTCGACCCAGATCAGATGGGTATCACTGATTAAATTATTAAATAATCTCACGGGGGAAGACAATTTGTAATCAGAGTTGCGTTTTATAGTTTTCATGTTGTTTTATTACAAATATTATATTCTGCTCATCCACTTGAAAATCAAAATTAATTAACGTAGAACAATTGATGAGAGAGAAAAAAAAAATGGAGAAGATAATCGAAATTCAAAATGTATATTCAATTTACTTTGTTATTATATTATTATTATTATTTTGCATACATTAAAATTGAATAGGAATTGGTAAAACAATAGAATCACTTTAAACCAGGTGGGGTGCATGAAACTTTCGAATCAATTATACTCTCTCCTTGAATCTCTGTATTTTAGTTAATCAGTGATTTACTGATTACTCTATCTAACTTGTATCTCCAGTGGTTTCCAATTCCTCTTCCCATTAGAACTCTGTATTCCACAAGTAATCTAGTTTATTTAGTACCCTAACACATTAATTTAAAAAAACTTCTCTTTTTCCATGTTCATTAAAAAAAAAAAAAATTAAAAAAATAATGTTTATTTAAAATTAAATTTTTTTTTTTATAAATTCATTTGTTTATTTAAAAATATCCTATTTGCATAAAATATTCCATAAAAGTTATAAACTAAAAATATAATTGAAAAATTATACTGATAACTGATAATTTGGGATAATTTTTTTTTTTATCTTCACATTTTCTCTTTTACTATTGCGTGTTGGCTTGTGACTTATAATATATAAACATTATATTTATAAATACAATTATTTTATATTATTATAACAATGGTGATCTTGTGTGTAATTTAAATAAAACACTATAATATAATAAAATGAATTTTATAATTTAAAAATGAATAATAGCCTAGTTTAGTATTAATTACATTGGTACATTAAAATTGGAGTCAAGAAGTCAATTCATAAACTTATAATAAAACTGATAATTCAATAAACTAATTATTCAATAGACATATATTACAAAAATGAATAATGCAAATATATCCCAGACTTGTTTAAAAATTGGCTTTAAAAGGGAAAATAAAATTAAAATACATAATTTCAAAAAAGAGAAAATGCAATCGGTTTTATAAGTATTGAAACATTTAAATATGGTTAATCTTATATATAAAATTCTCGTGTCACAAAACTTTGAAATGATACTCCTCCGAAACGGCTGGACCGATTCTTATGAAATTTTTTATGCATATTCAGTAGGTCTCAGGGCATGTCAGACTTCTTTTATTAAACCGCTAATTGGTAAGGTATGTCCAGGGGGAAATATTTAAATAAAAATAGTTTAGTTACAATGCTAGATCATAGAGGCACTGCTGGAGATAATTTGACATGTATATATATCGTAATAGGAGACTTGCAAACAAAAGTGTTTTTTTTTAAGTATTATATATTTTTTTTACAAATTTATTAATTTTTATTATTTTAATATTTTATTAAATAATTTTATTTTATTAAATTAAATTTTATTATTAAATTTTATTTTATTAAATTTTATTTTATTAAATTTTATTTTATTAAATTAATAATTATGTCAATTAATTTTTTTTGCATAAATAAACATATATAAAAAACTATAGAGATGGGACAGGGTAGGAGTTAGATGGTTATAGCTCAGAATAGGGACACTCGGGGGGTACAGGGGGCGGAGCCCCCGTCTAGGTGCGGAGAGTGCCGAAGGCGCTCGGAGCAGCTAGTAATATATATATATGTAAGATTTGCGTAGTTACCTCTATTCAAATGAAAGACTTCAACGTTTAATTAATAGAAAAGGATTTATTGAAAAAAACACAATGAAACATACATCACAATATAAACGTAAAACAATATAAATTAGTTCGTGGAGCGGCCGTGGATGCTGACTCTATCGTGGTTCGTCTCGTAATCATGGCGTCTACCTCCTTGTACCTGCGATTTTCACAAATTACTTGATTAAAAAAAAATAATGAATAAAAGATAAAATAACCTAAATTTTTATTAATAATGCATGTTTATAAAAAAATCAATCAAATCACTAAACTATAAATGTTGTGTAATTTGTTCTCTTTCATCTCATATCAACATTTTTTATATTTATTCTCCGTTAAAATAAAGTTAACATAAATTTAACTAAAAGGGATTTTAATATCATTAATCTCTTTGGTATAAATCTATATTTATATTTATATAATAGAATTAGAATAATAGAATAATAGAATTACAAATTCCTATTATCTTTGCAAATTATATAAATTAGATTAAGTACAGGGATCGGCTGAAAATCAAAATTTGATGAAATATTATAAAGTGGGCCACTAAGTTCCCGTTGTTTTTCAAAGCCAATTCCAGTGATAATTACTGCTCGAATGTGACATAACCAAAACGTCTTGAACCATGCTTAGGCAAATGCTTTTGGTTGTATGAATATGTCATGGAGATTGCCAGGTCTACGTCACATTTTCGCTTTAAAGGTTTTATTGTGTATTTGGTGAAATCAGAGAACAGTGTTATTTATTGTGAGCTGTTTAAACCAAACGAAACCTTTACTGGGAACGGTATTGAACTCAATTGATGCGATTGAGCCAAGCACTGCGCGAAAAGCAGCCACAATACGAGTAAAGACACGAAAAAGTGATTTTACAGTATGACACCGCTTGGGCTTACGTTGCCAAACCCGTTAAAACCTACTTAGAAACGCTTAAATGGCAAGTCTTACCCCACCTCCCATATTCCTCGGATATTGCACTGTCCGATTATTACTTGTTCCGTTTGATGGCACATGGTCTGGCTAATCAACAGTTTCGCTTATATAAAAACATCTCTTGAATCGTAAATAACTTCAAAAGACGAACCAGACGGTATTTGCCAGAAAGCTAGGAAAAGGTTGCCGCAAGCGATGAACAATATTTTGAATGATTTTTTTGTAACCATTTTTACTATCTCGCCAGAGATAATATTGCGATCATGAAAATTTTCGATGTTGAGATTTTGTTGTTTTTATACGTTTTGAAGGTTCCTGAATCATTTTCACTAAGGTTGAGAAAAATGTCTGTGTGTGTGTGTATGTATGTAGACAAGATTACGCAAAAACGGTTTGAGCTAGAATGATGAAATTTGGTACATGGACATTATTCAAAATTCATAGTTTTCTATCAACTTTTGAGAAATGTAGCTCAACCGGAAGAGGGTCATTACCTACAACGTTTTGATTTGTTTTCCTCTAAAGTGACCGTAAAAATAAGATATATGTCTGATAGTTTTTCTAATGATTAAAAATTGTATAAAACTGCTATATATAGAATTTCAGCTTGATTGAATCGCTGAAAGTACCAGAATTAATTTTTTAACACTGCAAATCTCACGCGCCAACACGTGACGTGGTGCCATCAACAAAAAGCCAAACATGCGCTGGTTTAATATTTATTATTTATTATTTATAATTTATAATTAATTAAATTTAATTTAAATATAATATATTATGTTATTTAATCCAATTCAAATTGCGAGATAGTCGAGTGGAGACACTCCAGCTAATTTCACAATAAAATAGCGTTTTCATAAAAAAAAACAGTTACGGGACACGCGGTTGTATTGGGAGATAAAAGAATGGCGCAAAACCTATTTAAGGGGAAAGGACAGACAATGTAGCATGGAATGTAAGATAGATGAGAAAAAATAGGAGATGGATGAGAGTAGCTCAGGATGAGGACATTTGGAGAAATGTGGTTGCTGCAGCCAAGAACTTTAGCGTTTCTTAGAGCCACACATAAAGATGGATAGATAAAAATGATATTTGTAAGATTAACAAAACGATTTTTAAATTAAATAATTTTAAATATTAATTTTTATATAAAAATATTTATATAAATTTAATAATCAATGATCTGATTTGATAGGTCCGCTTATTCGCTTGCTATGAATTGTGTTCATTTACTTCATTATTTAAGCAATTTTTTAAATTTTTTTTTATTAAATATGAGTATCATACTATTGCATATAAATTTGAAAAAAAAAAATTGTATGTCATTTATTATTACATGATCGATGAATCTTCACAACCTTTCTCTCATACGCAATAAGAAATTAAATTATTCATCATTTTCAAACACATCCACATTTGTATAAAGGATTGGAGGGAAAATCCACTCCAACTTTGATGACGTTTATTTATCAAATAAACTGGATCTGTTTTCCTTCAAATAGACGTTATTTATATTTTAATCAATCTTCATGAAGAAAGTGTGACTAAATAATTGAGCATATTTTTGGGTGAATTAAAATGAATTAAGTCGATATGTTTAAGCTTGATCTTCACTTTAAGATAAATATTTTAAAAGGCAATAAAATTTGTAACATGATGCTTATAATAGTTAATTAATATCATATTAATTTCTTGTAACATATATATTTATGTTTATTTGTATTTAAAACTTTTGGTGCAAATCCGGAAACCGGAAGTGGTAGTATTAGCGATCGACGATAGGAAGGGAAGGGCTATTTTCACAACAAATTTCACATGAGGAGATGTTTTACATATCACCACGAATCATGGACTTTCTATTGGTTTTATCCTCGAGAAAAATCATCTTTATTAGTTTTTTCTTAATTTAAAATTATATGAAGTCATCCAGCCATTCATGACGTCTCAGCCTGGTCTCTTACATCTATATTATAAATAAAATAAAATTAAAAATATTTATGTTCTATCCATATGTGTTTTTTATTACATTAATAGATATATTAAAATTATTTGAAATTGTTTCTGTAGCTGGAAATTAATTTACTTCAAACCGTCGGTCGGTTCGGACCTGGCCACAGGTCAACTTATTAATTTTTATTCGCAATTTGAGTTATCCTTATTTATTATTACTGGAAAGTAGAGGAGGGATGAGAATAACCTGAATAACCTAGCTAAGTTGTTTCTAATGTTAATTTACTAAAATAAACAAGACTAAAAAAAGAAATTAGATAATATATTTATTACTCTATTTGAGGAGAGATGACGGAATCCAAGATGACAAGGGAAGAGGAAACTTAATTGCCAACCCACTGCCAAGTAATTAATAATTTATATTTAATCAATATCGAACATTTATGGCTCAAATTGATTAATACGTAAAATATACAAAACTATTTTGTATTATGTTTAGTCTAGTACTTAATTTACTTATTTACTTAATATAAAAATTATTATTATTTAATAGAAAAAGTTCATTCATTCTTAAAATTAAATCAATAATTTTTAAAAATCATATTTTAAATATCATATAACTTATATTTACTATATATATACTTTAAACATAAATATTGAGGATTCGATATCTTATTAAAAAATTTCAGGCATATTTGTCAGGAATTGGTTAATACTATTGGTGAATTTATTAATTGCATTAATATATGTATTTCTCTCACCTCTCTCTTTATCCTATTTTATTCATATCTATGTTTGTGTGATCTTTGATTATGTTTAAAACAAAAATAGAATAATCTGGAGTGTCTCTATTCGACTATCTCGCAAATTTGAATTGAATTAAATAACATATATTAATTTAAATTAAATTTAATTAATTAAATTATAAATTAAAATTAATAAATAATATTTATTGAACCAGTGCATGTTTGACTCTTTGTTGATGGCACCACGTCACGTGTTGGCGCGTGATTTGCAGTGTTCAAAAATTAATTCTGGTACTTTCAGCGATTCAATCAAGCTGAAATTCTATATATAGCAGTTTTATACAATTTTTAATCATTAGAAAAACTATCAAACATATATCTTTTTTTGCGGTCACTTTAGAGGAAAACAAATCATAACGTTGATAGAAAACTATGAATTTTGAATATGCCCATGTACCAAATTTCATCGTTCTAGCTCAAACCGTTTTTGCGTAATCTTGGTTACATACATACACACATAAACACACACACAGACATTTTTCTCAACCTTAGTGAAAATGATTCAGGAACCTTCAAAACGTATAAAAACATCAAAATCTCAACATCGAAAATATTCGAGATAGTAAAAATGTAAATATTCAATTTCACTGCAATCATTCTCTCTCTCTCTCTCTCTAATTAAAATTCTTTATTTCTTTCCTTAAAAAGATGACATTTAACAAATGACTACGACTAATTGAAATTTTTTTTTTCTAAATAATTATTAAAAACCTCAAATTATAATTAATCTCTTCAGTCTAAAGAGATTCCATCCACACACACACACACAGGCCAGGCAACACAATAAATTATTCAAACATTCTGATGAATAAAGCTTATTAACCAATTAAGCCAAAGCTTAGTGCACAATGAAAAGAAAAAGAGCAAGAATATTTTAAAATTATTTTGTTATCATTTTTTATATCTGATGATTGAATTTTAATGGGTTAAAATATTGAATATTGAAATATTGTACTGGAAATTTATATTTAAATTTGATCAGATGAACTAGTTGTAAAATTTCATACAATTATTGTATAAACAATTACTCATATATTATTTAGGATGTGGAAAATTGTTCAAATTGGAATAGTTATAGGTCTATTTTCAATTTGCTCAAGAATAAATAGTTATAGAAATTGATGCAAATATTAAAAATTTTATATTATATTTTTATAATCTAATAATAAAATATAAATTAATATTTATTAGGGTTCTCATCTGAAATTAACTTTTTTGATTTTTCTGATTTGGATTTGTATTTGATCTTTGCATCAAAACGTTTGATTTTTTGAATTTCATACAAAATCACAACAACCAGAACAACCTAAAAGAGCAAGCCCTAACCACGGGAGTGCAATAGATTTCACTAATATGATTGGATCCACTATGCCTGTTTAAAAGGCCCTAGGCATAGTTTGTATCAGCAGGCTATTCCCATTTAGAATTGTTCTGGATTATCTCTCTAAATATCAGTTCCCTTCGATCTACATCAACTACACTCTGCGGTAGAATTCATACCTGCTATGTCCTGCTTATCCAATCCACTTTTGTTAATTTATTATTATATATTCTTAAGTTAATCTAAATATTAGTTGAACCAAAGCAAGCATCCAATGATTTAAAAGAGGTTATCTCTGAAATTCCTTAATAAAAAATAATTAAAACACTGTTTTCAGTTATGAAATGAGAAGGGATTCACAGTCAGTAGAGAGTAAAAAAAATTGTAATTGAAGCCCGCCGTTTTTTAAAATAATTAAATTATTTTATAGATTATAAAATAAAAATTATTGTATTAACATTAAAAATATTGAAATAATAGTTTGATTTAATAAATTAAAATATTATAAACATTTTTATAGTGGGAATTTCTCAGGGAGGTAGGGACGTCAGATAGGCGACAACTTTTATTCCAAATGTTCTCTCCCTACCTGTGATGTCATGAAGGGCTGCGTGACGTTTAAATTGAGGAAAAACTAATGAAGATGATTTTTTCCAGAGATGTGATCAATAAAACTCGATTTTTCTTTATAAATACTACTTATGGTGTGAATTTCAAAAAAATCGATAGAGCGGTTTCTGAGAACACATTTATAAATATATATACATACATACATACAATTTTAGCTAGCATAATAAGATTAGATAAGTAAACCTCAATTCCTATAAGATCTTTTATCTCTATAATCTCCATCATCATTCCTGATTCTTAAAAAATGTATTCTGGAATACTTTAATTTCGCTAAACTCTATCTATAAATTATTTAATATTGACCCTAAAAAACAATATATAATTTATTAATTTATTAATTAATTATTAAGTAAAAAATTCAATAAATATAATATACCTAGTACTAAATCATTAATTATAATAAAATGTCAAATTTAAATTTTATTTGACTTGCATTTTCCTATCTGCCACGCTAAATAAAGATCGATGATTACTTATATTTAGTGAACTATATATTACCTGGAATAGGTATAACAATCTCGATAAATGGGATATATTTTTGTTGTAAAATATTATAACTAAAGGGACTGATGTTTATGCAACCAGTTATAAAATATTTCTTCTTTTTTAATTGAAAATGAGATTTTGTTTTGGTGAAAATTTATGTATTCAATTTTTAGTTTATTTATTGATGATCTAATAAATTTTTTCTAAGCAAATAAAATAAACCTAAATTTATTTATTTTAATAAAATCTTTATAAGTGAAATATTTTTGTCGTATATTCTGCATATAACAACTTTTTAACATATTACCTGGATATGTACCTAAGCATATATTTGAAAATGAAATGAGATGAATCTTTCTATAACTGTAGATATCCACGATCGTAATTTATTAAAAAAAAATCTCTTTTGAAAACGAAACATAAAGAATCAAAGTAACATTGATAAAGAAGACGTTCTATTTTGATAAAACACTTTCTAATCAAGTTCAAACGCAAAAAAAGACATTATTTATTCGTTTTTTTTTCTCTTACTCCTTCCCCACACTCAATAAATTGAATGTCGGAAACGAAAATAAAACAAAATATAGCATGAGTCCATAAAGACGGTTTTTTTAATTACTTGAAAACAGGAATTATGTTAATTGATTCTTTTTTATAAAAATAAATATTTTTAAGGCTAAAAAAATAATTAATTAAAATATTCGAAGGTAAATCGAAAAGGAAAAATTGATTTTATAGATGTTTATTATATAAATAATAATATAATAACAATTCAAATTTTAATTTTCAAAAATTTGACAAAATCTTTTAGTTAAATATTATACTCTTTTTATTAATTATTTTGTACTTTTTTCATAAGGTTTGTTTCCTTTTTATCTTATCTTATTATGCTAGCTAAAATTGTTTGTTTGTATATATATATATATATATATATATATACCCGAGGCTCGGTAATTAAGTTAATAAAATGATTCATTATTATTGGGTTTGGCTGGTAATATTAATACCTGGGACACCGAGCTCTCGCTCGACCCTTTAAAAAATATTGATATACAATTCTTTAATTATTTATTACAATTATTAAATGTTGCATCATTGCATCAATCTGATTAAAATGAATGGAACTGGGGTCCTCAATCATAATAACAGATTCACCGAATCGCCATTCAAATAATAACATACAAATAGAAAAGCAGGCGTGTTGATATAAAATATATACCTGGGACACCGAGCTATCGTTCGACCCTTTAACAAATTTATACAATTTATTATTATATACTTTACAATTTTCAACGAACTTTTAGCTCGTTTATAAATCTGTGTAAAATATACATTTAATATAAATAATCAAAGCAATTTGGATGCATACTTTAAATGAAGGTTTTTTTTAACCTGGAGATGAACGTTGACGGAGGTACAAAAATTGTAATTCAATAATACATATATTATAATAATATAAATAATAATATTAAAAAAAAAATCAATCAATTTCAGTAGAATTGGCTAAATTTTCGTCAAAGTAATTAAAATAAATTGTAATTTCTTGAAATAATAATAATAATAATAATAATAATTTGTTGAGCCCTTTGCAAACATTTTTTCTAAGCTAACCAAATTCACATTTAAAATAAATAATATAAATTCTTTTCTATTATTTCTATTCTATTTAAAATAAATATCTCTTATTTTAAGTTATTGTAATGATATGGCAATGTTTTAAAAATATAGAATAAAAAAAATAAAAAAAATAGAATAGTTTGGATAGAATTTCGATGAGAATAGAAGCTAGTGTGTCTAAATTTACGCCCCAATGCCTTAATCCTTTTAGGCTATCCCTAAGGATGATCCTCCCAGGCTCAAATTCTACGCAAAAGTGTTGGTTCAGATAACTATAGTTTGAAATGTTGAGCGTGAGAGATGATGATCCCACCCATCCATAGGGTTAAGGGCCTGTCGAGCGTGAAACCGGAGATCCCACAGGTTCAATTTCCGACTTAGTCCCGGAATTTTTTTCTTCTACATTTAAATAACATTTTCTTATTTAATTAAAATAAATTAACATTCTTTATCTTTATCAAAAACAAGATTAAACTTATTAAAGATTTATTAATCAAAGAACTGTCGCTTTGAAATCCAGTCTAATTAAATAATCATTAGTAATTTTTATAAATATATTTATAAAAAATAATATTGTTTTCTTTTTTTTTCTTTTCTTGTTTTTTTTTCTGTTATATTTTATAATGCTTTAAGCTTATGATATACGAAAATGATAAATAATAGATAAACCCATATAAGATTATGGAAAGGTCTCACTCAAGAAATGAATTAATTATTGATGTAAACGAGGAATATAAGGGAAGGTTCGCTTGTCTTTTAAGAGATCCACATTCATTTTTAAAATCTTCTCGCTTTACCTAAGAATTGTGAATACGATGCAACATACCGTTTGTAGGTGAAACTTTGTTGCTTCATGTTGATATTCCAAGGGTTTATTTTTTCATTTTGTATTAGAGACTAAACATAGTCTGGTAAGGAAGGATAGAGAGGGTATGGGTGGAGTACATATTACCTTTTATAAAACAGATATTGAACCAGTGAAATAAGTTTCTATACATCAGTTGGTATTTATTTCAAAATACACAAATCAGTTTTCACTTGTGTGAGTGGATTAATGGAAACATAAAAAAAGGACATTTCTTTCCTCTTTAATAAAAAATATTCATATTTGTTAGTTGACCATCGAATTTAGCGATTTTTTTATTATTAATTATTAAATAAATAAAATAAAGAACCATAAATATTGTCAATTAAACAATAGAATATATATATATATATATAAGTTATGGACCTAGTTCCTGCAACGCCAGCAGAATTCATGACGTCATGATTTCTGCAAGTGCAGCACTAAATTACATTAATTATATAAGACGGCTTCTCGACCCCATAGTCAGTTCTTATTCAACTTACTTGAAGGCCGAAGGCTCTGCCCTTTTGCTCAGGGATTCATTGTGAATCACCTGCATTTGCTCCCAATAGATAATCACTTTGATTATCTATTCATCGTTCAGGAATCATCTAAAAGATTACCTGCATTGTTATAATCTACTATCAAATCCATATAGTGACTAGTACTTCATATGTACGGAAATTCACCAAATCCTTTGCATGATTTGTTGCTTCACGTGCTAATAGCACACTGTAATCGGTTCTGTATTATCTGTATTATTGATTATTTAATAAATTTAAATAAATTATATGTACATTAAAAATAATAATAATAATATGTTAATAATAATTTTTTTTCAACCTCTAATATTTATCCTTTTTATTGACATAGATATAATTTATTTAAGAAAGGCATAACTTATCATTTTGATATAATGAATACGTTTAATGATAAAAATTCTTAAAGTTATAAATTTCAATTCTCAACGAACCATTTTTCTCTTAATCAAATGAAACAAACCTCATTGCAACATTAAAATTAATTTATTACTTTCATCTTCATTGTCCGGTGGGGTTCAATGTATATGCCACATTTTCTGTTTTATTAACAAAAGATAAATTTTTATATTACTCAAAATAAGTCTAACAGGGATTTTTAGAAATATATATAAACGCGAATATGTCTTAAGTAATTTTTAAATAAAATAATTAGAGAAGATAGATATATTTTAAAAATAAATCAAGTATTATCAATAAATCAACCTGTCGAAGTTGAATGAAAGGGGCATGTCTTGCTTTCTTGGTTGCAATTCAAAAAACAACGAGAAAATGATAGGTGACTCCAAACTTGAGCTAAATCCCTTGATCCTCCAACTCCAAGTGTCTCGTCCCTTTACTTTTTCTCTGTCTACATTCTCAAATCAACTGATCCGAGCAAATTAGATCTTTTATTTTTCCAAATATATATATAATACAACATTTGGACAACAAAATGCAATTTTCTAAGGATTAAAATTAATTTAGATTGAGAAATTATAAATTAAAAAAAAATATATATAATATTTTTTTTATTTCTAATAAAAAATTATTTATTTATTGTAATCCGACCTCTGTTATGAATATTTAAATACAAATTGTCAATATCATCTCCTTTATCCTACAATGGCTTAATTTTTGATTCAGTTTAATATATGGGCACTTGGGGTAGTTTCCTTTGATGCCTATGACAATAATGGATTATATATAATGTTTTAGAAACATGAATTTTAATCTGGTGTATTTGGGCTTCTAAGAGCCTTAATAAATTTAAGCACGACTAATATAATATTAATACTTTAAAAAAAATTATTATTATTATTTATAAAAACAGTTTTATTTTAAATATTATAATTGTTTATTAATACAAAACTTAAATTTTCTATTTAATTTAATTTCACAAAATACCAAAGAATTCTGTGTTTGTTTCGTTTATTATTATTATTATTATTAACTTCATGCTTACAATTTTTAAAATAATCACTTTTGTTCGAAATTTATTATAACAGAAGTATTTTTTTAATGTTTTATTTTAGATTTAGGGGACGCTTCAATGATTAACAAACTTTTATATTTATCTTATCTTATTATGCTAGCTAAAATTGTTTGTATATATATATATATAGCCATGGGTTCTCAAAAACCGCTCTAACGATTTTTTTCAAATTCACACTAGGTATAGTATTTATAAAGAAAAATTGATTTTTATTGATCACATCTCAGGAAAAATACATCTTAATTAGTTTTTTCTTAATTTAAATTTATATATGGAACACGACACAAATGACATCCATATTGAAATTTGACTCCCGCCTTTTTTTAAAGGTTATTGTATTAATATTTTTTTATATTTAAAATATTTTAAAATTTTTAATTTAATTTCGAAATAAAATTAAAAATATATATTTTAATAATATTTTATAATTATAAATTACGATATATATTTATCATTCTTCCAATAAAAAAAAATATTCATTCACTTAGAAACATAACTAATAATACATATTTATGTATTATTGAGGACACCAAGTTCCATTCATTTTATTCAGATTGATGCATTGATGCAACATTTAATAATTGTAATAAATAATTAAAGAATTGTATTTCAGCTCGGTGTCTCAAGTATTAATATTACCAGCCACACCCAATAATAATGAATTATTTTTTTTAACTTAAGTACCGAGCCGAGGCTCGGGGTCCCGGTATTTATTTATTAATACATAGCTATATATTCTATATTATTTAATTATAATTTATAAATATAAAAATTTTACTCGAATTATTTCAGAAAATATTTATCAGAATACTATTATATTATCATGAAATCTATTAATATTTTTTTTTTATAAATAAAAAGTTGAATATTAATGGTACAAGTTTATTTAAATTATTTAAGGCTCCTATCTTATTATTCACTGATCTTCCAAATCATTTGGATGAGTGAGTCAATTTTCCTCAACAGAATGGTATAGTTCCTTTAGAATTCACTGACTCGAAAAATGATGTATTGGGAATTTATTAAAAAAAAAAATAATAAAATAAAAAAATAGAGAATGCAATAATATTTGAATAATCGATTATTAAGAATAATATTAAATAATAATTATTTTATTTTTATTTTTTTATAAATAAATTGAAGAGATTCATCAATTTTTCTTCTTGGAATATTTTTTTTCCAATTGATTGAATAAATAGATAATTTTAATTGATGAAAATATTTTTATTTCTGGATTTTAAAAAATTTCAATTTCATTTAATAAACAATTTTTTCCATAACACAATACCTATTAATTTAAATAAATAATTATATTAAAGTAAATTAAATATTTTGTGAATTCATTTGACTACATTATTTAATATTGGTTAATTTCAAGCTACGTGAGTTTTTCAAATTCAGGGCCTGAAATTTTAACCTCAATTACGTCTAACGATTGGGGAAGAACAATCTAGTTAGAAAAAAAAACGTGACTCGAAATTTTCGAAAGAATATGTCTTGCTGAGTTGGCTAATGTCACTTTTTATAATACGATGTTTGTGAAATGTTCTAATAACTTTAATCTAATTTAAAACTCTGAACAATTTCTTTTTATAGAATTATATCAAAAATATATGTTTATACTATAAATATCATATTTATTTCAGTATTTTAGAATGTTTTTATATTTATTTTATTGTGGCGTAGAAAGAATTTAAATATATATTTAATTTTCATACACTTTCTTGTACAAAAACGGTAAATCCTTGAAAAGTTAATTTTCAAATTTGAGTTAAGTAATTTGAACACCTCTATCTGCTAAAAATTTGGTTTTTATAAAAGAATTTAAATGATAAATATAGTGAATCATTATTTATATTGATTAATTTAATTAATTAATTTAATCTGGAATATATTCTTTGAAGAAATTCTTAAATGTCTTAAATTTATTAGATTTAGTTTTTTACTATCTCGTAAGAGATAGTATTGCGATCACGAAAATTTTCGATGTTGAGATTTTGATGTTTTTATACGTTTTGAAGGTTCCTGAATCATTTTCACTAAGGTTGAGGTTACGCAAAAATGGTTTGAGCTAGAATGATGAAATTCGGGACATGGGCATTATTCAAAATTCATAGTTTTCTATCAATTTTTGAGAAATGTAGCTCAACCGGAAGAGGGTCATTACCTACAACGTTTTGATTTTTTTCTTCTAAAGTGACTGTAAAAATAAAGATATATGTTTGATAATTTTTCTCATGATTAATAATTGTATAAAACTGCTATATCTAGAATTTCATCTTGATTTATTTGCTGAAAGTACCAGAATTAATTTTTTAACACTGCCTATCTCACGCGCCAACACGTGACGTGGTGCCATCAACAAAGAGCCAAACATGCGCTGGTTTAATAAATATTATTTATTAATTTAATTAATTTAATTTAAATTAATATATGTTATTTAATCCAATTCAAATTTGCGAGATAGTCGAGTGGAGACACTCCAGCTTTTTTTAAAGTCAATTTGTAAAGTTACTATAAATATATCAAGAATATCCTATATATATGTGAAGTTAAATTTATGTTGTATACACGAATCAAGGTATATAAATTTTTATATAAAGGGTAAGTGTATCGAAATTTAACTTTGAGGACACAAAATAGAATTATTAGTGAAGACTCTAATGTGCTACTTAGCTGTATGAAGGAGAATAGGTGGTCATAATATGTATGTAAATCCAGAGAAAGGGTAATAGGAAGTTCAAAGATTAACTTTGGATCAAGTTAAAGGGGATTGCTTAGAACAAGATTTAATGACGAAGTGACTTGTCGTAATACGATAGTAGGTTTCACTTAAATTTCCTACTAAAAAGTTCGAAATTTTAGTTGTCTGCTATTCTAAACAAAATTAACTTTCTGAAGCCTATAATATCAGCCAGGTTATTTGAAGGTATTCTCGATAAATGATTCCAACCTTTAAAATAGAATAAAAAAAAGTAATTTCTTATTTTATTAACTATTCATAAATATTTTCTGAATAAGTATAAATTTAAATGAATAAAAATAAATGTATAAATAATATATTATGTAGTATTTTTTTTTTTTTTTGAAAATTGAATAAATAGTAACTTAAAATTATAGTTTGGACATCGTGGTTATATTTTTTTCGAAACTCAAATAATTTATTTACTAAATTTCAATATGATTTTCACTAACAATTGAAAAATCTCATTCTTACTATCTTTCAACAAGAAAATTTTGTTGAATGTGACATGGATGGGAAATTGCAATTTTGATGTGACAGGATCGAAACAAACAGTCAAAGTAAAGCTTCAATATCAACAATTGGAACGTGTAAGCAAAGCTTATTATATTATAATGGAGTTTATATGCAATCTGCATCCACTGAGAGTATTCCTCTGAGAATTTACATTATAAACCCTCAAATTGTCAATTAATCTACTCATTTATAGATTTATAGATCATGTTTAAAAAATGTTTTTTTTTACCCACGAATAACAAGAGATCTGATAAAATTGACTTCCCCTACCTTTTGAAAATTTATAGGAAATATTTAACAAATTATAATATTTGATATTATTTTAAATTGATTGATTTATTTTTATTAATAATAATATATTTTTTTAACTGTGAATCAAATTGTTTTTAAAATTCTTTGTTAATATTTACTAAATATATTTCAAATAATTGATAAATTACGAAAAATAAAAAAAAAATTTGTAAAATAAAATTTATAGTTTATGTTTTATAATCCTGAAAGTTCATTGATTAATACATATATATATATATATATGTGTTATATATACTTTTATCCTTATACTAAATTTTAACATGATTGATGTTGACAATTTATTTATATTTTGTGAAACTTTGAAATTTCTTTATCAGTTAATTTATATACAGAATATATCTTATTAAACTAACACTCTAACACTCTCTCTCTCTCTCTCTCTCTATGTTTCTCTTCAAATTATTATTGGTAATCATCTTAACAGCTAAAAGGTTAAAGACCAACCAAATTATATTCTAACAACCTTGAAATACTCTGCAATAAAAAGTATGTTTTATCAGAATTTGCATTAAACAGATAAGATTGATTAAGGGTTAGTAACCTTTTTTTGAATAAAAGTCCATAATTTCGTAAGTCAATCAAACCATTAAACCATTTTTATAGTGATAATATACATAAATATAGTCAATTTATTTCTAATTTTTATCTCTCTATATTAATTGTGTATTTATTATGTACTAAATAATTTTATATTTATTTATTAATATTTACTTTTATTATTATTATTCATTTAATTTTATATACAATAAAGTTACTTACTTCAACTTTCCGGAGCAATAAGGCAATATTTTTAAAATTTTCTATTTTATATAATTCATTGGTGTATGGTAGTGAAAATAAATAAAATTGAAATGAATTGTGTCAAGATTCAACAATTCAATTCATTTATATTTACTCAAACCGATTGTGAACAAACTTTACCATATAAAGTGAAAAAAATAATTTATTCTAGAATTTATTTTTTCGATATTTATTTGAGTTACTTGTATAATTTTTTTTTATTAATTTTTTACATATTGTCTAGAAATATGTAAAGAATATTTAAATCAATTTTATTTCTAAATAAAAAACAATTATACCTATTCTATTGTATACAGCAGTCTCAAAGAATTGGCGCGAGTATAGCTAAAAGACAATAATATTTAAATAAATTGACCAATTACCTGAAAGGAAAGAACACATACATACACATGAAAAAATTGTTCTTTTTGGAGTTTAAATTAATTTAAAAACTGTTTTTATTATATTTACTCAAATCATTCCATCCACCTTCGAAAAGGAATATTTTTTTATATATCTTAATAAATTAAAATTTGATGAGTCTGTTTTTTTTAAATCTAAAAATAAGTAATAATTCAATAGTTTATTATTTTTATATTATAAAATAGATGTTTTCAAAAAAATACATTTCGAGAAAAACAAATTTATATATATTTGAAAATATAAATTAATCTTTATAAGAAATAACCACTCTTTATTATTTTATTTAATTTATTCATTAAAATAAATATTTTCATGAAATTTTTGTTAAAAAAAAAATACCACGTTATTTCATACAAAAATTATCCTTTCAACAGAGATAATTTAATATAATAGATATTTAAGTTTTAAATAAAAAAAAAAGTTTTGGAGGAACAATTTATGTCTGACTCAGCTAATTTTCATTCCGCCTAAAGTTTTTCAAGCAATTAAACTCTTTCTTGTTTGATTGAAAATTTGAAATATAAAGACAGCCGACTGAGTGTTCTTTCAAATGAACAACTGTTCGTTTTAATTTAGTTTCCAAGAAATTGAAGGAATGGAGCTTAAAGAATGGAATAGAATGCAATTAAATGGTTTTATTTTACAGCCCCCGAGGGGGGTTTGTTCGTTGTTATTTCACCCTACAGGTAGAAAGGTTGATTTTTCACAAGCCCTCAATGTTCTTTGTGTGATAATTTTTTTTTTTATCCACTCTTGAAAAATAAATTAAATATATACAACAATTTTAAGTGTAATCCTGTTTCTGATTAAAGTTATTTTTTCTGATGCTTGTTAAGTTAACGTCAAGTTAATGAAAGTAACTTTACAAAGTTTCATCATTGAAATGAAACTTATACTACTTACGGTCTCTAAGATATTAGTATTAGGGAAAGTGTGTGAGAATGGATCAAATTTAAAATGTGATTTTTTTTTTAAATTTCTTTCTAGAAAAAACAAAAATTTATTTTAAAATAATAAATTATTTGCAAACCACCTTTCATTGATTTTAAATACATAATAATAATTTATTTAAAAGTATATAATCCATTTAATATGACTCTATAATTAAATTAATTTAATATTTGCAATATATAACCTATTTTTCCAAATTTAATTTATTATTTATTCTATCTCTGAGCATTTTGGGAAATTAAAAAGAATATGCAAAGTTTTATAATTTAGCTATTTCTCTTTTACCCAGGAGAGGGCCACTCATTAAGGAAAGCAAGAATCATCATTAAGATTTTCTCTCTAAGCCCCAAAAGTTGAGCCCAAAGTAAAATCTCGTTTTATGAAGTTCAGTGAAATTCTAGTCTCTCTTCAATGATTATTATTCTTCTTAAAAAGTTAACACCTTGTGTTGATAAAAAGATGATAAAAATAAAATTAAACTAAATACATATTTAAAATAAATATATGTCATTCAAAATGTTTATGTGAAACGATTTATTTAATGAAATTTTAGGTCAAAGACTGTATATTCTATCGAAATCCTAGCAATATTTCCATCATTTATTGTGAGGTTAGTTATAATTCTTTCTAAGTTTTCTCTATAATTTCTTCTTCTATAATTTTGTTTTGAAGTTTTTCTACGAATAACTTTTTATTTATAAATTTATTTTGAGAGGCTAATTAATTTAACCTTAAATGTAATTAATATTTTAAAATAAAAATTTTAAATTAAAAAGTATAAAATTTTATATAAGTATAACATTTTAGTAATAGTAAAGTAGCAGATATTTGTGTAATAAAATCTTTTTTATCAGGATTGCATTGCTGGGGCCTGAAACAAAAAATTTCAGATACGATTAGAACTAGAATAGCTTGAATTTCATCTCGTATGTTACAACACTTCAATGATTCCAGGATAAATTCCAACAAGTTTTCCTTTGAAATATCTTCCACAAAAATATCAATGTGATTAGGTAAACCAGTGAATATTCCCGTTCATTGAGATAATTTAATTCGGGAAGACTATCAAATTCATGGACAGTTTTGAGTGTAATTCGTTGACATTAAAAGACTCCATGAATGTATGCAGGTAGAATATCGCCATCTTTCTTATTTTATTTTTTAGACTTGAAGTTGTATTTTGAACTACTTTATTTCACTTTTTTTTAATAAATTGATAATATAGTTTTTTTACTTCTTTTTAATACGAAAAATCGACCGTTTCATTCTGGATATTTGAGTATATGTACTTATATTCCAAAAAAAACATTATATCGTCTCTGATCAATACAATACGTATATATATGAAATTTGATCGAAACATCAATAAATAGCAACTTCTTTATAAGTAATACGTATTTCTTTTCCAATTTATATAATACTACAGGTTTCACTCTACCATGGATAATACCTTAAAAACATCTTTTTATAAAAATATAAAAACAAATAACAAAAATTTTGCTACATATTTTAAGAATTATTTTTTCACATCATTACAATGAAAATTTTTTGATGAAATAAATAGCCAATCAAATTCTTCAACAATTACACTGAAAAGATCCCTCCGTTTGATAAGATCCCTCTTGCTTGTTGTTAGGGAATAAACTGTTTTTGTGATTTAATAAATAGTAATCCTTTGCATTTTAAAATGTCATTTTCACGATATGGTGACGAAAATAATGATTCTATTAATGAAATTATTAAAAAAAATACACCGAAAAATACTTTATCAAATAAGAAATACATTTGGAAATTATTTATGGACTTTTGCAACACCAGAAATTATAAATTAGATGGACTTCATACTGTTAATGAGCTTGCACTGCCTTCGGCGTCGGCTGGTTTCCAAGCAACATGCTTTCGGATTGTTATAAAATTATTTCGAATTATCAATGCCCTTGGGACATTACAGCTGATAATAGGCCAGATTTATAATATATTGCTGAGTTACTGAACTAGAGCAATCAAGGGAACAAATTTTACAATTTGATGATATAAAATTTATTTGGATAAATTACAAATAAATCTTTAAAAATCTTAAACAGTTTAATAAACACATTACTATTATATCTTCTCTTACTAAAATTATACCACCGTCATATTATTATTTTTTAATCGAAAATATTTATTTAATATTTAAAAAATACTTCTGTTAATCTCTACTAAAATCACATTTTCTTAGTAATTGTATTTATATGAAGATTGATTATTTACAAATTCAATAGGAAATCTTGTTATTCAAAGTATCATTAGTGGGTATATCTAATTACTTTACATTCTCCTGCACTCCTATCTTGCATTTAAACTTTACGTTAAATCTAATATCTTACTATTAGTCACCTTAATTAAATATCCTTTTCCTATTTGTTATCATTATAATTGCTTAACCCTAACGTCCGAACTATTATGAATAATAATTTTTTAACAAATCTCTAAAAGTTTCAATAGAAGACAACGAGAGAGAGATTTGACTTCAAATTGTAGTTAACATTGATTTTAAGAACTATCATTAAAGTTAAAATATAAATATACAAGTTTATAAAATTTATCAGAAATACATTGCTTTTTAAACGTCTCTTCGTAAAATTTTAATTTTTAGTCAAGATTAACCAGACTATTTATTAGTTTTTTTTTCTAAAAAAAAATGATTCTCTAAAGTCACCAAAGTGGTCTAAATTGACCTCCAGTGGTCTGTTTAACAAAAGCGGTGGTCGATTTGAACCAGGGGTTGAATAAATATATTAAGGTATTTAAATTTCAATATTAATATATTTTCCATCAAACTATCTAATAGTATCAATTAGAGATGCAACGAATAGTCATTTGGCCGAATACCGAATACCGAATATTCGGCCAAAATGAAGGCCGAATATTCGGCTATTCGGCCGCCGAATAGTGAACTCATTTTTGCCTAGAAACAAAATACTGTATATACTATATGTACAATTATAGTACATTTCACAATTAAAAGTATCATTTTCTAAAAAAATATGCAAATTTTTATTTTTGAAAAGCATTATTTTACTCCAAAAAAGTATTCGGCTATATTCGGCCTAAAAATTGACCAAAAAAGAAGTATTTTTCATAGCAATATATCCTCATGATCAAAGTTTTGTAAATAAACTTTTTAAACAGTGTTCAGTTTCATTAGAATAATTATTTCATGGAACTTCTGAAGTAAATTAAGATAGAAATAATTCAAAATAAATCAAACCTAATAAATTAATTGTGGAATTGCTTCATTTCAGTAGAATCTTTAAGATGCTATCTTAAAGATGTACTCAGTATAATGTTTAAGCTGATACATTTTATGATATACACATGTAAATGAAATAAAAATCTGCATACACTTAAAACTTCTTATATTTTATGACTGGGAAATTAAAGAAAATTGAATGGGGAAAAGGGATAATTTTGAGTAAATCTTAGGTGCTTAATTTTGATATATTACATATACATATATATAATAATTAATTAATAATTAATTTGTAATAAACAGTATCCTTCATTTAATTGTTTTTAATTTCTATAATAATTGGTTGTAATATTTATTTGAAATGAAATACTTGGTTGAAATATTTGAGAGTTATATATTGGTTGGTGCATATGAAATGTCGTATTCTCTTTACATGCGGACGTTTGCCTCCCTGTGTTCGTTATACTTTTGTATTTGGCATAACCTCATTCATACTCGTATTGTCCATTGCCAGAGACTCATTTCAACAAAATAGGTTTTCTCGAAGGTCTTCCCTTTTTTATTTCTTTTGAGTTTATTACCGATATGAATTCTGCCGACATTCGCGTCATTTTCTTATATGAGTACAAACTTGGTAATAGTGCTGCAAAAGCTGCACGCAACATAAACCAAGCGTTTGGGGAGAATACGGTTAACAATCGGAAAGTGCAGCGTTGGTTCGAAAAATTTCGGACTGGCGATTTTTCACTGCAAAATGAGCTGCGCGGAAGACCCAAAACGTCTGTGAAGAATGATGACCTGAAGGCTCTAGTGGAAGCGGATCCAGCCGTATCCACGAGGGAACTTGCTATCAGGATGAAAGTTGACCATACAACGATATTGAGACACCTTTCTGAGATTGGCAAGGTTAAGAAGATGGACAAGTGGGTGCCGCACGCACTGACAGAGCGAAATAAGCTGGATCGGTTAAACGTATGCTCATCATTGCTAACCCGATTTCGCCGAGAGCCATTTTTTGATCGGATCGGATCTCTCGCCGACCGATTTTCATTTTTTCAAGCATTTAGTGCTGTTTTTAAGAGGCAAACACCATGAAAATGAAGACAGTCTAAAAAACTCGATATCAGAGTTTATTAATTCTAAAGACCAAAATTTTTTTAAGACAGGCATCTACGCTTTAAAATCTCGTTGGGAGAAGTGTATTGAAGCGAATGGAGCATACTTTGATTGAATAAACAGCTTTTGAAGAAAGATATACAGTTTTATACAATCACTTAAGAATACGACATTTCATATGCACCAACCTAATATTTATGTGAAAACTGACATCTTAGTTATTTATTCTATTGAATTAAATATAATTAAAAAATCATTGCAAGCTTTCTTTTTTATTATAACAAGGCATAAGTATTAACCTTCCTATTTTGCTTAGAAAAATTAGAATTTGCTCGAAGACCAGTTTTGAATTGGATTAATTTTAAGTATTAGGCTAGCTTATTACAGATATTTTAGCACTTATTCATATAGATAAATGCTGTAATAGGATTCATAATTTACAACTTTTATCTATAGGAATAAGTTCTTTTATAGAAAATGGTTAATAAAACCCATTTAGGGCATAAAAGAAAAACAAGTTAACTAACAATAAATACATTTCTACGTACCTGTAACTATAAATACGTTTGTAATGGTACTATTCGGCCTAAGGCCGAATAGTTGATTTGATATTCGGCCGAATCCGAATATTCGGCAGACAGGCCGAATAGGCCGAATATTCGGCTTCGGCCGAATATTCGTTGCATCTCTAGTATCAATATCTAATAGTTTTATTTTAATTAACAGAAAATTACTTTTATGCGGGTCGATGGAGATTTCGAAAAATTATATAGGGGTCGATTATAAAAAAAAAAGTTTGGCGACACATGCTTTAAATACTAGTAGAGTTATATAATTAAGTAAATATTTTATTATTAAATTTACTAAAAATCCAAAGAAGAAAAGAGAATACAATTTAAATGTCTAAGTTACTTTTTTCATAATTCTCTCTTTTTTTTTATTTCACCTTCTATAGTACAAATTACAAGCGCGGAAGTTGAAACACAACATTAAACAGGAATATTTATTATTATTATTATATTAGCCAATAAATGTAAACATTAATAATAGGCTTATTTCCATATTGTGATAAATGATCAAAAAACGTTTCCCGTTTCTTCTCTGAACTGAGCATGTTGTCTCTGTAGGCTAATTTAGCATCTGCATCATGAAACATATTTTGTTTTTGGAATATTGATATAAAAACCAAAACTCCATTCACTAGGGATATACAAATCATTTACTAATTGAGTGACCTATTTTAGCTTAGGAAACTTTGCCGGATAAACTATATACAAAAAGTATTTTAGCTCAGGTTAACTTTAGAATTATATTTATCGGAAAGTATGGTAAAGTAAAGAAGAGGTAGAGAGAGAGAGAGAGAACATTAACAAAATACTCTCAGAAGAACGAATAAGTTTTTACTATCTTCGATCTCAAATTTAAATATTATATATCGTAATGATAAAGTTTACTATTACAGAATTACAGGTATTGTTTCACGAGTTTAACAATTATTAAATCTTTATAAAAAAAAAATTAATAAAGAAAAAAAATTAATTATAAAACTTTTGTTAAAGTTACAAAAGATAACCCTTAACATATATCGTATATATATATTTCAAACTGAAATATATATATAGGGTTTGAAAAAATAGGAATTTTTTTTTTATTCCTTCGACTGAGTTGTTATCGGAGTACTGGACAAATTCTCCTTGTGCTCTGATTATTATTTAAGACCTCGGTGCCCCCTCTGTTCAAGCCTACGATTGGAGATAATAACGGAGTCATCTATTGACTCCTTGTATAGCGTCTGTCACCCGATTGTTCGCCGAGCGCCCCTACCCCTCCGCCAAGACGTCACTAGAGGGGTATAAAATGCTACAAATTTGCTCAGGCGGCATCATTCATGATTAAGAAGACTCCATACGAAGAACACGATCATTTCAAAAGACGATGATTATTTCAGAAGACGACGCTCAAGAAGTTTATTTTATCTTGTTTATTAATTTTTAAACAAAAACGATATTATTTTGCTAATATTTTTCAACAAAAACGATATTTTATTTAAAAAAAACCTGCTTTTTGAAGCCACCAACCCTACATATATATATAATTTTTTGAATAAATATCAATTAAATTAGATAGACCCTAACGAATATTGTCGACCGAGTTGGTTAAGTCAATTTTTTAAATGGAACCTCTCAACTTTAATTTCAGTTCCGCATACTTATCATTTCAAGTGCCCAATTAAAATGACAAAAACTGGTGAATCGAAATAAAAGGAATTATTAAAAGTGGTTTTTCAATTATATATTTGATTTTACAAGATTTAAATCCGAATCATCTACTTAAACTTGATCCTACTGAAAATATTATATCTATTGATTAAAAATAAAAATAATCATCCTTAAAAAGGCATATTCCTTCTTATTATCAATGTTGAGTTTATATAATACTATATATAATAATATATTTATTTTAATTATTTTTATTACATTCTCGAATCTTTTAGTAAATTCCTAAAATTCTAAAAGATAAAACGTGGAAATTAATAATGTGAAAAAATATTATAATTATAGGAAGAATAATAATATTTGGAAATATATAAGTTATTTACAAATATTTATAAATATATATATCTACCGACTATATTAATTAATAAGGCGTTGTGTGCATGGATTTGGGGAACTTCTATTAGAATAGTTTCAACTTTCATAGTAGTTATGGACTGAGAAAGATTTAAATTACTGTACTTTACAGTGGATTGATCGAAATAGCATAATGGACCACTTTGCATTTACAAACCCAGAATGGATGTAGAAAGATTGGCGAGAAGTTAGGCATTAGGAATCGATCGGTGGTAAACCAAGGACACGATGAAAGGACAATATAAATGAAGACGTGAGGGAATTAGGAAAGAATGGAAATTGGATGGCGTAAGTCGATATTAGACATAATTTGAACTAACAATTTAAACGGGTTCAGAAGAGTCATACAGAAGAGAGATAACAAATCTTTTTTTATTATTTTTTTACTATCTCGCCAGACATGACGGGGTGCCATCAACAAAGAGCCAAACATGGTTTAAAAAATATTATTTATTAATTTTAATTTATAATTTATAATTAATTAAATTTAATTGAAATATAATATATGTGTTAATTAATCCAATTCAAATTGCGAGATAGTCGAGTGGAGACACTCCAGCTAATTTTAAAATAAATATTGTACTAATACTAAATAGAATAGAGCTGAAAATATGAATGTTTGCTGAAATAACATTAAAGATTTTTTTCATTAATATTCTTATGATTAAATTGTTATCTGAACAAATATTAATGTTATTTAATAGAGAATAATCTTTAGAAAGAAGAAGAGAAGAGATATATTAAATAAATAAAATAAAAATAATGATATTTTTGTAGCTTTATTGGAAAGGGTGACAATATAAATTTTTTCGTTCTTATTATAACTTCCCAAATGAACCGAAAATTTATAGAATTTAATGTAACAAAATGACACAACTTTGTAAGATAATATAAAATTATCCAATATTTATTTTAGAAAAATTGTATTATTTTATCGTTCTTAAAGATATTTATTTTATTTAATTTCATAATAAACAAATAGATAGTAGAAATATCATATAAATTCTAATAATAAAATATAAATCCTATTAAAGTGAATAAAATCACATTAATAATGATTGAAAAATAGGTTATGTAAATTAAACAAGATTTTATTTATTAATTTTTCGCTTTATCTTTTAAATATATATATATATATATATCTTTATCTAATCAGAAATAATTTCCAGAGAAATTGATGTAAATGTAACTTGATGCGATAAATTCGCAAAAGAGGCGGATCCCAACCAATGAACAAACAAAAAGGATGAATATTTCGTTTAAGCTGAGTTTATGGGATAACATCCAATCTCGAAATATGCTGATTTATTTTAATCCAATTATCTTCTATTATTTATAATAATATTATTATTCATATTATTAATGATAATAATAATGTTCATTTCATTTATTATCGTAATTAATATTGAGAGGATCAATTAAGTTTTATCTAGTCACATGTAACTTGTCCAAATATAATATTAAATTTAATTCTTAATAGGTTTTAATTGAATTATAATCGAAAGCTCTAATCAAAACATCTGAGTGAATTAATGATTTGTATGAGAAATTTGAAATAATTGAATTGTCCTTTTATTTTCATAGATAATTCATATATGACAATTAATCAATAAATTACTATAAATTAATTAAGGGTTTCTTGATCCAATTAATTGGATTAAGGATTGATACTGAATAATGCAAAGATACAGATTTCACATGCTAGGATTTTTTAATTATTTCAATCTCAATTGTATCATACGATCTGAGTAGGCTGGAACGAATAGTTTTTGAGAATTGATCATCAGAAAATATTACTTTAGGTTTTAATTTTTTTTTTTTTTCTATATAAAAGGGGAGGGGAATCCTCATATCTGTTAGATGTTGCTCAGTATAGTGCCGGACTTTTTTACCGCTTAAAAAAAAACTCGCCTTAACCAATTTAGAATCCCAACGTGTAATGTAAGCTTTCTACCTTGTCAGCATTTTCTTAGTTCAGGGATCGGCAAACTTTTTTAAGGAAAGGACCAAGTATAAAAATTTTAAAGATCTTGGGGCCAAACATGTTAGAATATATATTTTACTATCCTAACGAAGAATCTAATAAAAAATAAATTTTAAATTAATTAATTAATTAAATAATAAATTTTGCATTAATGCAATAAAGGTATTTTCTTTTTGTGTCATCTGTTAATAATGATTTGTATTACGATTTTCTATACTTCATTTAGAAAATGTCTTTTCACATTGGTATGTACTTCCATATACAGAAATAAACCTTCGTGCATATGATTTTAATTGACCGTATTCATTCGCGGAAAGATATTCATAGAATTATGTTGAACTTCGTTTTTAGTGTGTCATCATTTTGCAGATCAGTGACTTCCAACTGAAGTTCTGAAAATGACAATATTGGCCCGCGGGCCGTATAAAAATAGATGGCGGGCCGGATTTAGCCTTAGTGGGTAAAGTAAGATTATCGTAACTTTAAATTTAAGTTTTAAATTTAGTAATGTTTGTTTTGAATGAATATTTACTTTTGAATGTAAATTTAGAAAAATGTTAAAATTGATTCCTGTTCAAAAATTGTTGAGTTTAATCAAATTTATGCAAGATTGAATGCTTGTAGGCTGGCTCTTCATAATATATGAAAAGTCGAAATGAGTCTCCCAATGACTTTATCCTTATTCTTACCTGTTCTATATTCCAAAGACTTATTTATAAAAAAAAATATTAAAAAATAAATATTTAAAATAGACTAAATTGAATTTAATCATATTTGAAATTCATGTAAATTGATGAAAGTTCATACTTAAATAAATAAAGAGAAGCAGATCTCTTCTTTCAAAGAATTATTTTTTGAAATATTAATAAAAATACATATAATATATGAATATATATTTTTAGAAATATATAAAGCACTAAATTATTTTTCGACTCTCATTGTCAGCATAAGTATAGGATATTCTTTATATTATTATTTTAGTTGTTCATACTACGAAAAATCTAAAAATACTAATGAATTTTCATGTTCTTAAAATTTTAAATCTTACCCCACCTATACTATTTCAAGTATTAATCTCTACAACCTGTCATGCTTGGAGGCTTTGTATTTCTCTTGAAAATAGAATGTTTCAAATTCCCCCATTGCTATTTAAGCCTCGTCAATCAGTTTCATTGACTATAAGGATTATATATTAAGTTTGTAATTTTTTTTTACTCTTTTAAAATTATAAACCTGTAACAAAATTATTTTCTATAATAAAATATGTATGTTTTACAGAGTTTTATTAAACTAGGTCTATATATCACCTAAAACAATATAATAACAATCATTTGACTGACTATTTCATTTTTTAAATAAACAGCTATCTCAAATTCATTTTAAAAATATAATCTACACAATGAGATTATAATTTAAAAGGATTAAAACTTTTATTCGCACAGATATGTCAATTTTCAAGCTATTTATGTACTTTTGTATAAATTTCAAAATTGTATAATGTAAAACAATTATAGTCCTATATAATCGTTAAATATTATTATTAGTAATAGATTTTATATATAAATAATTAATGTTAAATAAAATTTAAAAATATATATATTTTGAAAATATCTTAAAAATTATTTTTTTATTTTTAATCGTTTATTTATTTATTTATTTTCATGAGGGTTTTTTTATAATTATTTTTCTCCCTTTATAATAAAATATTAATCTATTTTTTTTCAATTTCCTTTTACTTATATTTTGAAGATAACCGCCTACACTGATGGATGAATAGAGTTGTTTTCTTGTTGAGAGGCTGAGAATCACTCGCTCATCGTTTCTTATCTTTTTATCTCTGTTTCTGTGTCCTTTTTTTAAAATAAAAGGAATTTTTTATATAATCTAATATAAAAAAGAGTAAGGACACCAAAATGAATATGCCTTTCATAAAATTTCACTTTATCGTTTATTTATATTAATATTACAATTTTATAAAAAAAAAAAAATAAGAAAACCAACTTCTATATTTAAATGTATATTTTTATTCAATGAAACCCTTAAGAAAAACTCTGAGAGTTTGTTTATAATCTAATTATTTTTCTTATTTTTATTGAATAAAATTGCATCTTTTGAATATGTATAAATCAGAATTTTTCCAATTTTTACGAGTAAAAATGCTAAAATTTATTGCGATAATAAAATATTCCTATAAAAAAATATCATCTCAGAAAAATATATTATAACCGTCTGAATCGGCTAAAAATTTTTTTGGCTAAAGATGTATAATTAATATTGTGACTATATCTGATTATCTCAACTTTAATTTTAAGATTTTTTTTTATTTTTCTGATGATGCCTAAATTTCTGTTATTCTCTTAATTAATCAACAAAAAATTTATTTATATAATTTATTGGTATTAAACCAAATAAATACGCTTTTAAAAAGTTTTATATGGAACTTTCAAGAATAAAGAAGTTTTATTTTTAAATAAGAGTTTACTTAAAAATATCTAATTTTTGGAAATTAATTGAATAAAGAATTAAATAATAATTCTTCTAGCAGAAAAATTATTTATTTTTACACTTTTCAAAATGTAAAAGGATATTTTGACCGCGAGCTTAGCCGCGAGGTTATAGTGACCGGTCCGCCGACTCGAGTTCGAGGGTTCAAACCTCGCCGTGTGCATCGATATATAAATATAAATATAAATATAAATAAAAAAAATAAAAATAATAAAAAAATCTGAGAAAGCTGACTAAATGGAGGGAGATATATTCCGAAAAAGCCAAAAAAAAGATGTTTTTCATTCATTATTTGATTAACAACATGATTCATTATTTCAGTCATTATCCATTAATAAATAAATAAATTATAATGATTATTTATAAATGCAGAATTTGATTATTGAATCTTAATAAGAAAATAATTAAAATAAAAAAACTGCCTTGGTAGGGAATTGAGGGGTGAACAAACCATCTTTAAATAATGCACTGGGTTAGTTGCAATATAATCTATAGCAGGGATGAGCAACCCGCGGCCCGCGGGCCGCATGCGGCCCTTTAAATGTTTTTCTGCGGCCCGCCGAGCATTTCTAAAATAGAATTTTATTATTCGTCTCGATTATTTATAAACAATATTATAATGTTTATTTGTATATATATATAAAGCTTTGTAAATTGTTAGTAAGTGCGGCCCGCCACAAAATTTTCAAATTTAAATTGGCCCGTGGGTTAAAAAGGTTGCTCATCCCTGATCTATAGGTTCCTGAAGATTATATGTCAAATTCTTAAAAAAATTTTAAAGTATGAAAGTTTTCTATAAAATTTGTAGATGGAAAATAAAAATAAACCAAGAATCATCATATCATTGTATTGATATAAAATATTTATTATTATTAATTATTATGATTAATATTATAAATATTTTTTTGTTTTTCAACTTTATCATTTTAAATCTTCAGCTTATGTGAATATTTATTTACTCTATATTATGAAAAATCAGTTTATTCAGTAAAACAAATAAAAATGTAAAACAATTATTTCCAAAGTAAATATATACTATTAGGTTTAAGTATTTAAAATCGTTTTTCTAATAAAAAAAGAAATATTTGAAAATCAAATTTTGATTTGAATACGAGATAAAGTAAAAAAGAGGAGAGAGAAAGGTCGATTCGCCCATACGAACAAAAGAAAAAAAAATATAAATTGCTAAACAAGAGCTGACAGTAAAATATACTCCTCATACATCCTGGATCTCTTAAAAATGAAAAAAGTTACATGCCCATGCATTTTTCAAAACTATTTTTTTATTTGAAGTACCTACATTTATATATACAATATACTTATTCATATATATATATATATATATATTTATCATTTTAAAATATATGTATGAGATTTCAAAATTTGATTTGCTCTTCTTTTAACTATCAATTATATTCAGAAATTTTTCATTTCAAAAAGAAATAATATCTGAATAATGTATCAAGATTTGAAAATCTAAGGTATAAAAAGAAAAAAATTGTAATAAAAAAGTAAAGTGATTTAATAAATAAATTATACACAATATATTTTGCGAAAAACTCGTTTTCTTCTGGTAAAAAATTAAAAATCATATATGTTTTTATAAAAGAAGAAAACGCAAATTTATATATATATATATATATATATATATATATATATATATATGTATCTAGGTATTATAATTATAATATACAAAACTATCTAATTATTCAAATTTTTAATTATGTAAAGGTCAAAGAATGGAAATTTGAAGAATTTTAATATAATTTTATTATCTCTCTTCATCTGCCTATCAATGTTGAAGAGTTAGTTTATGGTTGCAATCAATAGCAAAAGAATAGAGAAAAATTAGAACCCCCCCCATTTGCAATTTATAGATTTTTTTAGGAAAGTCTTCTTTCCTATATTATCGTGCTCTAAAATTTTTTAAAATATTTTTAATCGCAGGCAAAATTTGAAAGTATAATTATTTATTATTATTATTAATATTATTATATTAATTATGCATAGAGAGAGTGATAGATATTCATTTTAATTTACTATACATAAATATATTTTATTTCATTTTAAAAATATAAATGCATCAATCTTTAAATCTATATAAATCTATAAATTTCTATGATTAAAATCAGAAAATTTCTCACAAAAATAAATAATCGATTTTTATCTAAAATTTACAATTATTTTATTTCTTTAAATGGTTTTCTTACAAATAAAATTCGGCATTCGTTTGTTTCTCTCATGTGGACTTATGTTAGGGGTGATATAGGTAAATTTGAATGGAGTGGGAGAAGAGAGCTCTGACTGGAAATTCTATTCTATTAATTATCAATTGAAATTTTCAATTCTATTAACTGATTTCCTTTCGAGAATTGAATCAGAGAATGGTCTACTGAATATAAAAAAAGAGAACCTACGCTGTTTTAATGAGACAATATAATAAGGAAACGAGATAAAACCGTTTTTTTTTTATTTGCTAAAGCAAAAAAAAAAACTATTTTATTGGGATTTTTGTATTCTCCTTTTGTCGCTTAGTAAAAGGTAAAATAGAAGATCGATTTGGTGGTTAACCAATGGAATCCTTTATTCTCTTCAATTCGTTCAATTTTAAATACCAGATTGTGTAAAGCATATAAATATAGCAATGATACAAAACCACAAAAAAATGTCATTCCAAAATTAAAAATACATTGATTCAAATCATCATTGTATTGAGTATTAAATAAAAAAATAATTTCTAGCTATAACAGAAATAAATTATTTAGATGTCAACTGTGATGGAAATCATTGTGGTGACTTATTCCTCCTGACAATTCTGAAAACCAACCAATTTTCAGCTTTTTTTATAAGGAATATAATTTATAAGGGAAAACTTATGACTGAGAAAATATGTTATATCATTATCTTTATTCTTATATATTTTTATTTATTTATTTATAGATAATTTCTAATAAAATAAAAATAATAAAAATGTCTATGTATAAAGAACAACAACTTATGTTTCATAATTAAAATCTTTAAAATTCTATAATTAATAGTAAATTATTTTATTTCTATTAATTCGATGGTACATACATTTTAATTAATATACATCAGATATTAAGATTAAGATTAAAAGATTAAGGTAGTTTGTTACTCAAATGATTTAAACTTGACCCTATATTTTTTTATATTTATTCGAAAGATTATAATTAAATACCCCTATAGAAAAAATATCAGATTTTTTTACCACGCCGTCTAAGAGATATAATTAATTAAAGTTATGTAAAAATACCTAAGTGTCCTTTTTCAATAACTCGGAAATTCAGGGTTTAAAAGAAATTGACAAACTACTTGACCCCACAAAAAAAACTTTCTAATAGATAAAACTGTATATCAAACATATACTGTAAAAATTTTAAAACGATTTACCACATAGTTTTAATTTAATTATTTTTTTAATATTATCATGTGTTATTCTATCTCTGTTGTTTATTCGATTAAGGAAAAAAATGGCGGCTCCACCAAGCGCGCTCAGTTCAAATAATTACTAGAATTTTTTAATATACTTATAAAGAATATTAAACATTAATAAATATAAAAAAATATTTGTTATACTTTTTGTGGTTCAATTATACTTTATAATTAATTATAGTTTATTTAGTTCAAATTCCAACCTAAAAATCATTTAAAGTTAATATCATCTAGTGACAGCTGAGTACTAGTCAATTAATATTTTATTTTTACATTATTATAATTATTTAATGATAATTCGTATTAAATTGAATCGAATAAATTCTTATGTGAATTTTCATTAATTCTTATAGCATGATTTGGATAATTATTTATAAAAAAAAAAATAAAGTTATTTTTTAGACTTCGGAATGCCATTAACAAACTACCTTAAAAGATAAATATTATTATTATTTATAATTTTTTTTTATTTATTTATTTTTCTTATTAAATATAATGTAATGATAGTTAAACATCCAAAATTTGAAAAGTTATATACTTATATGAATGATATATTTTGATATATACCCATTTACATTTTTGTTACCTTGCATTCCTAGATCCAGAATATTTTTATTAATTTGAAAAGAAAAATTTTAGTCAAATAAGGAAATTTTTATTATTTTATTATTTTTCAATGAAAAATAAGTTGACCTGTGGCCAGGTCCGAACCGACCGACGGTTTGAAATAAATTAATTTCCAGCTACAGAAACAATTTCAAATAATTTTAATATATCTATTAATGTAATAAAAAACAGATATGGATACATAAATAATAAATATAAACATTTTTAATTTTATTTTATTTATAATATATATGCAAGACCAGGCTGTGACGTCATGAATGGCTGGATGACGTCATATAATTTTAAATCAAGAAAAAACTAATAAATATGATTTTTCTCGAGGATAAAACCAATACAAAGTGCATCATTCGTGGTGATATATAAAAAAATCTCCTTTGGTGTGAAAATAACCCTTTCCTTCCTATCGTCGATCGCTAATACTACCACTTCCGGTTTCCGGAATTGCACCAGAAGTTGATCAATTCATCCCACTGATGCATTAAGTAAATATACCAAATTTCATCAAAATCGGTTGAGCCGTTCAGGCTGTACACATCTATACGGACGGACAGACGGACAGACGGACTGACAGACATCATGCTAAAAATACTTTTTTCTGTTTAGAAAATGCATGATTCGTGGAGATATGTAAAAATCTCCACATGTGAAATTTGGTGTGAAAACAATACCTCCCTTACTATCGTCGGTCGGTAAAAAATCACCCAATTGTTTTTTCATATTTATGAGTATCTTCATTTTAGTTTAATCTTTCACTCTCATTCAATTCTCTTCGAATCTTTAATATATTAAATTAATGTAATTTCAAAAAAAAAAAATATAAATAAAATGAAAAAATATCACAAATTTATAGTTTTTATTTCTTTTTCTTTTTTTATAAGTATTTGATGAATTTATATTTATTCATTCCCATATGGAATTAAAATAATAAAAAAATAATTTAGATAGAATAATATTACTTATTATAAATATTTAAATTAAATTGAGGGTTTAGAAGATGGTGAAATGTTCATTAAAAAAGATTGCTCAGACAAAGAAATGGATTTCCTCATATATATATATTTCATTCATATCATAAAAAAGATTTACTGAAAGAGGAGGGGGAGATTATTTTTGTGAATATTACCCTGACGAATGAATTTGAAAGTATATCATTGCCCATTAATATTTTACGATTTCACTTTTACTGAGCTTATCTCATATATTATTAATATGAATATTATCTAAAAAAATGAAACTTCTTGATTGTATTATTTTTATTTTAACTTTCCCATTAAGATTTGATTAGTTATTTAATAAAAAAAAAAATTGGATATCTATTACTGTAAGAATAGCTAAATTCTAGCTATATTCCTAAAACAAAATTTAAAAATATTAAAATATTATTTTTAGATTCGTTTTACCAATTTAGTTGCTTTACATTATCATAAATTTTCTTTCGTGATTATTTTCTTATAATGGAAAAATAAAATATTTTAAATTTATAAACTGAAAAATATTTAATGAAATTCTTTAAAATTTTATTACTAATAATCAACAATCAATGAATTAAATATAAAAATGAAGATCAGCAAGCTACTACATCTAAGTTAAGAAATCTATCTATCTTTGTGGCTCTACGGAACTCGAAAGTTCTTGGCCGCAACCACATTCCACCAAGTGTCCCTATCCTGAGGCACAACCATCCAACTCCTACCCTGTCCCATCTCTTTCACGTCCCTTCCTACATTGTCCGCCCACCGCGTCCTTGGTCTTCCAAGCGGACGTTTCCCACTCGGTCTCCCCACCCTTATATTTTTCGCCCTGCCCATCACAGTCTTCTCGATTTTATAATTCTAACTATATTTTGAAATGCATAGAGATCATATAATTCCTCGTTATGCGGTCTTCGCCATTCCCCGGTGAGCTCTTCTATCTTTGGCCCATAAATCCTATTTTCAAATATTCTAAATCTACTCCCTTCTCCTAAGGTCATAGACCATGCCTCACACCTCACACCCAAATAATACAACCGACAAAATAATTGTTTTATATATTTTAATTTTGATCTTATTTGATAATAATTTTGACGCGATAAGCCCCTTTGATAACAGGCGCTTCCCGATTTTAACCTCGCTTTAAACTCTTCTCGAATATTATTATCCTTTGTGATTACAGAACCTAAGTATTTAAATTTTTCTACATTTTCGAATTCTACATTTTGTATGTTAAGAATTTGTGTGCTGATATTATTCCTCTCGGTTACTAAATATTTTGTCTTGGCACTATTAATTTCAAACCCCACCACTTTTCCTACTTCGATTAATTTTTCTAAGTCTAAGAAAATAAATTAAAAGAAAAGTTCAAGTAAATATAAATAATAATGTATATTAAAGATATTCAAATAGATTCTATGTAAAATAAAATTTATTTATCTATAATCTCAAGAAAAAAAAATTATATTTATAATTTATTTTAAATTTTTAAGAAAGAAAGTGATCTATCCGAATTTTGTAATTTAGGTACTAAGGTACTACTTCATTTCAAAAATATATCTGTGAAATAAATAAATAATCACCAGAGATAAATGGTAATTAATTTACTTTAAATTTTTTGAAATTTGAAATTTATATAAAGATTTTTCAGGGTTTGGTATTTCTGGTGGATTTTAGTGTAGAGTTTTGAATTGAATTAAAAATATAGGGATAAAAAACTTACGGAATCCAATCATATATAATTACAATGTATAAAGCAAAAATATTATTTATTATAAATATACTAATTATAATTAAATATAATTATTAATAAATGATTATATATTCGATTAGCTATTTGCAACTTAATTTTAAACTCTTGCTTATTCATATTCTATTCAAGGGTGCTCAAAATGAATAATTTTATTGAAACCCTTCAATACGATCATATATATTTACACATATATATATATGAATTTATATTCTCATATATATATATATATATTAATTTAATTATAAAATATGAATGAATGAGAGTAAAAATAAATTCAAAAAGAAAGATAAAAAAATTTATGATATTTTTCCATGTTTTAAAAAAAAATGAAATGAATAAAAAAAATAATATGATTCAATAAAACTATTCATAATCGTAAATGAGAGATATTTTATGAATAAAAGTATTATCCGCGTCGCTGGAAAATTTTTTTGAAATAAGTGCATTTTTTCATTATTTTTTTTTTTTTTCATTATCGCTTGCTTTATGTTTATTTTAGTGATGCAATTGTTTATTTTTTCATATTGGATTAAAAAAAAATTAGAAATATATTTATATAATATATAGATAGAGATAGATTTATATAGATAGATAGATAGATGTTATTGTGCTTGATATAATGTAAAATTTAATTGAACAGTCTGTTGGAAGTTTGACCGGTGTTTATCGGCATCTTGTTAAACTGACCCAATTTCCTTCGTTGATGTAACCGCTAATGAATCACTTCGTCTTCCCGTTTGGAAATAAGATATGGAAAATTAATAGCCCTTTTCACCCAGCCATGATTGTTATTGAGAGGAGGTCTGGCCCTTGCCTTTGTTTTGATCTATTGATTCGGTACTCTATTCTTCGTCTATCTCCCTTCTCTCTAATGACCAAGCAAGCCTCTCTTACCAATGCATAGAGCCCTCGACTCTTGACAAACTCGACGACTCTACGGCTACATCTGTATACATCGGGGAAAACACCTTAACGACCCTTGAAGCTCTCAGTTGCTATTACAACAACAGCCAAGCACTTGGAGCAATGGTTTGTTGGGTTTGGGGAAGATTTTGACTAAAGCTGCTCAGGCCATTAGCACAATAACGCCGAAATTATTCCATTCGTCAGGAAGAACTAAATAAAATAACAAAAAAAAAAAAAAAAAAGAATTATAAAATATACTGCAAGAAATTAAGCTTACACTAAGAAAAACAAATTCAAAAGGAACATTTGAATGAGTCACGTTTCATTAATTTAAGAAAATTTAGACACAAATGCATTGTTCTATACAAATACTTAATATCAAACAAAATGATAGTGAGGGAAAATGAAACCTAATGGAATACATTTTTTGTTCCTTTAAGGTGTATACTAGGTATACTAACATTTTACAATTTTAAAAAAAATCTGGAGTGTCTCCACCCGACTATCTCGCAAATTTGAATTGGATTAATTAACATATATTATATTTAAATTAAATTAAATTAATTAAGTTATAAATTAAAATTAATAAATATATATTAAACCAGTCCATGTTTGGCTCCTTGTTGATGGCACCACGTCACGTCCTGGCGCGTGATCTGCGGTCGTGTTAGAAAAATTAATTCCGGTACTTTCAGTGATTTAATCAAGCTGAAATTATATATAAAGGAGTTTTATACAATTTTTAATCATGTGAAAAACTATCAAACCTATATCTTTATTTTTACAGTCAGTTTAGAGGAAAAAAAAATCAAAAGGTTGTAGGTAATGACCCACTTCCGGATGAGCTACATTTCTCAAAAGTTGATAGAAAACTACAAATTTTGAATAAAGCTCGTGTACCAAATTTCATTATTCTAGCTCAAACCGTTTTTGTCAACATACACATACACAGACAGACATTTTTCTCAGCCTTAGTGAAAATGACTCAGGGACCGTATAAAATAAAAACGTATACAAACATCAAAATCTCGACATCGAAAATTTCTCTTCTTCTTCTCTGGCGAGATAATAAAAATGATTAACACGCAAATTGTTACTTTGAAAACATTTTCAACTTTATAGATAATAGTAATAATAATAGATAATAGATAAAATATATATAATAGATAATCAATATTAGATATTAATAAATTCTTTGGACACACAAATTGTCTCTTTTGAACTCATATATTATTTATTAACTATTAAATAATTTTAATATTGCATAGGATTGAATGTTTGGTAAATTGAACCCGATTGGCCATAACTCGGGGACTGGTTGACTGATTTTTATCATTATCCTTTCGCTCCTGCAACTGAACATGAGGAATCGAACGATACGAATCCCCAAGGGTTGGGGATAAATAGCAGTGACCTACCAAGATCTTTTAATTATATATATTCTACTTCGAGTATTAAATTGTAAATTTCTTATAAAATGAATTTTGTGAAAAAAAAGTTTATATATGATTGATTTAAATATCATTTTGATAATATATAAAAATTAAAATGAATGGGACAATTTTTTTTTTTATTAATATAGATATGAAATTTGATAAACAACTCTGCAAAAAAATAATGAATTATAATTATTTAAAAAAAATCTGGAATGTCTCCACTCGACTATCTCGCAAATTTGAATTGAATTAAATAACATATATTAATTTTAATTAAATTAAATTAATTAAATTATAAATTAAAATTAATAAATAATAATTATTGAACCAGCGCATGTTTGACTCTTTGTTGATGACACCACGTCACGTGTTGGCGCGTGAGACTTGCAGTGTTAAAAAATTAATTCTGATACTTTCAGCGATTCAATTAGGCTGAAATTCTATATATAGCAGTTTTATAAAATTATTAATCATGTGAAAAATTATCAAACAATTATCTTTATTTTTACGGTCACTTTAGAAGAAAAAAAATCAAAACGTTGTAGGCAATGACCCTCTTCCGGTTGAGCTACTTTTCTCAAAAGTTGATAGAAAATTATGAATTTTGAATAATGCCCATATACCAAATTTCATCATTCTTTCTCAAACCGTTTTTGCGTAATCTTGGTTACATACATACACACACACATACAAACACAGAGACATTTTTCTCAACATTAGTGAAAATGATTGAGGAACCTTCAAAACGTATAAAAACATGAAAATCTCAACATCGAAAATTTTCGTGATAGCAATACTATCTCTGGCGAGATAGTAAAAATAGTTTATATAAAGTATAAAAGAAATATAATATTTAATTATTACAATTGATTATCTAATTTTTAAACATTATATAAGTACCAAAAAATAAATAGAAAATATCTAACTAAAGTTTATGAATACACAGTAGTCTAATATTAGAATAGGTTTCTATAGAACAATAAATCGTCAACTAAAATGACTATTTGGATTAATAATACTTTGACTACATCAATCATTTCATTTGTGTTTTATTATTAGTAAGAACAATACAAATATGAACTATTTCCTTTTCATATTGATTTAACGATAATATATATTAATTTTTTTGAATTTAACTTTATTGACAAACTATTCACATTTAATGGAAGACAGCCATAAATTATTTAGATTTATTTTATTTATGAATGCAATAATTAATGATGTTTTATCATTATTATGTTTTTTTTTCTTTTTATACCATTTGTTTCTACTATAACTTCGAATCAAAAATAGAAAGCAGCTAAAAACTAATATTTTGATTATGTCATTCCATCAAATTACTTATTCAAATTTATCATCTTAAATTACCATTTATATTTGATAAATCTGGAATTTGTCTGAACTGTGTTTCCACTTATTCAATTTTATTAACTGTCAAAGCATATATCGTGACAATTCCAGTCCTAACCTCGATTGATTAAAATCAGATCTTATTAGTTCTGTACTTGGCACAGCAATTACCTCTTCGATAAAAGCTGAAATAATCAGGGGCCGTTAACTTCCGATGAGGATGCAATTCAAGATATCAATGAATAAAGAAACTCAGATTTCTCCTTAACAATATTTTAATAAATGAATATAGACAAAATAATAGATATTATGAAATAATACAAGTGAAATGTTTAGATGTAAAAATAAATATAAATATAAAGAATGAATAGTGTAACCAAATCCTGGGTATTGTAGAAATGGAATCCAATGATACTTAAGCGAAGCAGATGACTCCAAGCCAGTGAAATTCTCTCCCATATGGTGTGACTCGTGGATGTGGGTCGCCTTGGTTTGTAGTTTGGTAGTGGATGGCGTCTTCCCAATCCGTTTGTATTGTGGATGTGTTTCTTGTTGAGTTTAATAGAATAAAGGAGAACTAGATTCACTGGAAATGGGTTCTGCTACTGGAATAAGATTTGGATCTACTGGATAAATTGATAGATGGAAGGACTTGGTTACTTATATTAGGTTATGAGAGGTTGAACATGTTTGAGCCTAGCTGTGGTTGGAGTATAATGGAAGAAGTAGGCTGTTGGATGGTTGTGGCTAGACTGGCGATATGTGAAATGTGAGGGAAGTGGGAATATCTCAGAGGTGTTAATTAAGATCACAAACTCCTTTGAGCTACCGGTCTCCCTCTAGAGTCAGAGAAGGGAAGTAATATTTAAAGCAATCATTTATTCCAATCATTGGCCTAAACACACTCCCCCCCAAAAATTCCCTAAAGCGGAATTTTTCAAATGAAACTAATGAAATGTGAACCAAGTGGTTGCTACCGAATTTAACAATTAACTAATGTAGAAATAAATATTATATGTCTGAGGTTACTCTTTGATAAATTTGAAAAGAGTATTTGCTAAGGAGGATAATTGGTATAAGCAGGATAAATTAATAACTTCTTGTCTTGTAGGAAGATTCTTATCCTTCTTTTGTACATCAAACATCCATCTAGCAGTTTTAGAACGGGATTATTGTGTTGAAGTTCAAGTGTGGATGTTTCGGCACGCCTTGAAATAAAATGGACGTGATTTACATATAATAATTTTAGATTTTTCGAATATGTAAATACTGGGGTTGAGATCAGACTATGAGTTGAAATTTTATATATATGAATTGTTCGTGAGAGTTTGTTGATATAGATGCACTTAGGCCGTGTGTATGATGATAACAAAATAATTCTAAAATTGAGATTTGGTAAACCTAAAGGTATAGATGAATAGGATTTTTCGTGAGGTGTTAGGGTATTTTGAGTGCCGTATGATAAAATTGATATTGTTGGTTGTAGATTGACTCCAAAATTCCCAAACTTATTTGGAACCTCATTGTACCAATGCCTATTCAAATGCAATACTTGGTTCAATCTGAATTTGAATGGAATATGATGCTTTATTGTTTCTGTCAAATATTGATTAGTTCGATTAGCAAAAAGAAGTGGAGTTGTGATTTTAGAGAATAGTTGATAAAAGGCATATACGTTGATGGGGGGTATTGGAGTATCGCAGAATAACATTTTTAAATATGCCCTTTTGGTAGGTGCATATGCGATTGGGAGAAACATTTTCTTGATGTCTGCTGTGACTGTAGAACAATGCATTTGATATCTCATTGAGTTTAATTTGTTTAAAATGTTATTTTGCAAAATATCTCCAGTTTTGTGAGAACTGTTTATAGAAAAATGGGATGTCAATTTAGTTGTATGATTTACAACCCTTTGAACATGACTTAAACACCTTTTATAACTTTCTCGAAGATGTGTGTTAGATTCGCTAATCGAACTTGATTGCCTATTTTGAATTGGATTTGAATGTTCACTAAATTTAAAATCTACTAATTGTCTAATTGAAAATGAATATAAATTTTTTGTAAATGATGTTCTAATTAAATCTATAATATGTTTTCTAAATAATATAAGGAATTTTGATTCATGTTGAAGTGCGATGTCGTGGTATTCGAAATTTTGGAAATAATTGAATTGAATGTTGCATAATTTTGATGGTTTCCTAATGAAAGATAAATTATGTTGAAAGTGCCCTGATTTAATAATTTTGATCGATGGTTTTAATTCTCGCTCTTTTGGGAGAGGAGGTTTGTGTCGCATGCAATGTGAAAGAGGACATTCGCTAATCTTAGGTGCCTCCTTACACTTGGGACAGGATATTTGAGGAGTATGAGTTAAGGAGATTCGGAAATTATTTGCAGGTCTGGGGATCCGGTTGAAGACACCAGAACGTGGAAGTCGTGTTGTCTGGAGGGTGGAGATTCGGGAATCGGTCCCATGTCTTGGGATTCGGTTGGATACCTCTCGATTCCTTATAGGCATCTCCGAACGTCCAGTATATGTTTTTGTTATAGGTGATTTATTCAACTGGATGAATGAAAGGATCGATTGATATTCGGGTATGATGTCTTCATTTCCGATGGAGAGAATCCACTTTTCTTTGAGCTCCGGAGTCATTTTCTGCATGATGATCCGAACTAGAATTGGATTCCATTCCTTTACATTACACTCCAGGATTATTAGTTGCTCAATTATCTCCTTAAACACAGAATAAAAATAATTAGAGTCTGATATATTGTGCTTTTGTATGGGCTTACATTCTAATAATTTATTTAGCAAGGGAATAATTGTTCTTTTCCCTTTTACAAAATTATCTTTTAATATGGGAAATGTTGAATTATAATCTTTTGGGCTCAATGAAACAATCAAATCATCAACTACATCAATATATGTGGAGGCTGATTGCATTAAAATTTTGAAATTGGGATGGTCTTGTAAATGATTTAAAAGTATTTCTGCTCGAAATATAAAAGAATCTTTTATTAATTTATTGGCCATCTTAATAAACCGTGGTAAATGGATCGAATAAATAGAATTGTTTGTTTTACTGACCATTCCGGTAAAATCATTTTGAGCTGCCTCGAGAACATACCATTGATTAGTTAACGATTCTAGTGATGGAGCCATTTTATATTTTAAATTTTAAATTAATCAAATAAAAAACAAAGTGAAATGTATAAATAAATGAAATTGGATTGGAAATAGATGGCGTTGATTTCGCTTCCAAATTTTAAATATTCAAACATAAATTTGTGAAATTAAATAAGAATTAACCAAAAACAAATGTTTAAAATAATTCAATAACAAACTATTTAGTTAATTCAACCGTAAAATATTTTGTAATACAAATTTAAAACAATTGAAGACAATATTTTGTATTTATGTAGAAGATGTGGATTTTTCTATTTTATTTCAAAATATTCAAAAGTTAACCAAACAATTAAATGTGCACCAGAATTAATTTCAAACAGAAATGTATAAACCAAAAATATTTTAAAATATAGCTTAATTAATTTTAAATTCACAAACAAATTTAAATTAATTAAGTAGATGAAATAATTGATGAAGTTAATTTAAAAACAATTTAATATAATTGAAATTATGATAGATGATAATTTAATCTTAAGGGAAATTGTATTATTCTCAAAACAATATGGCGGAGACCACGTGCTATGCAATTTTTCGAAAGCCAAAATTGTATTTAGACTGCACGTGTTTTATAAAAATAAACTTAAACTAATACAGCAAAATGAATTTTAAATTCACAAACAAAATTGAAATTGATTAATTATATGAAATAATAAAAATAGACTTAATTTTAAAAAATTTGAAACAATTTAATAGTTGAAATTAGATGATAAATTAAATTTTAATTTTAATGAAAATTGTATTTTGCCTAAACCAATATGGCGGAGACCACGTGATATGCAATTTTTCGAGAACCAAGATGGCGGACACCACGTGATATGCAGGTGTTGAAATGATGCTACCACGTGGAGGATTAACGAAAATCTTACCCTCTCTAATCAAAATAAATCAAACTACACCACAAATCGAATCAAATCGTCCCTGTTCTCGGGCGCCATTATGTCAAAGCATATATCGTGACAATTCCAGTCCTAACCTCGATTGATTAAAATCAGATCTTATTAGTTCTGTACTTGGCACAGCAATTACCTCTTCGATAAAAGCTGAAATAATCAGGGGCCGTTAACTTCCGATGAGGATGCAATTCAAGATATCAATGAATAAAGAAACTCAGATTTCTCCTTAACAATATTTTAATAAATGAATATAGACAAAATAATAGATATTATGAAATAATACAAGTGAAATGTTTAGATGTAAAAATAAATATAAATATAAAGAATGAATAGTGTAACCAAATCCTGGGTATTGTAGAAATGGAATCCAATGATACTTAAGCGAAGCAGATGACTCCAAGCCAGTGAAATTCTCTCCCATATGGTGTGACTCGTGGATGTGGGTCGCCTTGGTTTGTAGTTTGGTAGTGGATGGCGTCTTCCCAATCCGTTTGTATTGTGGATGTGTTTCTTGTTGAGTTTAATAGAATAAAGGAGAACTAGATTCACTGGAAATGGGTTCTGCTACTGGAATAAGATTTGGATCTACTGGATAAATTGATAGATGGAAGGACTTGGTTACTTATATTAGGTTATGAGAGGTTGAACATGTTTGAGCCTAGCTGTGGTTGGAGTATAATGGAAGAAGTAGGCTGTTGGATGGTTGTGGCTAGACTGGCGATATGTGAAATGTGAGGGAAGTGGGAATATCTCAGAGGTGTTAATTAAGATCACAAACTCCTTTGAGCTACCGGTCTCCCTCTAGAGTCAGAGAAGGGAAGTAATATTTAAAGCAATCATTTATTCCAATCATTGGCCTAAACATTAACGTATAATTGTATATTTGAATGTAAAAAATACTTTTTATTCTTATGTTAATTATCAAAATTGAAATATTTTGACCAAACAAAAAAGTGAAAGTGAAATCATATTTCCCATAAATAAAGAAAAAAAAAATATATATATATATATATATACTAAAAATCTTTTAATATAGGTACGATGTCCTATTCAAAATAGAATAATTAGTTTAAGCTATAATTTCGAAAAGATTATCAGAATTAACAATTTTTCGACTATTATTTATTTGAATTAATATAACAATATACTCCTCTTAATATGAATATACAGGGTGGGGCAGAAAAACCTATCGAATTTCAAATCCCTTTTTCTCAGAAGAGGGAGCAGGTAGAGTAGTGGGGTAAAAACCGTTAGAAAGCCGGTTTTATGCCAATTGTCAGTAGTCATGCCTTGGTCTGGTGAACATAGTGCTTTTGTTATTGAGCGGTTTATCGAAAACGGTAGTTCGATAATTGATACACAACGTGCTTTTCGAATTCATTTCGGATTCGGGCCTCATGTTCCTGTTCCACATCACGCTACGATTACAGTGAGGGTGTCAAATTTTCGACAGACAGGTTCAGCATTGGAAAAGAAGTCGCCAGAGAAATGTTTCCAGGTCGTCTCATTTCTCTGAGAGGTGATCTTGGCTGGCCGCCGCGCTCAACGGATCTCACTCCATGTGACTTCTTCCTTTGGGGTTACCTCAAATCGAAGGTATACCAGCATCGACCAAGGACCCATCTGCTTTACGAAGGGAAATTGCTCGGGCAATTGAAGAAATTCCTGTGGAAATGACGGTGAAAGTCATGGAAAGCTACCGCGAGCGCCTAAATCAGTGTATCCGCTCCCAAGGACGACATTTGAGTGATATTCTTTTCAAAACTTAAACTTAAAAATTGCATAAAATTTGCGATATGTTAATAAGATAAATTTTTTGACAAGCTGAGTGGTTTTAATTTTATAACGTTTTGAAATCGGATAGGTATTTCTGCCCCACCCTGTATTTCAAATTTCAAACTATATATAGAAATTATTTAGAATAGGATTAAACTTTTATTACATAAAAAAAAACAATTAGTTGCATATATAGGTATTAAGTGAAATATTTTTTATTAGCCACTATTCAGATATATACTTATAATGTTATAATACATCTGTATTTATTTCCATTTATTGATTAGAAAATAATATTTTATTTTATTCAAAATGTCATAAATTGCTTATAAATTTATAAATTGTTTTATACTTTTATTTTATTAGAATATAGTTTTAAAAAGTCATAATATGTTTTATTATAATATAATATATCTAGTGTATTGGAGTTCATTAATTTATTATCTCAATAAAGAGAAAGGCAATTAATTTTTCATTTGGTGTTGTTAAAAATTATATTAATATTTTACAGATTGTTTCTCCATATACATTCATTGGCAAAAAGTTTCCTATTCTATGATTTATGAATTCATATTCATTCCTGTTCATGTTAGCATGGTTGCATATTATGATATAATACTAGTAAATACGCCCATTCGGTGATATTCAATGCACGGTGTAGGGATTTTACACCGATACGTGAGTTTTGTTTATTGAGAGTAACCTGGAAATTTGAAAGAAAAAGACAAAATACCTTTAACGACCATATTTTAAATACAAAGGTATATTCAAGAATCTGATATTATTTATATATTTATTCAAATAACAAGACTCCAAACGACATTATTTTTAATTTTTATTCTAAACCCTATTGAATTCGATATTCCAGTCATATCTTGGACGTTTTCAACAAATCTACACTCACAATATCATATTTAATTTTTTTTTTCTCTCCCTTTATTTTATGTAAAATTGTTGTAAATATGTGAATAAGAAAAGGCTGATCTTTTTCTATAAAAATAAATAAATATCTTTTTCCTTTTCTCGTTTGCGATTGTTTTATATAAACGGCCAAAAAAAATTATTGTTTATTATTGACAAGAGAATCGAATGGATTCATTCTTTATATTTATATATTTTACCCGACAAAAAAAAAATCCTTTGTCCAAGTATAAGAGCAATCAAAAATCTTTTTCAATTTAAATCGTGACAAACCCTTCACGAACTTTTTCCTCCCTAAGCACTTTTGTCTGGGTTCATCCCTCTAATTAAGTCGGAAAAAATATCTTTCCAATTGATGCCGAAGTGAGTGAACGATTTCCGGTTGGCTGCCACGTTTCCGGGATCTAAGTCACAAACGCAATCCCTGGCATCTGGCATTAACCACCGATTCGGAATTGTAATCCAGGGCGAATGGGCAAAGCCCTCAAAAGACCTGTCTGTCCAGGGGCAAGGGCTAAAATAGGATCATGCCAAGTCACAGGTCCTGACAAAATTCAATTTGAATATTCCGGCTTGCAAATTGATGCGGGTTATCAAAATCATCTTAAGGCCTCTCCATTCTCTTCCAATCCAAAGTTTATCCTATTTTCGGAGAAAAAAAAAACGTTTGCTACTTTGATGATTATTTGTCAAATAAAAAAACGTCATCTTAATATATATACTTTAGAGGTCAACTATCGTTTCATATTTAAATGTAAATGTTTAAATGTAAATTATAATCGTTGATCCCTATTAGTACATAATATATATCTTATACAAATATATACAGAGGCGGATTAAACGCCGGGCGGACCGGGCGGCCGCCCGGGGCCCACCAGCCCGAGGGTCCCACCGAAATCTAAATAAAAATATTTCCTTAAAAAAATTTTAAAAAACTGTTGAGTTTATGGATAATCGGAGTTTAAATAAAACAAGTTATATTCTTGAGATACAGATCTATTTAGGCCGTTTTATACTTATACTTATACTTATCTTTATTGAACAACAGATCTTTATTCGGTCGTGTTTGAACCCCGACTAACTTAAGAAAAAATAATCAATTTTGGGTCTCGGCGACCACAGTAAAATTTATCTATTTTTTACATGTACCATATAATATGTCTACATTAGTTTTTTTTATACGCTTATAAGAATTCAGTTTTTAGCAATATTTATTTATTTTTATTTTTAGCAATTTTCAGTAATGATTGTTTAGAAATAAACACGTTAAGACATTTTCTAAATGACTGATAAATTAATTAATTAAAAAAAATTAAATTATAGATTTTTTCAAAAATTTTTATTTCTTTTCAATTCTGTTGCACTGCTTTTTATAATAAATTAATTAAGGCTTTAAAAATTTTATAATTAAAAGGAATAGATGAATAATTATCAAATAAAATAAAAAAGAAAAACAATTGAGAATATAATAATAATTGAAGAAGTAGAGTAATTTTTCTTTGATGCATTTTAATTACTCTTTGAAACATCTTTCAAATATTTTTTATAAATTATAATTAAAAAAAAATTTAACTCTTAAAAAAACCTTTAAAATAATTTTCAAACAAAAAATTATTAATAGAACCTATTCAGAATACCTGGAAATAAGTACTGTCTCCAGTTCCAGATCTAATTAGCAATTAATGAATAAAAAAAACAACTTTATTTTTCATCTTTCTTTAATTTCTTGTGAATAGACTTCAATTGGATAATTAAGATACAAAATAATTCCAACCGGAGCCAATATTATGATTGAAAATTTTGTTTTAAGTACTTTACGGGCATCATCTAAAAGAAATAATTAGTGACGCCGATCTTGTTCTTATTAAAAGAGATAAGACAAGGAACTCTGTCATCTTGTACGATCAAATGAAAAGGACTAACTTTTCAATATTGAAAAAAATTAAAAGTTAAAATTAGTTGGTTTCTTTTCTTTTTTTTTTCTTTTAAGGGTGTTTATTTTAAAATTCAAAGAGTATTCACTATTCTAATTTACCATTTCATCTAATTAGTTGATACATTTTATTATCTCATTATTAATTTATTAATTAAGATATTATATTAATAGTTTCAAAATAACATTATGACCATCAAGTGTTTTTAACTGAATTTAAAGTTAATTAAATATTAAATTAAAAAAATTATTAAAATATATTTCTATCAATAAAAAAATCTGGAGTGTCTCCACTCAACTATCTCGCAAATTTGAATTGGATTAAATAACATATATTAAATTAAATTATTTAAATTATAAATTAAAATTAATCAATAATATTTATTAAACCAGCGGATGTTTGGCTCTTTGTTGATGGCACCATGTCACGTGTTGGAGCGTGAGATTTGCAGTGTTAAAAAATTAATTTAAAAAATTTTAATTTAACTTTATAATTTATTTAAATTAATTTAAATTTATATTTTAAATTATCATATGAATATACATATTTTTTAATTTATTTGAATATATAAAAAGTATGTCTAAATAATTTAATTTAAAATTATATCCCATAATCTTTTCATCAAATTCCAATTTAGATAAATCTAAATTAAAAAGAGCAATTTTAATGTTTATAATATAGGTAATGATTAATAATAATAATAAGAAGAAGAAGAATATTCTAAATTTTGAAAAATATTATTTAATGAGTAGATATTAAATTATTAAAGCTTTGGTGGTTGTTTTTATTTATAACGGAATTTTGTAAATAAAACCACATATTGATATTTGTTATTGTAAATTTATTCAAAAAATACAATTGTTACTTCTGCAACCGAAACGTTGTGTATATTTTTGTATTTTTTGAATAAATTTACAATAACAAATATCAATATGTGGTTTTATTTACAAAATTCCGTTATAAATTATTTAATGAGACTTTTCTACTTAGAATGACGGAAATGATGATGATATTTAGATGACCAATGAAATATGTTGATTTTGTTTTTAACATTTTAAAGTATTATTCAAATTCCAATAGAAAACAAGTTTTTTTTCATTAATGGCAAGGGGTGGTTGCCTGAAATATGATTAGATCAAATATTATTCGAAAGAAATCGTCGCGGTCATAAATCGTCGTATGTCAGCACCAATAGTGTAAATGAAAATTTTCCATTACATTGGAAAGCGCTAAAAGGTTTTTTACTTGAATGAGATTTGACAGTTTGTCGGATGGTGACCCTGCTCTGAATAATTCCCGAAAGCTACACACACAGGATACAGACCACCCTTGAGCACACACATTCACCACCACCAAACCAATTTGCAATTATCGTCTGGAATGATTAATAGATTCTTGAAATTTCAAATCTTTACAGAATATCTAATCCGTTGTTTATCCCTGTTAACGTATAAAGTGGTGTTGTTTTGATGTAACCCCGAGGGTGATTAAATTTCTTGATCATGTACCGTCTACTTAATTTTCAAATTTATTGATGGTGTTTGGATAGCTCTTTTGTGTGTGAGTAGAGTAGAGTGGAGGACGTATATCATTTGCCGCCTCCATCACTTTTGCATATTAAAATATTGAATTTATAATAATAAATATAAATATAATAAGTCACGTATTAAACAAATATTTATTAATCTAGTAAAATTTAATTAAATACATAAAACAAATTTCATAAATAAATATATGGTATATGTTTATATTATATGCATCTATAGAGAAATATAAAATTGTGATTTTAGTACTGTTTCAAATGGCAGAAATATGTAGCATTTCATAATTGGGTAATAAATTGAAATTGATATGAATACATTCGTTAATTTCATTATGTTCAAGGAATATGTTGCCTTTCAATGTTTATGATCCATTATAAATTTAGAGATTGGCTTTTGATTGATCCCAATCCTTAAGGCTTTATTGGAGCAGGCAGACGTTTTAAAGGAATTTTACTTTTCACGAAGGTTTTTTTTTTTTTTTATATTCACTTTTAATTTTAACAATCATTTTTATTCTTTCCAAAAGCGGAGCAATTTATCTTAAGAGAATGAGTAGAATAACTCTCAGAAAAAAATCAAAGGTATGAATTTTAATATGGTGAAATTTCAATCCAATTAAATAGGCAGTTGACTGATTTTATTGATGAGATTTAATCAAGTAAACTCGCTTGCAAATAACCAATGCTTGAGCTATTTCTTCAAAATTATTTTTTCATCTTATACTCGTATTCATTTATACTCGTATTACTTGTACCTATAAATTTGTTACCCTATTGTTCTCTTTTAACAAAACAAAATCGTTTGTATTGTAATATATTATTTATAATATTTGACTAATTTAATCATATAAAGGGTGTTTCTTTTCGAGGTATAAAACTTTAAATTGCAATAAAACAACGATGGATTATTCGATTGACATGAATTTTATTTATACGAAAGATAATCTTGTGGCATTAAATTTTATATATGATTTCTGGCATAGGACCGCCACGGCTGGCTCGGATGTAGTCCAATCTGGACGTCCAATTTTCGATAACTTTTTCCAACATTGGTGGCCGTATATCGGCAATAACACGGCGAATGTTGTCTTCCAAATGGTCAAGCGTTTGTGGCTTATCCGCATAGACCAATGACTTTACTTAGCCGCACAGAAAGTAGTCTAGCGGTGTTAAATCACAAGATCTTGGAGGCCAATTCACAGGTCCAAAATGTGAAATTAGGCGGTCACCAAACATGTCTTTCAATAAATCGATTGTGGCACGAGTTGTGTGACTTGTTGCGCCGTCTTGTTGGAACCACAGCTCCAGGACATCATGGTTGTTCAATTCAGGAATGAAAAAGTTAGTAATCATGGCTCTATACCGATCACCATTGACTATTCGGGTCTTCCTCAATGCTACGCTCTACAGTAGCAATAGCTTCTTCTGTACGCACCGTACGGAGTCTCTGGGGATGCGAGTTATCAATAAACGTGGTGCGAAAACGTTCCATGGTTAATCAAATTAACTGCTCTGATGGACGATTTTGACGACGATAAAATGGACGATACGTATTCCGCACAGAACCATTATTTTCGAAATAAAATTGCACTATTTGCAAGCATTGTTCAGGCGTGTGTCTATACATGATGAATTGCCAAACCAAACTGAGAATAAATCACTTGACAGCTGTTAAATCGGTCGTCAACTTGAACAGTAATGCCAACTTAAAGTTCTATACCTCGAAAAAAAGACCCTTTACTTTGATTAATATAAAGGCACGAATATAAGACTTTAGTGAAAACCACATGGAAAAAATTACAACTTAAACATATGATATATATGCCATGAGGGCGAAATACAAAAAACTTTAACTCAAAGTCAACTTCTTTTTATTATATACTATTATATAATATCAGGCAGAGATTCATAAAAAACGCTTCCCATATAGGCCATAGATAATCGTAATCTTGTAGATGGAGGGAAGAAAAAGTTGGAAAGAGTGTGAACATGGAGAATGTCAACGGTTATGTCTCTTCAGAGATTCTTTTCCATCAAAATAATATTTTTTTTTTTTATTTTTATATAGATATTTGTTTTTACTTTAAATTTTCCTATTATTTTCTTATTATTTTACTACCTATAAATATTATTTTTTTTGTCTAAAAATTAAATATTCTATTGTATTAGTTTTCATACTAACAATATTTAATATTTTTATTCCATTTCTTATAAATTGATTGTATGTATAGATAATTTAACAGAAATTCAACTTTTTCATCCTCCATTTAAACTTCACTTAAATCTTCTATTACTTATTTCAAAACGATTATATTTATAGACAGTAATTAGATGAATCTAAAAGTATCTGATAATGCAGTGAATTCGGATATAACTTAAGGATTAAATAGGATATAAGGTTAGTATGCTTTATTTGAATAAATGTAAATATAGTTTATTTGAAATGCCCTTAGGATCTTCTTATCACATTTTCAAAAGCCTTGAGTGGGCTGTTCATGTTTTATCAAATTTATACTGTAGCTGACTCAACGCTCAGGACTATCTACCGCGGTTAACATAAAGACTACCTTTCTTATACCTCTATCCACGGGCGGATTTAAAAATAATACAAATCCGGATAGACTCAATATATGAGCGAAAATTCAAAGTGCTTTAAAATAAATAGTCATTATTTTGGAATATAATATTTCTATTATGTGTGGGTGGATATATAAAATTGCTTATTTCATAGAAAGTTTAATGAAGTTTTTTTTTCATATATTTACTTATGTTTTAAATTTTGGAATCTCAAAATTTATTTTAATTAATTTATTTATTTTAATGAATGGTCGTATATACAAAATACTAATTGTATATATAGTCGATAAAATAAAAAAAATAATAGAAGAATAAGAATAATATTTAGTTTCTATTTATAGTTTTGCTGAAAAAATATTATTGATGAATATTATAAATATATTTTATTATCTAGAAATAAACAATGTTTTTGATGAATTATATTATTATTATTTATTATTATTTGCGTCTGGTCCATCTAGGATCACGCAAAGCTCCCATATACAAGGGTATTGATGTTAATTAAGTGTGCACATATATGAATGTTCTTTAGGTGTTAACTTTTATTCTTCTTTTTGAGTGCTCGTGAAGTTCCGGATCCTCCAGGTGACGGGTGGATTGGGTACCAACTGGAGTTATTCTCATCCATTGTTGCTTATGGTTGCTTGTTTTTGAGGTAGTCCTGCTGGTGCTGGGTTGTATAGAACCAGGGCTTGTCAGTTCCTGGAGCCGGAGGCAGCTGATGTTAAATTGAATTTATTAGAAAAATCCGTTCTTGGTTAGAATCGAACGCCGACTTCTTGTGTAGAAGGTTGCCACGCTACACTCTCGGCCAAGCCACCTCTTGAATTATATTATATTATTATATATATTATTTATTAATTATTGAGTTTCAAAATAATTCATTTTATAAAAATTTTTGAGTTAGCAAACGCATTACATCAAATGTCAAATAAACATTCATTCGCCCAGTTAGAAATCGCTTAATTCCAATTTTATGAACTTTAAATCTCTTATACTTAAATATATACTTTCAAATATGTATAATATTCATATCATTACAGTTACTAAAAGATTGGTCATTTTTTATTATCTTATATAATTCATTCACAATATATTAGAATTAAATCTGGAATATATTTTTTTGAATTATATTTTTTTTATAATTTAATTAAAGAAAATAAATTATAAATATTTAAATCTGTCTTTTGATTATCAAATTTAAAAAGTATAAAATAATTAAAAACAATTTGCAAATTCACTAAAATAAATAACCCTTTAAGACATAATTATAATTGAGAAAGGTGTAATAGACATAGTTTCGTGTATATTATAGATTAGTGGGGCGTTATAATAGGTATTAAATCAGCTTATGGATACACAGATAATTGACATTAGTATTTGGGACCTATGAGCTCTGACTGTAGAAAGTCTGCTAAACGTCAAGCCCCTGGATTTAAGCAACCCTCACCACTTTTCCAATTTTAAAAATTAAAATTAAATAAAAATTAACTGTTGTCTATAAATTTATAAGACTCGTTCTCCAGCAAACATGGAATAGTTGTGACTCTTCTAAAATCATCAGTAAAATATGTAACCGCGTTAAAATAAAAAGAAATATAAAAAGCTTATATTTTATTTTTTTTTTATCATAATCAGTATGCTTTTTTTAAACCGCTTTAAACAGCGCTCATAAAATAAAATTATATTTTTTATCTTTATAAAAAAATATTTAAAAAAAAAAAAATTATAATTTAATTATTTTACTATAATTTTTCTAACATTGATGATAATGTATCATTAAAAATGGGAAAGTAATTAAAAAATAAAGAAAGAAAAAGAAAAAGAAAATATTTCTCTTATCTTTCTTTCTTTGAAAAAAAATACATTTATAAAGAAAATTAAGACATTTATTTTTGAAAGCTAAGCACGAATCTATTTCTAATGGACTGGTGTTGAAGTCAACCTTTGCAGTTGACTTTTCCATTTGCAATAATAAGAAATAGGTATATTACAGTTTTTATAATCCCATGGATCTTAGTAACCAATCAACGTAAATGTCATCGAGAAGGTCGTAACTTCGAAATCAAATTTTCTTATACAATACATAAATAATCATTCTTTGACAATTAATCTATGATACTATTCCATTTCATATTTTTAATATTTCACTATATGGTAAGTGATATATTGATTTAATTTTATATATAGGGAGTGAAAAACTTTTGGTCAATAACAAAGAAGAAAATACAAGATTGAAACCTCTTCAGTCAATATTTTCATTTTAGTTTAAATTTTACCATTCAAAGATAAATAAAACAATATTTCCAATTTGCTATCCGTTCCAATATTATTGTTGAAACACACTCTCGATATACTCCCTATGTTATTTATTTTTATTAAAAACGGAATAACCAAAAAGATAGATATGTATATTATATATAGAAATAAATATCCAAATTTATATTTAACTTTATATAAATGTTGGTATTAAAAAAAGGCTGCGCTATATAAAGTTTAAATTATAAATTAAGCTGAATTAAGCAACAATGAAATATTATGTTGTTAATGAGCGGATTTTAGATGAAATTAATGAAATATTATGAATGAAATAACCCAGAAATTTAATCTCCCTAAAGAACTAAGAAGACATTCTTTATTAAAATATATAATATATAATTAAGGGACTCGGATAGGTATTGGCAAATTTACTCCATCTCCCGGAGAGTATGCTTAAATATATCTAATCTTATTATGCTAGCCAAAATGGTTTGTTTGTATATATATATATATATATATTAATGGGTTCTCAGAAACCGCTCTAACGATTTTTTTTGAAATTCACACCAGAGATAGTATTTATAAAGAAAAATTGAGTTTTATTGATCACATCTCTGGGAAAAATCATCTTTTTTTTAATTTAAACGTCACCCAGCTTAGATTTAATTATTTTTTTTTATTATTTTTTTTAATAGGTAGAGTGATTGGAAAGGAAGGTTTTTATGTATAATAACAGAATTTATCCACTATTTTATTATGCATAATAGCTCGGTGTCCCAGGTATATATTTTATATCAACAGACCTACTTTTCTGTTTGTATGTTATTATTTGAATGGCGATTCGGTGAATCAGGTATTAATAATACCAGCCAAACCCAATAATAATGAATCATTTTTGTCGATGCAAGAAGAAAGAAACCGGAAAATATCACTTCAGGCGTTATATTGAATAATGCATGTATACCAAATTTCATGATTCTAGCTCAAACTGTTTTTGCGTAATCTTGCCTACATACACACATACACTCACACATACACCCACACACACACACAGACATTCTTCTCAACCTTAGTGAAAATGATTCAAGAACCTTCAAAACGTATAAGATAGTAAAATCTGGTAAAAGTGTATATTCGACTGCATACACGCATATATATTCTTATATTTTTTTGTTCCTAATGTAGAATGAATTAAATTCTGTATTATGTACTTACATATACTACATAATAAAATAATAAAATAATTAAAATATGATTGAATTATCCACATTTTAGTGTTTTTCGTTTTACACGGTATTAACAAAGAAAATTTAAGATTTCGATTTACACGGTTTTGTTCGGAACTAATCTTCCGTGTAAAACGGGGGACAGGTGTATATATATTAGTTCAGTTGAAATTAGTTGAATCTCTATTGACTGTTAGGATATACGCGAATATAATATATAGCTACTAACGTGCAAATGATATAGAAAATAGAAGGGAATCGAACACACATTTTTCTGTCTTTGTCATTTTTCCAATTCCAATATTTGAAAATTATGCCGAATAATACATATTCTCGTTTTGCAGTCATTTAACAGAAAAATTTATTATCCATGGGAGTGGTTTTATGCAAATTAAATCGTATTTATTCACGAATCAATAGATATGACCAAATGAATCAAGCGTTGATTTTATGGGATTTTTACTTACCTTCGAATGGACGATTGAAAAGATTGTTATTATTAATAATTGCAAAATTAAAAACTATTTATAACAGATAATATTCGAAAATACATATTTTATCCTAATATATTTATTTTATTATATACGGATAAATATTGTAATATATATAATATTATTTCTTTTATAAACTTAATATCAAAATTTTATTTATTTTAAATAAATATAATTATTTTATTATATAAAATATTCAATAATAATAATAATAATTAATTCCATATTTTTATAGTTTCTTAATATTGTTGTTTTAAAAGAGAAGCACTGAGATAAAGCAAAAAAAAAATAAAAATAATTATTTTAAACTATTCCAATAACTGTCATAAATAATTGTCATAAATCTGAAAAATCCTGTAAAACTTACACATTAAGTTTTGGTCATTGTTGCTCGAGTTCATACTTGGATAAGTCTAAGGATCTTCTGGGTGTAGACATTCCAGAATAATGAATACTTAGAAAAAATATACCGATTCTAAAATATTTGTAAATATAATGTGTCTTATACATATATTAAAAAAAAATTCCACTTCTACATAATCAATCTGTTGTTGGAATATATATTAAATTATTTTTAACGATTCCTACAACATCATCACTTAAAGCTTAGCTTTACGATCTTTTTCAGCTTCAAGTATTATTATAGCTTATTTAAGATTCACTACGGGTTAACTATGGTTAAATAGTTTAGCAATTCTAAATGCGCATAACTATATCACTATTAATATTCATGATATAGCTCAAGATTTTTTTTGAGCCCCCACAGGAATATACAAAGTTCGGCGTCTTGTTTCGATTAACGCAGTTTTGAATAAATTTCATATATTATCGTATTGTGTTTATACCTTGACAAAGATTTCGATAAAAATGTTGAAAAAATCATAGTAATTAGTGGAACTCCTTAAACTTTCGCTCAAAGAATTATTTGGTATGTTTTTAATAAAATATTAAAAAGAAAATATAGACCTTATTATAGTTATGTTATATTCAAGATAAGTAGAATATAACCCTTAGTATATTCCTGAATATTTTAATTATTAATTAATTTAGATTGTAATAAAAAAGGTTTACATCTCTCAAGTGTTTCTCCTTAAGTTAATTTTGAAGGTTTATATTGAGGGTTAAACCATTTATTGTGTAACGAACATTTTATAGGAAGAATCCACCGTTGGCACTTGATGGAACAAAGATCACATTAAAACGGCGTTTTCGCAACAACAAAAGCTATTCATGTCCCAGTGCCGAAGCATGTGCATGTGCAGGACATTCAGTATGTCAAATCTAATTTAGTGCTCTCGGGGGCACAGTGAAGCTTTACTCCATCTGTTCCTTTGTTATCTAATTCACAAAGGCTTGAATAATATAAACAAACTTCCTTAACATTTAGAGCCACCTCCTTTAATATCACTCTTCGTTCATATGAAGATGATTGAGACCTTTTAACTTATTAAACATTATTTACATTGAAGTTCAAGTACAAAATCCAAGTTGAGAAATGATATATTAACATCTCGGATATTCTATTTAACTTCACTTCTTATATTCTCTTATTTTTTAAGAAATATGTAATGTCCTACTATGGTAAATAGATTGGGTTAAAAGATCTCTACTTTTAATTTCCCTTATCTTCATATTATCAGTTTAGAAGAACTATTTTTGAATCTTTCTCAAAGTATTTATAATAATAAAACCTATAAGAGCAATATTTATTTTTGCCACTTTATGAAAAACTAAAACTAAAAACTAAAACTAAAGTATCATTAATGTATCTGGAATAATACACCTACTAAATATTATTTAAATATTAAATATTAAAAATATTTCCAATATGCTAGTACAGAGGTATTTTACTTGTTATTGTAATTATATTTATATTAATTCTATTTTATATTAATAATTTCTCCTTTTCTTTTTCAGGTATGGGATAACACTTCTATAAATGAAAATGAAAATGAATAAAATAAATTCATAATTTCGTCACAGTAAGTAAAATAGAAATTGATGTTTTTTTCAATTACTTTCTAATTAACGAAGAAAATTTCAATCAATTTGTTCTTACCCAGTTGAATTCTAGGGCAAACAGAGTCTAATCTAATAGAAACCCTTGGGATTTGTTTAAAAAGCTGTGACAGGTACATTTCTAGGGAATTGGATCTTTTTTTGCCTGTAAAGCTTCTGGAATATTAAATTTCTTATTTCCATAGAATAATTGATTTTATCACAAAGATTTTCTAGCTTGATATTCATTTTTAGACTTTTCAAATGAACAAATTAAAATCCGAATAAACATTGAAGATAAAAGATACATTCAAATTAAGAAAATAAGGGATAAAAAACATTTCACTCTTTGTATGGTATATAATTATATATACTATATATATATATACACAAACTATCTATTCTTACAATTTATAAAACAAAATGTACAATCTTTTTGAATAAATGGGGTCTAAATGAATTTAGCTAGAATTTATGTAAATTTAAATTCTTTGTTTTCATTCCATTCTTAGTTTCTGTTAGAGGAAATAAATTACATTTATAATAGATTTTGTAGATGTATATAAAATGAATCTATATATCAAAACTCTCAAACTTGAATAATTCGACTTGTTTGATTTGAATGTTTAAACATTACCAATGTAAATTGTAAAATCATCGTTAATATATTGTGGATGATAATAATAGACATTTATCTATGGATATGGTCATCAAAATATTAATGAATACTAATCAATGTATAAAAATAATTAAAAATTATATTTTATTCATTTAAGTGAAATAAAAATAGTTACAGTTATATTAAAAATCAATATTGAATAAAAAAAAGTATTATTATTGTATAAATTGAGATAAGTAATTTTTAATGACGCAAGTAATTTTAGATAAAAAGTCCAGGTTTTTGATAATTTTTATTATCCAGAAAAAAAGACAGGTACTTATGTAATCTATATATTACTTATTATTTTTGTATTTTAATTTTCATATATAAATTAATTTTAATTTGATAGCCATTTATATATTTTCATCTAGACCAGCGATTCTTAATCTGTGTTGCGAAAAAGGTCAGATGATTTTGCGATGCTCTAAAACATTTCCGATTTATTTTTCAATATGACCAAGTGTGTTCTAAAAAAAAAGGTAAACTGTCTTTGTTTTATTGTATGGGTTGGGGAGGGGGGGAGGGCGCGCGATTAAAATTATGATTGAAAATTGGGCCGTGAATACTTAAGGCACTGATCTAGACGGTCTTGAATCAGTTTTTTTATTTTTTTTTTAAGTTTGTTTCAAATTTGGTGGTCGAGATTTTTGGCTTGTGTTTCATATTTGGACTGCGGTTCACCAATCTAAGTCCATTTTTAAATTAAATTGCTTATCTAATGATAGATTGTTGGTTTTACTATTACTCATAGTTTTTGTATTTTTATTTTAAATCTTTGTTTATTTTATATTTTATATACGTTTTATAAAAAATAAATAATTTAGTATATGGCTATCTACTTCAAAAAGATCACTTTATTCTGAAATGTAATGTATTATAGATAAATGTTATGTACATACTACATTATTACTAGAATTATAGGATTTGAGTTATGATCAGTCAGTTTAAATTCTCTCGTTGAATACATCATATTATTAGTAAATGGATAATGATCAAACATGATAAAAAGTTAAACAATTATTCCTATGAAAGATTAAATATTGTATTCATAAATTTGTCATTATTGATCCATAATAATTTATATGTTCAATATCTATTAGAATCTAATATAATAATTAATTAATTAATTAAATAAAAATATAATTGGCAAAAAATTGTTTGGCTTATTATTTAGATAGATAAATAATAGAACAAAAATAATAGAATTAAATTTTATTTTTAAATATATATCTTAATGTACTAAGAGATAGGCTAAGATTAACTAATGTAATATATATATATATACACGAGGGTGGTGTGAAAAGTTTCCGACCTGACCAAGAAAAACGATGTTTTTCAATTTTTCTTTTGTTTTAGTTTTCAAAATTCAAGATAGCTGTGACCTGTACGATGTCAGCTGAACGTGTGCGAAATATTTTGCAAAACCATTTGAATATGGAAAGCTGTGTGCAATGTGGGTGCCGCATTTCCTAACGTTAGACCAAAAATTGCTTCGAAAAACCATTTCTAACGACAATTTGGCGCTGTAGGCGTAATCCAAACGAATTTTTGCGTCGATTCATAACTGTTGATGAGACTTAAATTAAATTAAATCAAATTTAATTAATTAATTAATTTATTGATTAATTCAATTAATTAGAACACCGTTATGAGAAATGTATCAGTGTTGATGGAGATTATGTTGAAAAATATACCAAAAAATAAAAAAAAAATTGAAAAACATCGATTTTCTTGGTCAGGTCGGAAACTTTTCATCCCACCCTCGTATATATCTTATATATATATATGTGTAAGAAGGTGACGTGGAAGGGTGTTTTCTCGTAAATGAAACCTTAAATGATTCTGAAATAACACTACATAAATACTTGACAATCATTTTGGAGGGGGAAAGAGGGGAATAGGATTACATATGTAATCTTTTGTTTTATGTATTTTTTCTCTCTTCTTCTGTTTATTTTGTATAAACTAATCTTTTTTTCAATTATTCTTTTTTTTCGTATACTTGTATTTTACTCTTCCTAATAATAAGATGGAAAAGTAATTTTGAAAGTTTATGTGTAAATAAATAAATAAAATGTATTTATCTCACTTACTATGAAACTTAAACTGTTAAATATTTTTTTTTATTATAAATATCAAATATTTATATTCTATATTTATGAAAAATAATAATTTGAGATTCAGTATTAATTTTATCTACTTCAAACTGAACATTTTAGCATTTACTTTGCTTAAAAATTAATTGCATTGGAATGAAAGATTAAGCTGAGTTCTCTAATAAATGGATATGATTAAAAATATTGAACACCATATTTTTTCAACTTTTTTCAAAATTAATAAAAAAAATCGAATCGATACTTAGATAATTAAATTCATTTAGAATATCATAAGTAAAAATAATTTTATTTTAATTGTTCTTTGTCTTTGCTTCTTTTTAATTATTTCCCGATTCAAATTAAAAATTTTGAAAAAAAAAGTTTTTTTTTTCCTTACCCAAAGTAATTTAATTAAGCTAATTTAATAATATTCGAGTTGATGTCAAAAAGTATGATTTATAATAGATTTTTTTTTTATTTTTGTTTTCTCATTTAAAAAAAAGTCTCAAGTGGTGTTTTTTTTTAAAGTTTTAAACAAGACATCGAAATGAAAGGGTGGCACTATTTCTGCCTCGACATCTGCCATAAAAACAGACAAGTCCTCTACATAAATTGTACCATGATTATTAAAATTAATAGCGAGCGGATGCTAATTAAATTCCTAAGAAAACTTTGAGTGCAGATCCAGTAATTTTTTCCCATCAATAAGATGTTAAATAAAATTAAATTCGAAATATTATTTATAAAAGGTATTAGTAATTGGTTGAATAAATATGAGAAATCATTGTTATTATTAATGAATTACTATAATTTTGGATATTTAATATACATATATCTATATATCTATAGTAAATTTCTGGAAAATTAATATAAATTAAATATATATTAAAATATTTATATACTTTTAATATATATATCCAAAACTTGTCTTAATTGCAGGTTATATATAATACTATATAGATAAGTTTCAGAAAATTTTATTTATTTTCCATAAAATATGAAAACTTATTTTTATCTTGAAAAATAAAAAAAAAATTAAAAATTTTGTGTTATCATTGGGAACTTTTTGAAAAAGGGTTATTTAATTTAATATAAAATTTTATATTATTAAATAATGAAAACAGAGTTCATAAATTTACTTGGAAATTTTAGAAATTTAAATTTTAAATTCTTTGTAAGTATATTAAATATTTTTCCAAGTGAATTTTAATGTATTTCAAATTGTAATCAATTAAAAATATAATTTATTGTTTGATTATATATACTTTAAGAGAAAATTATTTTTTTTCTTTTCTTTTTCGTAAACAACTTCAATTTTTTTCAATTAGCTAACGATTATTTTACTTTCTCTTATTAAGTATCCTCGAAAGGACTACTTGAAAGAGGAATGGATCTTTAAGTGTTTATCAAGTTTTTTTTTCTATTTCCAGAATAATTCTTTTATTTAATTTGTTATGAAGGTTGATAAATGTGTATTAAAATATAATAAAGCATATTTTTTATATTGTATTTAGTTATGATAAATACATATTATTATATATTTTTATAAGATTTAATAAAAAAAAATAGACAAATATTAAAAATCAAAATTAATTAATTATTAATGTTAATTCAATAATGCATTATAATTCAGTATAAATATATACTTATTTATAACTAAATATTTATTTTTTTTTTAATTATATGATTAATTAATTATTTAAATCAATTAATAAAATAATGATTATTTATTGAATTATAATATATTGATTTATTCTTTAATTTTTTTGAAAAATGTATATAATTATTTAAATAATTTTTCATTTAATTACGAATAAAAAAACTTGTAGATTGCTTCCTCCATTTTTATTTAATTTTATAAATTTGTAGTTTCTAGATCAAGAAATAGTTCAAAGATAAATTAATATTAATATAAGTAATAATAATAATATAATAATAATATTAATTAATATTAATATTAATTATATATATTGGTAATTAAATTACTTATACATTCCTTAAAGTTTTATAATAATCAAATATATAAGATCAATGAAAATTACAATTCTGAGTAGGACATTTAATTACAAAATTTATTAATGGGAATATCAAAGGCAGATTGGATGATGTTTATGTATTTTGCATGGTTGATTGTAGATGACGTAGAAGGGAGACAGCTAAAATTAACAATTATAATTAGACAAACAAACAAGTACAAGAATCTATAAATAATCTCCACAAGAGAAATAATTATTATTATTAACATTTTTTTTTATAGAGTATCTAAGAGAAGTTAGAAAATAAATTCAAGAAGTTAAACTTAAAAACAAAATCAACTTTTTTTTATAAGTGTATATATAAAGGGTAGGATAATCAACCACTAAACTTATATTATTATTGGAAAAACTCTTTAAAAACTAAAAGAAGAATAAACTTGAATAAAAAAAAAATCGGTTGTCAGAAAAGTAAAATCGAAAATTTGAAATATAAAGGTGTGATTTTTCACAAATTAATTATTAATTTCAAACAAATATTTCTAAATAAAATAGATATCAAAATATTAAATTCCTATTTTCTTTAAATTTCCTATTTAAAAATTATTATTTCAGTATGTACTAAATTTTGTTTATTTTATTCTTGAATATAATTTAATAATAAATATAAATTTTAATTCAAGCTTACCTCAATGAAGAAGCAAGTTCATTACTCTTACCACTTTTTAAAAGAAGATTAAGTGTTCGAAGTTTATCTTTTTGCTTTTAAGACCCGTCAATCAATCAATAGCGTGTAAAAGAGCAACACCATCCCCTCTATTTAGATACGTTACTTAACAATATGTATTGTACAATTTATCAATTTTTTTGGAATTGATTTATATTTATTAGAAAATGTACAAATTTATGCAAATCACTTTAAAATAATTAAAATTGAATAAATATTTTACAATTATATCAAATCAACTACATTAAAAAATAAGCTGGAGTGTCTCCTTAATTATAAATTATAAATAATAAATATTAAACCAGCGCATGTTTGGCTTTTTATTGATGGCACCATGGCACGTGTTGGCGCGTGAGATTTGCAGTGTTAAAAAATTAATTCTGGTACTTTCAGCAATTCAATCAAGCTGAAATTCTATATATAGCAGTTTTATATAATTATTAATCATGTGAAAAATTATCAAACATATATTTTTATTTTTACGGTCACTTTAGAGGAAAAAAAATCAAAACGTTGTAGGTAATGACCCTCTTCCGGTTGAGCTACATTTCTCAAAAGTTGATAAAAAACTATGAATTTTGAATAATGCCCATGTACCAAATTTCATCATTCTAGCACAAACCGTTTTTGCGTAATCTTGTCTACATACATACACACACACACACATACACACACACACACATACACACACACACACAGACATTTTTCTCAACCTTAGTGAAAATGATTCAGGAACCTTCAAAACATATAAAAACATCAAAATCTCAACATCGAAAATTTTCGTGATCGCAATACTATCTCTTACGAGATAGTAAAAACTTAATTATATTATGTATATTTTATTAGATGATTATGTATTTATGTAAACAGTTATTTATTCAAAATCATAAAATTGAGATTTGCCCAATCTAAACAAAACTAATATTTATTTATATATAGTATTTAAATATAAATAAATGTTAGTATTATATATCTTCTCAAAACTAATATATTTATTAATCATTCTATTTCAGAAAATCATACTAACATTATTAATTGAAATTGTATATAAATTAAAAATTCTTTTAGATCAATAATCTCTCTTTGATATTTCATGTATGACTAAATCAGCAATTTTTTATGGGAATGGGTAGTTTATATATGCCCGAAAATTTCGTACTGGTCTACTGATTCTAAACATTTACTACCCTATATTTATAAAATATTTTTATCATTTATAGCCATCTCAATTAATTCTAACATTATCGTACATAATATATAAAAAGTGCCAAAATGAGATGTTATATTAACATGTTCACTTATCTAACAAGTTAATATTATTTTTATTAAATTTCTCTACTGGTTTGAACAAAAATACCAAAAGATAATTATAAAACGAATATACCTATATGTATATAGTATTAAGACATCAGACAAAATCTAATTTAAAGTTTTATATTAAAATATAATATAACATTTATTTTTCAATGAAAAAAGTAATTTATATTTATTTTTAGCACATTGTAGTACGAGAACTGGTCTATTATTATACTTTGTTTGTATATTATAGGAAAGCAATAACATCAAATGCGAAATGTTATATATTATATTATATGCACATAACATTTTTATATTCTTTGTATTTTATCATCTCCCCTATAATAACTTTTCTCTTTTCTTATGATATCTAATATGGCTCTCTTTTAGCAATGGAATTGTTCTGCTTTTCCAGGCATTTGGTTTGTGAGTCTAAATATTATTTTTTAATAACCACTCGCGAGGACAAATAAAAAAAACATTTAAATTTTATTTAAAATTCTAATAAAATTGTTATTTTTTCTGAATTATATACCATTTGTTTACCATTCGAAAATAGGATTCGATTTTATATGGATTCCAATTGAATTTTATGATTGGCCAATATGGTGACTTCCTGGGGATGTACAAAGGGACATGTTTTCTAAATGCACGTCATATTCATATTAATTAATGAATATATAAAAAGAAAAAAATGAAATGGACGTAATAAATAAAAGCTGACATGTGAAATGATATTAAAAGATTATCTGCTTGTTGGATGGTTAATGAGCCCTTCGATTTGGAACCATGAATGCAATTATAGAGCTGCATTCAAAATCGGAATGCTTTTTGGATTTCGCCTTTAAAACAAAAATTCAAATAACATTTGGAAGGGATTCTTTATCTTTCTGAGTCAGTGAAATAGAACAGCCTTTGCGCCCTGGTTCAATTTATTCTCCTCGCAGGGGAGGGATTATTGGTCCATTCACTTCTCGGTTGATTAGTATTTAAAGGACTGACAGATCGGGCGAGTTGAATGAATATGCTGGTACCGTGATTTTTAATATTTCCAATTAAAAGAAAAAAATGTTCATATATATATATATATTATACAGATCAACATAGAAGATGACAAATTGATCAATTATCATCATATGTATGAAATACTCCACTTAGAATAGAAATTATATTTTGTGAAAAATAGCTTTTTTTCTTTTAAGCAATGACACACGTCAGTCTAGAGAAAGGTCATTGAGACAATAGGAGTATCAAACATAACGAGTTATCATCAATTATATAAAAATCGAAAGAAATTCAAATTAATATGATTATTATGAAATATCCAATAAGATAACTTTGTGAATGGTTGCCTATATCAAAAGAGTAAACCTAGCTCAATCTTTTTCCTTTCATGGTAATCTTTATTTTACTAAAATCAAAGCTAAAATATGAGCTGTGGCCAGCACAGACCAGGCACAGAATTGACTGACGATTTGAAATAAATAATATCCAAACACCATTATAATGGGTGGTAGAAAAAGTCTTTGCATATTTTGTCCATAGGTGTCGTTGGAATCGTATATCTCCAGTGCTACCAATCACATTGTGTTATACCATATAGTGTTGGAAAGGTGAAATTTCAAGCTTCATTTAACCTTAAAGAAAATAAAATTTGGTGGAGCTGAACAAAAGTTACAGCTTTTCAAAAATGAGTGAAAATAATGAAGAAATTCGCCAAAAGTTAATGAATTCATGGTAATGATGCATTAAGTAAATATACCAAATTTTATCAAAATCCGTTGAGTCGTGAGTCAATATACGTCTATAAGAACACATAATGGACAGATATCATGATAAAATACTGTTTTCTGTTAACAAATTGCATGATTCGTTGAGATATGTAAAAATCTCCACATGTGAAATTTGGTGTGAAAACAATATCTTCCCTTTCTATTGTTGGTCGGTAAAAAATTAGATCTTTAATTCTTCGTTGTCATTACACTTTTAAAAAAACTTTTGCTTCCTTTTTACTATCTCGCCAGAGATAGTATTGCGATCACGAAAATTTTCGATGTCGAGATTTTGATGTTTTTATACGTTTTGAAGGTTCCTGAATTATTTTCACTAAGGTAGAGAAAAATATCTGTGTGTGTGTAACCAAGATTACGCAAAAACGGTTTGAGCTAGAATGATGAAATTTGGTACATGGGCATTATTCAAAATTCATAGTTTTCTATCACCTTTTGAGAAATGTAGCTCAACCGGAAGAGGGTCATTATCACTTATTATTGATTTTTTTTCTTCTAAAGTGACCGTAAAAATAACGATAAATGTTTGATAATTTTTCACATGTATAAAACTGCTTTATATAGAATTCGAGCTTGATTGAATCGCTGAAAGTACCAGAATTAATTTTTTAACAAGACTGCAAATCACGCGCCAGCACGTGACGTGGTGGTATCAACAAAGAAACCAAACATGCGCTGGTTTAATAAAAATTATTTATTAATTTTAATTTACAATTTAATTAATTAAATTTAATTTAAATTAATATATGTTATTTAATCCAATTCAAATTTGCGAGATAGTCGAGTGGAGACACTCCAGCTTTTTATAATTTTATTTATATATTTTTTGTCATTATTTATAATTTTAATAATATATTATTCATATTTAAATTACACATATATATATATATATATTATATCATAAAATATGCAATCTTAATTTATTTGATTATTATTGAAAAAAATTCTTAAAATCGAGATAATAAATATGTTATATAATAAATTTCTAATTTATATTTATTGATTGAGAACCAATGAAATGAATGTCAATTGTTTTTAGAATTAGACACTCTTTCAATAATCTTTACGGAGTGGAATTAGTTAGGATTACATACACTTTAATTCCTTTTAATTGACAATCAGTGAAAGCTTGAAAAAAGAAATTATATCTGAACAATATATATGTTTTGTATATATAAATCAACACAAAAGAGAATTATCTCCATAGAAGATAATTTATTTTGAAATATTCATTTATACGAATAGGTGTTAATTAACAGTGACCGATATGTGAAAAAAATTGAACGTTACTCAAAATATAATAAATTATATCAATTATTGGACATCTCTTGGTTTGATGGATACTTTGCTTTTTATTCAATTCAAATTATGATGGTCATAAAGTATTAATCTCTATCAGATTATCGAATAGCAGAAATTATTCCTTTTAATAACTTCATCATTATAAATAACATAATCGATACACTAAAACATAGAAAAATGCATGTATTTATTCTTCTGAAGCTGAAACTTATGTATCTGAAGTTTATTTTACATTAAAATTAGGTTTTATCAAATAAAAATAATTTGGTTAATCATTTATCAGAAGCACGAATAATTCTAGAGATATATTCTATAGTAACTGCAAGACTGAGCTATCGACCCGTTAACAAATATGGTTATACAATTTTTTAATTATTTATTACAATTATTATTATAAAAAATTTTGTTTCCTAAATAAAATAACTCGATTTCAATTTCAAAATGAAAAAAATATTTGAATTTACTTGATAAAACATTTGATCGTATATTACAGTGGTTCTTAAACTGTGGTCCGCGGACCCCTGGGGGTCCGCGAAGCCTTTACTGGGGGTCCGCGGTCCTCGGAAAAAAATCATCGTAAAAATATATACATATATAAATATTTAAAGTTCATTGTTTAACTATATCCTCCTAGAGAATTACGGCTATAATTTAATACTATTAATAATACTATTTTATTTTATTAAATTGATAATTATGTCAATTAATTTTTTGTGAATAAATAAACATATATAAAAAACTATATATAAAATTTGAATTTTCATCCATTCATTCATTTAAAATCATTTTTCGATTGTTCCTTTAAAATAACCCCTCTTAGGGGCTCGGAAGGGGAGGCATATAAGGGAATTTTTTTTCACTTTGTTATTGGGGAAAACCAGGGGAGGGGACAGTCTTACCCGGAAAAACCCAAATTGTCAGCGTCCACTCTGGGGTTTTAAACAGTTTTAAAGCAAATGTTAATTATAAGTTCATTTCTCAACGAGTTGTATCTTTAAATTATTTTTATTAATGTTAATTATAAGTTCATTTCTCAACGAGTTGTATCTTTAAATTATTTATATTAATTTAATTAATTATAATTAAATTATAGCTAATAATAGTTTATTATAGCTAATATTTTTTTTTAATTTTTAGTGTAATTTGCATGATCATTATTTTATAAAAACACTAAACACATTTTGCAATTTCCCAGAAAGGCTGTTTTTGAGAGTAAGTATAAGTTAGTTTTATGAATAAAAAATATTTATTTTAATAATATTTTAGAATCAAATTACGAAATTAATAATATTTTAGAATCAAATTACGAAATTAATAATATTTTAGAATCAAATTACGAAATATATTTATTATATAAATTAATATTCATTTAAAATGATATTAAATCATTTATTTAAAATGATTTAAAACATTTATTAAAATGATTTAAAACATTCATTTAAAATGATATTAAAACATTCATTTAAAATCATATTAAAACATAGCTAGTAAATAATAATTCGTTATATTTATATTATATTTATATTATATTTATATTATTGTAGTTCAATGTTAATAAATTACTCCATAAAATGGATCGTTGGCTACAAACTGGTTCAACACAGAAACGGAAAGAATCAGATGATGAGGCATCAACAGCAAACTCTACCAAGAAACGCAAAACTAGAAAATATTCGGATGATTATTTATCATTTGGATTTACTTATATTTGCAACAATGATGTGGAAAGACCAGTCTGCGTTCTATGTCAGGAAAGTTTATCCAATGAAAGTATGAAACCTGCTAATCTCAGACGTCATTTACAAACAAAGCACAGCGAGCATGTTAGTAAGTCTATCGAATTTTTTAAAATGAAAAAAGAAGAACTTAATTCAAGTCAGAAATTGATGGTAAAGACGGGATCTGGTGGAATGAGTAAGAAAGCAGTAATGGCATCATATGAAGTAGCTCTACTTATTGCTAAAGCAGGAAAGCCGCATAATATAGCAGAGCAATTAATTCTTCCTGCTACAAAAGTAATTACAAATATAATGTTAGGAACTAAAGCAGCAAACGATATAAATTTGATTTCATTATCAAATGATACGGTTAAGAATAGGATTGAAGACATGTCATGTAATATAAAAGAAGAATTAATATCGAGAGTGCGCAAAAGTCACTATTACTCATTACAATTGGATGAAAGTACTGATGTCACTAATAATGCCAATTTGTTAGCTTTCATTAGATATGAGTTTGAAAATCAAATACAAGAAGATGTATTGTTTTGTGATTCACTACCTTCACGAACGACAGCTAATGACATATTTAACAGTTTGAATAATTTTATAACCGAAAATGAAATAGAGTGGCCAAAATGTGTTGGAATTTGCACTGATGGTGCTCGTGCAATGTCAGGTACAAGAACTGGATTGATTGCTCTTATTAAAAATGTTGCGCCTCAGGTTGTTTGGAATCATTGCTGCATTCACAGAGAATCATTAGCAGCCAAAAATATGTCACCAGATTTGAAAAGAACATTAGACGAAGTAGTTAAAATTGTCAATTTCATTAAGGCTCGTCCACTTAATTCCAGAGTTTTTAAAATTTTGTGTGAGGAAATGGGTAGTCAACATACACATTTATTATTACATACAGATGTACGTTGGTTGTCCCGCGGGAAAGTACTCATTCGCCTTTTTGAGCTTCGAGATGAAATACGATTGTTTTTAATAGATGCGCATTTTGAACTGACCGAATGTTTCAATGATTTTATCTGGTTAGCTAAGGTGGCTTACTTGACTGATATTTTTACAAAATTGAACGAACTTAATTTGAGCCTGCAAGGTACTGTTGTAAATATATTTAAAGTTGAAGATAAAATAGAAGCAATGATTAAAAAAATCGACTTGTGGTCGAAACGCATCCAGAACGGTGTATATGAGTCTTTTCCAACTCTCAATGATTTCATAGAAAGCTCCAGTGAAAAATTGCTTAATCAAACGCGTCAATTATTTGTTGAACATTTAATTACTTTGAAAAGCAACTTCAGGAAGTATTTTTCTACTCCTGATCCTTGCAATAACTGGATCAGAGATCCATTTAATATGGAAATTACAAATGCTAAACATTTATCTGCACCTGAACAAGATATTCTCGTGGAATTATCATGTGATACAACTTATAAACTAAAATTTAACAAAACTGAATTGAGCAACTTTTGGTTACTTCTCAGGTCAGATTATCCTGCGCTTGCAAATAAAGCACTTCAACACTTGATTCCATTCTGCACAACATATTTATGCGAACAAGCTTTTTCGGTACTATTTTATATTAAGTCTAAATATAGAAACAAATTAAATGTAGAGCCGGATCTTAGATTAAAAGTTTCCAATATTAAGCCAGATATTGAGATTCTTGTTTCAAGAAAACAACTGCATACATCTCATTAAATATGTAAGTTATATTTAATGAGATAGATGCAGTTATTTTTTAAAATATTTCTTATTTAATATTTTCTGAAAAAAATTATAAAATATTTATATGAATTTAATGTAAGTACCCATTATAATTTGTGAGATTTGTTGCTATGACAATGTTTGTATTTTCTTTATCAATATTATAATTTCTAATAAAATGTGTTCTACAATATGCAAAAAAATCGTTATTCACCAATCACTGTTAGAAATATTCATCATATATCCTTGTCCTTATGAGATCGTAAGCCAGAAATTAATTCATAAAATGACGTAAAGTACCTAAAGTTGTGATGGGGGTCCGTCAAAAAAAATTTTTTCAAGTGGGGGTCCGTGGAGTACATAAGTTTAAGAACCTATGGTATATTATATATATATATATATATATATAATATATAATATATATATAATATATGGTTAGATATCTTGGATGGTTACAGTTTTATATTTTTCAAAGTGTCAATAGCTCATAGACTGTTTCGCCCACTGGTAATAATATAAATTCTGAAATTATATTACCAATTTACTTTTTTAATATAAAATAAAATAAATTATTCAATTATTATTTATTTTTAATTATGTACTAATGACACAACTTAACAATCTGGATCTTACTTGAATGATTTAAAATATTTTAAATATGAAAAAAAATTATATTCAAATATAATTTTTTTCTTTTTGTTTATAATAATCAAATATCATTTAAATTATTCAATAAAATTGATTGTAAAAGTTCTCATTTTAATTAATATAATATAATTTAATGTCATCAGAATTATCAAAGAAAGAAATTGTTTGTAAAATATAATACATTATAATAAATAATATGTTGACTATTTTTAAGAACAGAAAGACAGAATGATAATATGTACAAACCAGATTATTTGCCAAACTAATAAAATATATTTTAGTTTTAGATTAATATATAAATTTTAAACTCTCAAGCGGCATTTGTACAAATAAAATATCAATAAATTTATTACTACAAAACCCTAGAAATCTTTTAAAATTTATTAAAAGCTCCCTGCTGTTTATTCAACAACTTTTTAAATAAACAAATACTAGTATTATTTAAAGTTTTTTCATTTATAATTGTTCATATATATTTTATGTTGCTAACTTCATCAATATTTTTTTTTTTGCGTGGGAAATGATAAATATATTTCGTAATTTAATTCTAAAATATATTCTAATCAAATATTTTTAATTTTATTTCGAAATTAAATTAAAAATTTTAAAATATAAAAAAATAATTAATACAATATCAATTAAAAATTAATATGGCGGAAGACAAATTCCAATATCGATGATGTAGTCCTGACGTCATTTAAAATTACTATTTTAAATTAAGAAAAAACTAATATGTTAGTATATTTTCTTGCTGAAGTAATTACTTTAAGACATAAACATTAAAAAAATTATTATTGTAATATACGTATATGATATTAAATTATAGGAATAACTTTTCTTTACATTATTTTTCGCCTTACAAAAAATTATTAATACATAAATCATTTTATTACGTTTGGTGTAATTTTTAACAAATGGCTATAAGAATATTTAAAATATGTAGTTAAATAAGAAGTAAAATTAAGAAATAATTCAATAGGAGAGTAAGTGTTTATTTTTATTACTTTTTTTACTTATGTAAATTATTATTGTGGGTCTGTTGTATTAAATACAATGCTGTTTTTAATACTAAAAAATAATTTAATAAGCAATTGAAAGAAAATAATCTTAAATTTATTAAAAACTTAATTTATTTCACAAAATGATTTTGGTTAATTTTTTTTTTAGTTATAGAAAATTATTATCTCTGCGGTCCCGGTAGCCCAGTTGATAGCAAATTCAGATAGATTGCCAGGCGAATGGATTCTGGTTCGAGTCCCGCTCCAATAAGCAATTTCCAACGATGACATTCAATTGCAGACGCCTTCTCAAGTTGGAGGATGAGAGAAACACCCCATTGAACAATTTCCCAGGACGTTAGTCGAGAGGGAATATTCTACTATGCAATCGCCACTATGCGGGGAAACGTTAATGACACATAAAAAACAAAGATTATTATCTTCCATTTGTTCATTCGCATATGTTTTGGTTTATTAGTTCTATCCTAGTTGGAATCAATTAATTAAAAGTTAACGAAATAGAAAATTAACTATAGTAAAATTATATTAAAATTAGTTTATTAATAATATAAACGATATATATTTATATATATATATACGTTTAGGCTTGAGTGAAAGTTTTTAGTATTAAAAATTATTTCCTGATTAGTTTCATGAGTTTTTGTGAGATTTGAGTCTCCGCCAATCGGTGGTGTCATTTTCTTTGATTATTGAACTTATTGTTAGTTTGTGTGACCAAGAATCAATCTTGGAATTTTGGGTTGAATATGTGGGTAATCTTACTCTCAATTCTGAATCCCTGAAAAATCTCCAAACATATATTAATTTAAATTAAATAAATTAATTAAATCATAAATTAAAATTAATAAATAATATTTATTGAACCAGTGCATGTTTGGCTCTGTTGATGGCACCACGTCACGTGTTGGCGTGTGAGATTTGCAGTGTTAAAAAATTAATTCAGGTAATTTCAGCTAATCAATCAAGCTGAAATTCTATATATAGCAGTTTTATACAATTATTAATCATGTGAAAAATTATCAAACATATATCTTTATTTTTACGGTTAGTTTAGAAGAAAAAAAAATCAAAACGTTGTAGGTAATGACCCTCTTCCGGTTGAGCTACATTTCTCAAAAGTTGATAGAAAACTATCAATTTTGAATAATGCCCATGTACCAAATTTCATCATTCTAGCCCAAACCGTTTTGCGTAATCTTGGCTACATACATACACACACACAGAGACACACCCACACACACACACAGACATTTTTCTCAACCTTAGTGAAAATGATTCAGGAACCTTCAAAACGTATAAAAACATGAAAATTTTCGTGATCGCAATACTATCTCTGGCGAGATATTAAATAAACGTGAAAATAACAAGAAAATCATTTTTTGTTTTATACATATATAGATACGGTTAATAGTAAATAAGAAAAAAATTATGACACAAATTTTGATTATTTTATTTTATTATATATTATAAATAGAAAAAATATAAAATTATCTTTTCGAATTAATTTTTTTTTTAATTTAATTATTTTTTATAAATTAAATTTTTTTTTCTTTTTTTTTTATTAAGTGATCATTTTTATAAATTAATATGAACGTTGAATTGAATGAATAAATGACATTTTAATAAAGCCTATTTATTTAATATTTTAACTCAGTTATTATATATATATATATAATTTTTATTATAAAACTCTCAGTTGCTTATTCAGCAAATGATGTCATTCTAGTTATTAAATTCATTAATGTCTAGAATATATATATATGAATATATATATATATATATATATATAATCTAATATAAAAAGGATTTATCAGCGTTTACCTGATCCGCTTATGTGAATTTATGGACAGAAAGGAATGTCAATCTCAATCTCACCTTTGTACCATCAATTAAATATATTAGAACATGGTTTAAAAGGGGCACTTTCTGTCAAATAATTTTAATTTAGAGAATTTTCCAGGAATTTCTAAATCTAAACATAAGGGAATGTCGATTATTTTCGAAATCGATGTGTGTGTGTGTGTTGTTTGTTGGTTTGAGCTAGAATCATGCAATTTTGTATACGGACATTATTCAAAATTCATAGTTTTCTATCAACTTTTGAGAAATATAGCTCAACCGGAAGCGGGTCATTATCTACAACGTTTTGATTTTTTTTCCTCTAAAGTGACCGTAAAAATAATGATATATGTTTGATAATTTTTCACATGATTAATAATTGTATAAAACTGCTATATCTAGAATTTTTTAACAAGACTGCAAATCACACGCCAGCACGTGATGGTATCAACAAAGAACCAAACACGTTCTGGTTTAATAAATATTATTTATTAATTTTAATTTATAATTTAATTAATTATATTTAATTTAAATTAATATATGTTTCTTTAATCCAATTCAAATTTGCGAGATAGTCGAGACACTCCAGCTAATTTATAAAATTGTTCAATTTGGTTCTAAAAAAATAAGTAAATAACTTTTACACACTTATCTTTTTCTTTGAGTCCGCCAAATTTTTAAACCGTTAAAAGTGTACCGCGGTTAAAAAAAAGGTTGTGAATCACTGTTCTACAGAGCAACAATTTCATTATTTGTTTCAATCAAGTACTTTGAATCCGAAAATCCGATTCTTCAAAAACACAAACATCCATTCGACTTTATATTCATAAATTATTTATTAAATTTTATTTACATAAACATGATACTTTTAAGGTTTTATTAAAATTTTGAAAAATACAATTTTTGATAATTAAGATACTCTCTTATTAAATGTTATGTAGAAAGAATGTTAATAGAATAAAAAAAGATAGTATTTTCATAAGTATTCATAAGAATTCATAAGAAAATATTTTTAATCAATATTTTTTGTTAAATTAAACATAACTTAAATAATTCATAAATCATAATGAATGCATGTGAACAAATTTCATCTAAAAACAATATGATTCAATATTATTTTAGTATTGTGGTGGTTTCTCAATATAAATAATAGATAAATAAAATTCAATCAAATATTCTCAGTGTCTTTTGTTCCTTCGTGAGCCATTTGAAATGTTTAAAAGGAAATAAAAGAGCAAACCCAGGAAAAGGAAGATTATAGACTATATAATCTTCTTTTTTTATTGCTGGGCATAATAGAGAAAGAAATAAAATGTTAACCTCAGTCCCCAAGTAGGTACAGTGTCAGATCCAATAAAGTTCCTGAATTAATAAAAAATCACATTAGGCATGGAAAAAAAAATCGGTTAGACCAATTCAATTATCGCAATATTGAAATTTCATGTGTAATAATTGAATTTTCTGAAAATCAATATCTATTTTTTTTTTTTACACAAATATCGCTTAAAATATATTTAATATTTCGATATTATTAAAAATACCATTCTGATATGTATTGGAATGGATTCGATATTCAGGTGAAAAAGAAACATCCACGACGCATTAAATAGGCCGGTTTGAAGCCACCCTGTAGCATAGTAATCTACCCTCCCATCTCATTCCATTCGTTTGGTACTTATTGTATAGTATTTGGGCCGTTTAAGGGTGGAACTGACCATTACATCCGGATAATAAAGGGTGGTGAGTACACCACACGACTTCCTATAATCTCAGTATTGGAAAATACTGAGATCAACATAAATGAAATTCAAATGACGCTTTTAGGATGGGCAGACAGCTCGTGGGGTTCGGTGCTAAACTTTCAAGTAATACTCAACTAAATCCAGTGGAAACCAAAGGAAAAAATATTCGATGGCCACTCCATGATTGGAATATACACAAGAGTGATTATATATCAAATCAAAAAACATCATTCATTTAAAAAAAATATAAATATATTTTCTCAATATTTCTTCTACTATGATAGAATAAAATGAAATGCGTATTCACATTACTCTACATTCATTTACACCATACGTTAATAAAAACAATAAAATTTATACAATTTACGTATTAATTAATTATTTTTTATTTTGCTCAAAAATAATTTTAATTAATAATATAAATTAAAATTCATTAAAATTTATTAAAATATAAAAAATATAATAAATAAATAAAATCATGAAAAAAAGGCAATAGATTTAATAATAATAAGTTGACCTGTGGCCAGGTCCGAACCGACCGACGGTTTGAAGTAAATTAATTTCCAGCTACAGAAACAATATCAAATAATTTTAATATATCTATTAATGTAATAAAAAACAGATAGGCATATAACATAAATATTTTTAATTTTATTTTATTTATAATATATATGTAAGACCAGGCTGTGACGTCATGAATGGCTGGATGACGTCATATAATTTTAAATCAAGAAAAAACTAATAAATATGATTTTCCCGAGGATAAAACCAATTAAAGTGTAGGATTGGTGGTGATATATAAAAAAAATCTCCTCATGTGAAATTTGGTGTGAAAATAACCCTTCCCTTCCTATCGTCGATCGCTAATACTACCACTTCGGTTTCCGGATTTGCACCAAAAGTTGATCAATTCATCATATTGATGTATCAAGTAAATATACCTAATTTCATCAAAATCCGTTGAGCCGTTTAAGCTGTACACATCTATACTGACGGACGGACGGACGGACAGACATCATGCTAAAAATACTTTTTTCTGTTAAGAAAATGCATGATTCGTGGAGATATGTAAAAATCTCCACATGTGAAATTTGGTGTGAAAACAATACCTCCCTTACTATCGTCGGTCGGTAAAAAGAATTAACATTTCAGATTTTATTGAAAAAATTTGTTCTAGAATATTCACACATCCAATCATATTATTTTCAGAATAAACAACAATTTTGGAATTTAAGATTTCTTAAAACGTGTATTTTTGACGAAATTTTTAATTCAAATTTTGAGTCGATTACATAATCATAGTTATCTATATTTCTTTTGAGATTTATTAGTATTATATATTTACCTAATAAAGGTAGGTTTATTCAAATGCATTTATTTTTATAAATTTAAATCTATAAATATTTAATATTAATAAATAAATATTTATTATTCAACAAGAATAATATGTTTTGTCATCGAAAATCTACATTGCATCATGTATCTATGTAGATATATTATTTTAAATGAATATATCTGTAATTATTATATTAGATCAATATAAACAAATGATATTTAAATATGGAATGTTATTTACTATAATAAAATAAAATTTGGGCATACATGTTTATATTCCTCCCCTAAAGGAATATATATCAACAAGAGCCGGTAGATGTATTACATACCTTGTTATAGAAGTAGATATGTATTACCTTTAGGTTTAGGTTTACATGTTAGCATCCTAAGTGAAAGGGTATTCAGACCATAATTATCAATAAAAACATGAATCTGTTTAAAGAGAGAGAAGAAGTATTTTATTTTAATTTATAAACGGAAGCAATTACTCTTTTATTTATTAGTAAAATGTTGAACTTTTTTCATATTATATAAAAACATTTTATTTTAATTATTAATCAAAATAATTTGTTGAGTTGAATTGTTGATATATTATTTTTTTTCTGCAAAGGCAATCATTTTATTATTGCATTTATACTAAAAAAGTCATTATGATATTTTATTAGTTTTTTTATAGTTTAAAGTGATCAAGAATCTATTTTTGACTTTGGACAATGAAAATTGTATATGTCTATGAATATGGATGTGATAAAAAATTTTATATTGTTATTTATAGAGATTTATTTTTTTCAATGAAACAATCATGAAAAAAATTGCTTAATTATTTATACTATTTATAGTATATCATATAAGTATTTTATATAAGCGAGAAATATATACTTTATTATTGATTTTTTACTATCTGTCTGTCTGTGTGTGTGTATATGTATGTAACCAAGATTACGCAAAAACGGTTTGAGCTAGAATGATGAAATTTGGTACATGGACATTATTCAAAATTCATAGTTTTCTATCAATTTTTGAGAAATGTAGCTCAACCGGAAGAGGGTCATTACCTACAACGTTTTGATTTTTTTTCTTCTAAAGTGACCGTAAAAATAAAGATATATGTTTGATAATTTTTCACATGATTAATAATTGAATAAAACTGCTATATATAGAATTTCAGCTTGATTGAATCGCTGAAAGTACCAGAATTAATTTTTTAACACTGCAAATCTCACGCGCCAACACGTGACGTGGTGCCATCAACAAAGAGCCAAACATGCGCTGGTTCAATAAATATTATTTATTAATTTTAATTTATAATTTAATTTAAATTAATATATGTTATTTAATCCAATTCAAATTTGCGAGATAGTCGAGTGGAGACACTCCAGATTTTTTATATTAGTGTTTAAATCTTAGAGAAGGTATAAACAAAGTGTTTACATAAATAAATGTCAACTAAAGTCATTTTCAAAGTGGGCTCTTCGTCCCCTGATGGTCAAAGGTGCATTTGGAGAAAATTGTATTACCTTACTATTCTGAGTTCAATAATTTGTTTTATAATTAAAACATCAATATTTATTTATTTACTAACAATAAGTAAAATTTTTTCAAAGGAGAGGCTAGACCAAATAATTTGAAAATCTGATTTATTTCCTCTCTACGTATAAGAGCCCCTTGTTTTAGGCAATTTTAAAAATCAAAACTTTTTAATAAGAGAAAATTCATATAAAATACTTTTTTCTATTCTCTTGTATTATACATTTTATTATTATTTATTATTTATTATCAAATATACTAATAATAATTTAATTTCATACTATACTACTATAATACATATAAAAATATACAGGATGCCAGTAGTAAGATCAGTTGATATTTGTCGAACATAAAAAAGTCATAGTCATTTAGAGAGTTTCGGAGGCGCAGCTTGCTTACATGATGAATAAACCGCTGTATGCTATCGAATGAGCTTCCATATTCTATTTTATTAAGATTAAGTTAAAAAAAAAAAGATCATGAAAAATATAATCTCTGTGATAGGTTTGATGATATAATGTCACACGAAATACACGTCAGTAAACTTTTTTAAAAGTCAATAACATCACTGCAAACTAAAAATTTCTCTTTTATCTTTTATCGGATCATCCATCCAGCCATCTATCGCTTTTCAAACCGTAGTTTAGAAACATGATATTGGATTGAAACGATCTGTTTGCAAACTTAGAATTGAAAATAAGAATATATCTCTCGAGTCGATGAAATTTCCAAAGAATACCTACTCAATCAATTCAAATCAGACTTGATAAACATTTTTTATATATTGATATTTTTTTTTATTAAACTTGTTTCTTGTAAAGATGATAAAAAAAAAGGAGGAAAAAAGACTAAAAATATATAATTCAACTCCGATGTTAGATTTCTTCCACTTTCGAAAAGTCCAATAAGGTAAAATCTACATTTGATTATATATTTATATGTAAGTTTTAAATTTAATATTTTATATTATTTTTAAATAATTCTGTTGATTAATTTGCTACTAACATTATTCAAAATGTCATTTATATAAGAATATCAGTGTATCTAAAACATTTCTATATTATACAGGGTCATAGAAAAGGTAGATGGGATTTGGTTGTACAACTATTCGATATATAAAATCGTCATCAGCACGAAATTAACGAGGGATTATAAATATTTTGAGTAGCATTTACTTGAAATCAGTGGGCGCATGAGCAGTCGTCATCTTGCCGTGCGGCTCGACTGGGTCCATCACCTCAGAGACGCCTTGACTACCGTACAGCAGAAAGAGCAATGTATTTTTTTTTTTTTTTTTTTTTTTGTAAATCACGAAAGTTGGAACTAGATTGCTAAAACAACTGCACAGAATATTCTTCACAAACGCCTCAAATTATAGAAGAATTTACGCAGTCATTGCAACTGTGACTCCTGCAATGCTTCAAAACACCTTGATTATCGGCTAAATGTCTGTCGTGTGATGGGGGGAGCACACATCGAAACATTTTAGAGTACATAACAAAGTTTAAGATTTTCTGTGTCTTTTGATGTATAAATAAATATTATACCATTTGTATTACGGTTTTTATTACTCTTTGAAATCCTGTCTATACTTTTCGATGACCCTGTATATATCCTAATAATTTTTTTTTATACGACAATATTTTTAAAATTTATTCAAATATTTTATTTTTTTAATTAACTTTTTGAAATAATGAAAACTTTGAATTGATAGTCAAATATTGTATAATAACATTATTATATTTTTTTAAAAAATAAATTCTGAAAAAATTGTATAACTTTATTAATGATTTTTCAATAATTTATAAATTTTTAAACATATATTATATTATAATGAACTTTATAAATACAATAATCATAATTTTTCTTGATTTTTTATTTAATTTTAAAAATAAATTTTTTTTTATATCTCTCTTTCTATTCTTTATCTATCAATTTATTTTTTTTTAGTGATTACATTTTATGTTTAGAGAGTTGAGATTTATATTTATATGATATGAAAATCGAAATGGATTTCATTTATACAATACATGTTTGGTTTATTTTATTGTGTGTGTATGTGTGTGCGCTTGTTTACTTTTATCACTTGCGTCATTTATACGATAGCCAAATCCATTAAATAATCGAATCGTTATTCTAAGATAATTTAAATTATCCTGTTTGTTTTGGTAGACTTTCCCAAATGGCAATAGAGTCAAGTTAAATAAAACAAGTGTACATTTCTAATATAAATATTTAAAGACACTAGTAAAATAAAAGAAAGAGAAAAAGTCAATTATTTATATATGCATATGAATAATCACACATTTTTAATAAAGTAATTTAATTTTACAATCAATTAGATAGATTAGATTTAAAAAAAGAAAGACATGAATTTTGAATTTGAATACTGGAATAATTTAACATCACCAGAATAATAATAAGTAATTGCATAATAATATTTTATTATACATATATAAAGTTTACAAATATGAATTTATAACGGAATTTTGTAAATAAAACCACATATTGATATTTGTTATTGTAAATTTATTCAACAAATACAAAAATATACACAACGTTTCGATTGCTACTTCTGCAATCGTTATCAAGCGACTGCACTGTTCGAGTGTCCAGTGACGAGTGACGAATGATACTTAATATAAGACCTAGGTCACCAACCAGTTGGCGCTCGGAGCGTGCTTACAAATTCAAAATTACAGGAGAAAATAATTATTCTTAAGCAATTAATTTAAAGATTATAAACAAACCGTGAACAACAATTATTTTATGAATAAATTGAGTTCTTTAATTTTACATTATTTATTATATTAATATTAAACTTAAGCAAAAGATTTTTGGCGGGAAGCAAGCCAGTTGTATTTGGTGGAAATTCAAACCGTTATAAATAAAAACAACCACCAAAGCTTCAATAATTTGAAATATTAATTTACTTTTAATTAAATTAATTATAACTGGAAGTACAGTTTTTAAGTAATTTTAAATCTAATTGAATTGAGTCAATAAATAAAAGGTAAAATTTAAAATTTCCTGATTATAATAAAGAAAATGTATTTAATGTTCCAATACCAGTTTATGTGTAATTCATTTAGGCAAGCTTGTTTTTTTTTCTTGTTAAATACTTAAAACATTCCGTCCTATTTACTTTAGGTCTAACTAAAATTGAAAATTTCCAAAGTGGGAGATAAAAAAATCTGGACTCACCAATAGGGCAAGCAAATCTTTTCCAGAGTCTCTACACTCCCTTTTTGCATTGTTCTATTGAAAAACTGATTTTTTTTTCTTGATAAGTCTACTCTCTTTTTTTTTTGGTGAATTGTCTGGTCCAGTCGAGCGAAAAGATTAGCATAATACTCTCCGGTTCGTAGGTAGCAGCAATATCCCTTTACCATTTCAGAAAATTGAACCCATCTTTTTCCCTAAAGGCTAAAACTGATTTAGTCTTTTTCAGAAGCGGATAATTGACATGATGATACTATTGCTCAGACTATTGTGTTGATACTGCTATGTAATAGAGAATTTACGTTTGTCCCAAATTGAAGGATAAAGGTCTTTGTTTACAAAAAAAAAAAAAAACAACTTAATCTAAACACGATGAACAACTTTCTCCATTTCAATAACTATTTAAATTAAATTTTATAACAAATTAACAACAAAATAATTACCAATATAAGTAAATGTTACATCTCTCATTTTACTGGGTTTAAATTTATAATAATTTATGCAGTGTTATATATATACTAAAATGGGAAAATGATTATTAAATAATAAAACTTAATAATATACTTTTTTATAAATATTTTAAACTAAAACTTAAATTAGAATTTGAACTAATGGAAAATTATTACCCAATATATATAAGTTGTTTGATAAATAAATTAATCGAAATTTGGCTTTGTCAATTTAAAAATTTTATATAATCTCTGTTTTATTAGAATTATATTGTTAATTGATTTAATCAATTTTTGATGAGTTTACTATATAAAATTCAAAAAGAAGACAATTCAATAAAAAAATAATTAAATTTCCTAAATTTGTCATTTTAAATTTATGAAATACTATATTGGTATAATTTTTAATTTAAATACAATTTAATTATTATTATAAACAATATTATTATTATTATTATTATTTGCGTCTGGACCCTAGGATCACGCAAAGCTCCCATATACAAGGGTATTGATTTTAATTGTGCCCATATATGAATGTTCTTTAACTGTTAACTTTTATTCTTCTTTTTGAGTGCTCGTGAAGTTCCGGATCCTCCAGGTGACGGGTGGATTGGGTACAAACTGGAGTTATTCTCATCACGATCCATTGTTGCTTATGGTTGCTTGTTTTTGAGGTAGTCCTACTGGTGCAGGGTTGTATAGAGCCAGGGCTTGTCAGTTCCTGGAGCCGGAGGCAACTGATGTTAAATTGTATTTATTAGAAAAATCCGTTCTTGGTTAGAATCGAACGCCGACTTCTTGTGTAGAAGGCTGCCACGCTACACTCTCGGCCAAGCCACCTCCATATATTATTACGTATAATACTATTTAATAATAAATGAGAATAATCAATGTTTTTGAAAATGAAATTCTTTGTTACATTTCTGAATGGGAAATACATAGATTTATATATTAATGGGAATGGTGGAGAATGTACATTATAAGCTTAAGTTGGGCGGGATATTTAACGTGAATGGGAGAAGTAAGATTAATGATAAGTTAATTAATGAGAAAACCGATTGGAAACAGTGGGTATGCCAATGCACTGGGGAGATATATAATATAATACCAGATATGTAAGAAATAGCACGGAATAGGAATTGGATTGTAATGGTTCAGGATAGGGATGTCTGGAGAAATATGGTTGATGAAGTCAAAAAAAAATGTATCTTCACAGAGAGAGATACTAACTAAAAATTATTGAAATTTTTATTTTTAAGAAAATTCCTTATAATAGATATTGCAAATGTAATTTTTTCATTCACAATTTTTATTAATTTATTTCTAGTGTAAACTTAAATAAAATTTCAATTTTTCTGTTTATACAGGAAAAATATTTTTCTTTCAAAATAATCTAATATTAAATCTATTTTGATATTTTCATTTAATTTTTATTGAATTTATTTTAAATTTTCTTTTCACTTATTATTAACAAAAAAAAAAAAGATTAAATATAAATACAAATTCATCTCTTCTTTTCCTTCTTATAAGTGCTATTTAATGAATTAAATTAAATTATCAATCAATTCTATTTTTTAAAAAGAAAAATATGTATGTCTGTCTCAACGTCAAATTCATCACCTTATATAAAAATTACCATCTTTATTTTCCCTTAACAAGCACTTCTAAACTTATTTAGAATTTAAAGTATTCCATAAAAAAAAAAAAAAAAGTTTGAAGATATTTAAAAATTGAAATGATTGAAATGTCTTTTTTCAATTTAATTTATTCATATTAGAAAAGGTGTTGATTGAAAAATATATTTCCTTTTGAGAAAGAAATAAATCGAGATGCTTATCGGTGAATCGAAGTCTCAATATAACAATTTTAATCTCATCTCTTTTCGAACGGTGACTGTCAAATTTGCATAATTTATTCCATCCAATGGCTTGATAATGAATATTTGAACACTCTTCAGTTGGTTGTTGTCAAAAATGGGTTAGGATTTATTTCAACGGAAAATAATTATTAAAAAAAACGCCATTATTCTATAAGTTGTCATTTTGAATGTGCTGTTTATAAATTTTCATCTCATTGGAAAATAATGAAAAAAAAAATATTTCGATTTTTAATCTAGCATTTTCTTAAAAGTCGAGAAGTGAATTTAGTATCTATACAAAATGGAAAAACCTCAAAATTGAATCAAAATAAATTCTAAAAAAATTATTCTAAAATATACCAACGTTATTGAATATAAAAATAATGACATGTATTTTTGTTATTTTTACTATATATACATACAAATAGATTGTTATATATATTATATAAATTATAAACATGTTTTGATGTATTCTGTGTTAAAAAAACACATTCATTACTATAATATTATAGAAAGTATTCAAAATAAAAAATTTCTATATAAAAAAAATAAAATACAATTTTATTAATAATTTTTATTTATAATTTATAATTCTTCTTCGTTGTCGATAACTTCCCAGCGGAAGTGTCGTGGCCCTAATAACTCCAAGGAGTCATAGGGTGTTCATGGGAAAATTTGACCGAAGTGGTTTCCCCTTGCCTTCTTCGGTGGGGCAGCCGATGTTAAATTGAATTAGATTTTTATATTTATTAATTTATTAATTTATTAAATTAAATTAAATTATTAAATTAAATTAAATTAAATAAATATATAATCTTGAGTTCTATGCTGGGATTCGAACTCAGGCTTCCTGTGTAGAAATCTAGTACTCTACCCATTCAGCCATGCTGCCCCTAATTTATAATTAATTTAATTTAATTTAAATATAATATATTATGTTATTTAATCCAATTCATTTTTTTTTTGTTTTCATGATTGATATAACATTAATATTTTTTCAAAATTAATATAATACAAAATTATTTTTCTTACTATTTCTTATACACATTGGGAGGGTGACGACGTTCCCTTACCCTTTTTTCAGAACCGGTACGCGTTCCAGTACTTTTTCATGTCCCGACAACTGTTAGAATTTCTTTTTTTGTGTTCGTTAATATTTTGTATAGGAAGAATAAGAAAAAATAAAAACTTATATGAAACAAAATAGTTTGCTGAAAATAGGAATTTTTTTTTTTGCTCCCACTATGCGTTCCCTTACTTCTTATTTTACCAATACATCACTGGTTATACATTATTTAAATAATTAATGAACTATGAACACAGAAAATAGATAGTTGACATTTAAGTTAAGGAATGGAACTTTATTGAAAGAGGAAAGTTTAATTTTTTTTTAAATTTGATAAAATAAATATTTATTATAAATTATTTGATGTTTATAGTTTACTAATTATAAATATCTCTTGACTTTGTATTTATTTAATTTATACTTGATACCTTTATGAATTTGAGTATAAACATAATTATGTATAAATACTAATAGTCATTCACACATACTTACTCTAAAACCCAGGAGATTAAAGTAAAAAATATGTTTAGAGTACAGAAGGTGTTCTAAATTCAATTTGCAATAACTTTCTTTTTTTTTGTTTTTTTTTTTTTTGTTTTTGTCTTTTCAGCATCGTTGGCCATTAGATCTCGAGTTCACATTGTATATATAGAACGATAACTCGATATTTTTATCTCCAACAAATGCTTGGCGTTTTATCCTCTACGGAGTTCCTCCACCTTCCACCACCCTCAGGTTTCTAACAACTTTTTTTACGCGACTTTCTTTAAATTCCTGACGAAATTTTCCAATGAGAAGAAAAAAAAGAGGGAGAGCGAAATATATAAAGTACGATTGTCAACGATTGCGATTGGGAACAATCTTATTATTTTTCACTTAGATAATATTGTCGTATGTTGAATCAATCGAGGAATACGAATAGATAATTCGCAACACGTCGGGGCTATGCAAACATTGGATTAAATTGTATGCCCCGCCATTCGAGCCAAGTTTATCGGTTATTAAATTACAATCTGCAAATTTATCGTCATTTTTTAAATAAATTGAATAAAAGACACGATTTGGTAGAGGAGGGGTGAGATGGTGGTTTGTAGAACGCCCTATGCGAGGCAGATGACGATGAACCAACCAACGTTGGGTTATCGGCTGTGCTTATCAGCTGCTGAGTTCGATACCCGAGGAGAGCGACATTGGCTCTGACAGTGCAACACCCCCACATGACAAGGACAACAGCTGACATACTTACATGGACATAGATACAACCTAGGTTGCCGTATTCAAGTCCAAAGAAGCATTTGGCAACCATGTGGGCTAGCCGGACAAAAATATTATTTATGATAATGGAAATGATGATATGAATATTTTTTCCAGCACTTTTTTTACGAGATTCCGGATTTTTATTGAAAAAGACGAGTGATTTATTCACATATTCAAATATTCTTTTTATCTCACAAATTTTAATAAAAAAAATGCATCTCTTTATTCCTCGCTCACAAAAAAAAAATTAAATAATTCCTTTTTTTATCCTGTTTCAAAATTTATAATTTAAAATAATTTTTTTTTTTATTTATTTGCTTAAGGGTAAATAAAATACAAATTAAATTAAATAAAAACATTGAAATGAATTTAAATGAATGAATTGAATCTAATGGAATGATTATGTTAAAAAAAAGAATAATTATGAATAATAAAATCAACTGTTTATATTTTTAATTAATTTTTCCTTATTATTTTTATTATATATATATATATTCTAATTAAGTAAATCATATAATTTGTATCATATTTTTTTTCTATGTAAAATACTAATATAAAAATATTTTTTTTTTATATATACAATGCTGTTTGTAGTAAATTAATATTTTATTGAACATACCCCGAAGGAGATTAATTTATGTTGTTTTGATAGAAATTGTAAGAGAAAAGAGAAATATCTATATATATCTAGTTTATAAAAATAACGAATTAAAATCCACACAATCTAATGTTTTGTTTCGCTTAATTTTAAAATAATCATAAGTGAAAATAAACAATTATTTTATATTAATTGAAGAGGATTTATCCTAAATGAAAAATAACTATTTTTATAATAAATTATTTTAATTTTCAAAATTTTTTTTATAAATTTTAAGTAATTTATTTGATTAGTAAATAAAACTATTATTTATTGATAATATATTGAATATTTTAATAAATTCATATTTTTATAATTACACATACATTTTTTAGTTTATAAGATGATTATTTTTTTTTCTATGAATTTATATATGTATTCTTTAAAAGTTGATTTGATTTATTTTATAGATAAAATTATTAAATTCGTAGATATTAAATTATTAAAGATTTGGTAGTTGTTTTTATTTATAACGGAATTTTGTAAATTAAACCACATATTGATATTTGTTATTGTAAATTTATTCAAAAAATACAAACATATACAGAACGTTTCGATTGCTACTTCAGCACGTTCCGAGCGCCATCTGGTTGGTGACTTGGGTCTTATATTAAGGATCATTGGTCATTTGTCACTGGACAGTGCAGTCGCTTGATAACGATTTCAGAAGTAGCAATCGAAACGTTGTGTATATATTTGTATTTTTTGAATAAATTTACAATAACAACAAATATCAATATGTGGTTTAATTTACAAAATTCCGTTATATTATTAAATTTACAATAACAACAAATATCAATATGTGGTTTAATTTACAAAATTCCGTTATATTATTAAATTTCTTTTAATTTTTGGAAAATTACTATAAAATAACTAAAATAATTATAAAATTGAAATAACAATAAAATTCTAAAGAACTAATTATAATATTATTTCAGAATGTCTATATATATAATATATAATTAGAAAGTATTATTTATTAAATTAATTCTTTATTTATTTAAAAAAAATATTACTTTCAGCTATTTAATAAGCACAAAATTAATGAATTAATAAATTATGAAAAAATAAAAATTGTCAAACGATTCATGTATGAATTAGTATAAATTAAGTCTTGTCTGAAATCAAGTAAATTATATTAAATTATTGATTATATATTGCATAAATATTGTTCAGTTTTACTTCCATAGGCCTCATATCAATTTATTGTACCAGAATAAAGACGAAAGTAAGATTTCATTAACAAGTTGAGAATTTCCATGTGTTTCTCTAATTTAGTTTGGTCCAATTCATCCATTTTGTCCTTTACAAGTAGCATTAATGCTTTAAAAATATTCATAATGCTTTTTTTCCTCTCATTTTTAGCATTTAAATTAACTTTTATAAAGCTATTATTATTTTGATATTAAAAGCTTTACTAATCATCAAAAAATACTCCCCAACATATATACTCATATAAAATATTTAATAAAAATAATGAATACGGGTTTATTGTTATCTCACGATGATTTATATTCCATCTTTTTTTTTTTAAATTATTATTATAATTTTTATCTGTCTGACATATTCAGTTTTAATATTCATTAGAGTATTTATTTATGAATATATATATAATTATAATACCTTCTAAAATAAGTTGTTTAAGTTAATTCATTTTTTTATACCTATATTCATACTCATTCATCCAATTAGAATATAAAAATCTAATTTTTTAATTAGAATACTATAAGAAAGTATGATTGGATAATTAATGAACCTGGAATTTAAAGTTATGATTGAAACATGTTCACATAAATATATGTGGATTGTCAATGAGATCATGTGATTTCAATATAAAAAGTCATGGGCATATAATTTAAACTAATTTGCCTATTCAATATTTTAAGCATATAATTCGCAATTGTAAAATAATAATAATAATAATAACTAATATTAATATCAAACTAAAAACAGGTTTAATTAAAAGTAAGATTGTTTTGAAAAACAAATAAATAACAATATTAGACATCACAATAAGAAAGAAAATTAGAGTAACTTAGTTCAAAACTATTCTTTTTCTATAGAATAAATGGACAAAGTTTCTATTAAATAAATTGAAACATTTTTATTCATTAACATTTGAAAGTAAACATTCTACTTTGAATTTCAAATTCAATTAATTCCCTTCTGTAGCTTTTGTATGCTCCACATCACGTGATTCGACCTTAATCTATACTTGTTCAGCCATTTTTTTTATTATTAAACGCAAAATTATAAGTAAATAAATATTATCAGTCATATTAAATCATTTATTTTTTACAATCTCACCAGTGTGTGTATGTGTGTATGTGTGTAATGTAGCTCATTCAGAAGAGGAACATATAGGTTATGTTTTCACGTTTTCATTTTTTTCCCTCTAAACTGACCGTAAAAATAAAGATATATGTTTGATAGTTTTTCACATGATTAAAAATTAAATAAAACTGCTAGATATAGAATTTCAGCTTGATTGAATCACTGTCGTACCGGAATTTTTTAAATTTTTTAACACAGTGACTGCCAATCAAGCATCAGCACATGACGGTGTCATCAACAAAGAGCCAAACACGCGCTGATTTAATAAATATTATTTATTAATTTTAATTTATAATTTAATTTAAATAAAATATATGTTAATTAATCCAATTCAAATTTGCGAGATAGTCGAGTGGAGACACTCCAGACTTTTTTTTTGTTTTTTTTGGTTTGGGTGAAATTTATTTGCCATCGAACACCATTTGCAAATATTTCTGACATATTCAGTAAGTATTTCTTTATGAGCAGTCTTACAACTTAAATTTTCAATGAGAAAAAAAAAAATTATAAACTATAAAAAGAAAATATACAGTTAATTTTTTTCAATCTTTCAAGATATACCATTTGGTATCTTTTCTCTTTTCGGTTTTTTTCTCTTTATTTTTCTACTTTTCATTTTAGTTCTCACTTTTTATGATAAAATGTAATTTTATTATCCAAGATTTAATAGACGATAATAAAAAATATTTTATATAACTGAAAAAAACGCAAAAGAAATCATAGAAAAAAAAACAAGAAGTTCAAATATATTTTCATATATCTATTTTTTTTAATATTTTAACAAATATTTACTTTTCATATAAATTATTATAAAAGTTAATTGAATAATAAGTTATAATTTGAAAAAAAAAGATTTTTATTAAAAATGAAAAAAGGAGAGCTTTATCATTGACTATATACTTTAATGAAAAATATTACCAATAAAACAATTTGTATAAATCAATTTTCGGAACGTATAGAAATTAAACAAAAAACAAGCTAAAAGAGTTATAAACTTCTAACTTTCTACTCTCTTGAATATAATAAATTTAATTATTATTGTTTTGTAAAAAAAATGTATATTAACATTATTAAATGGCAGTTACAAATTTTTAAAAAACATTGAATTTGTATGTTTTTGAAATTATATGATTTATTCATTTATTTCAACATTTTTTTTTTAATTTAATTTAATTTAAAAAAAGACTAAAATATAAATATAAACTACTATAACATTTAGGTACCTACATATTTTTAATGATAAAACTTTATTTAAAACTAGGCTAGTTTCAAACACAAATTGGAATTGTTTTTAAATAAATTGCCGTGTATTCATTAACTTCTGAAAGGAAATATACAACACAAAGAATCCGTTCACATTACAAATTCAATTAACCCTCCTCTCGATCTTATGTGTCCGATTAATTGCCTTATCTATTTTATTTTCCTCATTTGCTTTCTCGGTAATCGTTTTGGTGTTGTGCTCCGTACTATTTTATTTCTTCAAATGGGATTCAAATTTGTGGTTGAGTTGATCTTGATCTCGATTAAAATCACGTGGTGCCTTCTGATTCCTTTAATTCCACCTTCTCTCTTTTTTTATCTAAATTATTACTATCCAATCTAATTTCAAATTTTTTTTTTAATTCAATACAAATCTGATACCAATCTAATGGTTTTTGATTTTTTTTCTATTAAATAAGTTAATGAATATATAGGTATATTGTAGAACAAAAAATAAACACATGTTTTTAATGTTTGGATCAGTATCAAAAAAAAATAGTTATAATATTGAATTAGACAAACCAATAATAAATAATTTAAATCAACTGTATATACATTAAACATAGGTACAATATTTTTTAATTTATGATATATATTATATAATATACCTATATCAATTCTGAATTGATTTTATTTTAGTATTTATCCATGAAAATAAAAAGAAAAATATAATACTTTTTACTTACAAATTTGACTTTGCAAAAAAAAATATTTTTGATTTTTTTCATATATAATAAACTAGACTAGTCAGACACTGACCCACCCAAGCTTTTTAACTGACCCACCCTTTGATTTTTATGTCAAAAAAGAGAATAAATACTCAATGTTGAAATTTTGATGTTTACAAGATTACGCCAAAACGGTTTGAGCTAGAATCATGAAATTTGGTATATGGGCATTATTCAAAATTCGTAGTTTTCTATCAACTTTTGAGAAATGTAGCTTAACCGGAAGAGGGTCATTACCTACAACGTTTTGATTTTTTTGGTGCCATCAACAAAGAGCCAAACATGCGCTGGTTTAATAAATATTATCTATTAATTTTAATTTATAATTTATAATTAATTAAATTTAATTGAATCCCTGAAAGTACCAAAATTAATTTTTAATACTGCAAATCTCACGTCTTATGTCATCTTATGTTATTTATTCCAGTTCAAATTGCGAGATTGTCGAGTGGAGACACTCCAGCTAATTTATCATTAGAAAATGTTAATTGTTATTCTTTCAAAGAAAAGAAATAGATCTCATCAAAACAGAAGCATGGCATATATAGAGATCTATATAAGTGTATAATTGTGTTTGTTTCCCTAAGGATTAAAAACAGTTTGATTTCTATTTAAAATAAAACGATATCGTTTTCAATCATTACAAAATATATTCATGGATATGCAATTTGAAATGATTCGATTTAGCTTTTTATTGTTTAATAAAAAAATGTATTCTCTTTGTGAAATGTGTCACTCAGAAGCCAAACCGATTAACTTCAATTTTTAAAATTTTGCTATTAATGTAATATAACGTAAGGTAATCTGCAACATATGAAGTGAATAATGGACTTGATAATCTTAATATTGCAATGCAATATACTTTTTTCTGTAATTAATTAACCTGAATTTTCTACAAGCTATGAATTTTGGGCTTCATTTTTTTAGTTTCATTCAATGTGGAGTTAATCGCTTTGGCTTCTGAGTGGCACAAATGAAATAAATACTAAAACCCTCACTAGTTGACTCGTCATTGTTAATTGGGTTATACTCATATGGAGATTCCCGCCTCTCCTCAATTTAATTTAATATTTAATTTTATTATTTTCGAATCTAATCAATTTTGAATAAAAACGATTATAATTGTTTAAAAATTGAAATCTTAATATTTTAAATAAATAGTTATTTTTTTTAACATCCCAATGATTTGAAAACAAAATTTATTTAATTACTAATTTCTAAATTGGTGGTGCCATCAACAAAGAGCCAAACATGCGCTGGTTTAATAAATATTATTTATTAATTTTAATTTATAATTTAATTAATTTAATTTAATTTAAATTAATATATTTTATATAATCCAATTCAAATTTGCGAGATAGTCGAGTGGAGACACTCCAGATTTTTTTATATAAAAATTATTAATTGATCTAATTGGAATTTTTGTTTTATAAAAATAATATGAACTTTTTCTATTATATACTCCATTGCACGGTATTGATTTTACTTAAATATTTGATCCATTCTAGAAATAAGTCTTTTACTTGAAAGAATTTTCAGTTCTTTTCACATACCACGAATTCCAATTTTTCAATCATTTGTAAATAAATGTAATTTTCTTCTTTTATTATTTTTTTTTTTATTTTGGTTATTAAATTTCTTTAATCACATAAGCAATGAATTGTGAAGAAATAAAATGAGTGCTGTATTTTTTCTATCTTCTTGGTTAATTTATTGTAGTTAAAATAATCGATGAATGTAATCATATTTCAATATCAAATGAAAATGCCAATTAAATCCATAAGGATTTCGATTTCTCATTTTTGTCAATCATTTCAATCATATTTTGCATTTATTTATTTGTCATTCTTTGGTTTATGATATCTAAGAGAATTGGAGTCCCCTGCACAAGCCCCTTGTTTCATCGTTCACAATGGATATTATTTTCTGCCGATGGAAAGTGGACTGGGTGAGTTGGATGGCCGAGCCAAAAACCACTCCAATAATCATTGAATATATACGGCCAACTGTCAATCTGTCACTTTTGTCTGAAATCGAAGTATCGATATAATTCAGTGAAAATATTTCGTACAACATTTGATATTTCAATCCAAGACGTGAAGGGGAGGAATGAAAAAAAATTGAATATAATTAATCTAGATTTTATTGCGAATTCCATCTATTTTACAAGAAAATCCATGATAATAAATTATTCTTCCCTTTTTTCCTTTTCTTTATTGATTGATTGGATTCAAGTGGAAAGGGGGTTAAGATGTCCTTTGTACTCGGCACTCAACTGGCCTATTGAAACGCCCTGTATTTGGTTGCTGGTCGAACGCATTTGTTCCTCAGGCGTAGTTCAATCGACTGTCAGCGGGTAAACATTCGTCGAGAACCTCTTGGAAGTAAACAGTTACAAACCTACTCCAATTATTATATTGAACGATTTGCAGAATAAAGAGATTGAATTATAGAGAACGTTAAAAGAAGACATTATTAAAACTATTACATTACAATAATCAATTTAAAAAAAAAATCTGGAGTGTCTCCACTCGACTATCTCGCAATTTGAATTGGATTATATAACATGTATTAATTTAAATTAAATTAAATTAAAATTAATAAATAATATTTATTAAACCAGCGCATGTTTGGATCTTTGTTGATGGCACCACGTCATGTGTTGGCGCGTGAGATTTGCAGTGTTAAAAAATTAATTCTGGTACTTTACAATCAAGCTGAAATTCTATATATAGCAGTTTTATACAATTTTTAATCATGTGAAAAACTATCAAACATATATCTAAATTTTTACAGTCAGTTTAGAGGAAAAAAAATCAAAACCTTGTACGATTGAGCTACATTTCTCAAAAGTTGATAGAAAACTATGAATTTTGAATAATGTCCGTATACAAAATTTCATGATTCTAGCTCAAACCGTTTTTGCATAATCTTGTCTACATACATACACACATACACACACAGATATTTTTCTTAACCTTTGTGAAAATGGCTCAGGGACCTTCACACAAAACGTATAAAATTATCAAAATCTCCAAAATTTTCGTGTTCGCAATACTATCTGTAAACTTTTAAATATGTCTTGAAATACATTTTTAAATTCAATATTAGCCAGTACAAGATAATTGTCAAAGTTGAAAAATTAAATATTTATTATGTATTTTTAATACTTATTTTATTTATTTATTTATTTTTTCTTAACTGTATTTAGCCACATTCGGTATTACATAATAATTAAAATATAAAATATAAAGTTCATTAATTAGCATATTCCTTCATGCTTAGAGTATTTACAGTCATATTAAAAAAATACATATTACATTACAATTATCATTTTTATTAAAGAATACTTATAGGAGTTAATTTGAAATTTTTTAGAATATCATAATAATAAAAATTGATGAGTTCAAAATTTAAGTGCCCTAATATCTTGAAATTATCTTGAATTTTATTTATTTTTAACAAAATATTATATTAATAAGCAAATTAATAAACATCAATTGAATTTTATTTTTAATTGGTTTTTAATTAATTTGATTGAAAAAATTTATAAATATGTTTTTAATATTTCTAAAATATATAGAATATATCAATATATTATAATTTTTAGTATTGAAAGATTAATTTTTTAGCATTTATATAATAAATTTCCTTTCACAAAAACTTTTTAATTGCTCCGCCCTTGGTACAGCTAAACAGACATTTGGGTTGGCTATGGGCGGAGCTCAGGCATTGAGAACCTATAACAATTTGGTTTCTTTAAAAGAAGTGAGGTCATCACTACATCCTTTGGGCGGGGCCAATATATTTTTCTCTAAAATCACTCAATTTCAATATGTAATAAATTAAAAAAAATATTAAATAATTATTTATCAGCTCATAATATTTTATTCGGGATATTATCTTAATCACATATAGTATATATTATTATGACTTGATGATGTAATATATATGTAGTGCAGTGATTATAAGGCTCTTAAACAAATTCGACTTTTTTTCTAAATTTTTCCAATATGGTTCTAAAAAGAAAGGTAAACCGTTTTTAGGACCACTTTTTTCAATATAGTAAACTTTTACACTTATCTTTTACTTTGTGTGCCGCCAAATTTTTAAACCGTTAAAAGTGTGCCGCGGTAAAAAAAAGGTTGAGAATCACTGATGTGATGTTTAAATATTAATTGACGTTTTGAAAATATTTTTGTATTCATAAAACATTAAAAATAATATATTTTCAAATTTTGATCTTCAAATTTGTCTTGAAGGTAGTAAAGAAAGAGTATGTTGCGGAAATCAATTGTAATATATTAGGTTACTCAGACGACTTAAATATAATAGAAGATTGGGGAATTGCAATTACAGATAGCGAGGAAAAATTAATGGAGGTAGGAAAAGAGATGGGGTTTGAAATTAATAGTGATAAGAAAAAATATTTAGTAACAGAGGAACAGTATTAACATACAAAATCTTAATATACAAAATGTAGAATTTGATATGTAGAAAAATTGAATGTAATCACGAAGGATAATAATATTTGAGAAGAATTTAAATCGAAGTTGCAATCAGAAAACGCCTGTTATCATGCAGTAAAGAGGCTTATCTTATCAAAATTATTATCAAAGAGAATCAAAATTAAAATATATAAAACAATTATTTTGTCTGTTGTATTATATGGGTGTGAGGTGAGAGTAGTTCTAGAGTATTTGAAAATAGGATTCTTCCCAGCATTTATGGGCCAATAAAAGATGAGGACAACCAGGGAATGGTGAAGACTGCATAACGAAGAATTGCATGATCTCAATGCATCTCCAGAAATAGTTAGGGTTATAAAAGTGAGAAGGCTGCGATAGAAGATATTGGTGGGAAGACCGATTGGAAAATGTCCTCTTGGAAGACCAAGGACGCGTAGGAAGGGACAAGGGCTCAGGATAGGGACACTTGGAGAAATGTGGTTGTTGCGGCCAAGAACTTTCGAGTACCGCTGAGCCACATAGATAGATAGATATAACATATACAATAATAATATATATTATTAATTTACTCTGATTAAATTAAAATATATTTTAAATAAGAACACAAAAAGAAATGAATGTTTTGTTAATTGAAACAAAATGGATGAAATCCTTTTACTACTTTCAACCAAATACTATGTACCACTCGGGGGTAAAGGGGGCGGAGCCCCCGTCTAGCTGCTCTTCGGCGCTCTGAGCAGCTAGTAAATATATAATTACAATAAATATTATGAACTCTCTTCTTTAAATATTCATTATATTTGTAATAATTAAAAAAAATTGTTTTTGAAATTAAAGAACTTATAATCTCAATTTTTACAGATCTCTGCGTTTCAAACTATTCTGATTTCAAAATAGTGGTTTTGTTATTGACGCATATGTGTGTGTATGTGTGTGACAGAAATCTTGTGAACAAAATTCCGGTCAAACATTATATTTAATCTTCTATTGGGGTGCTAACGACCTGACAACATTCTCGCTTAAATACATTAATTAATAAACAAATATAAAAAAATAAAATAAAATATTTGCTATAAATTATAAAAACCTGTATAAAAGAAAACTATAAACTACAAAATATATAAAAAATATACAAAATTTTATATGGAACAATTTTTTCTTTATAATATAGAGAACTTTTATACCATTTAAATTAAATTTAGTTTTTAATATTAATATAGCCCTACCTTTATTAAAAAAACATTAATAAATTAGACATAACGATTTGTTTGCATCTTTATCATTAAAAAGTTAATATTGATGTTTCTTATCTAATGAGATTTCATAATCCTCTAGAAATTCTTGTGATAAGTTGCGTATCATTAGAAGTTTAATGTCTTAAACATCAAATATAAATCAAGATAATTTACTAATTATTGGAGTAAAGATTTCTCTATTCTGATTATGGACAAAATTGGTATTTAAAAATTAGTTGATGATATAATTTTTAAAAAAGACTATTTTTTGTACATTATGTTAGATAATACGATTAAATTAGATTGGTTAAATAAAATTAAATTTGAAAGTGGAATATTTTAAATATATATATATATATATATATCGATTATTTAAATGGTTCTCTTCTATTCTATAATACAGCACAATCATCGTGAAAATATAATAAATGTATTTCTCAAGGGAACTAAGGAAGTTTAACCGGAACGTTTGAATCCTCTTAACTTTTCATGGTTATACGTCTCATGTCATTGAACATTAAAACAATTTTCTTTCAGATTGAGGGGAATTGAGGAGGAAAGAAAAGATACGCCCTCATTAAAGAAGAATAATACTTTTTTTTTTTTAAAAAAAAAAATATATATTATTGACATTTTTCATCTTACCGGGAAAGTAAAATTGAAAGGAGTTTACAAAAATTTTATTTAAAATTTACCTCTTATAATTTTTAACTAGTCAAGAGAAAAAATATAAAATAATGCATTTAATGAAATAAAAATTTTATATAAAATTTGAATTTATTTACATTGAATTTAACAGCAAATGAATGTTAAAGGAGATGAATTGAAGAAGAAAACCCCCACTGTAGGTTCACATTTCCTTTGACATGTTGTGAATTCAAATATCAATGGAAACGAGAACGTTTTCATATCATTTCCATGCCAACAATCGGAATATTTTCACTTCTTCCAATTTCGAAATTTTTTTTTGATTTGAATAGCCAGTTCCTCATATTTAAATACTTTCCCACTTTTTTTTATATTCGTTGAAAGAGAAACTGCTAAGTCAATCAGCGAGGTTTTTTTTGGTGTTTTTACTAATAAAGAGGATGTCTGGTCGATTATAATTTATGGTTTGATCAGTTAATATAGGACTATCACAGTACATAACCACCTCCTTATTCTCCATTACTGGTACTGAGATTTATTTATAATAAGGAGGTGTTGTTTTGGGGTCAAAAAGTGTCAATTTTTAAATCTTAGGTGTTGGTGGATTAGTTTTACCAGTTGGTTATGCCTTGAGAGGTAAGCATTTTCCGCAAGGGTTGGACACCCTGCCATTAGGTGTTCTATGGATTCGCCCACACGGTCACACTTCCTACACTGTCCTCAATATTCTTGTTAAGGGTAGGTTTCTCGTCCTAATTACTCGATCTTGGATGGCATACATAAAGTCTATCAGAATTACAAAAATATATTTATGGAAGATTGATAAAAATTGACTTCATTATCATGACATGATATAAAATAAACTATAGAGAAGCTTTTGTAGTTAACCAAATTCGATTTGTGATATCTAAAAATATCGTATTATTGTAAAAAATGAACTATTAAAGAAAATTACTTCGATTCAATTTTTATTAAATTAGATTATATTTTACCGGGAGCTTAGCCGGGGGGTTATAGTGACCGGTCCGCCGACTCGAGTTCGAGGGTTCAAACCTCGCCGAGGGCATCGATATATAAATATAAATATAAATATAAATAATAAACAAATCTGAGAAAGCTGGCTAAATGGAGATATATTCCGAAAAAGCCAAAAAAAAAAAAGATTATATTTTATATATATCACTTTTTAATTTATTTAAAATTTGCATATCCAATATTTATAAATATGTCATATATAAAAAAACAAAACAAATTATTCGTAACCTGAATATTATTTAAGAATCCACAAGCTTTGTTTTCAAGTCATCCAACTATATCAGTATATCAGTATATAGCTCAATTTTAGTATTTGTGATTTATTAAATTTTCCGGGAAGTGAGAACCATTTGTGATTATTAGGGATATTTATAAAAATGGCGTTTCGATGTGATTCGATTATTTTTAAAACATTAATGTTAGTTTCACACACCAAGCATATTTCTGTCTAGAAATAATACAGAATAAATAGAATATTCTAATATTTTTCTACAGAATATTGTCTACTAGTGAATTAGTAAATTTAATTGCAACTATTTACGAAAAACTGTAAAGAATATGTATGTAATATATTACATCTGTCTTGTAATGTAATACAGGTTTTTTAAATAAAAATTAAAATTTATACATATTTTATATAAATTTTTTTTTATTAAAATAGCATAACATATATATTTTATACAAATTTTTAAATAACATAATAATATTCTTTAGGTTTGATGATTTGCCTTTCTAGGCTTGAAACTTAAAAGGTTAGGATTATTTGTATGTTCTCGATCTCATCGATTAATACGGGTAATTAATTAATTTTGCATTAAAAGTTTTATTTATTTCTATACTAAATATATATTTCGTACAAATTACAAATATAACTAATATTAAACTTAAAACTATTATCATAACTAAATTAATAATATTCCTATATGTATATTATAAGTCCTGAATTTGTATTTCGTCGTTTTAATTTAAAAATGTATTGCATATATATATAAAATTTATAAATGGTTTTTCTGTGCTCTTATTTTAGATCTAATTTTCTGCCGTCAGCCACATTCATCTCCAATTCAATTTATGATTTTATGAATTTGGTTTGTACAACCCTTCATCTTTTCAAAGGAACAAAAAGGCGAAGCAGATCCTAATTTAATTAATATATCTATATCTATAATTAAATATCTCTATCTATATCTATATATATATATATATATATATTCACTAGTGACCTCTCCTTCGGCGGCTTTCCATTGGTATACTAGGAATGCACCCTTCAATTAAAGTCTTATTTTTAACATCAGATATATATTACAATAACTAGATTAGATAGGTTGAAGGTTCATCTCATTTGCTTATTTTTAATTAAATAATTTATTTAGGATTTTCTTATGGAAAAAATTTTGAACCCAATCAATCATGCAATTTTTTAAACAAATGCCCATTCCAATTTTCATTACAATCCTAAAAATATAAAATCCATATACATTTTTAGAGGAAAATAGATAGAAAAAAAGAAAATATGAACTCAAAAATTAGAAAAATCATTAAATATTTAGTATACTTTCAAGATTGTACTGAAATTTTAATAAAATTAATATTTCATTCATATTTGATATTAGTGAAAGCACATAGTATACCCGGAACCAAGTAATTTCCAAAAAAAATTGTGTTCACTCTTTTTTTCTATCATAGTTATCTTTTTTAGAGATAGTATTGTGATCACGAAAATTTTCGATGTCAAGATTTTGATGTTTGTATAGGTTTTGAAGGTTCCTGAATCATTTTCACTAAGGTTGAGAAAAATGTCTCTGTGTGTGTGTATGTATATGTGTATGTATGTAACCAAGATTACGCCAAAACGGTTTGAGCTAGAATCATGAAATTTGGTATACGGGCATTATTCAAAATTCGTAGTTTTCTATCAAATTTTGAGAAATGTAGCTTAATCGGAACAGAGTCATTACCTACAACGTTTTGATTTTTTTTCTTCTAAACTGACCTTAAAAATAAAGATATATGTTTGATAGTTCAGCTTGATTGAATCTCTGAAAGTACCGGAATTAATTTTTTAACATATTGACTGGCAATCACTCGTAAACGCGTGACGTGGTGCCATTAATAATATTATTTATTAATTTTAATTTATAATTTAAATAATTAAATTTAATTTAAATATAATATATGTTAATTGATCCAATTCAAAATTTGCGAGATAGTCGAGCGGAGACACTCCAAATTTTTTGTTTCTAAAAAAAAACTATATATGAATATATTATTTTCATTTTTTTTTATTAAAATTTGTTATTTAACTTTTGGCTTCTATTCTTGGAACCATAGATAAAATAACGTTGATAATATCTATATATTTTATAAATTTTGCGTTACTAAATTTTCAAATACGTAGAAATAATTAATTAAATTTGTTTCTGGCTTATAAAAAAGAAAATATGATTTTATATTGAAATACTTTTTTTTATTTAAGAAAAGTTATTTAGATTTTAATTATTGCATTCATATTGAGTTAATGATAAAAAAAAATGTACTATATATAAAAATCAAAAAAATATAAAATTTTTTTAATTAATTTAAAGTTATTTACTTATTCTTTAATATCAGTTGAGATATAATTTATTTTTAAAAAAGTCTATTAAATAAATAACAATTTGTTTTCTTTTATTTATGATATTTAGAGATTGATTTTCTTTTGTTTTTTTTAAAGGGAAGAATACGGAATTAAAAAATTTCTTGTAAATAATTGATTTCAAATTGTCTTGATAGTATGGGACAGCACATTACGAGAAATATTCTATCTCACTTGGAAATAAAGCAATTCATTATCACAATGGAAAACAATCCGAGTTTTCATTTTCTCGGATAGCTTTCCAAAATATATAATAACTATTACTTGCCCATAAGCTATTAGATAATAAACGGTTGGTAATTTACTTTTGTTTTCATTTCGGTCTGTCGCTTACATTCTTTCTGAATGAGTGAATAAAACGGAAGGAAGGAAACAAACGAAGCATTCTGAAAATTTCGGGCATTCATTCATTCATTCATTCCGTTTCTCGTTCTCACATGGCAAGTTTCAAGTCATTTCTTAGAAGAACGTAGACTGAGTTCAGTCCGGTAATTTGCCTCGATTAACACGCAGCGAAACTCCCACCCACACCCATTCGCCTCTTCCGCATCGTCCTCGAATAACTTTATTATCTTCATATCGAATTGCGCCAGATCCCATCTCGAACACTTTACAACCAAGCATTGAAGAACCTTGGTTAAATTTACATGCGTTATTTAATCTCTTACGTCCCTCAAACTCATTAACACTTGCTAAGTTTAATTGCCACTCATTTTCTTCCAAGACCTCAAAAGTCTTTAAAGAAATGAAATTGTTTCTGATTTTAGATCATGGTGGAAAAAAAAAATTTAATTTTCATATTTCCAACTTTTATATATTCTCATAAAATTTTCAATAGGAATAAAATCTCATATTCATTAAATTTTCTATTATTTAATTATTTTGATTAATCTTATCTCGTACAATTTCTATTTTAAGCATTCAATTATATATTAAACTTAAAAAAAAGATTATTAATATTTGTATATCTAGATCATAGGTTCCCAAAGTGGTCTTTATAGACCCCTGGGGGTCTATTTTAACCTCCAGAGGGTCCATGGCAGCGAACAAATTTGGGGTCTATGAAATGATAATGGGGGTCTATGGGGGTCCACAAAAAAAAGGTAAATTGTTTTTCCGACATGGCTTTTGAAACATTTTTTGATTTTTTTCCAATATGTCTCTAAAAAAAGGGTAAAATTTTTTTATAAAAAATCAAAATCAATTTAGGGGGTCTGCCCAAAACCGAAAAACATGCCAAGGGAACCTATGATCTAGTTAATTAAAAAATGTTTTTATTTGAACAATATACTGTACAATATATACGAGGGTGGGATGAAAAGTATCCGACCTGACCAAGAAAATCAATGTTTTTAAATTTTTTTTTTTATTTTATTTTTCAAAATTCAAGATAGCTGAGACCTGTACGATGTCAGCTGAACGTGTGTGAAATATTTAGCAAAACCATTTGAATATAGAAAGCTGTGTGCAACGTGGGTGCCGCATTTCCTAACGTTAGACCAAAAATTGCTTCGAAAAACCATTTCTAACGACAATTTAGCGCTGTAGGCGTAATCCAAACAAATTTTTGCTTCGATTCATAACTTTTCATGAGACTTAAATTAAATTAAATCAAATTTAATTTATTAATTAATTAAATTAATTAGAACACTGTTATGAGAAATGTATCAGTGTTGATGGAGATTATGTTGAAAAATATAGCAAAAAAAAAATTTAAAAACATCGTTTTTTTGGTCAGGTCGGAAACTTTTCATCCCACCCTCGTATAAAGTGATAAGTGTAAATTAACTTAATTACTATATGGATTTATATGATTATAGTATGATTAATTTTGTATTAATACTGACAAATATTATGTTTTATTAATGTTAAAACCTTTTGGCTATCACCAGATTTCTTATTACTTATGGAATTCACATACATACACAAAAAAAAAAATAAATTTAATATAATTAATTTATTTTTTAAAGAGAACATAAATTATTTTCAATTATAAAAAAATGAGACTATATGTCATAAAAAAAAAACAAAAAATAAATTTCCATTATTATTTATGAAATATGAGAAAGTAAAAATACAGTCCAATTATTGTACTTTGAATTTAACAGAGATTCTTTCAAAAAAAATCGACTCTTCCATGAAGACCAAAGTTTTTAATATATGAAATACTATAAAATATCAAAGGTTTACTTTTAATATTAAATTAAAAATATGATTTTTTGAGAAAAGATGAAGGTGGATTGGAATTAAAATGTCGTAGAAATTAGATTTTTAGGGCAAGAATAATTCAAATTTATTTATTATATTATAAGTTATATTACCTATATAAATTTTTACTATCTCGTAAGAGATAGTATTGAGATCACGAAAATTTTCGATGTTGAGAATTTGATGTTTTTATACGTTTTGAAGGATTCTAATTTCTTAATTAATATAGATTTCAATCGAAAGTTGATATTAACTAATTTTAGTCATTCCCAACTACCAAAAGGATATTGCAATTGTAGTAAGTTAATGAAGAAAGTCTAACAATTCAAAGTCAAATCAAACTACATATATATATATGTATCTTGTTTATTTCCGGCTTAAATAAAATTATATGATCTAGCTAATTAAAACGAATTTTCGATTAGATTAAAAACTGTAAATTTATTGTATTTTTATAATGAGACACTGAATTTTAATTAACTTTAAAGAAAAAATATTACATATATGACCTTCATATTGAGTTTATAATTGAAGGGCCAAGTAAACAATTTCTACAATTATAGATGAATGCGATACCTTGAACTATATTGACGGACATTAATGTATAATAAATCACGTATAATGACAGTTATTATGACATTTAGTTCTACTATGGAATACCTGGTTATTGTATGTTTATTGCAGAGACTTATCAAAGGTTGACCAATGGTTTACAGACTAGTAAAGGAATGTGGGTCTTAGACTAAATGATAAGAAAATATTTTGACTTTTGAATATTCAACTTTATCTATTTTCAAAAGAAAATAATGATTTAACGAATTCAAAATTTTCATTATAGATATCTTCTTTTATATAATTATGGACCAAGCTTCACCTCCACCATATAAAGGGTGTTTTTTTTCGAGGTATAGAACTTTAAGTTGGCATTACTGTTCAAGTTGACGACCATTTAACAGCTGTCAAGTGATTTATTCTCAGTTTGGTTTGGTAATTCATCATGAATAGACTCACGCCCGAACAACGCTTGCAAATAGTGCAATTTTATTTCGAAAATAATGGTTCTGTGCGGAATACGTATCGTGCACTACGTCCATTTTATCGTCGACAAAATCGTCCATTAGAGCAGTTAATTTGATTAACCATGGAACGTTTTCGCACCACGTTTACTCTTATTGATAACTCGCATCCTCAGAGACGCCGTACGGTGCGTACAGAAGAAGCTATTGCTACTGTAGAGCCGAACGTTACAGTCAATGGTGATCGGTATAGAGTCATGATTACTAACTTTTTCATTCCTGAATTGAACAACCATGATGTCCAGGAACTGTGGTTTCAACAAGACGGCGCAACATGTCACACAACTCGTGCCACAATCGATTTATTGAAAGACATGTTTGGTGACCGCCTAATTTCACGTTTTGGACCTGTGAATTGGCCTCTAAGATCTTGTGATTTAACACCGCTAGACTACTTTCTGTGGGGCTATGTAAAGTCATTGGTCTATGCGGAAACTATGCCACAAACGCTTGACCATTTGGAAGACAACATTCGCAATGTTATTGCTGAAATACGGCCACAAATGTTGGAAAAAATTATCGATAATTGGACGTCCAGATTGGACTACATCCGAACCAGCCGTGGCGGTCATATGTCAGAAATCATATATAAAATGTAATGCTACAAGATTATCTTTCGTATAAATAAAATTCATGTCAATCGAATAATCCATCGTTGTTTTATTGAAATTTAAAGTTCTATACCTCTAAAAGAAACACCCTTTATTATATAATTCTATCGGAAAAATAATATTTTTTATAAATTTTTAACTAGATATATATTCGATAATAATTTTTTGATTAGATAAGTTTCTTTGCACTACTTGATTGCAACTTTTCAAAAATTATTTTCTCTACTCATTATAGATTCTAAGTGGGTACATATTGAAACTTTTCTAAATTTTCAAGTTCCAAGTCTTTTACATAAAGATTTTATGTATTGGCTATTTTTTGTTTTGTTTATAAATATTTTGTCATAAAAATATTTTTATACATATTTTTTTTTTATTTCTATAAATTTTATATTGCTTGGAAATTTAAGTGTTTGTGTTACATATATGATAGTTTAATATAACCTTCATGCGATTAGTTTCATAGAATATATATTTTTATTTATTTATTTACTTATAAAAGAATATTTATTTGGATTTTATTGTTGATTTAAACTTAATTAAAAAAATTCAATTTCATTGAAAAACTTTTCTAACTTTTTATACTTGGGGTGTGTTGTTGAATTTTTATTTTATTTTAATTTTTTATAGTCTTTTGTTTTATTTGTGTATCGTTAAGATGCTTTTATAAAAAAAAATCATTAATTTCTTAATCCAATCTTCTTCCTCAACTTAATAAGACATTATCTTATTCAATAAGAACACAACCTGATGTCATTTTTGTTGAGAATTACCAATCAAGAAAGAACAGCTCCCTTGTGGTCGATTATATCAAAACAATTTTCTATGAAGTGTTAGTGAACTGAGGCCGTTGACATTTTGCGTTCATGTTCCAGCAAAATCACTTCAATCTGAATCTAGGTTTTTATAGGGGAACGTGCTATTTATACATATTCATTTTCAAAAAAAGCATTTATATTATAAAAAAAAATGAATTCACTACCATTTATTTTTTCCATCGTCATTTAAAAACCTATTCTCTCAGGCTATTATGAATAAAGATAAACGGAGACAGATAATTACAGAATTGGTATATGTTAAATTAAACAAAACATTTTTTTTTTTTAAATTCAATTTTATTTAAAAAGTGTAAAGTTTTAAAAATACAATACAATAATATCTTATCATAAAATTACTATAATATAATAATATTGCTAATCGATATAATACATATAGTACAAAAGTTAAAATTTTAAAAATTCAGTTTCTTAGTCGAATCGGCTAGGAAAGATTAGTGAGAAATTTCTTGATTAAGAAATCAATTCGAAAGGGACAACTGGGTTTTAAGGTATGTATAAGGTATATGTGAATTGTGTGAGTAAAGGAATTGGATGAAGAAAATATATATTATATATAAATTTCGAAAAAAATTTTAAAATAAATCTTATCTTATTATATACTAGCAAAAATTGTATTTATATTTGTATTTTTGAATTATTAAACTGCTCTAAGGATTTATTTGAAATTCACAACATAGATAATATTTATGAAGAAAAATCGATCTGTATTGATTTCAGCATCGAGAAAAATCATCTTTGTTACGAATTTTAATAATAATAAAAAAAATGGCACCGGGCAACCCTGGACATACAAAATATTATAAATAAAATTAAAAATATTTATTATAATAATATTTTGTAATCAAATTACGAAATATATATTATGTTATATCTACATGCCATACTTTTTTTTACTTTTTGTCAAAGGGAATCGAATTAAACAAAAAGATTCAAGTATTAGGTTACGCAGACGACTTAAATATAATAGGAGATTCGGCAATTGCAATTATAGATAGTGTAGAAAAGTTAATTGAAGCAGGAAAAGAGGTGGGACTAGAAATTAATAATGTTAAGACAAAGTATTTAGTAACATTAACACACAAAATCTTAATTTACAAGATATAGAATTTGAAAATGTAGAAAAATTTAAATACTTAGGTTCTGTGATAACGAAAGATAATAATATTTGAGATGAGTTTAAAGCGAGGTTACAATCGGGAAACGACTGTTATCATGCAATAAAGGAAGGGGCTTATCGCATCAAAATTATTATCAAAGGGGATAAAAGTTAAAATATATAAAACAATTATTTTACCGGTTGTACTATATGGATGTGAGGCATGGTCTATGACCTTAGGTGACGAGAGTAGTAGAGTATTATGGGCCAAAGAAAGATGAGGTCACCGGGGAATGGCGAAGATTGCATGAGCTCTATGCATCTCCAGATATAGTTAGAATTATAAAATCGAGAAGGCTACGGTGGGAAGGACACGTGGCTAGAATGGGAGAAGATAGAATGACAAAAAATATATTGGTAGGGAAACGTCCACTTGGAAGACCAAGGACACGGTGGGTGGATAATGTGGGAAAGGATGTGAGAGAGATTGGAGAGGATAGGGACTGGAAGGTTGTGGCTCAGAATAAGAATACTTGGAGGGGTGTGGTTGCTGCGGCCAAGAACTTTCGAGTTCCGTAGAGTCACAGAGATACTTTTATGTCTTTCAGTGCATTAATACATACGTTAAGGGCTGTATGTTTTATGACTATTTTTTTTAATTTATGTTCTTTTAAATTATTTGAAATTATTTCATTTTGTCGTTTATTTATTTTAAATAATAATCTTACTCATAGTTCATAAGGAATATTTTATAAAGTACTACTATATAGAGGTCAATAAAAATCTTAAAATAAAGTGTATTTAAAAATTATTTTTTTCTAATTATCAAAGACTAATTGATTTATGATAACATTCTATAGTTTGTTTCATTAAAAAAAATAAAGAAAATTGAGAATTTTTTTTTATTTCTAATTAAATCAGAAAAAAATGTTAGTATCAACATTTATAAATATTTCATAATATAATTCATATTCATTAATATAATTAATTTTTTTTTCATTTTCTCTAAAATTCTTTATATATAATGATAGATTGAATAATCTTGTTCCACATAAAAGAATGAAATATTTTAATTAAAAATAAAGTTATTCGCTTTTTCTGTTAATGAAAGATAAAGTTAAATGTAATGAAAACCAAAAAACTAATTAAATTAATAGAAACTAAGATTTGTTATTTAAAATTAATCTTGTTTTTTTTTTGTTTTTGTTTATAGATAAAAGACAAATTCTTAAATTAATGTTATTTTAAATAGTGAAGTATTTCAAATTTAAAACTAAATTAAAATAAATATATAGGTCGTCCAAATTTAAGTTTAAATAAATGGTGGTTCATTAATCTCACATATACAATATACTAATAGAATGAATGGTTTATTTAGGACATAAAAGCAAAAGACAAAAAAACAAAATTATCGGTTACAGAATATTCTATTTATTTATTTGTCATTATTTTTGAATACTTATTATTTTTTATAAATAAATTTACTTACTTTTTATTAAATTTTTCATTAATTCTACACTATTTAGGTTTAGTATATAGGAAAAGTATATTATTTATTGATTAATAAGTCTTAAGACGTTACAATATTTTGTTATTCTGAAATGATATATTAAATATTAAAATACCTCATTGACATGTGGCCACTAAGTATTCTGATGTTCTACCGAAAGTCTTAAGAACATAAAAACCCCTGACATCAGACAACCAAAACTGCTCTAATTTTTAAAATTAAAACTTTTAAATTAAAAAAATATTATTATTATAAAATATATTATTTCGTTTATTTATATACTAATAGATTGAATTTTCCCCCCCACTGGAATCCTTTTATATTTTATTCTCAATAATAATAATAAATCTATTCAATATCAATTTATAATTTATGGGGGATCAATTTGATAAATATTATATAATTGCAAAAAAGTAAAAATTAGGAAATATATGTGTATGGAGCAATTTAAGTTTGAATTTTCATTCTATGGTAAGTTTAACTCGGAATAATAAATAATAAAACATGTGAGCTCTTGCATATTATAATAAAAAGAAATAATTTAAAAGAATATTTTTAATTAAGTAAATTTATTCAAAAATTTGTACTATGAATGTCCAAGTACACTAGTAATACTTGAAAATTTTCTACTGATATCCAGAGATCTTCTGAATATAAATAATTTATTGTTTTTCTCCTGAAACTCTAGCACTTAAGGTATTTCATAAAATTTACTACATATAACATATATTATTATATAAAATAAAAAAATGAAAATTCAAATTTATTGTCAAATTCATTAATTGATTCATAAATATGATAGTTAAATGACCATTAAAATCATTAAATAGTCTAAATATAAAAATCTCCATTTATAAAAATTTTTCAACATTTTTATTGCCCATACTTCTTCATACACTGATTAATTGTTCAGAACCGAGTTTATTGAACTTAAAATAAATACAGTGCAAAGAAATCGCAAAACTTTTAATTCCTTCATATAGACTTTATTTATCTTACTTATTTTATGAACAATTGAGTTAAAATACTAATTAAAATATCTCATGACTCTTTTAGATGTTATTGGTAAGTTTTCTTTAAAAAGCGACTTAAAAACTTTTTAGGATCGCAAGAGCTAAAAGCATCATTATGTTTATCATGCTTGTTAAAATGTTATAAAAAGTATTTTAGAAGATGAAAAATAAAATTATCCCTGACAAAAATAACAAATAGGTTTAATTTTTGATATATATATATATATATATATATTTATTTATTTATTTATTAAAGTTATTAAATATTAAATAAACAGCAAAAAATCAGATATTAAATTTGATTTCCGAAAAATGTATCCTCTTGTATTTATATTTGTATTAGTATCTTATTTCTATTTGAATCTTATTTGTATTTGATATTTTAGAATAAACATAAAACAAATCTAAAAGAATTAAATTCTATTTATTTTAATAAAATATCATGATTGAGATTTTTTAATATTTAGATATATAATTTCAGGTTTATAATAGAAAAAGTGAATCAAGTTTAAGGTGCTTTTCCAAGCCATACATGGCGTTGAAATACAATGAATTGAACGAAAAAGATCGTGAATAAGCAATGGTAAGCCGTCACAAGGGTTCGTGAAGCCAGGATTGACGCCGAAAAGTTTGATGATTGGTGTGTGGTGAAACTAGAAAGTAATTTTCTACCATGAGTTATTTCTAGTTGACTAGATGCTTGATTTTCAACTCTTCTGTGGGGAAGTAGAGAGATTATAATTGGATATTGAAAAAAAATGATCCAAATTCAATAAAAGGGACAGACCAATCATTCCCGGCAGAAAATTAAGAGATTGGTTAGGAAAATTGAATGTATCGAGTTTGTAGTCTAGTTATAGTCCTTTCTGACTATCATCAGTTCTGATCTATGCACTACCCCTCAATGAAATTGTACTCGTTACAAAAGAAGTACGAGGGTGGGATGAAAAGTTTCCGACCTGTCCAAGAAAATCGATGTTTTCCAATTTTTTTTTTTGGTATATTTTGCAACATAATCTCCATCAACACTGATTCATTTCGCATAACGGTGTTCTAATTAATTTAATTAATTAATAAATTAAATTTTATTTAATTTAATTTAAGTCTCATCAACAGTTATGAATCGACGCAAAAATTCGTTTGGATTACGCCTAGAGCGCTAAATTGTCGTTAGAAATGGTTTTTCGAAACAATTTTTGGTCTAACGTTAGGAAATGCGGCACCCACGTTGCACACAGCTTTCCATATTCAAATGGTTTTGCAAAATATTTCGCACACGTTCAGCTGATATCGTACAGGTCTCAGCTATCTTGAATTTTGAAAAATAAAACAAAAAAAAAAATTTAAAAACATCGATTTTCTTGGTCAGGTCGGAAACTTTTCAGACCACCCTCGTATATGAAAACCATTTGATTAATTTTTTCTACATCAAGAGAATGATAGTCCTACCTGAACATATATTTGAAGAATATTTGGCTTAAATAAATAAATTTTCACGGAATATGAAACCACAAACCATTATTTTTATTTATTTTTATTATTTTATTTTTCATTTTTCATATCATCTTCTTAGTAAATATATAACAAAGAAATATTTTGGATAGAATTGATTTTTTTATATAATCCCCTATGATCCAAATAGACCTAATTTTAGAATTTCATAGAAAAAAACTTAGAGATTTATTGTATAAAGGACTTAGGATGCAGGCGATTCAGTACACGATTCCTTTTTATCATTCCTCAACTCGAACTGAACAACAGAGACTGCCCTAAAATCCTTGCGGATTATTTCCGGAAAAGCATATCATAAATTATACTTTCATCTTTCAATAAAATATTATCCTCCTATGGGACTAGTCATTTTTTCAATAGGATAATTTTTTAGTCATAATTTGATTAGAAATAGAACAAACTTTAATTTTAGTTATAAATTAAAATTATAATTAGTATTATTATATATTATATTGTTTTTATTATTAAATATATTTTTAAACCACTCCATAGGGTTAGTTTATCTAATCTATATATATAAAAGGGAATGTCTGTATGTCTGTCTCGCCTAAACTCAAAAACTACACGTCCGATTGCGATGAAACTTTCAGGGATTGTTGTGGCATACCACGGAAGGTTTTAGTGTAGTTAAATCCAAAATTAATTTAATTAGTAATATTTTGGTAAAAGTCTATTCATAGTTACCATAGTTACATTGAAAAATTTACAATAAATAAATAAATATAATTGGAAATCTTTTCAACTTATTATTTTGATAAATTTTATTAAGTAATATTTTTAATTTTTTTTAAACTGTCAAAAATTACATACCCATAATAACAGTTGTAATAAAAATAAAAATATAAATCACAATGTAAGTAAAATATTGAATAGTTTTATTTGTATTGTTTCAATTATTGTTTGAATATTTATTAAATTTATATATAGATTTAAATGTACATTTAATAAATTTATTTGTTGATTCTTAATAATAATAATTCCAATTACTTTCTTCAAATATTTTTTTTATTTAAAATCATATTCAGCATTGAAATTGCCATTAAATGTGCAGGTAATTGGAACTCCAACATGTAATATTAGCAAATATTCTGGGATGGGAAAAATACTAAGATAATGACATGTCCTATTAAATATTTTAAATTTTATTAATCAATCTAATATAATGAAAATAAATTAATACTAAGATTATGTCATGTCCTATTAAATATTTTAAATTTTATTTTGAATCATACAATGGTAATGAAATAATGTAGGTAGACTTGTAATTAATAAAAATTTATTTTAAAAATAGTATAATAATTTTTAATTTATTTTTTCTTTCATTTCATAATCTTTCAATTGAAATAATTAAATAACAAAACAAATATTCAATTACATGAAATATTAATAACTATTTCGATTATCAAATATTAATTTATAATCTTTCATTTACATCTGAATATTTTAGATACACAATTTAAGGTTTTTTTTTCTTAATTCCTATATAAATGTAATATCTTTATTTCTCATTCTTTATAAAACCCTTATAAAATAAAGTAGACATTGATTGACAGTCATGTATAATAGTATGACAGACACAATTGTGACAATTTTCCCACCTCTCTGGCATCATGTAAAATAAATCCTTTGAAATAGAAATGTCGAAACTTTTATTCTTTAAACTCTTAATGGTTGTAGTAATTTTTAAAACAAAATGGAAATTTTAATTTTTGATACAACTAATTAATTTTTTTTACTTGTTTTAGGTATTATTTTTTATTTCACTTCAAAATTAAAATTAAATTACAAAAAATTAAACCTTTAAAATATAATAAATTCGAATTTAAAAAATTGTTGACATCAAAAACAATAAAAAAGAAAGCTTCTTAGGATGTGTAACAACTGAAATGCATATAAAGCAAACAATTAAACTAACTTGATACTAAATCTAATTCTTAAATTCGAAATAATTATTTTTAAATCGTTTGTTTTTTAAATTTAATATTACTAATTAAATATTTAATTTTTAATTTCAGATTGTCCTCATAAAGTTGAAAATAAAAACGAATCGTATTTTTTTTTTAACAAAATTTAGATTTTTTTTTTATAAAGAAATTATTTAAATTTATTATATATATTTTTTGTTTAGGTTTTCAGAAAAAATACTGGTAAATGAATAATTTTATATAATGTAATCAAAATCAAACATAAAACATCGTTAACAAATCATCTATTATATTTTAAATTATAAATTATTCTATTTATTTATAAAATCAACAAAATTAAAATTATTAATTCATAAGAATATGAAAATACATAAATATATAAATTTTCCCTCTTTTAAAAAAAAATGAAAATCAATCAGCTGGAAAAATCTTTTTTACGGTTGAATTAAAATAATTTCTATATATATATATAAATATACATATATACTTAACAAAATACATAATAAAAATGTTACAATTAAAATGTTTAATAAAACATCAAATCAGAAATATTTATATTTTCATATAAAAAAAAATTATCAAATCAAATCGAGCTTAAAATCAAGTTAAAGACATGTTGAGAGTTGAATTAAACGAGCTATTTAAAAAAAAAAAAGATAAAAGATAATTGGCTGGGGTTAACAATTCAAATAAAACTTCCAAATAAACATCAATATATACACTTAAAAAAATGATAAAAAACATTTATCAGTAGGAAGAAAATATGAAAATCAATTATTAAGGAAAGTAGAATGGATTGCTACATTGTTAAAAATTGGAGTTGGTAATTGGAAAGTTCAGAAGAAATTTGCAAAAAAAAAAAAAACTCTTGAATAAAAGCTAATTGCAATTAGTCTCAAAGCAATATATCGACTCATCTCTTTTCAATTTGATGGAAACGGACAAGAATAAGTCGTTGATTTTAAACCTATATATATATTTTTATGTAAATCTTAAGTATATATATTGTAAATTCACACAGGACAAGGCATCACGTAACGAGAGTGTAAACTCTGAAATTATCTGTAAGCTCTCACGTAATACCTTTCAATTTCCTGTTACACAAATTTCCCAGTAGATTTGATTAAAGTGAATAATAATAATAATAATCTTTATTTGCCTTTGCCAATTCGGCATACAAATTATACAATTTCATCTTTTACAATAAAAAACAAAAAATCAAAAACATTTATTCAAATTTTAAGAGTTTTTTCTCCCACAACACACAAATCTCTCAGTTTATTAAATATATACAATCATTGAAGGTTACGAATGCACTTAAATTAAATATAATAACTTCATTATACTTATATACAAACAACAATAATAAAACCCAGCCTGTCCTTGTCATCTCGGCATACAAATCACATCGAATTTTTATTCACAAAATTTTACACTAACAATAGAAAAATCCCGCGTCATTCGTTCATGACGAAAGATCTTATTTTCAGTGCGCTTGAAATCAATTGGGTGTCTTCCCAGCGTTTAGTAGGATTTCGATACCCTCATGTACCTCTTCACATGGGTACACATACTTCATGATGTATTCATCTCTTAGCGAAGCGTAAATAGGGCATTCCATTAGGAAGTGGAATAAACCCTCTTTTTTAAATAAATTGCACACTTGATTTGGGTTCAATGTGTATCTGTTTCTTCCCACGTAAAATTGTAATTGTCTCGTGTTTGTTGTCCTTAGTTGTATAAATGTCCCCGATTTAAGTAGAGTATATCGGTCCCCAATCAGATGATTTCTATTGAAGTCAAGTCTCCTGTATAGTAGTGAGTAATTGGAGGACTCTAGGTTTTCCAAGTCCTGCAAAATGTATAGGCCTGTCAAAGTGTCCATTAATTCGTCCAAGAGTCTTCTGAAGTCTGTCGGGTTTTGAAGGGTCCAAATGTCAGTGCGTCGTAGAAAGATTTCAGCTGGGCTACCCAGTTGTATCTCTCGTCAACGTCTCTGAAATGCACTCTAGATGTAATAGCCTATCGTAGCATAATCTGGGAAGTCTTTTTGAGGGCATTTCCAAAATCCTGCAAAGCCATTTCACTGCTCGCCTTACAATCAGTACTCTGGGTCAGCCGAATTCCGTCCTAATTATATAGCCCGGCGTTGATCTATCCAGTGTGAAAAAGGATTTAAAAAAGAACAACACCAGCCCTGCGGAATATCATGATTTTCGACTTTTTGGTGTTAACCTCTAACAAATTTTCCTCACAATATTTTGCTAACGCGTCTAGAATGCAGTTCAGCTCTCTTGACGTTTTTAGTATCACGGAGCTTCCTGGACAGATCATCCAGGTAAGTCTCTTTACTTTTATTTAAAAGAGTTTTATAGGCTCTTTTGCTCTATCGATGTAATTACTTCTGCTAGCTTCATCAAAATTGTTTTTTTTTTTGCAAACGGACAGAGAAGCTGCAATTCTTTTCTTTGCTAACCTACACTCTCCATTGTACCATGGATTATCATATCCCATACGAACTGTCGCCCGCCTTTTCATTGTTCTTATCAATTGTAGATCCTCAGCAGTTCCCACTATTGTGAGTCTCAATTGTAGTAAGTCTATCTAACAGTTTCAAGTTGTAGTCCCTCTTTAGTCTGTCTGACCAAAAAATTTTCTTTATTTCAATCTGTGGCGGCCTTGAAGAACCAGAGTCCACTCCACTCCATGTTAAAACACAGCCAGAAATTAAAGTGAATAGAACTTGATGATAAGTTGCACATAAGTATTCAATTTTTTTTTTAAACAAATTGGATTCAAGTTACAATATTGGTCTTTTTTATCATATTATTATATCATAGCCAAAAATATTAAATTAGTACTTTATTAAAATGAATAATTAACTCTATTTCTAAATTTTATATATTATGCTTTTAATAAAATAATTCATTTCATTTTTTTTTTTTAGATTATTAATTTTTCTGAACAATTCACATTGATTATATTTTTATTTATATAATAACGATAATTAAAATTAAAATCATTGCTAAAATTTATGGAAAGGTTTTACAATAGAATTTTTAATAATGAAAATTTAATAAAGAAAAAGATCTGAAATGAATTTATTCAAGTGCAAATGAATGAAATGATCAATCTCAGGCTAATTTTTTTTTTTTAATAGCAAAGAATTGAAAAGTTTATATATTATTTAAAGAATCTTACTGGGGAAGAGCTATACAATTCTAATATCTGGAAATTTAACAGTGCATAAAAGCTTCTTCAATCTGGAAACTAGCCATATCTCAACAAGATATACCAGCCCCAGGGGAGCAGAAGTGGAATAAAGAAGTAATTCTCAATTTAGTACAAAGGAATTCTGCAAACTGGTTTGAAAAACTCACTTGTTGCATTGTCTATAATCTAAGTCACTTTCCTTACTATACGCAGAATATGAGTATATATATATAGTACATAATTGTTTACTTAATTCTTACTATTGTTTGAAATAAAGGGAGGATAAGGCTTTAATAGAAAAACTTTATTCTTTCCCCAGGCACTCCCCACTCTGGCGTTTAAGCTCTTTTCAATGTTCCAAATTTGTTCAAAACTCATTTGAAATTAACCATGTGGAAATTGTTCATTTTCATTCAACTTTATATGTATAATATATATATATATATATATATATATATATATATATAAAAATAAAAAACTTTTTAATTCATTTTTTTTATTTTATTTTTTTAAATTTTTTTTTTCTTATTATTTTTCTCTTAATGTGATAATATAGGCTAAATTTATTGTTATTTCCAGATTTATAAATACAATGTTTAATTTTTTTTTTTCATATTCAAATACTTTTTTCTGTTTTTTTATTTTTGTTTTCGTTAAATGAGCAATTTAATTAATAATATTATTTATTAATCGGTATAAAAATAATTATTTTATTCATATTTATATCAATATTGAAATATGATTAATTTTCGTTATAATAATAAATAATTTTTCTCTTAACATTAAATGAGATTATAGTAAAATATACATTATTATTCAAATTTTAATGAATTTTCTTTTTTCAAATTATACGTTAGACAAAAATAAATAAAAATATAATAATAATTTGTTGATTTGATATTTTATTGTTCTAAAATACCTTTAAGTACCTGAATTTTTAATTATAAAGAGGAATTAACATTAATTGGAACTATTGCAGTGAATTTTGTTTCATGAGGATGCATTCGCTTGTTAATAATTTTTTGAGATAAATGTTTAAAATTATATTATAAATATGTCAAAGAGAATTCCTTATATTATATATAATTTGGTTAATATTTATGTTTTTACCAAAACCTTGTGTAAGAGTTAAGTATCTTAAACTCATCCCAATACTTTTAAATAATAGACATTTTTTATAAAATTAATAAGTTGACCTGTGGCCAGGTCCTAACCGACCGACGGTTTGAAGTAAATTAATTTCCAGCTAGAGAAACAATTTCAAATAATTTTAATATATCTATTAATGTAATAAAAAACAGATATGGATACAAAAATAATAAATATAAACATTTTTAATTTTATTTTTTTTATAATATATATGCAAGACCAGGCTGTGACGTCATGAATGGCTGGATGACGTCATATAATTTTAAATCAAGAAAAAACTAATAAATATGATTTTCCCGAGGATAAAACCAATACAAAGTGCATGATTCGTGGTGATATATAAAAAAATCTCATGTGAAATTTGGTGTGAAAATAACCCTTCCCTTCCTATTGTCGATCGCTAATACTACCACTTCCGGTTCACGGATTTGCACCAAAAGTTGATCAATTCATCCCACTGATGCATTAAGTAAATATACCAAATTTCATCAAAATCAGTTCAGCCGTTCAGGCTGTACACATCTATACGGACGGACGGACGGACAGACGGACGGACGGATGGACGGACAGACATCATGCTAAAAATACTTTTTTCTGTTAAGAAAATGCATGATTCGTGGAGATATGTAAAAATCTCCACATGTGAAATTTGGTGTGAAAACAATACCTCCCTTACTATCGTCGGTCGGTAAAAATGCATATATAATATTTTATTCTTCTTTAACAAGATATAAATTACGATGATTTATTTATTAATTTTACATCATACTTTTATTGTATTGATGATGCTAAGCAATCTCAATCTGAAAGCTTCACTATTCACCTATATCGATGTCTTAAATTTCGATCCAAGAATATTATCAAAAAAAAAAAACTCTTATGATATTCCCACCTCTTCTTGAATATAAGAGATAGGAAAATGCGCCCTTTTTGCATAAGATTCCTTTAAAAAAGCCTTTATCACAAAAATGTAAAATATTGTGCATATGCAGTTTTATATTCTAGGCCATTCATGGTATGACAATATCTTCTCTCGTTTCGAAACTATTAAGAATAAATTTAAACTTTTTTTTCGAAAAGAAAACAACAGAAGAAAAGATATGTCTATTAGATAATTTATTGATATATTGAATTTATACTATTATATTCCTGTTCAATGTTAATGTTAATTTTGGAAAAAAAACATTTCATTATTCATAAACTTGAAGATAAATCTCTAAATTATTAAACATAAGGATATATTTGTTGAAATTCTTTTATTTTTTATGTTTATAAGATATAAAAAATGAAATTTAGAAAACTAAAATAGAGAATATAAGAGAATATAAATAAATTTTTAATTAATCTATTATTTTAGGCCGTTGAAAAGAGGTACTATTTCAAATATTTCTCTTTATTTTAATTAGACTCAACTTAAGATCATTTACAATACAGAAATGGCTTTTTTTTAAAAAAACATGTAGTATTTACAACTTACAAAAGATATATATGTATATTCTATATATATTGATATATGTGCCACTCAGAAGCCAAACCCAGGTACATCCCTGGATATATGACCGCCTGCGTTCTAGTATATATGTATGACCGCCTTTCAAGATAACATCAAAGAAAAAAATCAAAATTTAACTTTTAATATTTGTTTTATTATTTATTATTTATTAGTACAGTTCTAAGAATGAGATATTACTATCAAAAATTAACTCTACGCGATTTTTTGGAAGCAAAGTCTTCAATTGCTTCTTGAATACTCAAATTTTGAGCAATTTCATTTTCAATCGCAATAATTGATAAATTTCTGAGACGTTCTTGAGCCATTGAAGTTCTCAAGTAATTTTTAATTTTGAAAAACTAATGAAAACCGAAAACTAATGTTACATTGTGCATTGATACACTAGTATTATGTTTCAATTGAACTGAAAATGTTTTCAAAATTAAAGTAGATTTTTTCAATTTTCAATAAAAGAGAATTTATGTTTTATAACACCATACTTACTTTGAATTGATTTTGCCTCTTCGTTTGTTAATTAATAATTAATTGTTAATGATCATTAATCTCCAACGTGTGTCTAGGGTATTAAACAAGTTATTATACTATAATATAAACTATATTGACCTCGACCGATATACAAAACCGTTTTTATATGAGTTGTAGATATTATTCTCATACGAGTACGTATAACATTGTAATCATATTATATATATAAAATATATTTCATCTAATACATTTTCAGCAAGTTCGTAATATAAAATAAATAGATAATACAAAAATAAAACCAAACTGACTGGAATGAAAGAAAATTGGCGTCTCTAAATATGTGACGTTCGGCCGCCTTTTAATTCGGCCGCCTGCGTGCGTTGCACGCAATGAACGCTGGTCAGGCACGGCCCTGGCCAATTCGATTAACTCCATTTTTTTAAATTTTGCTGGTAATGTAATGAAAAATGAACTTGATAATCTTAATATTTCAATGCAATATACCTTTTTCTGTAATCAATAACCATAAATTTCCGACAAGCTGTGAACTTTGGGTTACATCTTCTCAGTTTGTTTATATGTGGAGTAAATCACTTTGGCTTCTGAGTGGCACAGATATATCTTATATTTTTTATATGTAAATATACTTCAATACACATGGATATTACCAGGGCTTCGAACCGGAACTGAACCGAAAACCGAAAACCGAAAAAAACCGTTATTTTTGCCGGAACGAAAACCGGAGCTGAACCGAAAAAATAATATCGGTTTATTTCGGTTCAGTACGTGTTCAATCCAGAGTTGCCACAAGAGGTGTTTTGGCAACACCCAAGCCCGAATTTTTCAATTAGTTATGCCTCGCACTGCATGGTGTCGCTAAAAACTTTGTTTCAAAAATTAGTGTCCTAGTCATACTCTCCCTTCGGTTGTGTTGGCAGCGTCTCGTAGTCTCAATACAGAATTTAATGTTTTCATCGTTTGTTTAATACTGATATTTTGATTTAATGATAGTATTAATTTTTTAAATTATTTATTCCATTTGTTACAGGGTTATGTATTGATATAAAGAAAATGATTCATAAATATAAATAAAATTATTAAATAAATTTAAACAAATATTGAATACCTTTGACCAAGTACGAAGATTAGACAGTAAAAAACTTATTTTAGAATTTTGGGAGGAAAATAAAAATACATATCCTCATTTTAACAAAATTGCAATGGTGGTTTTAGGAGATACTGCAACACAAGTTAGTGTTGAAAGAGCTTTCTCTGGTTTAAAGTTTATTTTATGAGACAATAGAAATAGTTTAAATGAAAATATATTGGAAGGTATTTTGATAATTAGAAGTAATTTTCATCTTTTATAATTATAGTTATAATTATAAGTAAATATATCCAAGAATCCTGTATACTTTAACATTAAATATACGAATTTGTTTCGTTTGTTGAGTGTTTGAAAGTAGAAGGATGTAAAAAAATATTCATACTTATTTGTTCCGTTTAATAAATTATATTAACATCTTATATTAAATACTTCTAATTATTATACCTTTAATTAATTATTATTATTTATATTATATTGTATCAATTCATGTAGTATGATTTAGGGTGGTAGCAAGAAATATTTTTATATATTTATGGCAGACTCGGCATACCCCGACCTAAATTTCTAATACAAATAAAAGGTCTTTAAAATTAATTAATCGGAGCTGAACCGAAAACCGAAAACCGAAAAAAACCGTTATTTTTGCCGGAACGAAAACCGGAACCGAACTGATATTTTTTTTTTTTATTGAACCGGAACGAAAACCGAAACGAAAAAAATAACGGTTCGAAGCCCTGGATATTACTATAAATTATAAAAATATAAAGTCTTTGTAATAAATTTAATATATTATATAATTTAATTAAATGTAACATCTCTTATTTTATGTAATTTTTTCCACTCTTGGAGAGTAGATAAAAAACCAGACTGGTTTGATGTGTGTAAAATTAATCAAAAACACACCCCAAAAAAGATTAGAAATATATTTTTAAATATACAATACCGAAATTAATAAGAAAATTTAAATAACAAAAAAAAGGTAATTTGAAAATATAGCACGGAAGCCTATTTGTACTCGAATGAAGGGAAAAAGAATGAAAGAAAGGAAGCCATAAGAGAAATAAATGTAAATTTTGCTTTATTTTTCATATAACAGAATACGAAATAAAAAAAAGTTAATTATACATACATTGAAGCTTGAATTCTAGAGAATACGTTTATATCAAAATTTGCTTCCTGGTAATAGCACATCATTAAGAATGTTGTTCAAATAAAACAATATAAATTATATACATTAATAAAATATCAATTTACAAACAAATATTATATATGGACAATTAAATATTTAAATTCAACAAGTATAATAATTATATATATATATATTAAATCTATTATTCAATGAGGTTTTAATTCAAAAATTCCATCTGCCGATTTCTTATTTTTATTTCAATGTAATTTAATTGATTTTATTTAATTAAGACAATAATTAATAGGTATCAATAAAAAATTAAAAAGTATCAAAATCAGTATACGAGGTGTCTTCGAAAAGTAAGGCAACGTACTTTTGATTATCGATTTTTTGTTTTCTTATGTTGGTACACTCTTCCCGAACATCGGTACCAAGTTTCAAGTGTATAGCAATTTTTGTTTGGTTGTGAGAGGCGTAAAGGCGATCAGTGTTTTGCGTGCTCGGCGATTTTTTGCTATCAAAAAATATGAATCAAAGGATTTGCATCAAATTTTGTGTAAAAAATAAAATAAAGTGCTCCGAAACACTTGAAAAGTTGACAGTGGCATACGGTGAAACTGTTCTGAGTAAAAAAAAAATGTTTGCAAGTGGTAAAAACTCCAAGAGCCAAGACCGAAAAAAGCACGCCAAGTTCGATGTCAAAGTTTTGCTCACTGTTTTCTTCGATTACCATGGCGTGGTGCATCAGGAGTTCTTACCATATGGTCGTACGGTCAATAAACAGTATTATCCTGAAGTTATGCGCCGTTTTCGAGAAGTAATACGAAGAAAACGTCCAGAATTGTGGAAAAACAATTCATGGCTTTTGCATCACGATAATGTCACTGCTCACTCATCTTTGCTTGTCAGAGATTTTTTGGCCAAAAACAACACCACAATCATGCCATATTCTCCGGATTTTCCCCCATGTGACTTTTTCTTGTTTCAAAAACTAAAGAGACCTATGAAAGGACGGAGATTTGCAACGATTGAGGAGATAAAGACTACATCGCTGGAAGAGCTCAAGGCTATACCGAAAAGTGCTCATGAGAAGTGCTTTGAGGATTGGAAAAACCGTTGGCATAAGTTTATTGTATCTGCGGGGGATTACTTTGAAGAGGACAACACATAAATATTGATAAATAAATAAATATTTTTTCTTAAAAATTCAAAGTCACCTTACTCTTTTTGAACACACCTCGTATTGCCATAATTTAAGTGTTTAACACATTCCCACCGGCTCCATAATTTGTCTATTTATTTTATGTGGCAGTGGTACATGCCGGCGGGAACGTGTTAAGTCATAATCTGATTTTAGTAACATAATAAATATTATTATATCAAAGGTGGGTTTTACAAGGTTTAATTATAAATATTATAATTGATTTTATGAACTGAATGAAACTTAACAAAATAGTTTATTGATTTTCGATGATTTTCTTATTGAATTTTCAATTTAAAATATATAAAACAAAATATTTTAAATAAGTGCCTATACATAAATAAAAAAATTAATTATAAAATTAATAATAATCAAGAAATAAAAAAAATTTTATTTAATTGACATTAAAAATTAAACGTTTGTTCCAAATAGTCGAATTCGCATTTTTCAAAAATTACCTTAGTTCTTAGAAAATGACTAGAAATATATATATAGGAAATAAAAAATTATATTATTAGAGTTGATAATAGTGGATGTGCGATATTTTTATTTTATTTACTAGCAGTAGAAGCGAAGTTAAGTGTGAACATTCTCTTTTTATTTCAGTTTTAAACTAATCTCATAAACTATTGAAAATTATTATTTATTAATACTCTACATTTTCACGTCTGGCTCTAATATTAATTTACGATCAAAACGAATGAAAATTAATCAAATTTAAAAGGTCTAAAAAGTTAACTTTGTCCAAATAATTTCTCAGATGGTTGTTAAACTTTCATTCTAACCGAGAAAATTAAAGTTTCTACTTAGATAAACCTTAATTCAAAAAAATAAAGATATTATATTAAAAACAAATTGATATGTTTATATATAATAAGATTCCACTTAGTCGGCACGACCCTTGATTCTCAATCTCGTGGTCCTGGGTTCAAGAGTATTTCTCTCTAGCTGGTGTCTTTAGGGTTCATCTATCAAAATTATGAAACTAATTCAAATAATAAGTAATCACGATCTGGAGAATCATGAGGTGGAGAGGATCCGTTGTGCTGCTCATTTACCATCCGACAAAAGGTGAGGTTTTTTTAATTATACGAGGGTGGTCTGAAAAGTTTCCGACCTGACCAATTTTTTGTATGTTTTATTTTTCAAAATTCAAGATAGCTGAGACCTGTACGATGTCAGCTGAAAGTGTGCGAAATATTTTTCAAAACCATTTGAATATGGAAAGCTATGTGCAACGTGTGGGTGCCGCATTTCCTAACATTCCCAAAAATTGCTTCGAAAAACCATTTCTAACGACAATTTGGCGCTGTAGGCGCGTCAATTCATAACTGTTGATGAGACTTAAATTAAATTAAATTAAATTAAATTAATTAATTAAATTAATTAGAACACCGTTATGAGAAATGTATCAGTGTTGATGGAGATTATGTTGAAAAATATAGCAAAAAATAAAATTGAAAAACATCGATCGATTTTCTTGGCCAAGTCGGAAACTTTTCAGACCGCCCTCGTATAATTAAACAAAACTGTATATAGATTAAATTTAAGAAATATCATTCAAATGATGCCAGAATTTTCAATAACAAAATGAAATATAAGATAAAATAATAATAAGTTTTTAAAGAAATAATTTGTTGAAATTAAAGTAGGTAAAAATATGTAATGTAGGTACGTGTATAGTTATGAAGTGTATGAAGTAAACAACATCTTTGTGATTATTTTTTAAAATCAAAATTAAATTTATTTAAAAATAAAGAATTACATTTATGTAAGGACTGGGTAGTTTTTTTACAGAATGCAAATGAGATAATTAAGCTCTTTTAAGTTGGTTTCTAGTTAATTAATTATATTTAAGCTTGTTCGATCGACCGCGTAAGTCACTTTATGAATACTTTCGGTTAAATGTTTATGTAACTTTATGCCCTATATTTTCTAATTAACTTCTAAATTATTTTTAAATAAAATATGAATATATATATATATAAGAAAACAAAAGTAATATTTAAAAATCTTGAACAAGTCATATAAATTTTCTTTTTTGTAACATCTTCCATTTTACCTAAATAATATAATACACTTAAATATATGTGCAGGAAACATGCACTAGATTTATTTTTAATAAAACAGACTATATATCATTTCTATCTAGAAATATAACCAAGTTAATAGTTATATTAGTAATAAATTAGATACTTGCTAAGAAAATCGTTTTTATAACCTAAAAACTTGTTACTGCATATTTAAATAAAATATCTATATAATACATCAATTAATAAAATATTTATATAAATTAGAAATAATCGTTGTTTATGATTGTTTTAATTAGAAAATTTAAAAATATATTATATATATATATATATATATATATATATATATATATATATATATATTCATACGAGGGTCATTCAAAAAGTACTTAGCCTCACCGACCGATGGCGCTGAGAGTTTTACCATCATGTAGTGCTTTCTTTTACTAGCCTACTGTCAAAGTTTCAGTCAATTCCCTTCACTAGTTTTGTTTTGATAGCCTTTGGAAGCGAGCGTGTCGATCAGTTGTACAAAAATGGGCATGGCCAAATTGGTCGAATTGCTGCCTCATCCAACTTACTCTCCTGATTTGGCCCCCTGTGATTACTTTTTATTTCCAAACCTGAAAAAGTCACTCGCCGGGAATAAATTTGGGTCGAATTGTTCTTTTTCCATTTTTGTACAACTGATCGACACGCTCGCTTCCAAAGGCTGTCAAAACAAACCTAGTGAGGGGAATTGACTGAAACTTTGACAGTAGGCTAGTAAAAGAATATACTACATGATGGTAAAACTCTTTTGTGATAGCAGCGCCATCGGATGGTGAGGCTAAGTACTTGTTGAATGACCCTCGTATATATATATTTAACTATAATCTATTTAAATTTTACCCTTAGATCTCTGTATAATTAAATATTCAGTAAAGATCAATAATGACATACGTTTTGCGTCTACACTCTTAAATTAATTAAACAGAAAGTTCATGACATCCTCCTACAATTTGCCACCTCTGCTTATTTCTATATATATATTCCTATTAATCATATGAACATAGAATATAGATAAATTTTCTATAAAATCGAAAGATCTTTTTTATTTTAATTTTAAGTAATGAATATTTTTAAATATATACAAATCATTCCCTAACGAGCTTCTAAAGGACTAATGGGCCGACGGTTTGATTTAAGTCAATCGCTCCATCTTCTCTCTACTTGTCCCTCATAATATCCTCAACACCTATTTTCCTATCTTAATCCTGTGTAGTCCTATCCCCCTCCCATTAATATCTTTCTTTCGATTATCCTCCCCTCATAATACCCCTCTAATTCTTATTGTATATATTTTGTACATAATACCTGTAAATGTTCTTCTATTGTCTCAAATAAGGCAGATGTTGAATTCATGTTTTTCATTGGAAGTTAAATAAAAAAAGATAAAAAATAAAAAAATATATACAAATATGGGTATAAAGATACAATTCATATATGTATGTATCTTTTGTTAATAATGATAAATATAAAATTGGCCTCTTAAGATCAATTTACTATAGATTTTGTAAATTTACTATAAATATCAAGTAGATACTATCTCACTTTAGTCTTTACCAACTACCAAAAGGATATTGGAATTGTAGTAAGTTAACAGCAAGTCTAACAACTCAAAGTCAAATCAAACTATATCTTGTTTATTTCCTCCTTAAATAAAATTAACTAGTAAATTAAAATAATTAATTTATTTATACATTTAGATTAAACATTTTTATTTTATTTTGAATGAATTTAATTAACTTTTAAAAGGAAAAAATAACTTTATTATTGAGTTTATATTTGAAGGGCCTAGTAAACAATTTCTGTAATTATAGGTGAGTAGCCCCTATGAATGAGATACCTTGAAGTATATTGACGGACTTTAATGTATAATATATCACATTTAATGACAGTTATTATCATATTTAGCTCTACTATGAAATACCTGGTTATTATATGTTTATTAAAGAGACTCATCAATAATTGATCAATGGTTTACATACTAGCAATGGAATGTTGGTCCATGAACCAACTGACAAGAAATCCTATTGACTTGGTTTAAATATTCAATATTTTATTTTTTTTATAGAAAGCTATTCTTAAAACACACTAATAATATTTGTATTCAAAGTTTTTTAAAGTTTTTAATTATCAGATTTTAATATTTAAATTAAAATGATTATGTTCAGAAATAATAATCTCTATTTTTCCCATATATCTTCTTTTTTTCAAATTTTAATTTTTTAATTCACAAAATTCGAACGTCTACTCGATAAAAATACAACGGGAAAAGAATTAAATCATGGATCTGTGTAAATAGGAGAGTATAGTTCATAGTTCATTGATCATTAATATCTGAAACATCAAAACTAATACAAGATTAAACACTTACCATCAATTAATTTGAAAAACAGAGTTGATTAATCTAAAACTATTATATATTTTCGAACCCGGGTGTTATAACTAAATTATAATTTTAGAATTATATTAATTTTAAAAAAAAATACATTTTAATCAGCATTTTAATGTAATTATCCACTCGTTGAATTTATTTGGTGTGTCACGAACAACTTTCGTACAAAAGCTCATATATAATTCTTTAAAAACTGGGAACGTTCCAATGGTCTCAACTAAAATTTTGCTTTATCCAGTTAAGGCAACAAATTAATTAATTTAACTTAATTTCGACATCTCCTGTCAAAATTTTAAATTAAATTTCCTGATCTCTTATCCATTTAACAATTAATAGATTTTCATTTGTTAATTAGATTATTAATAAGGGAAGATTGTGCCTTCGCTTCTGTAATGTTTTTGTTTTAAGTCAAATAATGAAAGAAGTTCCAAATTGTTGTGATAGTTTGCCAACTATTCAGCTGTAATTTGATTCAGTTGCTTGAACTAAGTTCAACATCCCATTCTACATGAAATACCAAACACAATTGTTTAAAATCTATTTACGATGAAACAAGAAAGAAATATCCCGTTATTTATTTCATATCTAATTACATTTTATCTTTTAAGTTAATTGTAATTGTTTTAGTTGAAATTAAATATTCATCATTTTTTCAGGATAAGGGGAGGAACTGTTTGCTTCCTGGCCAACGCACAATGTGTTAGTAATATATTTTGGGCCTTGGCCAAATGGTAACCAAATCTCCTCCCGAATAATCAGTGTCTTAATAAGTGGCACAACTTGAAGTCATCATAATTGAATTTTTATCATAAGATCGCTTCATTAATTTAATTAAATTACTTTTCTTTCTTGAAATTTTTTTTTTTTTTTGAATGAGATGGGATTAGTGAGTTATTTTACCAAGCCATGAATTTTTTCACTTCACATTTTCTTTTGCTTACAAATTCTTGAATTATTTTAACTATCAAAGGGTACATGCAGCACGACTTTTCGTCTTGGTAAAACTATTAATTTCGAAATTTTTAAAAAAAATTTATAACACTCATAGATAAAAAAAATGCATAAAGGTTCTGTAATAATTTAATTATTTAATTAAAATATGTTTTATTTCCAGTTTATAGATATCTTTGAATAATTATTATGTGAAACTGAACGGAAATGTTGAATGATGACAATACTAAATTCTAATGTTTTTGATAGTTTGGTTTATCATTAGATTTTAGTTCTTTTATTTTTTTGAGAATATTCATTATTGATTTAATAATTATATATAATTCTGCTGATATCATTATTATTTTTAATAACTAATAAAGAAAGTAATATTGATCAACTGTAATACCTGTAATTCAATAATAAACAAATTAAAACAAATCTTTAAATTTAAATTTCTGAAATTTTTAAAATTTTAATTACTTAAATTTTTTCCATTTGTATAGAGAAATCTTTAATCAAATTTGATAACTAATGTGTACATATTTTCATTGTAATTTGAATAGAATGTAAATTTTAATAGGAGATTTTTTAATAACTTGTATTAAAGAAATACATGAATTTATATAAACTTTTGTTTAATATTATTATTCACTTTAAATATGAATATGGATCAGCTGGTAATGGCGTTTATCAAAAGACATTCTAAAGGATTTGTGAGAGCGCCTGTGAGTTATGCATTCCTCTAATCAGAGTACACTTCATAACGAAGAGCGAGACTCCTTTGTTTAGTCAGACATCAGAACATCTACAGAAAATATAATTAACTATACTAGAGTTCATATATAAAATATTTTTACACACGAATGAGTTTAATTATGATAATATATATCCTTGTATAAAGATAGTTCTCTTAACGACGTTAGTAAAGATAAAATAGTAAAAGTGTTTTGTTATTAAATATTCCCTTATCTTAAAATTAGGTTTTCTAATAATAATGTATTATTTATTATAAGACTATTATATTATATTCTTTTTTAACCAAAATTTGTTAAATTTATTTTTTAATCATATTTAAAATTTAATTTAGATTTAATAATTTTATAAAAGATTTTTTTTAAACCTTTTTAATATAACATATTTAAACAGATAAGCAGATTGTAAAATAAAATGTGAAGGCCTAAAATCCATTTAAGAAAGCTGAGACAGTGCTGGAATTATTATGATTAGCATGTCACTTTAAAACTTTCAAGTATGTATGTATGTATTATTTTGTTGATTATTTAGGCCGCTATTTAAAATAACCAATTTATTCATATCAAAACTGACTTTATATTACTTAAAATTGATGACTTTCTCCCTCTGGACTTTGCTTTGTGTAAAATAATGAATTTTATCAAATAAATTAATTAGGAAAAGTTTTTCAATTCAGAGTATTTATATTTGAATAAAATAATTTTAATTTGAGGTAATAAATTAATAATTTAACATTTAAAAATGTCCATATAAAATTCGTTAAAAAGGAAAAAGAAACAAATTTTAAAATATTCTCATCCCAAAATAGAATAATAATTTTTTTTTCTTTGAGTTTAAAAATAATCCTCATTATACTTTTAAAAAATTCTCTGAAAAGCGGACTCTTATTTAAATATAAAAATTTTATTTATATAATTTTATTTTCTTAAAATAAATAATTTAAATATAACATATATTAATATTTATATAAAATAATACATATTATAAAAAAAAATTTGGTATATAAATTTTCTGTTTAGTAATTCTTTACCCAGGAGAAAAATTCTAAATTAATGAGAAAAATATATTAATCTATTTATATAATATGTGTCTCTATGTAATCATTGAAATATTATATTTGCCTTCAAGGCAATTTTTTTTGTTGGAAAAAATTTTCATCATAAAATATAATATCATTTTTATATACTCTGAATATGACTCTCTTGCTAGTAATATAAATCATTTAGGAAAAGGTGTCCGGAAAAACGCCGGTTATGTCGTAGGCAAGGAATGAACAAGATGGGAGACAAAGGAATACTCACTCGTGGTCTCTTGCCTCGATCCTTATAGCAGCATTCAGGAAAAAGCTAGAATGAATAATATCCACCGTCCAATTTGATTATAAAATGGTCTATTTTAACCAACACCATTTTTATAGAAAACAAAAATAAAATATAAATATAAAATTTTTTTATAAAATAACGTTTTTCCAATTAACTAAAAAAAAATAAAATAATTTTTCTATAAGCCTGACAAAGTTTATGGATGAATTGCTTCATATTCAACTAAAAACGTTGGGCGCATTTAGTTTAATTTATTTATATGAACAATCAAGTCAAAATTTTGTAATAATAAAAATTTTATTAAACACAAACTGACAATAAATTAATTATAATTCAATTATATTTCTTCTATACCTTCAAGGGATCCATTCAAATATCTATAGGAATTTTCAAAAGTCTATCTCGATACAAAGTCGATGAAAAATCGATGTTAATTTGTCAAAAGGCGAACAGACAGACAGAGAGACAGACGCCAAGTGAAGTTAAGAAAAACGTTATAAAAATATGAATGAATTAATAATTAAATATTATTGTTTTAGTTATAATTATAAAATAAATGGTTTATAAATATAATTAAAAACAATATAAACAAATTACCATTGAGTTGTGATTAATTGTATATCTTTTGCTTACTTTAAATAATAAATAATTTTTAAAAATATAAGTTTAATAGAAGATTACAATATGCTTATAATATTTTTATAATGGATATATGGCAATATCTAAACAAATTTATAATTATTTAACTAAATTTATCATTGAACAATAATAATGAGATTTTTATTCAAAATAAATCAATATCGACTGACTAATGGATTCTGTCCTGACAAATATTTGATTTTATTAAATTAAATTTAAATTTAAATTTTTTTTATAATAATATTTAAAGAAATTAAAATACTTACACTTTATATTCTAGATGCAAAATTATAACTAAATATTATACTTAATTTTTTTAATTAAAAAAATATTTTATTATATATATATATATTGTAAAATGTACTGATAATAGTAAAAGTAAAATAATGTAAAATAACCTTGTTTAAAAATCTATTATACAAAATGTATGAATATTTTAATCATCAGCGGAATATATTTTAAAGTTAAGAAAAAAAATTGACTGAAGTAATTAAAATTCGTTTAAGGCCATTGAATATAAAATTTAATTTTATTATTTCATTGAATCTTTTTTTTAAATCTTGGATTTTATAATCATTTTAAGATTAGTATTATAATCATGAAAAGAAAAATTGAAAATTTCATATTAATTCTTATTGTAAAATTTTGTTGACTTAAACTACAATAGTATCATTAGATATGAAGTAAGCATTTTCGTAATGCAACAAAATCTTTTTCTTTGAAAATGTTCTTATTAGGAGCTCTATACCTCAATCTAAAACGCCATCTATGGTTGTAACAGAGGATTCCATGTAAACTTCGGTTGTCACTTTGTTCCTAATTAGAATTGAAAATTCAAACCAATAATTTAATTTATAGATTAAATAAATATCCTTCAATTATAAAAAGTTATTTGTTTTTTTTTATTTATGAATATAAAAAACTAACATTTCCTTGTTAAAACAACAAAAATTTAATTAATCTGCTCTCACAATATCCCAGGCTGTCCAGAATTAATACAAATTGATAAGAATGATGAAGAATATTATTGAAATTGTTGTTAAAATTTTATAATAGTATATTACATATCTAATAAATGTAAATATAAAAATATGATACATATAATATAAAGATCTTCTGCTCATAAAAAATATTAGACCAAAATTATAACTTGTCATTCAATAAATTTAAAGAAATAAAATATATTATTAAAAAATATACTTGTTGAAAAATATCAAAAGAATGATAAGAGATTCGAAAATTGCTGATTTTTCTTTTTCTTTTTTTCTTTTTTTTTAAAAAAAGACAGAATTTAAAATTGGAATACAAATTTGATAATCTAATAAGTCTTAATAATCTAAAAAGAAAGTAATAAAAAGTTTAGTAATATTTTTCAGCAGCTGTTTAATTCAAATAGACAGATGTAACAAGAATCAAACTGAGGACGCTTGATTCTACAAAAAATTTGAATATTTCTATTTTATTGTTTTATTTTTATGATCGTGAATGTTCATCAATGTATGATTAATAAATATATATCGCATATAATAAAATTTTTTAAATATACAAGATCTAATTTTAAAAAGTTTTGATAAAGATTCTTTATTTATTTATTTTTATTTTTATTAAACATTAAATTTAATTTAGAATGAATAAATATTTTGGAGCTATTATTAGTGTAAAAGGGAAGCAATTGTAAATGGAAATCCCAGAGAGTCTTATTGATGCCTAAATATTTTATGAATGGTATTATAGACATTCAAAGTGCTTGTTAAATATTTTATGATGGTTTTATTTCTTATAGAATACATATATCCGAATTTCTAATTATTCTTGTCCCATTATTCTAGGTATATGATAAAGATGAGTTTTTAGAGAAAGTGATGTGGTCAATATTGATTTGGAATCTTTTCACTTTTTTCTCTCAGGGGAGATTAATATGTTGTTAAATATTTTATTATTTTGAAAGAGAATTAACCTACCCCAATAGGTTGATCTTTCAAAAGGGAATCGAGTTGAAAGCCATTTTTATTACAATAAGACGATTTTAACCTTTTCATACTCTCATTGATAAAACAACTTCAACTATAAATTTCAATGTTTTTTGTTATTTTATTATATTAATAATAAGAAGAAGAAGAAAAAGAAGATTTTTATGTAAAATAAGAACCAGTATAAATAAAATAGTTATTTTAAATTTCAATTGTTACAATCAACTTAGTTTTTTTTTAAAAAAAAGTAAATTCAAAAGTGAATGTGAAGTTCTGGTAATTACAATCACATTCTTCATCAATAAAATATAATATTTTTAATTAATATTTAATATCAACAGGCGAGTATTCTGTTCTGTCTACTTGAAAATAATTTTGGGATAAATCAATAAATTTGATTAATTATTTATTTATATGTAAATATTATTCATATTTAATTTTATTCACATTTATTTGCTAGTTGAAAATTTATAAATATAACTTTTTTATATGCAATATTGTATATTTTAAATGATATATACTTAATTAATTAAATATATAATAAAAAATAAAATATAAATATAAAAATATATAAAGACCAGATATGGCTCCCTCCGACTTTCTCCTATTACCAAAACTGAAGAGACCAAGGAAAGGAAAGCGTTTTGCCACAATTGATGAGATAAAGTCGGAAACAAAGAAAGAAAGCTGATGGCCATACCGAAAAGCGCATTTCAGAAGTTTTTCAACGATTGGAAGAAGTGCTGGCATAAGTGCATTATATCTGAGGGGAATTACTTTGAAAGGGACAAAATAGATATTGATGAATAAATACAGGGGTTGGACAAAAATATGGAAACACCTTGTGAAATGCATGTTTGAAAAGAAAGAATGATTTTAATGAAATATGTAGATGCCTGACTGCTGACGCCACCTATACAACTCCGTAAATGTGCTAAACAGTTCAGTTTAAGGGCAATTGTGACGAAAAATAAGAAGACAACAGCTGCAAAAGTTACTGATGAAATGAATGTTGTGTTGCCGAACCCTGTGAATACCAAAACAATTAGAAGGGAGCTTCATAAACAGGGAATTGCTGGCCGTGCTTAAGCAAAGGTGTTTCCATATTTTTGTCCAACCTCTGTAAATACTTTAATAATTCGAAATTGAACAAACCTAGTATTTATAAAAGAAATTTCTATCACAAATATTCTTATAAATATAAAATAATAATCCTTTTGTGATTATCAATCTTTTGCAAGTTTTATTTCATAAATTAATTTAATTAAATTGTTTTTATTATTAAATTATTTCTTTTAATATTATAAAATAAAATGTTATTATATAAAATAGGTGTATCATTTGTTTTAATTTTATTATATATTAATTAATGGATACGGTATATAAAAGTAGTGTAATGTTCTCGTCCCAGTTTATTCGATTTGCAAAAATGTTTATCCACACATGACGTCAATTATTCAATAAAGGTATAAAGTTTTTATATGTATATTTATATAATTTTAATTCTTTTCAATTGATTTTTTTTTATTTCCCGTCAAATGCAATAAACCTTTTTAGATAATATCTCCATTAAATTCCCTATTAAAAATTTTGTTTAATTAATTAATTTAAAAATTATATATATATATATAAATGAAAAAAATATATACAAATTCTTTTGTTATTAATTAAAAAATAACTTAAAAAAAAAATACAAATAATAATTTAAATGTCAATTTATAAATCACACATTCATATTATATGTTGCTCTTTGTGGCAAATGTTCATTTATTTCGCTTCTTTGATTAAAATAAAAGTTGAACAGTTTGCTACACCATAGATCTAATTAATTTCTAAATTCTGAATGTAATTTTCTGTCCATTAATGACTAACTTAGTATTGTAATTGATCTGAGTAATAATATCGAGCAAGGGCGCTTTGTATTCAGGCAGTATTTGAAAAAAAAAATGTCAAACTCTCCACATCAATTACCCCATTCCTTTAAACAAAATAAATGAGTACTAAAACAATGTAATTAAAGTCCTGATCTCTAATTATATTATATGCTGTCAATTATCATTCAAGAAACATGGAGAGAGAAGGAATGAGTGGAGGAACATACAAATGTAATGCAAAATACTTACCCTTCCTAGAGATAATTATAGACATTAGATTGTTAACTTTTATTTTTGTTTTGGAAAAATATGTGCAACTAAAGAATCTCAAATAAGGATTTACGATAAGCATCCAAATGGCAGTGAGAAATTAGTACAATCAGGTTGGTTGGAAACGCACAAGGGCAATGGATTAAAAAACGTCGCATTTATTTATTATACTAATTATATACATCTAAGAACAAAACTTTTTTTTTGTTGATTCATTTTGTAAAAATAATTAACGAAGTTTTATTAAATAATTTTTGATTTTGAAAAATAATCCAAGTAAATATATAATTGACGCATATATTTTGCATTGGTATCATTGATATTTTGATATTTGTATGTAATTATAATGGAAAGGGGAATTGAAACTTGTATATTATTATATTTAAATTTTTAACAAAAATATTATATAATGAACATATGTCAATATAATCTTTATTATTATCGTATTTATAGTTCATTTTAAATAAAATTATTATTAAATAATGCAAAATAAAAATTAAAATCTTTTTGAAATATATAAAATAAAAAGAATTATAACACTGGATTGTTTATCTGAAATATGAAAAGATTTGATATATTACTTCATTAAAATATTATATAACTTAAATCGAGCTATAACTATACACAAGGAGTATAGAAAGTAGACAATAGAGTTGAAGCAACCTAATAATAACTATGAAGTTGAAGTTGCTGTTCAATATACAGAATTTGGAGAAAGATAGATGGTCAAAGATCTGTTTGAGGGAACTCATAAGAAATTGGAAAAATCGACTACATACCAGATGGACTAAAGACATAGAAGACATATCCATAAAAAGAGGAAATTCTAACCTTTTAAATTCTATATGGTCAGGAATGACAGAAACACAATTGAATAATAATGTGGCCAATAATCGGAAAATATATATTAAGAATATTAGAAATGGAAGATTAAAGATGGCCAAAAATATGCTTAAGGAACATTTGAAGGAATATTAAAAACGATAGCGAGACAGTCTGGGGCGCAAATTTTAAACAAAGATGGGAAAAGTGGGGGGAACCTGGAATAGTTACAAATTTGGAAGAATGGAGCAAGGAAGAAATCACCAACAGAATGGCAAGTTTAAAAAAAGGTATAGAGCAAGAAATACAAATACAGTGGGAGAGGATTGGAAGATCTGCCTACTTCCCCCACTATAAGAAAATAAAGATGGAACTGGGACTAGAGAAATATCTGTTGGAGAAGCAAGTCCAAGACTGGAAGAAGAAAGTCTGGGCGCGAGCTAGATGTGGAAATATATACAATAATCAGGAAGGAAGAGACGAGGAAGCCTGGGAGAGTCTGGAGAAGAAATTAACATCGGGAGTAATACAGGACCTCATCATTGAGTTGCTGGCCAAAATGGAAGAAAAGGGGAAGAAAGAAAATAAAAAATAAAGTTTATTAAAATTTATGTAGTTTTTTTGTTTGGTTATGATATGTATATATAAACTGAAGACCAAAATGGTCCAAGGCGAAAAACGGAATCATTAAAATAAATAAATAATAATAATAATGTGGACAAATATCAAAAACTTGGACTTTAACCCTCTCTACAAACATTTAAAAGACACAATAAAGGTAGAAGATAATCTAACAAAACAACATACTTTCAGAAAAGAACAGATAAACTTGGACTCGACTGTAATGTGGTACTTTAAATAGACAAGTAAAATGCAAATACTGTGGCACAAAAATAGACTCGTTAACGGTCCAATAAAAAAATTGGAGACAATACCAAAGGACGATATGGGAAAAAGACAAATGGCTAGATCAATTTAACCTCAACATAATAACTAAATAGTGTGATTTTCCACAAATAATGGAAAAGTAAAAATGAACAATATAAATTTATCTTTGTATTTTGATATAATTTTAATATCTTATTATCTTACTTGAATCTTATTATTGTTACTTAAAATTAATTTTCACTGCTAAATTTAAAAGTAAAATGTAGACTAAACCTCAGAAAGAGGAAAGTGAGAATCTTACTAATTAAATAAATAAAAAAAAAATATTAAAACTTAAAAAGGTAAAGATGTAAGGTGAAAAAGGAGAAAATAGACAATTTTTTGGCATAAAATTATGTGTATTTGAAAATACAGGTTTTTGTTTTATTGTAATTGTTTATTTCAGTTTTGGTTAGTTTACAAATTATCGCCCTAAATGGAACTCAATTAAAAATAGATATCAAGAAACAAATTAATAAATCATTGAGTTTATATAATAATACTTATTTAACTATACAAAAATAAAGTTTTAGATAAAAATTCATATATTTTAAAAATAAATTTGTATAAATAGAAAATAAATAAAAAATTAATGGCGAATTTTATAAAAGATTATATATTCCTCTAAAGTTATAATTATTCCTTCAATGCGTCAAATAGATTATTTCTAAATGAAAATCAACTTTGGACGTTTACAACTTCTAAACATTGACATACATTATATACCTATATAATAAAAGTGTCGGGTGTAACAAACAACACTCGATAATAATTTATATTTTAAATTAGTATTTAAATACTTTTCACATTAAATTTCATAGAACCGTTGAAAGGAAAATGTTTGTGTAATTTCCATTCTTTGTTTACTTTTCCAAATGACCTGATCAGTCCGATCAACTTTTAAAAAGGTTTAACTTTAAAATTTGATTATATTTGCTCAAGCCATTTATCGTGTGGTCTAAAAGCCTCGGGTGAGAAAACAACTTTACATTTTAGTTCATAGCTGGTTATGACGGTAATACAATTTTTTCGTTCCCTCTCACACTCTCTTACACAGACTCCTTCCCTTTTTTCATCTCTCTCTCTCTCTCTCTCTCAAAAGAGAAGTATTTATTTTTTTCTGAAAGACATATTTCAAATACTGCAATCGGATTTCTCCAAGAAAAAATTGACATTTGTAGATCGACAAATATTGTGACTTGTTTTTCGATACAAATAAAGATCACCTCTTGGTGACAAATATTTAATACAAACATATTAGGTCGGTAAATTATTAACAACAAAGGTGTCAGGGACAATTTTTTTTTTTTTTTATCAATGATTATATAAAATTCGCGAGAGAAAAAAAGACATTGAATTTCATGGCGTTTGTTTAATAATAAAAGGCATGTGCCCCGAAACGTGTTTCTAAACATCCAATGCGTTATTCTTTTATGTTCACCCTGCCCCTTCTTTTTACCCCTTAGAAGTCGACTGCTTGAAATAGCTTAACATTTAGAAAGACTGCTCGCATTTTATTAATATTATCCTCCGTTGGAAATTATAAATAATTTTCTTACAAAGATAATTTTAAAATGAAAACACTAAATAGTCTCAAACCTTCTCACTTCCATTTATCTATTTAATTTAATTGTAAAAAAGCATAAGAGAATGAATTTTATTACAGATACGTGTTTTTTTTATTATTTATACGAGCGTACGTCAATAAGTTCTTGACTTTTTGAATGAAACAGGTTTTTGGATAAATAATTATTTTATTTTTCAACGAATTATCCTTTGAGCTCTATACAACTCGTCTCGTGGGAGGTTTCATCAAATTTTTATCCCTTCCGAAAAATAAGATTTGTTCAGGACATCAAAATACATAGATTTGTTTGTGAGATGATTTCATCGTTGGAGTCATATCTTTTCCACCGAGTCATTTCTTCAGGTTTGGAAACAAGAAATAGTCACTAGGAAATAAATCCGGAGAATAGGGTGGATGAGGGAGCAATTTGTATTTCTATTCATAGATTTTCATGGAAATTCACTTTTTTCCATTTTCTTCTCAAATCACGAGGTAGTCTACTTATTATTAATGGTTGTCAAACAAAAAATAAAAACCCAGCTGGTTCAAATTTTGACAAGAGCCAACTGATAGTTACCTGCTTACAGTAGCAGTGTTGCCATTTATTTAAGAAACGGGAAATTCAAAAAGTTGCGTACTTATTGACCTGTTCTCGTATTTATATTTTTATTGTTTTTACTATAAAACAAAACATAGTATTATTTAAATGATAAATGATCAACTCTAAATCAATTTTTTTTAAATCAATTATTAAATAATTTTATTATATTAATTGTATCCGCTTGATACATCTAACAACGGCTTGTAAGGCCTAAATAATTAAAGAAAACTTTTGTTCCTGAAAAATCGAAAGTGGGATGAAATGGAATGGGATGAATCCTTAATATCTATTTAATTTTGCTCGAAGGGCTAAAAAGAGGGATTAATAAAAATACGATAGATACCTCTTCATTTCTATCGCACCTTGAAAATTGGGTGGACTGTATAAAAAGGTTTTTTTAAGATATTGAAGATTCGGGATGGATAAAAGATCGCTAAATCAAAACTGTAATCAAATCTTACAATATTTTAATTAAAATCAATTTATCATAATAATAAAAGATTAATTATAGTTAGGATCACCTAAAAATATATATAACAACTTAAATCTAAAATTTAATAAAATTCAAAGGGGATGATATAAGTCGACTTATCTATTTTTGACCACGGGAATTGGGAAAGGGAATTCGCCGTCTCGCGTGTTTTGGATGATCGCCCTGCTGCAGATTGATTGCCAATTGATCCAGATATCAATTGGCTTTGGAAACCCTTCGAGGTTCCAACAGATTAACTGGACCCCAACGGCTTCAACCAAACAACAAAGAAGGTCTTTAGAGCGCTCGGTCAGCTTTTTTATGGAGATATGTAAGGGTGGGGAATGTCACTCATTAGGGGTGGTAAGGGAGGGAGGTGGTCAAACTTATTAATTTATTATATTAAAAATAAATATTTAAAATTATAAATGAAAATAACTTAAAAATAGTAATGTAAATTATATAATTACCTAACATTAACATTTATAATTACTTAATTTAATTAATATATAAACATAGTCAGAGGGCGGCAATTCAAATTTATTTGAATTTAGGTTCCATGCGGAACCATTAATAATAAATATTATATCCAAATTGTATTCAAATTTTTAAATTCTTATTTATTTATGTTTATAAAGTTTAATATATTTTTTATAGATAATAGTAATATTATGGTTTCATGCACCCTTCTTTCAGCATGTTTTTGTAATAAAAGGACACAACCTCATAATTTGACAGTCACTTCTGGGGAACGGGACAGTATCGTTGTGTTTACCATATTTTTCGACTGTACGGGCCTTTTAACAAAAATTTGTCAATTTGTTCCATTTTTAAATACTATAGTAAAAGTGAAAATTATTATTATTAATTATTACCTTTATTAATAAATATTAATAAATAAATATTTATAATTAATACCTCAATTATCATTATTTTATTCATGTATGATGCATTAAGCATATTTCAAATAAATTGTCCATAGACCCCTTTAATAATTCTTAAACTCTTTATCACTCCGTCCTGTTTTTGTCACGATATGGTCACGTTAGTCACTTCCTATACATACATATACTTTTTTTTTTATTTTTAAAATTAAATTTATTTTTTTTAATAGAAAAAAACGATTAATGATTATAAACTTAAATAAACCATATGTAAATCTTTTTCTATTATTGTATATATCTTTATCAAATGACTGTCGATGTAATAATAATTCTCTCAAAACTAGAAATATTCAAATGATTAAGTGAGCAATTTATAAAGGTATATATGACAACCCAATATATAATATAAAACCAAGATATATATGTTCAGTGAAAAGATTTTATTTGAATTTTAAATAAGTATCCCCAAATTCAAATCCCTACAACAAAGTATAATAAAAATAAAAATTTTGATATAACAATTGTTTTCTTTTTTTTTTTACTATTAAAGTTCAAACATAACTACTGTAAACTTCAAGACATTTCGTAAAGGGCGGATGACATATTTAATAAATAAATAAATATTAAATTTATTCCAATCATTAATAATAACAAGAATTTAAATATAAAATTACTAATTGATTATTTATATTTATAATTTATTTTTAATTACTTAAAAGTGTTAAAGACAAAGCAATGAGAAAAAACACGCCTGTCGGTTCGATGTCGTTCCAATGTATAACGATGTCACTAGGCATTTATCAATTAATCACTCGGTCCCTAGAACCCGAACATATTGAAGTATTTTGGATACACAATTTAATTGAACTTGTTAAAGAAATAAAAAAAAAGTATATCAGTAAATAAAAATCAGTTTATTTTATGTATAAATTGGTGTCCCTTTTGACATAATAAATTATCTCTAACTTATTCAAGTTGTCTAATTAACTGACAGATGAAAATGAAAGAAATTATTTGTTAATTTTTGTAAAACGAACTAATCAAAGACTAATTAAAAAAATATTTAATAAAATTAAAAATTATGATTTAAAAAAAAAAAGATATGGATAAAGCAACATAATACATATTTTTATCATCTTATCCAATTTCCTTTGTTTAATTTATATTCAAAATTGTATTTATAATATCAGGGGGATTATTCAAACAAACCCTACTTGTGATACAGCAACAAAATGCAGATTGTGTAATTGGTTGCCTAGAAACTCGGGCCCTAGAGAATTGAAACAATTGAAACTATAATTTTATATATATACAGTGTATTGTGTATATAGGAAATATACGTACGTATATATACGTATATATATATAGTATAGGAGAATGCTTTAGAACAGATGAAATGGAAGGGTATCTTCGATGAAAGACCAACAAAGCGATTGTGATATTATTATATCGTTTTTATAAAATTTATTTTTGAATTAAGAGTAGTGTGTTCTTATTTAAAAGATATTTTAATTTAATCAGTAAATTAATTATATATTACTATTGTATTTGTTATATCAATCTATCTATCCCGGTGGCTCTACGGATCTCGAAAGTAACCCCCAAGTCTGAGCTATATATAACCATCCTATATAACTCCTACCCTGTCCCATCTGTCCCACGCCCCTTCCTACATTGTCCACTCACCACGTTCTTGGTCTTCCCAATCACACATGACGTTTCCCAATCGGTTTTTCCAAATATATTTCGCCGATCTTTAATCTACCATTCTAGCCATGACCCCTTCCCATCCCAGCCTTTTCTATTTTATAACCTTAAGGTAACCTTAACTATATCTGGAGATGCATAGAGGTCATGCAATTCCTCGTTATGCCATCTCCGCCATAGCCCGGTGATCTCATCTTTCTTTGGTCCTTAAATGCTGCAAACAATCCTAATATCAAATTCTCTAAATCTACTTTCTTCCAAGAACATCGACCACCCATATAATACAACAGGCAAAATAATTGTTTTAAATATTTCAATTTTAATCCATTAAAAGTTTTGATGAGTTAAGCCTCTTTACTGTATGATAACAGACGTTAACCGATAGCGACCTCGATTTAAATTCTTATCCAATATTATTATCCTTTGTAATTATAGAATCTAAGTATTAACATTTTTCTACATTTTCAAATTCTACATTTTGTATGTTAAGACTTTGTGTGTTAATAATGTTTTTCTCTCTTACTAAATATTTTGTTTAATCCCTATTAATTTCAATCCCCATCATATTTCCTGCCTCAATTCCATCATACATTACGTGTATACATAAGTGTCGGTTAAGTAAGAAATTTCTTTTTTTTTTTGTTTCCATGACAGCAAAAAAGTAAACAAATTACTTACATACAAACACTCTCCTTTATATATAGAAGATAACTATCGATTTAGATAATCTTTATATTTAATATATTCTTATTTAAAGAAATATAGATAATTTATACAAGAACTTGATCACAACCATTATTTATTATTACATATATATTTTATTAAAAAAAAATTGTAAAATAATACCATAATTATAATGATGCAAAAAGTGATTAATATTTCAATTTCTAACTTAGGAACATTTCAATTTAAAATTTACTTTTCAAATATCCCTTGCTACTGAAATGGTACGTGCCAGTTAGACATTTACACAGATTTTATTTATAATATAATTTCCCCGTATTATATATACGTATAATTTTAAACTGTTAGATCCAGTTGCACTTTATGGAGACAAAACTCTGGAAATGTTTTTATAAAATGACTTTAAAAATATTGTTTACTTTTAAATTTTCATAAAAAAAAAAGATAAATTAAAATAAACAGATTATTAAAATATATTTAATATTACTAATATCAATATTAATTAATATAATTTAATAATTTAACTATTTATTACTAAATATTAATTGACATATTTATTTTTTGTTTTTGTTTTCATTTTCGACTTAAATACGTATTAGAATATTTTAGTATGGTCACAGAAGGCTTTGATTAATGAGTATTTTAATTATTAAATTTTATATTTTAGAAAAAATGTGTTGGCTAACCTTGCATGATTATCTTTATTTATATTTGGTATCATAATATAATATAAATTTTATATTAAATTATTAAAGGGTATAGTAGTAATTAAATAGTATAATATACTGAATACTAGGATTTAATAACAATGAGATAATAGGAAAATTGGAATCAAATACAATAGGGAATTAAAAAAGGGGGAAAGAAACAGCTGCTAGCAATAAATTAATGATAGTAATGTATATACATACATTGTATGATTTATAATTATTTAATTTTTGATCTCTGAATTAATATAATAGAGTTTTAGATTTATTATCAATTTAGATACAAACTCTTTATTTCCAAACAATTAATTAGTATTAATTTTAATATGTATATAATATAATTTAAAATATTTGTTTATTTATTGATTTTTTTTATTTATTTATATTACTATTATTAGATATTTAGGGAATGTTGGCAATTCAGACCATTAAGGTCTATTTACAATTTATCGTCATCAGTGTCATCTATAAAAATTAAATAAATAATATAAAAATAAATAATAAATAAATACTAAAACAATTGAAGAGGCCCTAGAGCAGGGATGGCAAATAGGATTTGGTCAAAGTGCTAAAATAAACTAAATTTAAATGCAATTTTTTTCGCGTGCCCGTTTACCTTTTATTTATATGCATTTTTTAATGGATTATAATAATTGATAAAAATACAATAAAAAAAGGAAATAAATTGTAATATTAGAGATCTTGTAATAACATTAATTAAATATAAAGATTTTATATAAATTATATAAATTTTATTAATAATTATCATAGAAAATTCTTACAATTTGTTTGTTCTTTATTATTAAAATCCTGAAACAAACTATCAGCCGCCTTTAACACACACATAACCGTTTTTATAAACCCCCCATCAGAAAATGGTTTTGATTTCTTAGCAATCAAATAAGAAATTTCAAAACTAGTTTGCTTAACATTGCTGTTAGTTTTTACAAATTTTGATAATAAATTCGATTGATTTTCAGCTATCTTTAACCGTTGAGAAATTAGTTCTTTTCTTTCTTCAATGTTTTTCGGCGATGTTTTTATGGTTCGTTTTAAAGTGTCGCTTAATAGAAGACGTCCAAGAGGATCCAAAGCTTCGAATATCTTGAAGTTTTTGTTTTTTTGGTACCATTTTAATTCAAAAAAAAATTTCATTTAAAGATAAACACAAATTTTTGTAAAACTAAAAACTCATTAAAGAATATATAAGAATTATATCACGTATATATACGTATGCAAAGGCAGCTATAAAAAAATTTTTTTGAAAAAAAACAGAAACTATTTTAAAATAAGGAATTTTTTTACTTAATTTTTTAAATTTTTTGACGTGACTGAAAATTTTTTTCGCGTGCCAAAGTTGGCATGCGTGCCATGTAATTGCCATCCCTGCCCTAGATAGACCACCCTGAACTAGACTATAATAAATAAATAAATATATCTAACTTAATAGTACATACCAGGCAAAATGGACTAACTAACAAAGATGTCTGATGGTCCTGTCAAAATGTATTTATAAATTCTTTAAATTCGTTTAATTTCAAGGTGGTCAAATAAATGAGTTTTCTGTTAAAATTCATTTAATTAAGAAATTCATTAATTTAAGAATGAACGTGGATAAATGTCTTATATTAAGTTCGAATATGCGATTAAAAATAGCGTGAAAATATTTTTTTTGTATTGTAACTAACGTAAATTTTTTTAATAACTTTCCATCTAATACAATTGTATTTCTTTGTTGTGTAGGTGTTCGTGTACACTCCAGCAACATACGTCCAGATAAAGGATAAACTTAAATCAAGTTCCCCAGCCAACCTGCAGTTGGAGGATTTACTTACGTACTTCTCACCGTGGTATGCTGAACATGTGGGGGTGATTAATTGTGCTTCCGGGAACTCTTCAGTAAATCGCTGGGCAGCACAACGCCTCCACGACGCCTACTTTCAGCTTCGTTATCCAACTTTGCTCAAGTTGCACGGCGATGCTGCCGCCTTAAAAGAACTTGACGGTCTCTTAGGAAATGAGGCCTTACTTAAGTTGGATCTGAGGTTGATGGTACCCGCAATTCGGGACTCTGCCCGCAGACAAACTTTCATTGAAGTCATTGACAATTATGTGAAACTTTGGGAGGTGAACATGTAAACTTGAAGTGCCGCTCACCGTTCAATCTCTTGATTTCTAAGAAATCTTTTTGCAAATTTAATTATGGAATGATTGCATTCCTAGAATCCAATTGGTGTTTGATAGAACAATATCAACAAAAAATTCACCCCAACATAAAAAAAAAGTAAAAGAAAAAAAAACTACCAACGAGATACGGGAGACTTATATTTGCATATAAATTTTATATAAATGTACATAAATTTAAATTTCAATTTCTATACATTTATTTTGTACAATGTACAATAAAACATTTAATTGGGCAACAATTTTGAGAGAATTTTTAAATGTTCTAGTTTCAAAGAAAATATAAAAAAAAATAATAAAATTTAAAAAAAAAAATAATAAATAAATAAAAAAAATAAACAAAATATTGTACTACATGTTACTTAAATGCTATTTTTAATTCATTTCAATACTTAGATGGTTAAGCAATGTGATTATTTATGCTCGTTTGTTCACTTATTATTATGTCTTGTTAATAATTAAAAAAAAAAATAAAAATAAATAAATTATACAAAAAAAAAATAAATAAACACATACTATTTGATTATTTATTATGAATATTTTCTTTCAGAAAAAAATCAAATATTTTTTTCAATAGTTAATTATTAATCTATAGGTTTAAAAATCCATTGTAGAGAGATTCTATGGATTTTATTTTATTTTAATGATTTTGTGTATTTTTTCCTTTTTTTTTTGTTTGTTTGATTTCTTTCATTTTGTTTTATTTTATTGTTTTTTTTGTTGTACCTTTTGGTCGTTTTGTTTATTTAAATAATCCATTATAGATTATCTTTTAATTAAAAATAAATTGAAATAAAGATTCTTAAATAAAAACCTGTAGCATTATTATTATTTTTTTTCTAATTCATCTAATTGAAGAAGAGTTTACAATAATATAATTGTTTTAGCAAGGTAGGTAAGGTATTTCTTATAATTTTTTTCTAGATATATATATATATATATATATATTATTAAAAAATGGTTAAAAGATTTAAAAATAAATTTTATTAAGATATCTTCTATGTAGATTTTATAAAAGAAAGTTAAAAAAAATTAAATAATATAAAATATAAGAATTATTTTAAAATTATAATATTAAATTATTTTTTAAGAAGATTCATCATATTTATATCTATTTAAGTTATATTATTTTATAATTAAAAAATATTTAGTTTTAATGGTAATCGCAATTGAAATAAAAATGTATTAGATTATATATAGCAGAGGTTCTTAAACTGTGGTCCGCGGACCCCTGGGGGTCCGCGAAGCCTTTACTGGGGGTCCGCAAAGCCATCGTACAGGTGCACGAGAAAATGATGAGTCAGTTAAAACTTTAATTAATATAAAAGAAGCGATGGCATGGCTTTGTGAGGAAACAGAGATCAAATACCCAAATTCAACGAAATGTGCAAGAAAACTATTGCTACCGTTTCCATCTTCATATTTAGCTGAATTTTCTTTCTTCAATATTATAATTTCTAATAAAATGTGTTCTACTATATGCAAAAAAATCGTTATTCACCAATCACTGTTAGAAATATCCATCATATATCCTTGTTCTTATGAGATCGTAAGCCAGAAATTAACTAATAAAATGACGTAAAGTACCTAAAGTTGGGATGGGGTCCGTCAAAAAATTTTTTTTCAAGTGGGGGTCCGCGGAGTACAAAGGTTTAAGAACCTCTGATATATAGTATTCTATTATTATTATTATTATTATCACATACCCCTAAATAGTTTTCATTTAACATAATATACATATATATAAGTTGGTAATTAGTTGAGGTTAAATGACTTGACCAATGGATTCCTTAAAAAAACAATTTAATAAAAACATATATACAAATTATATAACCCAGTTACCTTAAAAAAACAATTGGTTTTTAAAGTCAACACTTCATTTATTTTTACTATCAAAACCAGAAATATATATTTATTAATATTTACCAACTATTCCATCTTTAAAATTAATTATTTGGCAAACAATCATCTTTTAACAACTAAACACTACCAACCTCACAGACACAAGTTCCCCGTAAACTCCACAAAATATGAAATATTTTACATATATATTTCGTAATTAGGGTATCTATCATATATAGGGTTTGAAAATTGTTTAAATAAATCTCTTATAAGTAAATATTTTTAGAAATTCCTGAAAGTAATTTATTTATATTCGTTCTTAATTATGTTTAGTATGGTTTTAAAATTTTAAACACTATTTTTTTTTCTAGTCAATTAAATTTTAATTATACATTTACAGTAATTAAAATTTTTTATCTATTCAGAGCTACTTCCATCAAATTTCTAGCCACTTCAATTTCTTGTCATCTATCTTTATTTTCGCCTAATTTGCCTATTCAACTGTTTAATACTGTTTATCTTCTCCTTGTAAATCTTCGTAAAAATTAATATGAAAGATTCGATCATTAAGTTAACTTATACTATAAGTTTTATTAAAAATTAATCTGAATATTTTCTAATTAATGAAAATTTTGATCTAGATCTGATTTTAAATAATAACACACATTTTTCATTGAAAGAATTAAGAAAAGTTTAGATTAAATAAACGTATATCATATTTGAAAGGGTTATAGTTCTTCTCATGTGGGGGGAAACTTCAATTAAAAGAATAATAAACAAGAAAACTTTTTCAATTTCTATTTTCCTGCTTTGATTCTGAAATTTGGAAATATTACACCAAAAACTACTATCCCTTCAGAATCCTTTCCATCTGTTTATAATTTATATCACCTGAACAAAAAGTTGAAGTCAATGCACGCCTTTCGTATTTGAAACATCTTATTTCGTAAAAGAATCCATTCTCTCATCTTAAAAAAAAACTGAAACTTTATTCTCTACTCTATGCCAGGAATTTTAAAAACCTCATTTTATTCTTATATTTGAAAATTTATTCATATTATATTTAGATATTGTATATTTAATGATAAAAAAGAACAAATTGTCAATAGTGATTTTATAATTAATTTTAATAAATATTTCAATTGAGTTAATTTGAAGTTAAGTTATATTTGTAACGTTAGAATATTGTGTTTAAAACTAACAAAGAGTAAATAAGGTGACCCCCCCTGTGGCCGGGCACAGAACCGACCGAAGGTTTGAAATTAATTAATTTCCAGCTACCTTTAGCTTTAGTGTGAAAATAACCCTTCCTTCCTATCGTCGATCGGTAATAAAACCACTTCCGGTTTCCGGATATACACCAAAAGTTTATCAATTCATCATACTGATGCATTAAGTAAATATACCAAATTTTATCAAAAACCGTTGAGCCGTTCAAGCTGTACACATCTATACGGACGAACGGACAGACGGACAGACATCATACTAAAAATACTTTTTATCACGTTTTACTTAACTTGTATTCTTGTCTGTGTGTATGTGTCAAATCTTGCAATCGATTTTTCGACGACTTCCAATCATCGGGTTTTCTTGAAACTTCACCAACAGCTTTGCTCTCGATGACAATACAATATTATCATTTCTATGAGCTTCTAATTGCTACAATTTGAATGAAATAATCCAAAATTATTCCTATATATAAAAATTCAAAATGTCGGATGTAAACAAAAAAAATGTAAACAAAAAAACATAAAATCCCCAACTTTATAAATATAAATATTTAGTACACATTCATTTCTTAAATTATACTTCTTAAATTATATTATGCGTGGTTTTAATGTTTATTTTGAGATTTATATATTTTCTATATTTTTATTAGAAACAGGATATTTTAGACATATTTGCGCCCCACGTTTTACGTTATGGACAGTTTGATTCAAATCAGATCTCTTGTATGTAATGTCAGTATGGATTTTCAGAAAAAAAATATTTCTGTTAACAAAATGCATGATCCGTGGAGATATGTAAAAATCTACACATGTGAAATTTGGTGTGAAAACAATACCTCCCTTACTATCGTCGGTCGGTAAAAATGATTAACAATTTTTCTTCATCCCGTTATTAAGATGATACATATAAATTTAATTCTCTTAAAATAAAATAATATATAAAATAAATTATAATATTTTTTTCAAATAAAATTAATATATTTAAAATAGAATAAAAAATAATATATTTTATAATAAAGAATATTTATAAAGAATTAATTTACACATTATTTAAAATTATTATTTTTGAAATAATTTGGTTAAATCTTATTTTTAGTAAATAAAATTATCTTTGTGGATGAGTTAAGAAGTATAACTGAGTGGAATTGATAGACCAATTAATTATTATTTTATTAAGTATTTAAAATTGAATCGAGAAGAGGTTTAAAGATCAAGAACAATATACTCCACATCTCCCCCTCAATTAAACTCCTTTATCCTTTCAAATTTTTATTAAACATTTCCTTAAAAGAAGTGATTAAATAAATTGAAATAATAAATAAACAAACAAAAATCGTCAATTGTATAATTAAAATAAATTAAAATCGCAATTCTTTCAGGATATAATCTTACGAATAATAAATAATATATATTGGGTGGTCATGATTAAAAATTAGAAATTTGATGATTAGTATCGATTCATTTCCTTTTCAAAAGTAAACGCATTTATATTGTTTACAAACTACCCGGTGATGAATGAGACCTTTCCATGGATTATTTATTTAATTTAATTCGAACATTGACCATAGTATACAGTATCTAAAGATATGAAACGTTTATACGCTGGAACAAGAGATCAATGTATTCTCCCCCGCAGATCCGGTTAAAATGCTTCATTTGCATTCAAGGATGATATAATAGTTCATGTCCCTTCTATGTACTAAAATGCAGATACAAAAGTCCCTACTCCTACATAGATGAACCACTAAAATTTAAAATAGATATTTTGGTTATTTAGTAGATATATTTATCGTGTTTAGAGGAGCCAATTTAAAAAAATAACAAATAGTTAAATATTTAAAAATAAAAAAAAAATTCTAAAGAAATAAGTTAAATAATTTAAAATTATTATAATTATAATGGACTAGATTATGAAAAGAAAGTTAATTCATCTGTAAATGAATTACAAAAAAAAACAATTTTAAATTGTATTAAAATAATAATGTTTTCACAGATTTAATTACACTTTTACACAATTTTTAATATCTATGTTGAGATTTTGATGTTTTTATACGTTGTGAAGGTTCCTGAATCATTTTCACTAAGGTTGAGACAAATATCTGCCTGTCTGTGTGTGTATGTGTAGACAAGATTACTCAAAAACGGTTTGAGCTAGAATCATGAAATTTGGTACATGGGCATTATTCCAAATTCATAGTTTTCTATCAACTTTTGAGAAATGTAGCTCATCCGGAAGAGTGTCATTACCTACAACGTTTTGATATTTTTTTCTTCTAAAGTGACCGTAAAAATAAAGATATATGTTTGATAATTTTTCACATGATTAATAATTGTATAAAACTGCTATATATAGAATTTCAGCTTGTTTGAATCGCTGAAAGTACCAGAATTAATTTTTGCAAATCTCACGCGCCAACACGTGACGTGGTGCCATCAACAAAGAGCCAAACATGCACTGGTTCAATAAATATTATTTATTAATTTTAATTTATAATTTAATTAATTTAATTTAATTTAATTTAATATATGTTATTTAATCCAATTCAAATTTGCGAGATAGTCGAGTGGAGACACTCCAGATTTTTAATATTATATACATATAATCTATTTAATCAATGAATCCCAAAACACAATTTTGGATCATTTTTAATACAATTTTATATTTTTTTATTTAATATATTACAAATATAGGTTCTAAATTAAAAAAAAAATTATACATTTATTAATGAATGATTTTTCAAAAAACATTACATTTTGTATGCATACTTCCCTTATTATAAGTCTTTCAACCGAAAGAAAATATCTAAATTATTTCATATATGAACTCATAATTGGGATGCCTATGTTCCACTACCCCAACTACCACGGACCTTTGACACAAAAATCCAATTAAAAATGGAAAATCTCTTTCCCATATAATGCGGTTGTAATATGTTTCACGCTTTTATATCTATACTTAGAAATTTGAACTTGGCAGGTTTTCGTACTTTACGTAACACTAGATTAATTGTATAATTATATTTTTATTATTTAAATATATAAATTAACCTGCTAATTCTAAGTATTAAAATTGTAGATATTTTAAACCAAGTACCTACGTATTTTAACAACTATACCATATTTTAAGTTGGGTATATGGTAAAGTGAATTTCGGCCAGATGAACCGTTGACGTGAATAAAGTGGCGTGTAGTGTGCCTGGATGCAGGAGGCGGAGGACTTGGGGTGGGACTGAGTGTTTTGTACAGCACGAAAACCTGCCAAGTTCAAATTTCTAAGTATTATAATTTTAGATATTTTAAACCATGTACCTACGTATTTTAACAACTATACCATATTTTAAGTTGGGTGTATGGTAAAGTGAATTTCGGCCAGATGGACCGTTGACGTGAATAAAGTGGCGTGCCTGGATGCAGGAGGCGGAGGACTGGGTGTGGTGGCGATTCTTTGGAATGCCAAATGTTTACCAGTGGATCAGGCTGTTGATAAAAATGATTATGAATGATTTTGAAGTGCATCTAAACTTGGCATTGGGATGGATTTGAACCCTTTTTTAGGCAAACAAATAGCCGATAGGAACTTGGCCCCCTTTTTAACAGGTATGTTTTTGATTAGATATATATTACTTATAACAAAAAAGTTTGTTCTATATATTGTATATATTTGTTTTAATTTAGATATCAAAAATTAAATAAATACAAAATAATTTAAATAATATTACTTATTACATAAATTAACATAAATTTCAACTCAGGGTAAATATAAATAAAAATAAATAAAAATAGGTATCTCACCAATATTCATCTTCGAATATAAATAAATTATCAAATTCAAAGAAAGAAGAATAGCAATCCTTACATTAAAATCAATTGGCAAATGACTGATAAATAAGAATACGTATGGAGGATAATAAAACATAAAGTTATTCAAAATTCGAATTATTCAATATATGATATAATAATTTAAAATTTAAATACTTTATAGGTATTCATTAATATCTTATTATAAACATTTGAATAATTCCATAATTGGTTTATATTTAACATAACTTATCCAAGTTTAATGAAGATTAGGTAGTTTTCCATTAATTCAAAAATGAAGGAAAAGTTTCAACTAATTCCTAAATTAGATTTTAAAGAATGAACTGATTAAGATTGTGGAAATCTCGAGTTTACTTAATATTCCTTAAATGAAATTGAAACGTGTGGAAACCGTTATATTCCATATGGTACTCTTGTGTGACTTTAATAAACGTACTCTTAATATGGTTACATAATTGAAAGTTAAAATTTCCTCTTCAATCGTAATTGGTTCAAACTTAATTATTAATAATAAAATTAGTTTCAACTCAAAGGGAATTAATTCAAACAGGCAGAGTTAAAAAAAAAGAAAATTTAATACCTAAGGTGTACTTTTCTCGCTTCTATTAATAGTTCAAAATCGGATGGGTGGGAAAAACTGTGTAGAGAGGGTGAGTGTCGACTTTATCACGAATAAAAATTGAATAGATCAAATAAATGAAAATTATTAATTTAAAAAAGTTTATGAAATTTTAGACGGAACGTATAAAAAGGGAAATTGAATAATTAATTACCCCCACCTAAGGGCTAAATGCGAAATTACTACCCCGCACTTGTTCTTATTAAATTATCATACTTCCTATGAAGATGAAAGGAGCTAATTAGTATAACATTGCTTTAAATCTATGGTAGTAAAATGGGAGGAAAAGATAAAATATTATAAAATAAAAACAAAGAGTGAAGTAAAATATGGATACTTCAGTTCAATTATGTTTTTATGGTAGGATGGAATAATCATTTTCCTAGAAAAGTTTTAATATGTTATTTTATTTCATATTTCTACTTATATAGCATGATATAAAATGATTAATGATGATCCTTTTTTCCTTTTCACTTTTCTTGATTCCTAAAACTTTTCCCCTTTTTTATATTCCTCTCTCTCTCTCACTATATATATATATATATATACGAGGGTGGTCTGAAAAGTTTCCGACCTGGCCAAGAAAAACGATGTTTTTCAATTTTTTGTTTGTTTTATTTTTCAAAATTCAAGATAGCTGAGACCTGTACGATGTCAGCTGAACTTGTGCGAAATATTTTGCAAAACCATTTGAATATGGAAAGCTGTGTGCAACGTGGGTGCCGCATTTCCTAACATTAGGCCAAAAATTGCTTCGAAAAACCATTTCTAACGACAATTTGGCGCTGTAGGCGTAATCCAAACGAATTTTTGCGTCGATTCATAACTGTTGATGAGACTCAAATTAAATAAAATCAAATTTAATTAATTAATTGAATAATTAAATAATTTATTAATTAATTAAATTAATTAGAACACCGTTATGAGAAATGTATCAGTGTTGATGGAGATTATGTTGAAAAATATAGCAAAAAAAATAGGAAAAACATCGTTTTTCTTGGTCAGGTCGGAAACTTTTCAGACCACCCTCGTAGATATATATATATATATATATATATTTTATATTAGTTGATTATTATTTTAAGTGTTCACTGTGATATTTTCGATGTCTTTCTTAATAATGATTAATTAATTTTACCAAATCATAAATTGATTGTTTTTATTGAATTAATTTACGTTAATTTTATTAAATGTAGAATTTAAAACATTGTAGTATCTTTTTATCAGAAACTTCATATTTCAGGGTTTACTCCTCCCTAATTCCTTTCTCTTTCTCTATCTCCTTGAATTATCCTCAATCATTTCAAATAGGATGCAAGTGGCTGCATTTAGGAGGGTACTCAACTACAGGAAGTTCCCAACATTTGATTTTCATCTGTTTATTAAGGAGATCAAGAGATATTGAGGATACTAGGCCAAGAGTACTTTACATGGAGCTGAGAGATAAATCTTTATATATTTAAACTCGTGCAATTAATTATTCTTATCTAAACATAATAAAATTTGTTTTATTTATTACATTTCATTCATGAAATAACGGTAACTGACAATGCAATATTTTCCTTTAAGGAATTAGGAAAATAATTTAATATTATTAAATTTCCTATAAAATTTATTTTAATAACAATTTGATAAACAAAAAAATTATTGAGAAATTTAAAGTATTAAATTAAAATATTTTTTTGTTTTTTTTAAATACCTACAATATATTTTTGGTATGATGTGTGCCATAAAATCAAACAAGAGACATCTGCCAAATGTAATGGCCGTCTAAGCATCAAGATTATGGTAGGCTTTTAAGAATAAGAAAATAAAAACTGAAAGCTCGTAACTTTATAAGCAGTTATTAATAATATTCATAAGGTGCATTAGATTTTTATCAGTTCACATACTATTTGTTTTTCACTTGAGACCTTTGAAATCTACACAGTGGCCGATTAAGTTGATTGAGGGCCCCGGGCGGTAAAATTGAAATGGGCCCTATGTTATTTACAATTATAATTGAAAGACAAATTTTGTTTATATTATAATTTAAGCTGTTTTATACTTACATATATAGTACTTATGTAAAAATTACATAATTTTTACTGTGGTCACCGAGACCCGAAATTGATTATTTTTTCTTAAGTTAGTCGGGGTTCAAAAACCACCGAATAAAGATCTGTATCAAGAATAACTTGTTTTATTTAAACTCCGATTATCCATAAACTCAACAGTTTTTTTAAATTTTTTTTAAGGAAATATTTTTATTTGAGTTTCGGTGGCCCCCCCTCGGGCTGGTGGGCCCCGTGAATCTACACATATGGTCCATTATTTTGTTTGTTGAGAATAAAAGTAATTTATTCTCATTGTTATTTACTGGACTGCAATAACTGAAAAACTCTAGTGTTTGACAGTTCCATTTATTTCTTGTTTTAGAATTTTGGAATTTTTAGATAATGTCCCATTCCCGGGGTCACCCGGGGTGAAGGAGACATGGTATTCTTTTAGATGACCCTTGGGTGGGTCAAGAACTCATATGAAGAAATATAATTTCTACCTCCTCAAAAACGGTCATTCTTGGAAAAAAATTGGACAAAATTGGCAGTAAAAGTCGGACTTCAATGGCTCTGCTGTGGAAATGGCCTGAACCCGAAGATTTTCTGTTCTTTTCTTGGTGTGATTTTTTCCCCTTTTTTCATACAAGTAAGAGACGAGACCTTTTCAGTGTTAAAATGTAAAACTTTCGATTCTGGACAGTTTTTGATCATTAGATATGCAGTTTTTTTTTCTTGTATTAATAAGCCTTATAAACTATGCCTCATATTCCTTGAATTTAATACAATTTTTTCAGCAGAACATAAAGCAGTTTTGAATGAGCAGTCCATACTGATGCCTTTACCTCACACCACACACTCAGATAGTTATTTTTAAAATATATGAGTAAATTAAAGTAAAAATAAAATAAATAATTGAATTTATTTAAAATGTAATAAAATCTTCAATCATAATTTATTTCTCTTTCCTCTTAAAAATTAGATTAAAAAAATAAAAAAACTAATAAATTTTCTATAAAATAAATGCCATGATTTCTGAAAAGGTGCGTTGTCTGTATTCTCATTACATTCAAAGTTTTATTAGTAAGGAGTAGAATTTATTTTTAAAATCTATGAGGAGAAAGCTTGTCTGATTTTCATCAAAGAGTTTGATATTTATTTAATGTATTTGCAACGGGCTCTATTTATTTTGTTTGATTTCTATGAGATAAAGACACCCAATGAGAAAAAGAAAAAAGAAATGGGTGATTTAAAAAAAAACTTTCTTTCGACTAAAATTTATTTAAGACCTGCGTTTTACTCTAACAAGTTTTAATATCTAAATATCATTAGGTTTATTATCTGAAAATATAGTGCTTTCTCTAGAAAGAAAATTGAATTTGCTTTGCACTGAAAAGTTTTCTTTTATAGTCGATACATTGTTTCACTTAATTTTATTTAAAAGACCATTCCATTTGTGTAATATATATAATTATTAATTAAATGATTATTTCGCTAAGACCCTTTGTTTTTTTTTAAAAAATTGGCTGGGCCGATTATTATGAAATTAAATAATAATAACCTTATATATTCCTATAAATCATATCAATATCTAATCATTATTGTAATTAAAATTGATTGTTTAGGTTCAAAGAGCGACAAAGGCAAAGCAAGTACCTAATATAATAAAGATTTTTAATTGATACACAATTAATTTATAATGGATTTTTTTTTATAATAAAATATTGAAAAATGATTTTTTTTATTTATTTAATATAAAACCAAAACGTTTAACTTAATGTTAGCTTTAAGTTCTCCAAATGTTGGCTTTAAATGTAAAAGCTTCATTTTTTAAAAAATAAAAATTTAATTTAAGGTACTAGCAATATTCATTGTTATCTTTGAGAATAATTTATGAACATCAAATAAAACCAAAAGTTTCTCTATTCATAATCGTGAATTCGATTTTAGGAACAAAAACATTGAAAAATAAGTTGACCTGTGGCCAGGTCCGAACCGACCGACGGTTTGAAGTAAATTAATTTCCAGAAACAATTTCAAATAATTTTAATATATCTATTAATGCAATAAAAAACAGATATGGATATAACATAAATATTTTTAATTTAATTTTATTTAGAATATATATGTAAGACCAGGCTGTGACGTCATGAATGGCTGGATGACGTCATATAATTTTAAATTAAGAAAAAACTAATAAAGATGATTTTCTCAATGATAAAACCAATACAAAATGCATGATTCGTGGTGATATGTAAAAAAACCTCCTCATGTGAAATTTGGTGTGGAAATAACCCTTCCCTTCCTATCGTCGATCGCTAATACTACCACTTCCAGTTTCCGGATTTGCACCAAAAGTAAATCTATTCATCATACTGATGCATTTAGTAAATATACCAAATTTCATCAAAATCCGTTGAGCCGTACACATCTATACGGGCGGACGGACGGACGGACAGACATCATGCTAAAAATACTTTTTTCTGTTAAGAAAATGCATGATCCGTGGAGATATGTAAAAATCTCCACATGTGAAATTTGATGTGAAAACAATATCTCCCTTACTATCGCGCGCGTCGGTCGGTAATTAGTCTTATGAAGTACCCTATAGGTAGGATTGCCAACTGACCTTTTTTGGGAAGGACAGTTCTTTTTTAAATACTCTCGACTGCCCTAATTGTAAGTGTAATTGTAATTTTTTAAGGGTGTTCTTTTTGGAACTTTATAGAGTTGGCAACCCTAGCTATAGGTGACATTACTTTATTTCAGCGGTCGGGGAACTTTTTTAATCATTACCCCAAAATATTTTTTTATAAGTTGATATTACCCCATGGTTTATAAAATAGCAAATTAAAAATATATAATTTTTATTCACAAAAGTTTCATTTTTACCCCATTTGGGGTAATTTACCCCGGTTCTCCGACCGCTGCATTAATTAAATTAATTTTTATTTTACTTGATTATTTATTAATTACTTTTCTTGTTTATTAACTGTAAGTAAATTATATTCTAAGAGATGATAATAAATAGCTCTATATAATATTTGCTTTAAATTTAATTGATTTAGATATATGTATTATTAATAGAGCATATTAAATATCTACAATTTGGTTTTATTTATCTTAAATTTAAATCTTGTATATTTAGTGTTGACTCATATTAAGAATTCTTCAATAATATAGATACATGATGTATTTATTTAATTAATTAATCCATAATTATTGATTGTTTATTTATTATTTGAATTAATTAATAGTTCATTTAAATTGTTTTGTCTATTTATTTTTTACTTTTCAATCGAAAAAAAATTCTTAAGTTTTTTGAGAGTAAAGGTACATAGTAGTAGTAATATTCACTACCTGTATGCGTGTTTTCACAGATCTCCACGTTTCATCAAAAACTGGTTTTTCCTTTGACATATGCATGTGTGGCAGCAATCTTGTGAACGAAATTCCTGTCAATAAGTAAAACTGATTTTATATTTTTATTTAAGTTTGAAAGCCATATCTTATATTTAACATCTAAGATAATTTAAAAAAATGCGATGCTTTATTATTAATTTTCAAAATCTTAAAATATTCTTATGTATAGTATCATAAATATCATCAAAAAAAAAAAAACAAGTTGCACATTTATTAACTAATCAAAAGTTAATTTAAAAATTATTTTTGTTCTTTTAAAGAAATTCATTTGTATTTTTATTTCATAATAATTCTAGTTACATTTTTCGTTTGAAGTATGTATACATTTTTAAAAACCGATATTGTTTATTATATGGAAATTAAAAAATACAAGAGAATTGCTTTTTAAAGTATATAAAATGTATATAATTTGTTTATTTTGAAAAGAGCATCTTTATTTGTGACAAGAGAACTGTCGCAAAACGACAGGACTTGTGGTATGAGTAAAAACATTTGCACATTTTATTCAAATACTAATTACCCCAGGGGACTTTCATTTTAAGTATGAATAATATTCATTAAAGAGTTCACAAAAGATATCCCTCACTCTTCAAAAGGATAGCGTTGCTACTTTTGGTAAACAAAAAAAAATGCATAATAACTGTTGTAGCAATTTTCATGATAACGGAGGTGGATGTCCCTAAAACGAGTCCCTCCCCTTTCCTCTCTTCACTCACTAAGGTGAAAACTGTCAGGTGGTATAAAAAGAGGAAAATATTTTTCTAAAGTCATATGTAAATTATCATTAATTAAATGTTTGTATATAAAAAAAAACCTTTGGTAAATAAACAGGCGAGTAAGTGAAATGATTTGCTGATTTTTTTTTTAATATAAGAAAAAGAGCAATAAAATAAAGTATTTACTTTTCAATGGAATTTTTATAATATATAATATATATATATATAGTTATATAAGTAGATTATTGTAATTTTAACTGACAGTGTTAATTTAGATTAAAAGTTATTTATTCCTATAGAATAAAAGGAAAAGTCAAGTCAATTTATTATTACAATTTTTATTTATTTATTTATTTAAGTTCAGATACATTTGTATTTTGGGGAAAATCGTAATAAAAATTATACGAAGTCTTTTCGTTTTTTGTATAATAGTATTCTAGCACTTCTTCCAATCTCCGGATTACTTCAAAATTAGATTTTTGAGATAGTATTGATTAGCTCTTTGGAGGCATTGAACTTGTAAGTAGTACTCCTTAACAGAAGTTCACACTGAAATTGAACACCACGTAAATTGAAGAATTTACTGAAAATATACGATCGGATTTGTCAATCGCTTATTATAAGCCTGGTAAACCCTCGTTTGATTCACCAAACGCAATATTTAACTTTGTGAAAAAAATATTGCACTTTGTTCTATACCTATATTAAAATTTATTTCAAATGCCATGATCCATTATTCATAAAAATAAAAAATCTCTTATCATACCAAATACTTATGTGTTCTATTGCCAGGTGATAAGAGATTAAATATTCAATTGGTCTAAAAATATACTGCTAATTTTTCAGAAACAAAGAAAAAAAATCATCCGAAAATACAAATTAAATAAGCGGGAGTGTCCTCCCCTAGACTTTCCCGCATATAAATAGGTATAAAGAGTTGTGAATGAATATTTAGAATGTGTAAACTTGTATTGATAAAGAGCCAGTTCGTGTTAGTTTATTGGTGTCAAATTTGATATTTGGTAACATTTATATATATATATATATAGAATAAAGTGCTACTTTCGGTTAACTGATATTTTAAATGTAAAAAAAACAGATATGGATATAATATAAATATTTTTAATTTTATTTTATTTATAATATATAAGGGCTGGCTGTGACGTCATGAAGTGCTGGGTGACGTCATATAATTTTAAATTAAGAAAAAACTAATAAAGATGATTTTCTCAATGATAAAACCAATACAAAATGCATAACACGTGGAGATATGTCCTCACGTGAAATTTGATATGAAAATAACCCTTCACTTCCTCTCTTCGATCGGCAATACTAGCACTTCCGGTTTCCGGATTTGCACCAAAAGTTGATCAATTCATCATACTGATGCATTAAGTAAATATACCAAATTTCATCAAAATCCGTTGAGCCGTTCAAGCTGTACACATCTATACGGACGGACGGACGGACAGACATCATGCTAAAAATACTTTTTTCTGTTAAGAAAATGCATGACTCGTGGAGATATGTACCTAAAAATATCCACAGGTGAAATTTGGTGTGAAAACAATACCTCCCTTACTCGGTCGGTAAAAAGGAAACGCTATTTGTATAGGTAAAATGTGACTTCCGGTAGTCAGATCATGATGAAATTTGGTATCTGAATTTTTTTCATATTTTTAAATCTATATACAAAATATGAAACAAATATCTCGAAGCAAACTGGTACTTTACTTGAAAGGTAAACGCAACCAGTGTAGGTAAAGTACCACTTCCGGTTAACCGATTTTGACGAAATTTTGATAGAAATCTACAAATTGAGAATAATAACGGTGTACCAAATTTCGAAGTCCTAGCTTGATTAGTTTGTGAGTAAATTTGATCACAGACATTACATACATACATACATACATACATACATACACACACACAGACATAATTCCAAAAATGGTATTTTGACGATTCCAATACTTCCCTTATACGAAGTATGCGGGAAAGTAAAAAACTAAACGAAAAAGTTATATTAAGTTAAAAGTTCCTTTTCAGTTAATTTTTAATTATAGAAATAAAGATATTTATTTCATAAAATTTATTTATTAATTTTTTGTGAGATTTACATTTAAACGAATTAATAGAAATATTTTATTTTCATTTTCTAATCATAATTATATTAATAATATTATTTTTAATTTTTACTTTTTTGATTTAAATCGAATTAAAAATATTTTGTGTCCGATTAAAAAAATATTAAGTAGGTATATTACAAAATATAATTATTTTGTTCATTTTAATTTGATCAATAATTTCTCTGTATATGAAAGTTGCAATTAGTCTTATAAATTTTATTGAATAAAATTAAATTCTATATATATTTATAAAATTACTTTACGATGGTCTTATTAATTTTCGTTTAACTGCGTTTTCATTATATAGAATGACTTTTTGTATAAATCTTATAAATATAATTAAATTTATATTTGGGTAGGACTATGATACTGCCATTAAGAGAGAAAATTTCAAAGTAATTATTTTTACAATACCTTTATTATTATTATTTTTATTTTCTTAGTTTTAATGGTGATTGCGATCTATCCATTTTAGTTATTATAATTTTTAAATTTTTCCAGTATTTATAAATATTTAAATATTAAATTAATTTTCAACCTGATTAAATTAGAAATTAGAAAATTTTTAAAAAGACCTTATGGTTTTTTTAACAATGATCAATTTATGTAAACAATAAGACAATTATTAGTAAAATTGAATACAATAAGCCTTCGTTTATTCTAAACTGGATTGTATTCTAAAGTAGTAGTATATAATGAATGATCTATTTTGATTTGTGACAAGGTTACAGCACCACAAAACTATTTTAAAATAAGCTGGAGTGTCTCCACTCGACTATCTCGCAATTTGAATTGGATTAAATAACATAATATATTATATTTAAATTAAATTTAATTAATTATAAATAATAAATAATAAATATTAAACCAGCGCATGTTTGGTTTTTTATTGTTGGCACCATGGCACGTGTTGGCGCGTGAGATTTGCAGTATTAAAAAATTAATTCTGGTACTTTCAGCAATTCAATCAAGCTGAAATTCTATATATAGCAGTTTTATACAATTATTAATTGTGTGAAAAATTATCAAACATATATCTTTATTTTTACGGTCACTTTAGAAGAAAAAAATATCAAAACGTTGTAGGTAATGACAATCTTCCGGATGAGCTACATTTCTCAAAAGTTGATAGAAAACTATGAATTTTGAATAATGCCCATGTACCAAATTTCATGATTCTAGCTCAAACCGTTTTTGAGTAATCTTGTCTACACATACACATACACATACACACACACAGACAGACAGATATTTGTCTCAACCTTAGTGAAAATGATTCAGGAACCTTCACAACGTATAAAAACATCAAAATCTCAACATCGAAAATTTTCGTGATCGCAATACTATCTCTTACGAGATAGTAAAAATATAAATGGTAAAATATTTATAATCTTCTTGACTGAAATTTATATTGTGTTTCTTTAACTTAAAATTATCAAAATTAAAAAGAATTAAAATTCTAATTATTGATTAATAGTAACATATTTTGCTGTTATTCCCTTGCATTTATCTAATGTGAAAATAAATTGAATATAATTAAAGAAATTATTCAATTAAAATTACTTTTTGTAATAATAATAAAATAAAACTTATTTTTAATTTTCTACTTACTTTTTTACCTACTATTAATAATAATAATAATAATATTAAAGCAGAAAGTTTCTTGTTTTGCATCTCTAAATCATAAAAAAATCAAAAATAAAATAAAACAAATTTATGTTTAATTTTCAGTCATCTTTTGAATTTTAAATATTTATACAATTTAACAAATATTTGAAAAAATAATAAATTCCTTTTATTTGATCAGGATATGTTATTTGAGAGTAAATAGAAGAGAAAAATGAGTTATATACATATGATATTTATTAATGTAATCCAAATAAATAATTAATTGATTTGATTCATCTACACTTTCTCTCTAACTTCCTTTCTTTCTCTCTTTCTTTGTTAAATGTTTAAAATAAAACCTTTTTTTTAAATTTCCGAGTTGTTTACATTATAGTCTCTCCTTTCCTCATTCTATGGTTGCAAAAGTAAAGAAAACATAAAAAAGAACGCTTTATGTGTCGCGTTCAGCCTCTCTTACTCGAATTCAATAGTTTGCGTGGATACAAAAAAATCGAGCCAAGTGTCGAAGTAATAAGTATATATTATTCCCTTTTTTTAAACTTTAAACATTGCATCCAAACATTGAACATTTACAGCAGGCCAAAATGTTTAGATTTACATATCCAAATGCAACTTGAAAATAAACATGAAAAAATATAATCATCCAACGGGTTATTTACTTGGTCTCTGGAATGATTTAATTAATGGGTTTTGATCATTTTAATGGCTTTCTATTTACAGGGTTGTGATATTGTTGATTTGATTTGTAATCTATTTTTTTTTTCATTTCTAGATCTACATGTACTAGAAAACAAAACAATAACAGTTATTGTTTTTTTTAATCATTTTATTTCATAAAATCTTGTATAATGTGTCTAAACGGCTATCATGTTTGCTATTCAATTAATTTGTTACTTAGAGGGTAGTTTTGAAAAAAAGTTATATTTTATTAAATTATTGCTTTCAAATTTACAGCTAGATTATCAACATATTGCTTAAAATAGTTAATTTTTCGAATATTATCATGGAAATTTTGTAACTGTAACCTCAGGACACGGGGATAGAGGCTCTTGAAACACAGTTTTGCACATTGTCAGCGGCCAGATGGCGCTGCAGATGCCCAAGAGATGTGTGGCAATTTGAATGGGAAAAATTGCTTAATGAGTTTACTAGTGAGATCATCACAAAATGTGTAAATAGCATTTTATAATTTTAATAAATTTTCAAATAAATATTGTATATTATATAGAACTATATTCGTTTCATCTAGATGTGTAAATTCAATAATTGCAATTTACCAACACAAATTTAAAACAAATTTACAAACCAAAGTGAAAAATTAAATACAATGTGTAACAAACAAATATGTAAAAAGGATATGTTTACTAGTGAAATCATAAAAAAAGCTAATTAATGCTGAACTTCTATCGGCGATTCTTGCCTCATGCGCCTTTAAACAAAGCACTAGCCGGCCCAGACATAAAAGGAAAGGCCCCGATCGAATTGACAGAAGGTATCCACGCCTTGGAGGCCTCCAAAAACAACCTAGGGGCAGCGACGCTTCTGGTACACCCGGACCCCTTAGTCTAGGTTTTTATTTTATATAGCCTTTTCCTAGACAAAGAAAAAAAATAATAATTAATTTACAATTTGAAATTGTAATATTAAATATAGTTATTAGCATAATATTAAAAAAGAAACATTGTATAGATAATTACGACCTTCGAGTCACCAATTAGCTGTAAAAAAAAAGTCATGTAATCCCTTTTATATGTTAAGGGAAAAAAACATATATTTGTATATTTTTGGCTAATAAACATACTTTTTAAACTAAAACTACACCCGGACCCCTCCCCCCTCACGCTTCTTGCATATACACATCGACCTCATAGGCCCTCTACCATCCTCTGGAGCAGGCATGGCCAACATACGGCCCGTGTAACGAATTTATGCGGCCCGCGAGTAATTTTTCAATATTTACGTTTGCCTGACACTTACATAGTATTAATCAAGAAAATTCAAGATATTTCTTGAAGTAAGCCTTATTTCTACTAGAAATAAGCACGGCGATCTCGAGACAGTGACTATGCTAGTGAATTCAAATTGAAAAAAAAATGGCGGCGAAGTGATATTAGCAGCAAGTAACAAAATTAATTCCATTTTTAAATTAAGAAAGCAATTGCTTTTTTAATGCAATGATAATAAACATCCAATAAACGAATTAATATTGCAAATTTTTAAAAAAATAATAATACAAGTTTTGGACTAAAAACAGGGATTGAATATTGATTAGACATGATAATTGCTGCAAGTGAAAATAAACGTCAAAATATTCAATCCCTGTAATATACCACCTCCAACCGTCCTGGCTTGCGGGGAGTAGGCAGATTGAGATTCCGCAAGCCACTTACTATCATCCGGTCCCTGGGCATCGTCCACTGACCATCCTCCGGTCAACGCACCTCGTCCACCGACCGTCCTCCGGTCCCAGTTCCTCGTACACGGGTTGCCCTCCGGTCCACGCTCACCAAAAAAAAAAAAAAAAATGGTTAAGGCCCAAAGCCAAAAAAAAAAATAATACAATAAAAATAAAAATATTTAAATTTTCGATGAGAGCCACCAGAGATGTTTGCAATTTATATGATTCCAATTTCTCAAAAAGAGAAAATCCTAAAATACAGGTTATATTAACATAATGAATAATATATATATTAGAGGTTGTTTTCGATGTAACGGCTCGTATAAAATGTGCTAGCTTAATTTCAGACATTACTTAATTATTCTAAAGGTCAATAAGTGTACCACTTACCAAAGGATAGCCATTTTAGTTTTTGAGTTGTTTCAACTAGGCGGAAAGAAACTGTGATTCAAAGAAAGATTTTAACCTCTTTCTTCTAATTTCTTAGTGTTAATAAACGAAACGATGTTAATAGTGAGTGAATTTATGCAGGTCTTTATTTAAACTTTGATCAATGTCAGTATTTTGAAGAAATAATTGAATTGTAATTTGAATAGAAATCTACGAGAATTATTTAGTATATTTAATAACAGTTTTATATCTTTTTCAAAATTATTACTTATATTTACTTATAAAACAAAATTTGGAATTTTAAATAAGAATGATTGTTATTTTTAATAATAAAATGATGGTAACCTGTACACTTTTTTCATATTTTTCAAAATTAAATATTAATACTTACTCAAAATTTTTTTAATTATTTCTTGTAATTTCTATAATTAATAATCTATTTTTAGTAATTTATAGAATGTATTTTCAGTTAATATTCTTAACTAAAACAACTCATTAATTTTAAATGCCATTGATTTATATTTTATATGAATGATTTATTAATCAACATGTTTAAGAAGAATTCATTTTAATTTTTACATTTTCAAAAAGAACTATTCAAAGTTTATACAAATAAATATCATAGTATACTATATATTAAAGGTTAAAATTTAAATTAAACAAATTTAGTACCGTAAAACATATTTGAATTTTAGATTACTATAAAATAAAACAATGCAATACGAGCTGTAAATAATAAGCAAAAAAGTTTTTACCTTGAAAAGGATTTAAAAAAATTCTGAATAAAATAACTGTTAATTTGATTTATAATTATAAAATTATCTTTATAATACAGATATTTTAAATAATATAATAATTTAAAATAAAATATGTAGCCAAAAATAAATTGCAATAAATAGGAATGTTGAATAGTAACAAACAAATACACTTAATTTTTATCTAAGTATGTTTAAAAAACTAATAACGGAAATAAATTTATTATTTTATTTGAAATAAGAAAATAAATTTTATTTTTATTTTATTTGTGTGAAATAAGAAAATAAAAAATCTTAATAAAATACTTGTTCACAGCTCTTAAAAAATGATTAGGTATTTCATAAACTGTTTCTTTTTAGACACACTATATTTGTTTAAAGTGAAAACAAGTTAGTAACACTTCAGAAGAATTCAAGTGACCTTTAGTGATATTCTACAGATTTCTAATTATAATCTATATTACCTATCTAATAACTTCACTAAAGCCTAGTTTACACGGGCTTAGTACTTGTCATTAGTTCAGGGGTGGGCAAATACTTTTAAGCGCGGGCCAAAATGTCTTCCGGGCCGGAGGACCATATTTCGAAAACACTAATAAAAAAATTTATCTTTTTGTTTTTAGAAACATATTGAACGAAAAATCAAAATAAGAGTCAACTCTTTCAACGGGCTGGCGAGCTTTCAAAAAGCCCGCGCTTAAAAGTATTAGGATTCTGATTAGAATTTGATAGAGAGGAGAAGGAAGGTACGTATGAAAAAATTTCTATAAAAATATCTGAATTTACTTGTTAAAAATATATATATTTATATGATATTCATTAGTCGTCTGATAATTGTTTACATCCAAGCTTCCGAGATGAAAATGAATGTCCCCAAGAGGGCGAGACCTTCACCCAAGCTTGGCTTTAGGTCGAGAGGCGAAACCTTCACCATTGTGATTGATTTGTCCAAACAGTAGATAGCGCGAACTTGAATGGGAGGGAGGGGACTATTTGAATATACATTAAATATAACAGAATTTTTTTTGATTGGTGATAATTGCAAAATTTCCCTAAACCTTTATAAAAATAAATACGCATATGAAATGTTTTTTTTATTTATTTTTAATATTAAAAAATAATTAATTTGAGATTAATTATATAAAAAAAATCAAATATCAAATAGATTCAAACTTTTATTTTCTTAGATTAGATTATAATTAAATATTAAATTAATTAAATAAAATAATAATTATTAAATAATATAAATAATATTTAATTATAATCTAATATCTAAGAAAATTTGGTGTTACTGTAACGTCTGCTCTACCAAAACAAACTACTCTACCAATTCCATACCAATTCTCTAACGTGCGCTCTACCTGCTTTCTGCATGCTTAAGTAAGGATATATATATACCAAGTATGGAATGTGCTTTCTTAATGGAAACCCACCCCCAAGGCGGGGGTGCCTTGACACGTCCGAAAAAGTGTTGTCGGGACAGAGCTTAAGTTAAGTTCTATGTTTCAAGTATGGAATATACTTTCCTAAATGGAAATAGCCCCCCACCTTGAAAAACAAAAAAAAAAAATACTTTTTTATGTAAATAATCAGTTTATATTATTTTCTATCTTTTATCTAATTATTACACATATTTATAGTATCTATAAGAATAATAAAAGGTACGCACTGGTATTTTTTTTATCTAATTCGTTGAGGGAAGGACCAAATGATACCATTACCATTCGTCTTTATAATAATTAAATCAAATGGAAATAATTCAAAATAAAATATTTTTCCTTAATGGCAGACTAAAAAGCCGGGAATAATATTATTAAAAGAGTAGAATATCCGATAAAATTTAACTATTAAAATAATGATAAGACCATTTGAGGAGTCATTTTATATGCATTTAAAATAAAGATTAATTATTTATCTTTATTTTTTTTTATAAAAAGGCGTTTTAATTTGATTTTATATTGATTAGGACAATGATAACTGTAATCGTCTCTCCCTCTCCCTCTCTCCCTCAGACTCACTTATAGGAATAAAAAAAAAGAAAACAAATGAGAGTTGTATGCAAATTCGGAATCTTGATGTGGGCGCTTAAGATGACCTGATAGAAGTAAAATGAAAGGCTTGAACCTCCCACATGACAGTGCTCTGCTGCCATCTAGAGTCATATATGCGTACTCAACCACCCCCACCCTATTCCATCTTGTCATTTCAGATTCAACAAAGCAATCCTTACTTCAAAAGTCAGTCAACTTAAAATTATTTTAATGAAATCATTCTTTTATATATCATATTCTAGAAAAATTAAATTAAAAAGAAATGATCTTTGAGAATCGTGCGTATTTCTTTTATCCTTTCTTTCAGCATATGTGAGGTTAAACTTTTAAAATTAAGGAATGACAGAAAATTCAGAAATTAGTAAAAAAAGTGTTGATTCTGATTCCATAGAATCAGAAAATGATAATGAAATACAATTAATTTCTGTGAGTAGTCTTTAAGGTAAATAAATATATAATCAATTAAAGCAATTTTTATCTTTAATTAATTTTCAGGACAAAGTTAAAGAACTTTATATTTTTAAAGACCATTATTTTGAGAATCATGATATAAGCACTGCCTCTAATAAGCCTAATGATATTAAAAATGAGCTTAGTAAAGTTTTAGAACTTTTTGATGACAATAAAGGTAAATATTTATATTTTCATGCATTCTTTTACTTTTTTAAATAAAAATTTATTAAATATCAAAACCTTGAAATGCATATCATTTGAATATTTTAAAATTATCTTTAACATTAATTTTCTGTTATTATATTTCATTGTATTATATTCTTTAAACATTAAACACTAACTTATTAAATCTATTTTTAGCGTCAAAACTACAATCAAATAATCGAGCTAAATATTATTATCTGAAAGGCAAAGCTTTGAATATTTTAGAGAATTATGATAAATCATCAGAAGAGTACTTATCAAAAGCTATTAAGTTGTATCCCAATGATGTTGACTGTTGGAATGAATTGGGAGAATGTTATTGGAAAAAAAAGGATTTCGATGAATCCAAAAGTTGTTTTACTGCTGCTCTAAATTATGTACACATTTTTTTAAATTATTAATATTAATATTATAATATAACTTATATCATTTTTATTTAACACAAGTTTAAAACAATGAACAATTTAGTGCAAATAATAGTCCATAACAAATAGAAAAAATTCAACTTAAATTTATTTTTTTTCATTCTGTAATTTTAAACATGTTATTTAAACATTTGTTTTGTAATTGGCTATGCTTTATTACTCTTTTGAAAAAAAATTAATTTTTAAAAGAGACCTAAAAATGTTTAGATTTATTAATCTTAAATATTATCTTACATAAGTATTATTTTGAGTTATTATTTATTATTTATGATTTTGACTGCAATAGACAAGTTCCACGAAAACAGCATGCAAACCAAAATCCACGAATGTAAACATTATTTTTTAAAATTCCATAAAATTGAAAAAAAATAGTTCTTAATGATTAATAATACAAATGAAAATAAAAAAAAAACAGTCTTAATTATTTAATGGCAAAAATGGAACATCTTTTTAAAAATTATTATATAAATAAGAAATTTATTCTACTTATTAGTAGCTACATTCTGGAAAGCTTGAATGTTATTTTAGAAAATATTAGTTAAGAATGATTGCTTCTGAGTTTTTTGGTTCTTGTTATATATTGTCTTTCTCAAAACCAATACTCTCAATCAAATAATAAATAATATAATAATTCAAATTCATTTTGATTCTATCTTATTTATTATATAATTTATTAACATAATTGCTTATGTAATTTAAAATTAGTATTTATAATTAATACATTTTTTTTTCTATTTAGAATAAAAATAAAAAATCACTTAGAAATTTATCAATGGTTTTAAGACAACAAATTTCCAAGAATAATGAAGAACGAATTGCGAGAATAGAAGAAGGATTACGTTTGGCAAAAGAAGCTGTCCAATTAGATCCTAATGATGGCATTTCTTGGGCTATTCTTGGAAATGCACATCTTGCACATTATTTTTCAGTACAACAAAATCCAAAAAGTTTGAAACTCGCTATGTCTTCATATAGTCAAGCTGTAAGAATATTATTTTCATTATATTTTGTTTCATATATCTTAATATTGTAAATATTGTTTTAGGAAAAAGATATAACCACAAAAGGAAATTCAGAACTTTATTACAATAAAGCCATTGTAAATATATCAATATAAATTGAATTTTTCTTTTTATATCATTATCTAGGAAGTTTATTTTTATAGGTTTTAAAGTATGAAGAAAATTATTCAAATGCTTTAGAATACTTTAATAAAGCACAAATGATTGATCCAACTTGGAATATGCCCAAAAACGAAGAAACACAACTCTTAAATTATTTAGAAAAGGTTGAAGAATTAATCAAACATAAAGGGAAATTGAAAGCAAAAAAATTAAATCAATTATTGCAGGTAATTGAAAAAGAATTATGATTTTTAAATAACAATAAATTTGTCAGTTTGATCTAATACTGAATAAATATTTTTAAGACTCTCGATGATAAACATATAAAAAATCAACATATCAAATGGTTCTCTACGTCTGGTTTAACTGAACTAGATATTGTTTCTATTGCTAGTTTAGAGTTAGGAGCAAATGATGGAAAAGCGATTGTAGGCAAAGTTGTATGCAGCGTGCATCATGAAAGCTCTGTGGCTTTGTAAGTATATAGTGAATATGATAATACTTCATCAATGAGTTTAATTATTACTTTCTATCAAGAAATAAATATGCTTTTTATTTTTATTAAATGTATACTTAAGAAAAAAATTCAATTTGTCTGAATGGATGTTGATTTCAAATTTCGTAATAAAATCATTGTTTAATCACAAATTAATTAAACAAATAAAATGATTTCAGTTTGAATGTTATTTTAATATTTAAGCATAGAATGTATTATATATAAAAAAATCTTAAAAATCCAATAGTAAATTTTTACTTATATTAATTATTATAAATAAATAATAAAAAATTTAATTAATTTAATCTCTCTTAATTAAGCAGATTTAATCTAATAATAGATGAGATTACCTATCAGATTTGACAGACAACCTAATGGTGATTAAAATGAAATGATTTTGAAATAAATAAATAAATGATAAAATTATTACTTTTTATTTATCACTTATAATAAATATTTTTTTTTAGTTGACAAAAAATAAATAGAATTAGAAATTAACTAAAATTAGCATACATAATTAGACATAATTAATTCTCATTAATTTATATTTTCTATTTCTAGTACATTTTGTTTGATGGACAAGAGTGAAAAGTGTGTAGGGGTAACCCTTTATAATATGGCTTATGGCAAAGGTGTAATCATTGGAGATTCAATTTGTATTCCTGGACCTCATCTTCAAAATATCAATATTCAATATAAGGATAAGGTAGTTATTTTATATTATTTAAAAAGAATGGTTTAATTAAAAATACATATCTTTCAGAAATTTTCATACAATTCAATTCGAGTGGATGAGCCTTTAAGTTTACTTATCAATGGAAAGCCTTTTACAAGAGATCAAGTGGCTTCAATTAATTTAACTTCTTATATGAAACATGAATGATGACATTCCTCTCATTAGTTCTAACCATTTAATTTTTCAGATTATCTACAAAATTTCTACAACTTTTTGATTAATTCTTTAATTTTTAAAATAGTTATAATTTGTATTAGTTAATGATATAATATGAAAAAATTAAAAACCCCAAGGAATTTTGTAGGTATGCTGATTTGTATTAAATTCCAACTAAGTTATTAAAAATATGTTTGTTATTTTTTAATGTAGGGTATTTATTAACTATATTATTTTTACAAAATTATAATAAACTTTTATAAATATTTATAAATTTTTTTTTAAATTTACCAATCATTTACTTAAGATTAAAAATTATGCAACAAAATCCAAAGGACGATTAAATCCTCCCTTTCTGTTCATGTATTGTCGGTATTTGCGTTTAAGAATTACATGAACTGATCCAACTTCATTACCAGCTACTTTTTTGCCTTTTGTGGAATCGAAACCACAAAATCCCATCATTTTCATCATTTCTTGTTCATCTGGAGTTTTCCCAACGAGATCCGATTCTAAAAAGAAATTAAATCAATATATTTATAAAAACAAAAACGAATCTATGTAACTTATTTAAATCAAATCATAAAACACTTTACCTGAGATATTTGGTCTTTCCACTTGTATTGGTTTAGATTTGGGTCTATCTTTTTGTCGACCGGGTGAGCGTGATTTCGAACGCGAATATGATCGACGATGTCTATGCTCTAAAGATCTACAAATAATAAAAAAAAATATACAATTATTTCAATAGTATGGTAATTATTCAAGTAAATGCCTTTTCGTGGATTTGGATAATACTTTACAAGTGGGTTCCTTTTGCAATTCCAAATAAACTTTTCTTATGAAATTTTTTCGAGCCTCTTCTAATTTACAAGATAAAAATTATTAAAATTTGCATACAAATCCATTGATATTCTATTTAGCTAGCATGTTTTATCCGTTTGATCACCAGAGGAAACACTAATTTTGGGATTTTATAAGTTCGGTTTGGATATAGGAAAATAATTTTATTATTTTTTTAATTTTCATAAATCCAAACCGAAAATTAGTGAATAATTTAGTGAATTAGTCAATAAAACATTACTTAATGGCACATTTCGATGTTCATAAATAATCTGTCAAACTTAACAAATCTTTATTTTAATAATTTTTATCTCGTAAACTAGAAGAGGCCTGAAAAAATTTCATAAGTTTATTTGGAATTGCAAATGTAAAGTAAAGTATTATCCAAATCCACGAAAAGGGGTTTACCTGAAAAATTATCTTTATTATTTTTAAAATAATCGAAAATAAATAATATACCTTCTTCGTCGATCACGATCACGAGATCCCCTACGCCTCCTTCTTTCACGATCACGATCACGTTCTCTTTCTCTTGATTTTGAACGCCTGCGTCTAGGAGAGGGAGATCTACTTCGACTATGAACCATATTTAAAAATATATATCACAAATTTAATTTAAGTGAAATAAATTGTATCTATATAAATAATTTATTTCTAATTAAAAATTGAAAAATGCACAAACAAAGTAAATAAGATGGTGATGATCAGTGTTTAACATCAACTGAGATTAACTATGGAAAAAGAAAATTGAAGAAATCATTATATTTTGAATTTATTTCTCTTCTTGTCCTCCAGAGGCGCTCTCATTCTTTCTGCAGCTTACAAATAATAAAAAATAAATTTAATTAATATATAAATTATATGTAAAATATGTATTAAATTTATTGTGCAAATTTATATTTTTAAATTAAATAATTATTTTGAAAAAAATAAAGAGAAAATATTATTTTTTATTGATTTTTTAATTTATTTCTCTTCTTGTCCTCCAGAGGCGCTCTCAATCTTTCTGCAGCTTAAAAATAAGTACTTGGAATACCTGGAAAGACATTTAAATAATATAAATATAAAAAAATTTTATAAAATAACGTTTTTCCAATGGAGTAAAAAAACATGCTATTTATTAATTCACCATTAAAATATTAAATAAAAAAATTTCAAATAGTTAAAAATTATGTTTTTATAAAAAGAAAATTAGTAAATTTAAAAAAAAAATAATAATAATTACAGCCCCTAGGCCGCCCTAGCCTGCTTAGCCCATAGTCTGCCTCTGATCTGATCTTATTTTAACTAATTTATTAATTTTTGACAAAAAATCATTTTTTTTATAAAAACATAATTTTTAACTATTTAACTAGATAGTCTGTGCTTTTAATTTTTAAGATTATATCTTATCTTATTATGCTAGCTAAAATTGTTTGTTTGTTTGGCCATGGGTTCTCAAAAACCGCTCGAACGATTTTTTTGAAATTTACACTAGATATAGTATTTATAAAGAAAAATTAAGTTTTATTGATCACATCTCTGGAAAAATACATCTTCATTAGTTTTTTCTTAATTTAAATTTATATATGGATGACGACAGTATGTCATCCATATTGAAATTTGACTCCCGCCTTTTTTTAAAGGATATTGTATTAATATTTTTTTTATATTTAAAATAATTTAAAATTTTTTATTTAATTTCGAAATAAAATTAAAAATATATATTTTAATAATATTTTATAATTACTAGCTGCTCAGAGCGCCTTCGGCGCTCTTCACACCTAGACGGGGGCTCCGCCCCCTGTACCCCCGAGTTGTACATAGTATTTGGTGGTTGAAAGTATTAAAAGGTTTTCATCCATTTTGTTTCACTCAGTATATTACATAAAACATTCATTTCTTTTTGTGTTCTTATTTAAAAAATATATTTTAATTTAATCACTATATTAATTATATATATTATTATTGTATATGTTATATCTATCTACCTATGTGGCTCAAAGATACTCTAAAGTTCTTAGCCGCAACAACCACATTTCTCCAAGTGTCCCTATCCTGAGCCCTTATTCCATCTCTCTTACGTCCCTTCCTACGCGTCATTGGTTTTCCAAGCGGACGTTTTCCAATCGGTCTTCCCACCAATATCTTTTTCCTCTCCCATTCTTGCCACGTGCCCTGCCTATCGCAGCTTTTTCCCTTTTATAACCCTAACTATTTCTGAAGATGCAGAGAGACCATGCAATTTCTTGTTATGCTGTCTCCCCCATTCCCGGTGACCTCATCTTTCTTTGGCCAATAAATGCAGGGAAGAATCCTATTCTCAAATACTCTGAATCTACTCTCATCTCCAAGGGTCATAGACCATGCCTCCCACCCATATAATGCAACAGGCAAAATAAACTTTTTATATATTCCCTTTGATAATAATTTTGAAGAGATAAGCCTCTTTATTGCAGATAACAGGCGTTTCCCGATTGCAACCCCGATTTAAATTCTTCTCAAATATTATTATCCTTCGTGATTACATTCAATTTTTCTACATATTCAAATTCTACATTTTGCATCTTAAGATTTTGTATGTTAATACTCTTCCTCTTTGTTACTAAATATTTTTTCTTATCACTATTAATTTCAAACCTCCATTAAATTTTCCTCGCTATCTGTAATTGCAATTGCCGAATCTCCTATTATATTTAAGTCGTCTGAGTAACCTAATATTTTACAATTGATTTCCGCATCTTATTCTTTCTTTACTACCTTCAAGAGAAATTTGAAGATTGAAAATTTGAAAAAGTTTATCCGGATCTATTGAGTTATGCGTATGTTTTACTAAAGTCTACAAATAATTAGTGAACAGAAATATTGAATTCGCGGTTTTGTTCCTAATATCTGTCATAATGAAAATATCTTAATTAATGTTGGTCGATTTGGCCTGAACCCGCAATGATATCTCCTAATATTTCCTCCGCCTATAGTTTATAAGTATTGTATATGTTATAATAGAGTATAATATTTCTTGATCATTACATTTTGGTATTTTATTTTCATTGCTAGATTATTATTGAATATTTTTAATTATAATGAAACTTGAGAAAATGCAAAAATAGAGACTTGAGACAATTTATAAAAATTAACGGTATAAAACTATAGATAAATTATCAATATATACATTCATTAATAGTATTAATTTAAATTAATTGATTTATTTGTTTTTTTATTATTAAGTTCATTTATTAATTTTTTTAGATCATAGTTATTTTCCTTAAAAGAAACTTAAATTCTGTGGTGCTAAGGGATTTGAAAATTATTCGTCGCAATATGAAGATTTCGCTTACAGTTTCTGTCATGTCCGACCTCCATCCAACAGTTATTTTCTGTTAAGTTTTTTGCTTCTCTTAATCATGTGATCTATATATTTAATTTTTTTTGATTCATTATAATAAAATTTAAACAAATAAAAATTTTTACTTTGTTAATTTATATAAATTTCAATATAAACTGATTGTGAGTGATACGCTTAGCCAATACTCTGAATATTTTGTGTACAAAAATATTGAATGTTCTTAGCGAGATTTGATATAATGTTGTACGATTTGTCCTAAATCTGAATTAGAAGAAAATTATAAATTGCATTAAAATGAGACCTTTTAGAATAAATTATTTAATTGAAATGATATTTAAATATAAGAATTTAAAAAAATATTATATTCTTTGTTTGGCAATTGTTATTTAATTATGTGCAACATGATTCGACTTGCACAGAGCATCGTTATTTTTTATTAATATCACATAATAAAAATGAATCTTTTAAACATAATAAATAAAAAAAGACATTTTAATAAATTTAAAAAATATACCCAATTTAAAAATGTCAAAAATTTAAAACAACTTTATATCATCATATTTTAATTTTTATATAATATATATATATTTAGTAATTAATAATAGAGTAATTAAATTAAAATAAAAAACAAAGATAATATAATTCAGTCATTTTAATTCAGGTTAAATAATATTTTTTTTTATTATTCAATGATAAAATTTATATATTATTATATATATATTATAGAAAAGATGAAATATTCAATTAAATAAAAAATAATTTAAGATAAAAATATGATCTAATAAATATTTTAATTAAATTGAGAACTTTTAGAATAAATTATTTAATTGAATTGATATTTGTATATTAGAATTTAAAATAAAAAGGGAAATATTATAATAATTCTTCGATTGGGAATCTCTATGATAATTCATTGTTTGAAATGATTCCGCTAGGCCGACAGTGAGCCGCGAGCTGCTCTTGAATGAACAACACGGAGAATTATATAAACTTTAAAAAATTAATTTCTGCGGTTATTGATAAGATATTAATAAAATTTATAGCCTATGTTACTCTAGAGGTATATAAGAATATTGTGATGTAATTTCAAAGAAATCGGTTCAGCCAATTCTGAGTCTATAAAATAGTAATTTTCCGGACAGACAGACAGACAGACAGACAGACAGACAGACAGACAGACAGACAGACAGACAGACAGACAGACAGACAGACAGACGTGAAAAATTCTAAAGTCACTTTTGGATTCTAGAGGTCATGAAACGCGAAGATATGCAAAAATTTTTAAATTCTGAGCAATGTGCAGACAAAAACCTTTTTTTATATATATAGATAATTTCAAACCTCCATTAAATTTTCCTCGCTATCTGTAATTGCAATTGCCGAATCTCCTATTATATTTAAGTCGTCTGAGTAACCTAATATTTTACAATTGATTTCCGCATCTTATTCTTTCTTTACTACCTTCAAGAGAAATTTGAAGATTGAAAATTTGAAAAAGTTTATCCGGATCTATTGAGTTATGCGTATGTTTTACTAAAGTCTACAAATAATTAGTGAACAGAAATATTGAATTCGCGGTTTTGTTCCTAATATCTGTCATAATGAAAATATCTTAATTAATGTTGGTCGATTTGGCCTGAACCCGCAATGATATCTCCTAATATTTCCTCCGCCTATAGTTTATAAGTATTGTATATGTTATAATAGAGTATAATATTTCTTGATCATTACATTTTGGTATTTTATTTTCATTGCTAGATTATTATTGAATATTTTTAATTATAATGAAACTTGAGAAAATGCAAAAATAGAGACTTGAGACAATTTATAAAAATTAACGGTATAAAACTATAGATAAATTATCAATATATACATTCATTAATAGTATTAATTTAAATTAATTGATTTATTTGTTTTTTTATTATTAAGTTCATTTATTAATTTTTTTAGATCATAGTTATTTTCCTTAAAAGAAACTTAAATTCTGTGGTGCTAAGGGATTTGAAAATTATTCGTCGCAATATGAAGATTTCGCTTACAGTTTCTGTCATGTCCGACCTCCATCCAACAGTTATTTTCTGTTAAGTTTTTTGCTTCTCTTAATCATGTGATCTATATATTTAATTTTTTTTGATTCATTATAATAAAATTTAAACAAATAAAAATTTTTACTTTGTTAATTTATATAAATTTCAATATAAACTGATTGTGAGTGATACGCTTAGCCAATACTCTGAATATTTTGTGTACAAAAATATTGAATGTTCTTAGCGAGATTTGATATAATGTTGTACGATTTGTCCTAAATCTGAATTAGAAGAAAATTATAAATTGCATTAAAATGAGACCTTTTAGAATAAATTATTTAATTGAAATGATATTTAAATATAAGAATTTAAAAAAATATTATATTCTTTGTTTGGCAATTGTTATTTAATTATGTGCAACATGATTCGACTTGCACAGAGCATCGTTATTTTTTATTAATATCACATAATAAAAATGAATCTTTTAAACATAATAAATAAAAAAAGACATTTTAATAAATTTAAAAAATATACCCAATTTAAAAATGTCAAAAATTTAAAACAACTTTATATCATCATATTTTAATTTTTATATAATATATATATATTTAGTAATTAATAATAGAGTAATTAAATTAAAATAAAAAACAAAGATAATATAATTCAGTCATTTTAATTCAGGTTAAATAATATTTTTTTTTATTATTCAATGATAAAATTTATATATTATTATATATATATTATAGAAAAGATGAAATATTCAATTAAATAAAAAATAATTTAAGATAAAAATATGATCTAATAAATATTTTAATTAAATTGAGAACTTTTAGAATAAATTATTTAATTGAATTGATATTTGTATATTAGAATTTAAAATAAAAAGGGAAATATTATAATAATTCTTCGATTGGGAATCTCTATGATAATTCATTGTTTGAAATGATTCCGCTAGGCCGACAGTGAGCCGCGAGCTGCTCTTGAATGAACAACACGGAGAATTATATAAACTTTAAAAAATTAATTTCTGCGGTTATTGATAAGATATTAATAAAATTTATAGCCTATGTTACTCTAGAGGTATATAAGAATATTGTGATGTAATTTCAAAGAAATCGGTTCAGCCAATTCTGAGTCTATAAAATAGTAATTTTCCGGACAGACAGACAGACAGACAGACAGACAGACAGACAGACAGACAGACAGACAGACAGACAGACAGACAGACAGACAGACGTGAAAAATTCTAAAGTCACTTTTGGATTCTAGAGGTCATGAAACGCGAAGATATGCAAAAATTTTTAAATTCTGAGCAATGTGCAGACAAAAACCTTTTTTTATATATATAGATAAATAAATTACGATATATATTTATCATTCTTCCAATAAAAAAAAATATTTATGCACTTAGAAACATACCTAATCTATATATATAAAAAAAGGTTTTTGTCTGCACATTGCTCAGAATTTAAAAATTTTTGCATATCTTCGCGTTTCATGACCTCTAGAATCCAAAAGTGACTTTAGAATTTTTCATGTCTGTCTGTCTGTCGGTCTGTCTGTCCGGAAAATTACTATTTTATAGACTCAGAATTGGCTAAACCGATTTCTTTGAAATTACATCACAATATTCTTATATACCCCTAGAGTAACATAGGCTATAAATTTTATTAATATTTAATCAATAACCGCAGAAATTAAAGTTTATATAATTCTCCTTGTTGTTCATTCAAGAGCCTGGCGTGGCCCACTGTCCCTAGCGGAATCATTTCAAACAATGAATTATCATAGCGATTCCCAATTAAAGAATTATTATAATATTTCACTTTTTATTTTAAATTCTAATATTCAAATATCAATGCATTTAAATCATTTATTCTAAAAGTTCTCATTTTAATTAATTTAATAAAATATTTATTAGATCATATTTTTATCATAAATTATTTTTTATTTAATTGAATATTTCTTCTTTTCTATAATATATATAATATATAATATAATAATATATAAATTTTATCATTGAATAATAAAAAAAAAATATTATTTAGTATTTTATGAAGTGAAAATATATAAAAATTAAAATATGATGATATAAAGTTATTTTAAATTTTTGACATTTTTAAATTGGGTATATTTTTTAAATTTATTAAAATGTTTTTTATTATTATTATCTATATATATAAAAAAAGGTTTTTGTCTGCACATTGCTCAGAATTTAAAATTTTTTGCAGACCTTTCATGATCTTTGGAAGCCAAAAGTGAGTTTAGAATTTTTTATATTTGTCTGTCTGACCGAAAAATTTTGACGTTAATTATATCACAGTATTCTTACATATCTCTATGAATGTTTTATGTAATATACTGATTGAAACAAAATGGATGAAAACCTTTTACTACTGTCAACTAAATACTATGTACCACTCGGGGGTACAGTGGGCGGAGCCCCCGTCCAGGTGTGAAGAGCGCCGAAGGCGCTCTGAGCAGCTAGTAATACATATTTATGTATTATTGAGGACCCCAGTTCGCCAGTTCCATTCATTTTAATCAGATTGATGAAATGATGCAACATTTAATAATTGTAATAAATAATTAAAAAATTGTATATCAGCTCGGTGTCTCAAGTATTAATATTATCAGCCAAACCCAATAATAATGAATTATTTTTTTTAACTTAATTACCGAGCCGAGGCTCGGGGTCCCGGTACTTTACATGATGAGCGCAAAGAATACAATCAAAAGAACGTCTACATATCAAATTTTAAAAAATTAATTTCTGCAGTTATTGAATAGATATTGATTTAATATATAGCCTATGTTCAAATAGAGATATGCAAGAATATTGTGATGTAATTTCATCGAAATCGGTTCAGCCAATTTTGAGTCTATATAGTCACTTTAGGATTCTAGAGATCACACGAAACGCGAAGATATGCAAAAAAATTTAAATTCTGAGCAATGTGCAGACAAAATCCTTTTATATATATATATATAGATTAAGATTATATATTGTAGATGGTAGATATAGATTATATATGTGCTTATGTTTAATATCATAATATCTTGAAATTTTAGATTCTAGGATTTATTTTTCAAAATTAATTATAACCATTTGTTTTCTTACATGCCCCTTGCAAATTTAAGTGTCATGTCCATAAGAAGGCGCTAGTTGTCCACAACTTAGAATTCTCATAGTTGTCATTTTCATATTTGTTTTTTAAATAAACTATTTATTTTAGTGTAATTTATAATATAAATGGATCAACAGTATTCACAAGAGATCATTAAATATCCAATATATAAAGGTATATTGATTCTTTGTATTAACTAAGACAACTTAATATTTCTCAAATTCTGAATTGCTATTATCTCATATCACTATTTTCATTTATGAAATAAAATAATTATGCAAATGTTAAAAATAATATAATTTCTTATTATTTTTTAAAAATTATATATTATTATAATTATATAGTATATTATTTAAATTTAGATTTATTTAGTATATTTTTAGATTTATATTATTTATTATATGTACATTCAAAATAAAAGGAAAAACAATACATGTTAAAAATTTTGGTTTATTTGCAGCAACAATAATTATTACTTGTTTTTTCTATTGTATGAAAGTATAAAAAGTATTTTTCATTTTAATTTATTGTTTTTTTTATTTGTTTTAGGTCCTTTGGCTACTTGTTATTATTGCCAGACTAATTTTATAAGTGAAGAATTTTTATGTAAACATTTAAAAAAATGTATTCACAAGGAAATATTTTCAATAATTATAAATCAAATAAAATGGAAAGTAAATTTAATAAAAATTTCCAATAATATAATTGAAGACAAATCATGTGAAAAACTATTTAAATGTACTTATTGCGTAAAGAAATTTACTCACAGTTATATTTTACGAAGGCATTTAATAGTTCATACTGGCGAAAAGCCTTTTGAATGTAACCAATGTCAGAAGAAATTTACCCAAAAAATTTCTTTAAAAAAACATTTATTAATTCATACAGGTGAAAAATCATTTAAATGTAACTATTGTAAGAAAAAATTTCGATACAAACATTATTTGGAAAGACATTTTTTAATTCATACAGGTGAAAAACCTTTTGAATGTAATTTTTGCCAAAAGAAATTTAATGATAAAGATAATTTACAAAGACATGTATTAATTCATACAGGTGAAAGGCCATTTGAATGCAACTATTGTGATAGGAAATTTATACAAAAACCTTCTTTACAAAAACATTTATTAACTCACACTAAAAAAAAATCTATTTAATGAAGATGGTGTTAGAAAAAATTTAATAATAAAAGTACTTTAAATAAACATTTGGTAATTCTTACTTAATAATAATAAAAAATAATTTGGGAAGAAAAATATAATTTATAAATTTCTTTTTAATAAACTCTAAGAGAGTACAAAAACTATAAGAAAAATCTTATGAACTTATTCTCATATTGTTTACTGAAGATTATAATTAATTATAGAATAAGTCATGATTGGTTCCAAAACTGGGAGACGCGGACATTTGCCACAGTAAGCAATTATCTAAATCATTTCTTTAGAATTAATAAATATGTTTATTGACTACTTGTAGTGAGATAATTTTAATGAATACATCTAGTTTATTAATTGTTGTTATGGATATAGATATTGATTGATTATTCATAAAAAAAAAAAAAACTATTATACATTGAATAATAGATAATTCCACTTCACTTTTATATTAATGTGAAGTACGCTGGCTATCTCGAGCAAAAGTTATTCAGAGGGTACTTGAACTCAAAGAAATTGCAATTTTTCTACAAGAAAATCATAATGAGGATGCAAATATGTTTAGAGATGATAATTTTATTGTTAAACTTACCTATATTTGATAGAAATTTTTGGAAAATTCAGTTTTTTAAATAAATCAAAGCAAGGATCACAAATGTATTTAGTGATTCAAAAAGATAAAGTGAAAGCGTTTAAAAAAAATTGGAGCTCTGGAAGTCAAATTTGTAAAAAAAAATAAATTTGATATGTTTCCACTATTAAATTTTTGCGCCAAAGTTAATATAGAAGGACAGGTCAATAAATCCGTGACTAAATATGTACTTGAAAATAAATTGAATAAAAAATATCATGGATTGAAGTAATAAATAGCATAAACATTCTAAATTGTACGATTAAGATGGACAAATGGATTATCAAGATAAGACACAAAAGAAGTTATTAATAATATTAATAATTTATTTAAATTATACATAAAATGATTATAAATGATGTTTGTTTATTATTAATTGATTATGTTCGAAAATTAATATTAATCTTGTATATATTGTAAATAAAATTTTATATTAAACAAACGCAGGAATTTTCAGTTTACCAAATTATAATATAAAAATAATAATAAACTATATGTTAAAAAATCCTGTATTGCATTATAATATAAATATTACAGAATATAATTTAGTGTTAAATTAAAAAATAAATTAGAGAAAATAAAGAAAAAGAAAGTATTAATATAGAGATTAAAATAAAATGTAAAACTATTGCAAATTGAAACCAGACATGTTAACTACCTTCAGAGGGCAATCACGTAATGAAATAAAATGTAATAACAATGAAAAATATTCAATTACAAAATAAAAGTATGTATATAAATCAATAACTGTCTACTATTCTAAAACATTTTTTATAAATTATAGACTAAAAAATTGTCCATTACCTTTATATTATTACACTTTTTTTATGTTTTAATAGTTTGAATAGAAATAAGCAGAGCTATACTATTATAAGTTATAGGTAAAAATCATTAGGAAAAAATAAAATATCTAAAAATTATAAATAATCGTCCGAGACGCCAGAGGGCTAAAATAGTAATTTACAATTCAAGCATTCAAGATGTTCTTGAAAAGTAAAAAACTTAAACAAATGCGAGTGCCAAGTAAGAAATATTTCATTTTATCCAATTATAAAAACCAATTTATTTTAAAAGTAATTTAAAAGTAATGCATAAATTAAGAAGTTTTATTTTATTTATTTTTCCTAAAATTTATTCTTTATTGGCTTCTTTGAGTATCGCATTTAAAGTTTAGCCCGACTGGCGGCTAATTGTCAAGAAGGTCCAAATTTTTCAAATCGGATATTCATTGAATTAGCATTTCCAGGTTCTTGTATATATCCCAAAGAAGAATATAAAGGAATTAATTTATCTTTACAGTCAAGTGACATCTTATAACATCCCAATTCTTTTGCAAGTAAAGTTACAGTCATCACAATTCTAGAACATAAAAAAAATATATTTATTGATATATTTATATATAAAATAAACTGATTATATTTTCATAAAATTACAGTGAAAAATAAAAATAATAATTTTAAATAAAAAATCAAAATTTATATAACATTTATTTTTTAAAATGTATTTCAAATAAAGATATGATAAAATAAAACTTACAATTTGCCAAGTTGTCGCCCCCTGTAAGTATCATTAACGACAACATCCTCTAGACGTCCACGCTAAAATTAAATTAATAAAAATTTGAATATCTATAGCATTTTTATATTTAATGAACATTTACCAATCCACAATCATGAATAAATTTATATTCTACAACTAAAGTTGCAGCGCCTATAATACAATTCTTTTCAAGATCTTCAATTACAGTAATATAATAACTGTTTGGACAGCTTTTCATTTGTATAAAACGTTCTGAAAAAAATATATATTTTTTCTTTAATTTATTAATTAAATTAAAAATATGTACAATATTAAATTATAAAATAAAGTCTATTCTTTGCTCTAAATCATTATTATACATTATTTCTCTTTTCAAATGAATTTAATTTAGTATTTTTTATTAAATATGAGTGATTACTGAAAGTGAAATTCAGGAAATTAATAATAACAATTATAACGGAATTCGAGACCTTGATCAGGAATGCAATGGAATGAAGTGAAAGGTGAAATATTTAGCCCTCCAACAAACAAAGAAATTTTAAGTGAATAAAACACAAAATAACTTACTAAGAAAATTTTCCTGTGTAATATTTCCTACTTTGGTTAATTGTCCCAATAATTCACAGTAACCTTAAAAGAGTCATAATAAATTAATAAATTTATGTAAAAGTATATGTATAATATTAATTAACATCTTTACATACCTCTGTGAAAATCGCCAGAATTCAGAGGACGTACTTTAATACCTTTTCCTGGATTATTTGGAGTAATGAAGGGCTTAAATAAATGCCGTATTGGTGAAAAATTTATCTTCCCAAGAAGGGATTCATCATAAAGAGGAGTATCCATATTAATAATAGAATTCTATAAAAGTAAAAAATATATTTATTTCAATATAATAGATTCAATATTTCATATAATAGAATAAATTTAATTACAAACACAAATCAATGAGTTAATCAGATTAATATCAACAATATGCTTTTATTACTTTACAGTAAATTAAAGTTATATTTGATTTTATAGTTAATATTAATAAAAAAATATAATATAATTTATGATAAAAATTACTTACGTTTTTTTCGATTTTCATTATAAAAAAATACTATCAATCATTATGCCAAGCTGGCGTTATAAATCAGTTGTGAATGCGCTAAGAGCTAATCAGAAGGTTTAATATAATTGGATTTCGTGGCATGAAACTTTCTAAAATATTTGTAATTGACATGTAAGTCTAAGACATGTGGAAAGTGATTCTCAAGTGAATTTAAACGCCATCTAGCAGTTGTTATAAGTAGTTTGTCTGATTCATATATAAAAAATTTTTTACTTTTATTATTTTATCACTATTTTATATAGTACCGGGAGCCTCAGCTAGGTAATTAACACGTTCATCGCCACATTAATATCAGAAAAATTTTCACATGAGCCATGGTAACTTTATTAGATAATTTAGTTGTCTCGATAAGCCGCGTCAGTCTTATATCCAAATAAATTATAAAGTATTAGTCTGTTGTTTTGAACAGAGCGTTGAATACATTGTGTACGTGTAGCATTTATAGAATAACACCTTGTTACTGTGACTTTTTCTTTATAAATTATATAAAATAAATAAATATGGTAATTATGTATATCCGTGGTTCCGAGATAGAAATGATTGTCCCATTGTCCCTAAGAGGGCGTAACCAACAACCACGCTTCGCTTTAGGCTTTAGGTCAAGAGATGGCGGGGCCTTCACTATTGTGTTTGCTTTGCTCAAGTAGATAGCGCAAAATGGCGCAAAAAATCAACTATCAAATAGATTCAACCTTTTATTTTCTTAGATTAGATTATAATTAAATATTATTTATATTATTTAATAATTATTATTTTTCTATTTATTAACGATGTCTTTTAAAAAATTGTAATTAACCCTATCATATGTCAAATATTATAGCTAAGTTTTTTGAATTTTTTAAAATTAAAAAAATATTAATTAAATAAAAAACCTTTGTACTGTATCTCTAAATTATATAACCTTATAATAATAATAATATCCTAAAGGATTTTTAGAAATATAATGGGGAGATGAGATAGAGAATAAGAAAGATTTTTAAATCATATTGTCCCAGTGATCTCAAATGATATCACTTAATTTCTCAGTAATTATAATTTGGAAAAAAAATTTTTCCTGAATAGGGAGAGGATAGAGATATACTGGGTTGTATATAATCTCTTTAATTAAATAAATAAATAAATAATAAATATCGTTGAAATATATTAATTTATTTTCATTTAATTGTTATTTTTTTTTGAATTTCCTCATTTAATTATACAATAAAGGACCCATTAATGCGTAAATAATTAAATTTAATTTTAATTATTTATAAAGAAACACCAAAAGAATGCTGAATGTTAATTACAATTTTTTAAAAGACATCCTTAACCCATTAAGTACCAACTTATTTTTTTTTTTATTAAAATGTATTTATTAGAGCTTAAATGTTCAGGAAAATTTTTTTTCCAAATTATAATTACTGAGAAATTAAGTGATATTATTTGAGATCACTGGGACAATATGATTTAAAAATCTTTCTTATTCTCTATCTATTAGTGTGATGGATGGACTTGATAATTTTTGTGCGATTTCTTTTGTTTGGCATAAAATTACTAAGTTCAATCAATCCGTTGAGGGATTAGTTACATTGTACCAGTACCATAAATATAAATATAAATAATATTAATAATAATTTTCAAATATCTACAAATAATGGCAAAACGAAAGTTTACAAGGGAAAGTGAATTGAAAGAGATTGTTAGAAATGTAAACATCCGATGAAGAGCACGAAGACTATAGTTCAGATGATTCAATAAATGATCCAAAATATAGTCCTTCGTTGAATTCATATGAAGAAAGTCTTGAACAATTTCGATTAGAGTTAGAAGAAAATGACGAAATACTCAAGTGTGAATTTCATAATTTTAGTGATGTTCAATGGAATGCTCGTGAAGGTAGACATAAATCATTTGATTTCACAGGAAAATCTGGTTTACAATTGGATTTGTCAAATTTGATACATATATATTATTTTTTGATGAAGAGGTTATAAAACTCATTGTTACTGAAACTAATATATTTGCTGAACAAACAATTCAGCGTACTCGAACATCTCGACACAATCGTCTAAATAAATGGCATCCAACTAACTGAAGAAATAAGAAAGTTTTTCGGCCTTTTTATGTGGATGGGATTAGTGCGAATGGGAAATATAACTTCTTATTATTCGAACAAAAATAGCATAGCCCCAAGAATCTTGTCTCGAAACAGATTTGAAATATTATTACGCCTCTTACATTTAGAGAACTTATTAGCGTCAGACACATATGACTGACATGGCGATGAACGTGTTAAGTTAAAAAAAAATGATTCATTATTGATTGGTTTGGCTGGTAATATTAACACCGAGCTCTCGCTCGACCCTTTAAAAAATATTGATATACAATTCTTTAATTATTTATTACAATTATTAAATGTTGCATCATTACATCAATCTGATTAAAATGAATTGAACTCGGGTCCTCAATAATACAAACAATTTTAGCTAGCATAATAAGATTAGATATTAAAAAATATATAAACTTACCTGAAAATAATTAAATATTTATTTGATAAAATTAAATTTTTAAGTAAATAAATAAATTAAATAAATATGAAAGAATAAAATAAAAATTAATTCAAAATTAATCAAGTAAAAAAGGCAATTGATATATTATTAAATTATCTAAAAAAAAAACAATTATGAATATAAAAATGCAAATAAAATGATCAAAAAATAAATAAAATTAAATAAATTTTAGTTTATGGGGCACGCTCTTGGATGGTAATGTAATTTTACCAGTGGATTCCTTTTTTAATTCCAAAATATTATTTCAAATAAAATTATCCTGGATCTCTTTCAGTTTCAGATCAACATTATATAAAGAAATGATCTTATATTGTACAATTCGATTCCATCTTTAAATCTGATAGGTTTGTTATCTGAACAACTGTAAAAACTTTAAAAACCCACATAAATGGATATAATTTAAATTAATATTTTTTAAATAAAATTTTTTTTATTTAATGAAATAATTAATAATTTCTAATATATAATCACTAACACCCCACTCCTATATAATATACTTTGTTCTATAAAATGTAAGATAATTAAAAAAAACAAATAATTATTAATTACTAATATAGTTGTGTTAATTTTTATTTATTTAAGAGTGTTCTTTAAATAATTTAGAATATATAAAATAATGTTAGATGTTAACTGGAGTTTCATCAATATCTGGCCAATTTTGAAAATCAATCTGATCTTCTCCTGTTAGAATGGGCTGAGACTTCTTAATTTGTTTTTCGCTCTTAAATTAATTAAATAAATTAATCAATATAAAAATTTATAAAAAATACAGATTCATAAATGAACAAAAATATTGTAAAAACATTATTGAAATATTTACCGCTAATTTCTTCAGATGTAATTCTCGTTCAATATTCAAAGCTTTTATAAATTGTTCATTTTTCAGTTGTTGTTCATTATTATAACGCCATTTAAATAACCAATGACCTAAATAATGTATAGGATCTTTTGGTCTTTTCATTGTTATTTCTGTTAATCCTAATACCAATGGGATTCCTAAATGTCGTTTAATATAATCGCAATCATAAAGTTCTTGTTCGGGCTGTTCTTCAACACTGGAAACTTCTTCCCAAGTTCCTAAACGTAAATTGATATAATTTACAATTTAACAGAATAAATGTATTTCACAATAATTTTTTAAAATTAGAAAATTTTTCCACACAAATCATAAAATTGAATCTATAAAATAAAACTCAATAAAACATTTTATAATATTGTCTTAAATAGAATTCAACTTAAAAATATAAAGATATTAAAGAGTCTCGGTGAAGTTTCATGTTGTTTGAAGATGAGTTGAGAAGAAGAAAGCTTCTGATGATGGAGTAACAAGAGAAATACACATAAAAAAATATAAACTTTGAACATCTTTATTATCAGGTTCAACGTTCTCAAAACGATTTAAATAACCACTAGTAAAATATATTTTTCAATGAATAATTCTATAACTCGATAAAAATTAAATTTCTTTACCAACATGCATGTCAGAAAACGAGGGACGAGGAATTGGTCTGCAAATGCCTTCTTCCCCTTCGTCGGATTGAGTAGGAATCATGGAAGAATCAAAAATGGTTTCTGACTTTACAGAACGACCCTCTCCGGAGTCTCTTTGATAAATTTCTTTATAAAGATCACTATCACATATGATAACATCATCATCATTATCATCTGGAGCGAAGATAACATCAGGTACACATTCAAAATCAGGTCTTTCTTCTTCTTCTTCCTCATCTTGTCCCTCTTGTGATATTTTTCTTTTTTCAGTATCCTCTACTATTGATTCTTTATCATTTTCATTTGCATCACTCATTATTAAATATGTATAATCTAGAAATTCTTTTATTTATATTTTTTGAAATTTAGTTATATAAAATAAATTGGATAAATTTACAAATTCTTTCAAGTAGGCAATGACTAATTTAATAAATAAATGTGATCGAAAATAAATTAATAGGTGAAAGAATATAAAAGACAAAGATTATATAGGAGAGCAAATTTATTTTTTTTCTTTGAAAATTAATAGAAAAATTCATTTAAACGATTTCTTATATCCATAAGCTTCTAAAAGGTTAAAATATTTTATTATTAGTAGATAAAAAAATGTAATTTATTAATTTTGTTTCTTCATCAACAAAAGTAATGCTAGTTAATTATCATTATATCTATTTCAATTTTTTTATAACAATATTTTTATATTATATCAATTTTTTTATTCAATAAAAATTTCCATAATTTATGTATTTTATAAATAATTTTTAAAAATAAATCACCAAAGAGACATAAAAATATATTATGTTATGTCTCACCACTCAAGAGTTAATTGTTTCATTATCTTTTTCTTCTTTTTCTTCTTTTTAATATTTGACGTATCGTCAATAACATTGTTTGTTTCTAAATTTTCACTAATTTGTTCACGATTTAACTTTTTCTTAGGTTCCTCGATCATGCTATTCTCCTGTTTTGATTTTAAAAGTTTTTCTAGCATTAACTTTTCTTGTTCTTCTATTCTTGAAAGTTTTCCATTTAATTTATGGCCATGTCTTGCGGATCTGAAAAAACAATAGAAGATTAAAATTTATAGTAAAATATATTACACGTATAAATGACAATTTGTATTTACTTATGTGCAGTTCTTCCTTCACAGAATTTGAATAAATCTTCATCACTGATTTTAGGTAATTCGATTACTTTTATACTTTCATCGTCACTACTTTCTTCTTGAATTTTTTGTCCATGCAATGTAGATTTCTAAAATCACAAGGGAATTTAAAAATAGAAGAGAACAATGAATAAAAAATAATGAATCTTACAATTATGAACTAGATTATAAAAACTTTACTTCCAGAAGAAATAATCATGTAAAGATTTAAAAAATATAAATAACAACGAAATAATTTAAACCATATTTTTACCTTAATAAATGATCCATATTCCATAGATTTCTCAGCATGTTTTTTACGAATATATTTACTTGTTGTAATATTAAATTCTTCTTTAGATTTTAATTTTATTTTTCCCTGAAATAAAAAATTACAATAAAAAGTATTGAAGTTAATATTGTCATACTATATATCCAATATAATTATAAAATTCATAATTATTAAAAGATAAACCTTTTGATCTTTGGAAATTTCAAGATTATTTGCAGCAGAATTATATGCATGCTCCCACCAATGATGAGTAAATTGTTCACTTTTATCTTTGCCAAGACCAGTAGTATCAAATTTTAATTTTGGTTTAATAGGTGAAGCTATTCCATCTTCATTTCGACCAAGACCTTTTCCTAAAGAAAGTTAAATAATATTTTTACTAAATAAATGTTGTAAATTGTATTTATAAAAGGGATTAACAATATAAATATAATATACATATATAATATAATATATATATTATATATATATACTTAAATTTATAAAATAGTAATCTATTAGAAATTAATTATTTTGTTTAAGTTTATTTATTTGCCTTCAGTCCATCCATATTTTAATAACTGTTTCTTCCCAAAATCCATTGAATAAAATAAAATAAATAAAAACGATTTTTAGTAAAATATATAAATAATATATATATAAATTTAACTTAAAAAAAATCACATGTAGAGATTGCACGTGAAATTGTAATTTTGCAAATAGGTGTTTATCTGATTGTAATCAAAGGTTTTAGTTGAAGATCTCATAGATGGCACTGTTGTCAATCCCTCTCACTTTTGAAAATGTAATGTACGAAGGACAGACATGATGCTAAAAATACTTTTTTCTGTTAAGAAAATGCATGATTCGTGGAGATATGTAAAAATCTCCACATGTGAAATTTGGTGTGAAAACAATAACTCCCTTACTATCGTCGGTCGGTAATTAAAAAATCTATTTTTTTCTAATGCATATTTGTGTGAGGGTCGTTCATATGGAATGTAAATTTACCGATTTTTTCATTTACCGGTAATTCGGTAAATGAAAATTGAATTACCGGTTTACCGGTAAAATACCGGTAAAATATTTTCCTGAAATAGCAAAAAAAGATAATAAAAATGAAAGTAATTTTCAGAAAGTAAGGTTTCAACGGCTAATGTTAATTATTTTAACGTTAATATATGAAAAGTTCTATAGTTTAATTAAAATAAACATGTATAAATTAGTAAATAGTACTATTTATATAAAATATTAATTAATAATTACTTTAAAAAATTTCATATAAAATTCAAAAATATTTTAACATTTGACGTCACACGTGTATATGTGTTTGTGATAAAAATAATTTTTTGAGAGTATTGTTGATAACTTGATATATGTTATGTGTTATGTTATATGTTATGTAAAACGAATTGTAGCGAAAAAAGAAAACAACAAATTTTTATTATAATTTTTGTAAGTATGTGTTTCTTCTCGTATTCAATTAAAATATTTTGAGTTGAACATTGATGAAAGAAGAAAATTGTACTACATGGGTTTTTTAGATGAGAAGAGTGCGAGGAGGTGAAAAATAGTCTTCGAGAAGACAAAGTGTGGAAATTCGCATTTATGGGTAAATTACAAAAATTTACTTATCGATATTTACCGGTAAATTACAAAAATTTATCGGTAAATTTACCGGATGTTTTTTTGCAAATTTACCGGTAAATCGGTAAACCGGTAAACCGGTTTACATTCCCTAGTCGTTCATTACTGTTCTGTATTGGGGCGTCAAAATCCTATATATATTATTTTATACAAACAAAAATTTGAATCTTTCTTGTAAATGGTTCTAAAAAATTTTTAAATTGACTGAGAATTTTTAACTTATAAACTCGATTTGTATGGGTTATTTTAAAATAATCTCCTCTTTCTCTCTCTTCTTAATTATATTTTATATACTTAATTAAACCAATTAGTCACCAGTTATTATTTTTTATATCTTAGAGAACTTTTCACATTGTTGATAAGTATAATGATGGGTGAATATAAAATAAAATCGAAATTTAAAAAGAAGCGTGGTATGTTTTTGATATATTTACATCAGATTTTTACCGATTTTTACATATCTCCACGAATCATGCATTTTCTTAACAGAATAAGTTGACCTGTGGCCAGGTCCGAACCGACCGACGGTTTGAAATAAATTAATTTCCAGCTACAGAAACAATTTAAAATAATTTTAATATACTAGCTGCTCCGAGCGCCTTCCAGGCGCTCTTCACACCTAGACGGGGGCTCCGCCCCCTGTACCCCCGAGTGATACATAGTATTTGGTTGAAAGTCTGTATGTAAAAGGTTTTCATCCATTTTGTTTCAATCAGTATAAGTAGATAAGACATATATTTGTTTTCTTGGAAAATATATTTTAATTTAATCAACAACAAATTTTCCTAGTATAATAAGTAAGATTTATTGACTATTTCATATTATTATTTATATATTTACTAATATATTTGTGGCTCTTTGCATTTATTTAAGTAGATTTTAATTAATTAATTATTTTTTTTTATAAATTATATTAATTAAAATTTATTTTCTTATTTCTGTTTGTTCTTTATTTTACATATATATGTACAAAACATGATAACTATATATAAGATGGTAGGTTTAATCAAATGGACTATAGACAGATTTGTTTGCTAAAAACATCTTATTACATTAGAAAAATTTTAAATAATTACAATAAATAGAATAATATATTGTCGTATATAAGAGGAAATGGAGTAGGTATTTTATGAGAAAATTTGGGTTTAAAAAAATAAGTTTAATTAATTGGTAGCACTCTGGATTGAATTATGAATCAAACAAGGGGTTATTGAATCCGCGTAGGTTGATATGGGAAATTATAAGATTGAATAGGTTCAATTAAAAATACTTATTTATATTATTACAACTGAAATTATTTATTTACTATGAATAGACTAAATTATTGGATACAATTGATAATAAGAAATTAATTAGAAATGGAATTATTTTAATGGTACCGTACAAATTAATAGGAGTATAAATTTAATGGAATTGAGTTCATAAAATAATTGCAATTATTTAGATAGATAATAGTCGACTACTTAGCTGTGTTATGCAAATTAATTATGAGTTCGGGGAACACTGTGACTTCAAGTAAGATGATTCTTGGATATTTTCATCAAGGTATCATGTCGTCTTATCTGGGCAGGCAGCTCCACTCGCGATGATCCTTGTATTTTCTTCTCACTTATTCAGATGAAGTCGCTTCCCTTACAGTCCATCCAAGAATGACCAAAAAATGACTAAACCTGTAAATGGTCATTCTCCCCTCCTATGCCACTTGGCAAAATTGTCCACCCCTCTCTCCATCTTGGGGTAACTAAAAGGATCTCTGGGCCTTTCCCAGGGTGTGTTTTTTTTTTAAAACAATAAATTTTAGAAAGCTATCCTTTATACACATTGCCATGTGTTCACACAAATAACTCTCTAAAATTCTGCATCCAAATATTTTCAATATATAAGCATAAAAAAGGCATTTTTATACTTATATATTACAATATTCTTACCTAAAAACAAATTGGTTTTTATAGACAATTCTTATCTTATCTTATTAGTAACTAAATAACATAGGAGTATATCTAATGGTTTTCAATTTATAAAATCTAATTTACCTAACCTTAACACACAACAATTCCGTCTCATTATTGTAATACAAAGTTAGAAATATTAAGTTAATATAATTAATATTATTTATTTATTAATACCAATTAATAATATTAATTACTTATAAATTATAAATAATTCATAATAATAATAAATTGTGATACCAACTTATAGGAATATTAAAATAATATAATTATTATTTTACATATATATGAATATAATATAAATATTTTTAATTTTATTTTAAGAATAGATATATATCTAAAAGGCGGTAACTGTGACGTCACATATATACATTTAAATTAAAAATATTTGAATGTTTAAGTTTTTATGTAGCGCCATCTGTTGATAGTTTTGTGACACTACAGACTTTTACCAAAATATTACTAATTAAATTAATTTTGGATAAATTAATTTTGGATTTAACTACACTAAAACCTTCCCTGGGATGCCCACAACAATCCCTGAAAGTTTCACCGTAATCGGACGGGTAGTTTTTGAGTATTTGACAGACACACACACACACACACACACAGACATTGCCTTTTATATATATAGATAGATCTATATATCTATTAATGTAATAAAAAACAGATATGGATACATAAATAATAATTATAAACATTTTTAATTTTATTTTATTTATAATATATATGTAAGAGCTGGCTGGGACGTCATGAATGGCTGGATGACGTCATATAATTTTAAATCAAGAAAAAACTAATAAATATGATTTTTCTCGAGGGTAAAACCAATACACAAAGTGCATGATTTGTGGTGATATGTAAAAAATCTCCTCATGTGAAATTTGGTGTGAAAATAACCCTTCCCTTCCTATCGTCGATCGCTAATACTACCACTTCCGGTTTCCGGATTTGCACCAAAAGTTGATCAATTCATCCCACTGATGCATTAAGTAAATATTCCAAATTTCATCAAAATCGGTTGAGGAGTTCAGGCTGTACACATCTATACGGACGGACGGACGGACAGACATCATGCTAAAAATAGTTTTTTCTGTTAAGAAAATGCATGATTCGTGGAGATATGTAAAAATCTCCACATGTGAAATTTGGTGTGAAAACAATATCTCCCTTACTATCGTCGGTCGGTAAAAAAGTATTTTTAGCATGATGTCTGTCCGTCCGTCCGTATAGACGTGTACTGCTTGAACCACTCAACGGATTTTGATGAAATTTGGTATATTTACTTAATGCATCAGTATGATGAATTGATCAACTTTTGGTGCAAATCCGGAAACCGGAAGTGGTAGTATTAGCGATCGACGATAGGAAGGGAAGGGTTATTTTCACACCAAATTTCCCATGAGGAGATTTTTTACATATCACCACAAATCATGCACTTTGTATTGGTTTTATCCTCGAGAAAAATCATCTTTATTAGTTTTTTCTTAATTTAAAATTATATGACGTCATCCAGCCATTCAAGACGTCACAGCCTGGTCTCTTACATCTATATTATAAATAAAATAAAATTAAAAATATTTATGTTATATCCATATCTGTTTTTTATTACATTAATGGATATATTAAAATTATTTGAAATTGTTTCTGTATCTGGAAATTAATTTACTTCAAACCGTCGGTCGGTTCGGACCTGGCCACAGGACAACTTATTTTTTTGATTTATTTTACAAACAGATACAACATGATTATTATTACAAACAACAAAATGAAATAAATATTTATTTGTATCTTACTTATTTCAATAGATTATTGATTAAATTTTCGTAAATTTCGTAAATTAATGTCGTCCTTATATGACGGATCTTTTGCCTATATTTAGAGCCAGCCCCATATATATAAAGAACGAAAAGTTAATTATTCTCATTGGATAATTTGAAAAAATATTATTAAAACATTCAATTTATCTAATGGCTAAAGTAGCATTGATTTTCTAAACACAATACTCCATTTAAATTAATTAAAGATTTTCTAATTTTTTTTTTATCAATTCTATTTAAAGAGACAAAAACTGAACTGTACTGAATTGTGTGGATTCATTTATTAAATGAAATTAGTTAACTTGACTAAAGTCATGTTTAAAATTAATATAAGAAATATTATTAATATTAATGTAAAAAATTTGAAATATATTTATATAATTCAGATGCAAAGATAATTCAATGACTCATTGGGGTTTTCTGTCTTAAAACAGGTTTAAAAAAAATAGAATAGGAAATAAGTCAACAAAAATAAACAAATAAATAAAGGATTTATAAAATAAGAAAATAATAAGCTGGAATGTCTCCACTCGACTATCTCGCAAATTTGAATTGGATTAATTAACATATATTATATTTAAATTAAATTTAATTAATTATAAATTAAAATTAATAAATAATATTTATTAAACCAGCGTATGTTTGGCTCTTTGTTGATGGCGCGTGATTTTTCAATGTTAAAAAATTAATTTCGGTACTTTCAGCGATTCAATCAAGCTGAAATTCTATATATAGCAGTTTTATACAATTTTTAATCATGTGATAAACTATCATACATATATCTTTATTTTTACGGTCAAAAAAATCAAAACGTTGTAGGTAATGACCCTCTTCAGTGTGAGCTACAAAAATTCTCAAAAATTGATTGAAAACTATGAATTTTGAATAATGCCCATGTACCAAACTCAAACCGTTTTTGCGTAATCTTGGTTACATAGACACACAGAGACATTTTTCTCAACCTTAGTGAAAATGATTCAGGAACCTTCAAAACGTATAAAAACATCAAAATCTCGACCTCGAAAATTTTCGCGATCGCAATACTATCTCTGGCAAGATAGTAAAAAGACAATTTTAACCATCTATAATTTTTTTTAAACCGTCATTATCTTAATAATATTTAAATTTATCATATAGTATCCTAATAATTTTAAAACATAGAAAACATTAAAATTTAATTTAAACATTTAAATATTAAATTTCATAAAATCAACAAAAGTTCCAGATCGAGCCACTACCTGTGTAAGTGGGCGAGTCATTTATAGTTTAAGAAACTTATGCTTATTTACTTAATTTTTATATTTTAAAATCAATTTATTACAGTTTAAATTTTTAATTCGACTTTTGAATAGATAGCTTACCATTCATTGGTCGATAATCATGAGCTTGGGTAATAAGTACATAGGTAAATGAATATTCGTAATTGAAAATAGAAAGAAATGTTATTAAATAATTCGATTTGAATATTATTGAATTTCTTTTAATTGTTTTTATAATAAGATATAGTCAGATTTAAATGAATAGAAATATTTAAATTAAAAAAAAAATACATCTAATTTAATTATTTAGATCTGTATTAAATTCGATTTTTTTTTATTTATTTATACTTAAATATTTAGAAACGCTCTTTTTCATCATTTTTTTTTGCAATTCGAATGCAACAAATTGGGAAACTCCTCTGAAATAATTTCCTGGGTGATAGAAACTCTTGTTCCCATTGTCAGACCGGCCTTGAGACGTCAATGTAACAGATGATCAGATTCACAATGAAGTTGGAATTAGTCAATGTCGACCAATTGTATGCCAAAATTTCTATAGCAAAGATTAGAAGCCTTTTGAAGAAAAATCAATTTCAAATGCATTGGAAATTTTCCAAAATCTTTTTTGATATAAACCAGTAATTCTTTAAATTTCGTTTAAGCATGTTATTAAATCACAAAATAATTTAGAATATACTAAATATACTAGATGTTAGAACCAAATTATAAGCTTAATCCTTGGTATATATAAATATAAAACAATAGCTAATATAATTATATCTAAAATCTAAACTATTGTGTGAGCGCTTCAATATAATATATTTTTTAAATATTTTAATTAATAACAATATATTTATATATATATATAAATTAATAAATAATATATTATATTATATTATTATACGAAGGCAGGTCAAAAAGTCCGTGACTTTTTTAATTTCCAATCTTAAATTAAATGTTAACACTGATCCTGTCAACAGGTAAGTATCAGCTGACTCCTGTAGAAATCTGAACCAGCTGGGTCTTTTAGTTACTCTGCAAACTGCGTACTTTATGAAACACCTTTTACTTTACCTGACATTGCATCTATATTAATCCTTTACTCGAAAAGTTTTAAAAAAACGACAATCACTTCGTGGCACATAAACATATAAATTTTAGCCTATTCCACGAATAGCATAGATCAGAGGTTCTTAAACTGAGGTCCGCGGACCCCTGGGGGTCCGCGAAGCCTTTACTGCGGGTCCGCAAAGCCATCGTACAGGTGCACGAGAAAATGATGAGTCAGTTAAAACTTTATTTAATATAAAAGGAGCGATGGCATGGCTTTGTGAGAGGAAACAGAGATCAAATACCCAAATTCAACGAAATGTGCAAGAAAACTATTGCTACCGTTTCCATCTTCATATTTAGCTGAAATTTCTTTCTTCAATATTATAATTTCTAATAAAATGTGTTCTACAATATGCAAAAAAAATCGTTATTCACCAATCACTGTTAGAAATATTCATCATATATCCTTGTTCTTATGAGATCGTAAGCCAGAAATTAACTAATAAAATGACGTAAAGTACCTAAAGTTGGGATGGGGCCCGTCAAAAAAAGTGGGGGTTCGCGGAGTACATATGTTTAAGAACCTCTGGCATAGATTCTTTAACAAATATTCAAATAAATTCGCCTCAAATCTTTTTTAAATATTTGATAATTTAAAAAAAAATCTCTACCATCTTTAAGATTATAAACTCTAATATACTCGTAACAAACAAGAATGGTATGTTTTTTCGAAAAATATAATAAAATAAGTTATTTGATCAATCGATTCCTTTAATTTCTGTTTTTCTAAAAAAGTTCAAAAACAAATACCAGTGACGCACCTGGAGTGAATTGACATCTAACCATAAGATAATAAAAATCAGGAGAAGACGAAATATGAAAATTCTACTCTTCTTTAAATGATTAATTTTTTTACTTATTACTATCATCAAACTTTTTAGATATACGCAATAAACTTATATTTATTAAATTTTTATTAAATAATATTATATTTTATTTTTAAATCGTATTTCTAATATAAATATAAAAAAAAAATAATAATAATTATTTTTATTTAATTTTTTAGATAAATTTAAGTGATTTAGGCATGAATAAAGAATGAGGAACTTCTTGTTGTCCATCTAGTAACTTTAAATTAAATGTACGGATATGTAAATAGCTAATCACAGGCCGAGACGCGAATTAATTGCAGGTTAGGCTGGTGACCCTGGACAACAACACAATGGAACTTGTTGTGGTTGAATCTGTGTGAGGAATTAAGTCAAGAGACTGAAGAGGGAAGGCATGGCTTATGCTCAACTTGTAAACCGCTAGAATGCTAATCCATCTGATTGAGTGATATTCTGCTAGAGTAGGTAGAATGATGATAATGATGATGGTATTTGGACACGGTCGGCCGAAGTCCTCGGAGATCGAAAAAGCGTCGCTCGATGAAGAAACTCACGGTCTTCTCACTTCGACATTTTTTCCCACAATAATAGCAAATAAATAAATAAAAAAAAAAATTAATTACTGCGATAATAAAGCAGCCACAAGGTAGACAATCGCGTGCAGCCTGACTCAATTAATGCCATTTGTGACCCACTTTATGTCGCTTGATCTTGAATTTTACGGGGAGTGTTAATGCCAAACAATTAACTACCTTGCCCGGCAGTTCTCATTACCTCTGAATAATCCTTTAAATTTATATACAACCAATTAACAGAGTGAATGATTCAATTATTCAAAGAAAAATTGTAAATCTCTATTCTTTTTCAAACATTGTATAAATTAACAATTTTTTTTAAACTAATTTATGAGGTTGGTTTCGAAAAATAAATAAATCTTATATTTTCTTTTTCCAAGGGCGGATTCAATGTGATGGAATACAAAATCAAAAAGGAAATAGTATAAGCTCTTTTAATGTAATTATTGACAAAAAACAAATAACTATCTACTTCTAAAAAGAAGGAAGATATTTTTTTTTTCTCATATCTTTGATCTTAAGGTTAAACTTGTAATTATGTATAAAACTATTAATTACTAGAACATAAATTAACAAAAAACAAACTTAAAAATTTTAATTTTTTTTTTTATATCGTGAACGAATAAAATTTCCTCGGGTTCAAAGGATATTAACTAATATTACTAATCTATGTATATCTAAATGCAGTTTACTGTACTAATCAAATGCTTAATGTAGTTTTACTAATATTATTTGAAATTGATCAAAAACTGAATTTGTAGATTTATATATATATATGCTACTGGTATAATAAATTTTAATTTTAGTTTTGTCAAATTAATTTATAACATTTTTTTTTTATTTTAAGAAAAAATATTATGGTTTGGAAATTAACCAAGAAATTTAGTTTTTTCTAGACGTTTTGAGGTTTCTTAATTTGCTTGTAAATTAATAAATAATTTATTATTATACGAGGGCAAGAAAATAAGTCCATGACTTTTTTAATTTCCCGTCAACACTCTTCCTGTCAACATGCAACTATCAGCTGACTCCTGCCGAAATTTGAACTAGCTGGGTCTCTTTTAGTTTTTTTTTACCTCCATTAATAGCAGACTACCTCGTGATTTGAGAAGAAAATGGAAAAAGTGAATTTTCATGAAAATCCATGAATTGGGATGAAATCATCTCACAAACAAATATCTATTTTGATATCCTCGACAAATCTTATTTTTTGGAAAGGATAAAACATTGTAGAAACGTTCGACGAAGTGAATAGAGCTCAAAGGAGACTACGTTGAAAAATAAAATAATTTTTTATAAAAAAAATCTTGTGTTTAATTCAAAAAGTCACCGACTGATTGAACTTCCCTCGTAGAATTGTTGTGTTTCATAATTTTAAAAAATCCTACTATCATACTATGTCTAGTAATAAGAATAATAAATTATTTAACAGTTAACTCAAAAGAAAATATAGTTTATATATAAAAAAATTGAAAATAATGGAAAAGTTCATAAGACCTAACGATTTCTAATTTAAAATCAGGAAGAATGAAAGTAAGAAACTTTTTTTTTTATTAAAATATTAATATGATAATATTAAATTAATATAATATTAATCAAATAAATTAGACATCAAACATCCGTTAATAATAACTGATTATTAAAATTAAAAAAATAAATGAAAAAAAATATCAAAGAATCAATAACTAGATAATTTATAACATATTTATTATATTTCTTAAAATTTTTATATGAACTTGTTATCATTAAAACAAGGATAGGAATAAAAACTCAACCTTTCAAAGTTGCCATTTAATTTGTAGAATCCTCATTTTGGAGTTGGGAATATAAATCGTCTATTCAAGAATTCTAAGAATAAAAAAAAATCTGATTTTTTTTTCTCGAATATAATAAGACAAGAAAATACTTCTTGAATCATCAACCCATGATGATTTCATTTTATTCTCCCAGGCTCTATTTTAACCTTACATGATTCTTTTATTACCAAGTTCATAAATTTCTCTATCTCTTGAATTTTTCTAAGCCCTTTGATAGTCAGGTTTTTGGTACCAAACTTCATTCTTGACTTGATAACTCTTATCTCTTTTTTTCGTTTTCACAACATTAAAAATGAATAATAATAAATTTTTATAGAACATTATCAAAGATTCATCTTAAAAAAATGAATTTTTAAAAAGTCATGCAAATTTGATTTGTATATTAAATAATCATCCTTTTCATACAAAAATAATATAATATATATATATTTAGAGAGAGAGAGAGAGAGAAAGAGTACATATTTCATCTGAAATTAGCTGGAGTGTCTCCACTCGACTATCTTGCAATTTGAATTGGATTAAATAACATCATATATCATATTTAAATTAAATTTAATTAATTATAAATTATAAATTAAAATTAATAAATAATATTTATTAAACCAGCGCATGGTTGGCTCTTTGTTGATGGCACCATGTCACGTGTTGGCGCGTGAGATTTGCAGTGTTAAAAAATTAATTCTGGTACTTTCAGCGATTCAATCAAGCTGAAATTCTATATATAGCAGTTTTATACAATTATTAATCATGTGAAAAATTATCAAATATATATCTTTAATTTTACGGTCACTTTAGAAGAAAAAAAATCAAAACGTTGGAGGTAATGACCCTCTTCCGGTTGAGCTACATTTCTCAAAAGTTAATAGAAAACTACGAATTTTGAATAATGCCCATGTACCAAATTTCATGATTCTAGCTCCGACCGTTTTTGTCTACACACATACACACAGAGACATTTTTCTCAACCTTAGTGAAAATGATTCAGGAACCTTCAAAACGTAAAAAACATCAAAATCTCAACATTGAAAATTTTCGTGATCGCGATAGTAAAAAAATGATCACAAAATACTTAAAAGGTAAATATCTCCAATTAACTAATCCAGAATATTAAATTTTATTTTTGTTTATTATAATTTAACTCATTTTTGCATCGAATTTTAGGTTTCATTATGTACTTATTACACTTAGATAATGCAAAATGTTTAATTAATTAATACTTACATTATATTAAAGAATACTGAAATTAATATAAAAATTCATTTTTTTAGATAATCCCTTAAGTTGTTGGAAGGTCAAAAAAATCAATTTTTGGGTTACATTCAACTCAAAAGGAAAATTCATATAAAAAGAGAGCGAACTAAAAAGAAAATAGATTGACTCAATTAAGTTGAGTATATTCAGGGATTTAGAATCCAAAAAAAAGTAAAGAATGTGACATGAAAAAGGCTCTTGAAAAAGAATAATTGTCTTCTCTAAAAGCTAGTACTTACTAACAATTCTTACTTATCATTGATACTAACCCTATGAGTCAACAGAATTGTCTCGTTCTCTCGAGAAACCTTTATTTCAAATAAATCAGATCAAAATCAAAACTGGCTTAGGAAGGATAGTAAGTGAGTCTCAAAGTCTACAATACCTTAACACTATACTCAACTGTACAAATTATGTTTTATCAGGAAAAATTAAAATATTGGTAAATTGTAAAAAGATTAAAAATAATAAGTTGACCTGTGGCCAGGTCCGAACCGACCGACGGTTTGGGGTAAATTAATTTCCAGCTACAGAAACAATTTCAAATAATTTTAATATATCTATTAATGTAATAAAAAACAGATATGGATAGAACATAAATATTTTTAATTTTATATTATTTATAATATATATGTAAGACCAGGCTCTGACGTCATGAATGGCTGGATGACGTCATATAATTTTAAATTAAGAAAAAAACTAATAAAGATGATTTTTCTCGAGAATAAAACCAATACAAAATGCATGATTTGTGGAGATATGTAGAAAAATCTCCTCATGTTAAATTTGGTGTGAAAATAACCCTTCCCTTCCTATCGTCGATTGCTAATACTACCACTTCCGGTTTCCGGATTTGCACCAAAAGTTGATCAATTCATCATACTGATGCATTAAGTAAATATACCAAATTTCATCAAAATCCGTTGAGCCGTTCAGGCTGTACACATCTATACGGACGGACAGACGGACGGACGGACAGACATCATGCTAAAAATAGTTTTTTCTGTTAAGAAAATGCATGATTCGTGGAGATATGTAAAAATCTCCACATGTGAAATTTGGTGTGAAAACAATACCTCCCTTACTATCGTCGGTCGGTAAAAATTTGAAAAATTTTGACAACAAAAAAAGCTGAATAATTATTTTTGTTTGTAGAGAGTAATATAATATTTTTCTTAGTAGTATATAATAAATTTAAATTATTAAATTAATATATTATAATTAATTTTTAAAACAAATCAAAATAATAAAATAATAATAATTAATTGTCTTTTAAAAATTCAATATATTTTCTATGTTCTCATCTGATATGAGCAGCACCTGGATGTATGGCCTCTGGAGGATTTCTTAATATAGAATAAAAAAATAAAAAAAAAACAAACTTATAAAGTCTATAGTGAAAGAGAAAAAATATAGTAAAACTCCCTGTTATCTTAATGGTTTTGACTCGCTCTTTTTTAGATGGAAATGGAATGGGAAGGCTGCAAGAGCGAGATGAATTACTTTGATTTTTTTCAACTCAGAACCGTAAACAAAAGTAAATGATGCAAAAAAAAGAGGAATAAGTATAATTTTCAATTTCTGCTCTTGTGTAAATAAAACAAAAAGATTCCATTTTAAGTAATGACCATTAGAAAATGTATTAATTAAATAATTTACTTTTCAGAATTTAAAAATTTAATTAAGTAATTTATATTAGTGTGATCGCAATATTGAAGATATAAGCACCGCATTACTGATTTCTCAATTTTGATTTCAAATAGAAAACCTTTTATTTAAATGTGATGGGACTTTTATAAATTAATATTTTTGATTAATATAACCATATTTCTAAATTAATAAATACATTTGTATATATATAAACATAATAATAATTTCATACGATATATTAAAATATATTTTTTTTTTACTTATCAATTTAATTAAGTAGAATAGTTGAATTTAAATAGATAATCTCATAGAAATTTGTAATTTAGAATTTATTAACTTGATTTAAACTCAATAAAAAACTGTTTTTTTTTAGGTTAAGCATTTTGTTCAGTAGGGTTCTAGAAATTTCATATTTTTCACATAGGGGTGCCAAATTTTTTTCTATTTTTCTTGCTGACATTGCTGATTTAGAAAATGTAAAAGAAAATACGGCAAAAACTGTTGTTTTTATACATATATATACATACATATTTATTACCTTTTTTGGGATTAATCCTAGATAAATAAATTTCTTTTAGGACTTAATGCATTGTTTGATGTCATTTGAATAATTAGCTGGAGTGTCTCCACTCGACTATCTCGCAATTTGAATAGGATTAAATAACATAATATATTATATTTAAAATAAATTTAATTAATTATAAATTATAAAAAATAAATATTAAACCAGCGCATGTTTGGCTTTTTGTTGATCGCATCACGTCACGTGTTGGCGCGTGAGATTTGCAGTGTTAAAAAATTAATTCTGGTAATTTCAGCGAATCAATCAAGCTGAAATTCTATATATAGCAGTTTTATACAATTATTAATCATGTGAAAAATTATCAAACATATATCTTTATTTTTACGGTCACTTTAGGAAAAAAAATCAAAACGTTGTAGGTAATGACCCTCTTCCGGTTGAGCTACATTTCTCAAAAGTTGATAGAAAACTATGAATTTTGAATATGTCCATGTACCAAATTTCATCATTCTAGCTCAAACCGTTTTTGCGTAATCTTGCCTACATACATACACACACACACACACATACACACACACACACACACACACAGACATTTTTCTCAACCTTAGTGAAAATGATTCAGGAACCTTCAAAACGTATAAAAACATCAAAATCTCAACATCGAAAATTTTCGTGATCGCAATACTATCTCTTACGAGATAGTAAAAATAAATTAATATAAATGTAAGAATAAATCTAATAATAATTTAAAAGTAATAAGTTGACCTGTGGCCAGGTCCGAACCGACCGACGGTTTGAAATAAATTAATTTCCAGCTACAGAAACAATTTCAAATAATTTTAATATATCTATTAATGTAATAAAAAACAGATATGGATAGAACATAAATATTTTTAATTTTATTTTATTTATAATATATAGCTGAAGTAGCAGGCTGTGACGTCATGAAGGGCTGGGTGACGTCATATAATTTTAAATTAAGAAAAACATAATGAAGATGATTTTTCCCGAGGATAAAACCAATACATTCGTGGTGATATGTAAAAAAATCTCCTTATGTGAAATTTGGTGCGAAAATAACCCTTCCCTTCTTATCGTCGATCGTTAATACTACCACTTCCCGTTTCCGGATTTGCACCAAAAGTTGATCAATTCATCCCACTGATGCATTAAGTAAATATACCAAATTTCATCAAAATCCGTTAAGCCGTTCAGGCTGTACACATCTATACGGACGGACAGACGGACAGACATCATGCTAAAAATACTTTTTTCTGTTAAGAAAATGCATGATTCGTGGAGATATGTAAAAATCTCCACATGTGAAATTTGGTGTGAAAACAATACCTCCCTTACTATCGTCGGTCGGTAAAAAATACTTAATAGTAAAACGGTAAAAATCCGTTTTAATATTGTGCTTCACTTATTATTCTATTTTTGTATATATTTATTTTATATTAAAAATATTTAATGAGCATTTTTTCCATTATATTAAATCATCTGAACGATTTGGAGGAAAATTGAAAATTAGACATCTTTAAAATATTATAATTTTTATTATTTTTTTGTCCTCTCTTCAAAATTTTTATAAGTTAATTCTTGGTGTTTTATAATTAAATGATCTCAAACAGTATAGGTATCTACATAAACTATTATAGTTAAAAGCATATCCCCAGATCTTTCTCACAAGTCTAAAAATTCACATATACCAGACCGGTAGACTTAAAATTCAGAGAGCCACAACTTAAAAATTGAAAAAATTGAAAAATAATCAAAATGTTCAAAAGTTTTCAGGGATTGAGTGAATTGTAAAAGAGCCAGATAATCCTGTGCCAAGAGCCTCAGTCTGCCGACCACTGACCTATTCTATAAACAAGTGACTATTATTTTTTCTTATATTTAGATGGTATAAAAAATTGAATATATTATTCCATGTTTATATAAGGCAATCTTTTCTATGGAAGGATGAGATCAATTCGAAAATATCGCAATCTAAAAAGAATAGGTTATGAATCATTTAACGTTAATTATTTCAATCCTCCAATTATAATCATAATAAAGAATTAAAAGGATCCAAAAAAGTGCACTTTTGAAGGTTTAATAAATTCCAAGTAGAATACATTTAATTATATAATTAAAAAAAAATTCAAAATAATTATTTCATTTATTAGTATTATTATTTAGTTGAATCTCTACTTACATTTAAAATCAACGTATTGTTTGATATTAATCTTCAATCATTTATATATTATTATTTTTTGAATTTTCTTTTTTTTTTTTAGAAAGATGAGAATATATGAATAAATAATTATTTTGCGAAGAGAGGGAGAATTAATTTTATCTTGAAATTACAAGGCCATCATCCATGTTTATTTAGAATGTCAATCAAATTTCATTTTATCGAACTGGACTAAATATTTGTTGTTTTCCTAGTAATTAACCGAGATTAAAATCTTTCGAATAAACAAATATATCGTACATCAGACAACAGACATAAAATCTCCAGTTAATAATTCAAATATCTGTATCTAATTCCATCTAAATAAATAAAAAACATTTTATTTGATAAAACCAAAATATATACAAATGTCATAATTTATCATTATTGTACTTTTTAATATATCCGTTAAATAAATTTAAAAATATAATACTCTCTTCCCTTCTCACTGGTATATGATGTATGACAAAATAAATTTTAATCAAAATGAAATTAAATAAGTACAAATGGTAGGTGTTTTAAAAGATTTTATTTGGAGCTCAGCTATCCAGAAATATATATTTATTGTTTTTAAGATATTTTTATATATATATGATATTTACAAATAAGTCTTGAAAAATAACTTTTTCTTTGTTTGAATAAAGGAGTAACTTCTTCTGGTCTGATTAGTTTAGTTTCATAGTCAGTGGCGTACCTAGGGGGGTGCGGTGGGTGCGGTCCGCACCGGGCGGCACTTATCTTGGGGCGGCATTTTTTATATTTAGTTATAGTTGTAAAAAGCAACTTATTCATTTCATATTTGTTTTTTTTCTTCTTTGAATAATAAATGATTATTATGATTATTATAAGTTTACTATTTGATTTATATAAATTATAATTAACTATATGATTTCGAATATTATTCCTCGGTGTAAATAAATGCATTTTAGTGTAAATTTTGAATTCTAATTCCAAGAACAGGATAATAATTTTATTTTATTGTATTCATTAAAATTCGTTGAATTCGTAAACGCATCTTTACGATTTTGTTCAGCAATTTTTCCTAACTAAAATTTTTTGATATCAGTTTATTAATGTCATTTCTTTTGAAAAGTTTATATGATTACTTTGAAGTGATATACCAATATTTTTTTAAATCATCGATTTTTCTTTTGAAAAGCAGGGCCGGCGGAAAAAATATAAATATAAATTTTGAGAGCATTATACACGATTTTTTTAGTATGAAAGCTAGAAGAGTAAATATTATATTAATATGTTTACGAGTGCATACAAATATGTGTAAAAAAATTTACTCTGTGTATTAATTAATATTGATTAAATAACTTAATAATTTATTTATGTGCATTAATTTATAAATACCACTATTTGATTGACTTATAATAAAAAGGGCGGCAAACTGGAGATCGCCCCGGACGGCAAAAGTTCTAGGTTCGCCACTGTTCATAGTCGAGGTGAAAATTAATTCGGATGGTGCAAAGTTAACATTTAAAAGCATGTTATGAACAATGATCAGCTTAGAATGTTACCAGCTTAAGCAGCAGCAGGCTCGGTTAAAACTAAGGTTTTAAAAGCTAAAAATACTCTTTCCCACGATCACATTTCATCTCATGTCACCAACCTGAATTTGAAAACAACTAAAAAATATTTATAGTATCAAAATCAGTATTTATTTACAGAAATTTACAAATATTAAAGAATTAATTCTCATATATATAAATCTTTTGGAGGTGGTTTGGCCGAGAGTGTAGCGTGGCAACCTTCTACACAAGAAGTCGGCGTTCGATTCTAACCAAGAACGGATTTTTCTAATAAATTCAATTTAACACCAGCTGCCTCCGGCTCCAGGAACTGACAAGCCCTGGTTCTATACAACTCTGCACCAGCAGGACTACTTCAAAAACAAGCATCCATAAGCAACAATGGATCGTGATGAGAATAACTCCAGGTGGTACCAATCCACCCGTCACCTGGAAGATCCGAATCTTCCCGAGCAGACAAAAAGAAGAATAAAGTTATGAGAATAACACCGGATCTTCACGAGCACAAAAAAAAAATAAGTTGACCTGTGGCCAGGTCCGAACCGACCGACGGTTTGAAGTAAATTAATTTCTAGCTACAGAAACAATTTCAAATAATTTTAATATATCTATTAATGTAATAAAAAACAGATATGAATACATAAATAATAAATATAAACATTTTTAATTTTATTTTATTTATAATATATATGTAAGACCAGGCTGTGACGTCATGAATGGCTGGATGACGTCATATAATTTTAAATCAAGAAAAAACTAATAAATATGATTTTCCCGAGGATAAAACCAATACAAAGTGTATGATTCGTGGTGATATATAAAAAAATTCCTCATGTTAAATTTGGTGTGAAAATAACCCTTCCCTTCCTATCGTCGATCGCTAATACTACCACTTCCGGTTTCCGGATTTGCACCAAAAGTTGATCAATTCATCCCACTGATGCATTAAGTAAATATACCAAATTTCATCAAAATCGGTATACACAGGCTGTACACATCTATACGGACGGACGGACGGACGGACAGACGGACGGACGGACAGACATCATGCTAAAAATACTTTTTTCTGTTAAGAAAATGCATGATTCGTGGAGATATGTAAAAATCTCCACATGTGAAATTTGGTGTGAAAACAATACCTCCCTTACTATCGTCGGTCGGTAAAAAAAAAAGAAAAATGAAGTTGACACCTAACATTCATATATGGGCACAGTTAACATCAATACCCTTGTATAAGGGAGCTTTGCGTGATCCTAGATGGTCCAAATGCAAATAATAATAATAATAATAATAATAATAATATATATCTTTATGAAACAGGTACAGGAAAAAGTCGGGTATAGTCTGACGATCGAGTGCATACCAGAGCAGAACAAGAATTAAAGTGAGCTATTGTTGACGAAATTAGAAGTATGGATGTATAATAGTGGATAATCCAGCATAACGTACTTAATAAGAGAAAATAGATAAATAAAATATGTTTGGTATCTTTTGTTACCATTATCGATATCTATTTCAATAAAATTTCTTTCAGGCTACTATTTTGGATTAAATTGGTAAATTTTTATAAATCGAACTTTTTATGATTTAAAATATCAGCATCTATAACGTTTATTTAATTCCTTGAAATAATATTCTCGATTAGATTTAGGAATATGGAAGTTTGATTAAATAAATTTTGATTATTGGTACTTTTTATTTAAGCTTTCTGGAGTCTTTTTGTTTTGACATGTCTAATACATAAATAATAATAAAAAAAAAATTTAAAAACAAATTTCACTATTTTACTGTAATGTTATTAACTAAGTGTAAAGTAAATTTACATTAAATTAAATGTAAGTTATGTGATAATAAATAATAAATTTCTAGGTTATATTTGTGCAGTTCATGAAAGCACAACCTTAGTACTAATAAATATAATCAAAACCTAACTAGCCTATAAATGCTGCTTAATGACTTAAAATTTGAAAGTATGTTCAACATAATGTTTAAAAAACACGAAGTGAAAACTATTCAAAATTTTTAATAAACTTATTTTTGAGGGGTTATCTTTCTTCAATATCGATGAAAAAACGATGTGGAACAATGGAGTCAACAAAGGATTAACGTAGTTAACAAAATAATAATAATTAATAGTTACTCGTATATTTTTAATTATTCATTGAATAATTGATTTCTCATATAATTAAAATAGTTTTTACCTAAAAAAAAATTAAAATTAAATAACAATAAACCAATATTCATCTACTGTTATTAAATTCTATTTGTGCTAATTGCAATTAGTTACATCATAGAAATTTGTATATCTGCCAAATATATATACGTATACCTATAATTACAAAAGCATAATTGATGGTACATATACATGGTACAATCATTCATTCATATATATATATATATAACTATATACAATATTTTTTTCAATCATAATAAATTGAATAACTAAATATATTAGAATTATTTTTACGGACCGACGATAGTAAGGGAGGTATTGTTTTCACACCAAATTTCACATGTGGAGATTTTTACATATCTCCACGAATCATGCATTTTCTTAACAGAAAAAAGTATTTTTAGCATGATGTCTGTCCGTCCGTCCGTCTGTCCGTCCGTCCGTCCGTCCGTATAGATGTGTACAGCCTGAACGGCTCAACGGATTTTGATGAAATTTGGTATATTTACTTAATGCATCAGTGGGATGAATTGATCAACTTTTGGTGCAAATCCGGAAACCGGAAGTGGTAGTATTAGCGATCGACGATAGGAAGGGAAAGGTTATTTTCACACCAAATTTCACATGAGGAGATTTTTTACATATTACCACAAATCATGCACTTTGTATTGGTTTTATCCTCGAGAAAAATCATCTTTATTAGTTTTTTCTTAATTTATAATTATATGACGTCACCCAGCCATTCATGACGTCACAGCCTGGTCTTGCATATATATATATTACAAATAAAATAAAATTAAAAATATTTATGTTCTATTCATATCTGTTTTTTATTACATTAATAGATATATTAAAATTATTTGAAATTGTTTCTGTAGCTGGAAATTAATTTACTTCAAACCGTCGGTCGGTTCGGACCTGGCCACAGGTCAATTTATTTATATTTATTTTAAATTAGTACAAATTCTAATGAAAATCAATCAATAATAAACTAGGATCATCCATAAAAAAATAATTGTATCTTTGGAATTAGATATATTATTGAATTAATTTTATTTTTTCATTGAATCCATTGTATTATTTTGGTGTGAGAACAAGATGATAGATGATTGGACTTTAATTATATAATATATCCCTTTTTGAAATATATAATGGAATTTTTTTAATTAGCTATTCATAATTTCTCAATTTGAAACATTTAAAGAGAAAAATATTAGATTATTGTTTTCTATGTTTACCGGTATAAACAATATATATTTTATATGAACTAATATCACTTTTGATAAACATGAATATAACTTTCATATACCAATATATAAAGTGAATAGATCTTTATATATGAAAATATGTTATACACTTGTATTCGATTAGCAAATGCATAAGTGAAACTTAAATTGTAATTAAAATAAAAATAAAATCAATGTATGAATGGATGGACCTGTGTAAATGTATGTGAGTCTGAGAACATTCTAGAGCAGTGGTTCTAAAACTATCGTACATGTACCAGTAGAGGTACGAGGGGTGTTCAAAGTATTCTCGGTAACGGGGTAATTTAGCAGTGACGAAGGGATTTAAATTATTTCAGTTGGTAACGACACTCCCTGAGAACATAACCTCAAAATTTCATTTATTTATCATTAGTACTAATCTAATTATCGTTGGTGTAAGAAGACCAGAATGACTGATGCGACAATGTTGAGAAAAATGTTTTGAAGAAATAAAGCATACACCTTACAGCCCAGACCTTGCCCCCAGTGATTACTTCTTGTTCCCCAACCTAAAAAAAAGATCTTCGTGGAAAACGTTTTTCTGACGATGAAAAGCTGAAGATGGCAATTAACGCACATTTTGAGGACAAGGAGGAAAAATATTTTTTACAGGGAATTCAAAAGTTAGTTTCCCGAGCAAACAAGTGTATTGAGGTTATGGGGGACTACATTGAAAAATAAATTTTAGTTAGAAGTTTCTGCATTTTCCTTCATACCTATACCGAGAATACTTTGACACCCCTCGTATGTTATAACCTAACGGTGTTATCTACAGTACAGGTACTTTTAGTAACGATATCATTTTAGTGGTCCTTGTTTTAATTGAAGTTTCTGTGGTATCAATTTTATAAAATTTGAGAACTGCTGGTCAAGATTCAAGATCTAGAGCAAAAATTAAAATATTTAAAGATTTGTTTATATATAAAATTATTTATATAACCAAATAACGAAAAAATTTATTAAAATATTAATGTAATTAATAACAATAATAAAGATAAAATTGTACAAAAGTAGTTTCTGTGGAACCACAGAAAGTAAATTAAAGATTTTCTGTAATAAATTTAATATATAAAAAAAATTATTACAATATGTTTATATACTAAATAATTTGATATTGTAAATATAAATAGTGTGAAAAATATAGTAAAAAATAGTAGTTTATTTTAAAAATAAGATGCGCTAAGAAAACAAACTCTGTTTGTGTAAGCCACAACATAAATATGAAATAAAATTAATTTAATACTAAATTTTTTTTAATAAAAAGGCTTATTCTTGGTTATATGTGATAGCATCATATTTGTTATTGATTTTTCTTACCCTCAGGTTGAATTGAAAAAGTATTGATTAAATATTCATGATTTCAATATCTTAATATTATCCCCTTTTTGGTTACTCAGGTAAATTTTATTTAAATTAAATTTATTGATATTATTTCAGGAAATTAAAATAAAATGAATCATTAATATAAGCTCAAATTTACTAACATTCAATCAAATACTTTTGAAAACAAAAATATTTTTTATTACCTTATGGTTTAAAATTAATTATTTAAAGATTTTTTATTTATCTTCTTTTAATTCTTAAATTGAATTAATCAAACATAAATTAAAATATTGACAAATATAACCAATGATAGCTCACCTCTTATTGAAAAAAATATATAGAAAATTTATCTACAGAATCTCATTTAAGAAAAAATGATGATGTAGGTACATTATTGTGTTAGAGAAAAAGTCAGGTAAATATTGTAACAAATATCTAGCAAATATAGTTTTATATACTTATATTATTAGTAATCTTATTAATCTGTCCTAGCTTTCCTAGAGGACTGTTAGAACATTTTTGGGATATCTAATTTTTTTTTTCTGAACCTAATATATAATAATGTAATGAGTTTGACAATTTTTTTTCTCAATTATAAATACAGAAATTATGTTTGTGAATGAATTATGTATTATGATAGAATGAAGCGAAATATTTATAATCTTGAGTGGAGAATTAGATGAGGAGTTCAGAAGTATTTTATAAACTATAATATTAGTATAATGTATAATATATTACCTTATTAATTGTATATCAATAGAATACTATAAATATACTAATATACGAGGTGTGGCTATTAAATAACGAGACTGCTTACAAAAAATGCTTTAATTAAAAAAATTATGTTACAATCGAACTTTCCCCCTCAATATACTCCCCTCCAAGCCACACACCGCTTCATCCTTTTTTTCCACTGCTCAAAGCAGTGTTCGAAGTCGTTTTTGGTTAGGTCTTTCAGCCGTTTTTCTTTTCACCTCTTCCATGGACTCGAATCGTCTTCCCTTTAGTGCGGACTTTCGGAAACAGGTAGAAGTCGCAGGGTGCTAGATCAGGGGAGTAAGAAGGGTGTTCCAACACTGGAGTTGAAATGGAAACAGGACGGCCCGGACGGCCTGATCATCTTCGGTGCTCTCTCGACCCTCAGAAAATCTTTTGTTCCACTCAAAAACACGCACACGTGATAAAGAACTCTCACCGTAAGCCTCTTTTAATAATTTATAGCACTCGGTCGGGGTTGATACGTTGTTCGTGTTTTTCGTCACACATCATTTTCGGCGTAGGAACAAAAACACGTTTATTTTTAACCGCTACAGAAAAAAAACTACTTCACCGCCAGACATGTGTTCTCGTACTGGAATAGTAGACCCTTCCAGCTGTACAACGGTACATTAGGTTCCCGCCTACCCTCTTCTGGAGGCCGTCTGCGCGCGCAGTCTCGTTATTTAATAGCCACACCTCGTCTAGATACTATTTGTATATAAATGTAAATGAATATATACAATAATTGTCTATTAATATAGTATTCTATTAAATTCTTAGATGTGAAAATGTGATATGAGAGTTGTGTTTACTATAATACTTGAACATATTTCTTGAATTATGTATCTAAAAGAATTTTTTTGTCAAAATAAACATTGATGTGTATTCTGCAGTGAACTCAATATATTAATATATAAACCATCTATTATTTTTTTTATTTCAAATTCTTATAATCATTTAGATAATAATCATATATTTCGATGTTATGATTATAGCATGGGAATAATAAGGATATTTATATTTATTTTCAATGACAGGAAGATAAAGGTTTAAATGAAAATAAGAAAACCATAAAATCATTCAATATTTTTTATTCTATATCATATTTATTCGAAAATATACAATAAAAGGTTTATTTAAAAACAAATAAATATATAGTCAAAGCTGAAAATTGTAAGATATTTAATCAAATCGGTAATTTTGTTCTAAACTCAAAATAACTTCTTATAATTTTTTATAGTATAAATAAGGTAAACCCGAGGAATTTGACGCACAAGTTGGGATTTTGCCAAATCACAAACGCTAAAACCTATTATAACATGATTATTGATGTTAATTGTATCTAGGACTATAAAGTATTCAGAGCAAAAATTCCAGCTTTATACTTAAAATAAAAACTAGTTAAATTTACAAAAATAAAAACTTTTCGGAAATATTGCTTATGGGAAATTACAAGTAAAACAAAAATAAAAACAAAGTTGAAATGTTTAAATATTTAATTAGGTAAGTTTTGAGAACTAAAAAGAGTATATAACTTAAATAATATATTTACACAAGCCTGACTATAAATATTTCCCTCGTCTTACTAAATTGTTTAGGGGGTTCAATTTTTCAAGGTTATGCTAAGGTAAAACGCGTCTTTCGGTCGATCGCGAAGCGTTTTTTGGTCGATCATTGCCCTTAAATTTTTTCAATTTACCTCTAAAAAAAGCTCAGCCGTTTTCTTTGTCAAAAGAGCGAACAGACAGACAAAGAGACGGACGCCAAGTGAAGTTAAGAAAAACGTTATAATAATGGGATTTAAGATATTAAATGCTATATATATATATATATATATATATATTATTAATATTACTTTTGTTATATAAAAGTCATAACCATATATTTTATATATTCTGGTAGGTTTTATATATTGGTTATATTTTCAAATAAGATATAAATTAATTTTTTACTGGTCATTGGTCATGTGTAACTTTTTTCCGAGTTCTTTTATTCAGTAGTGTGTGTATACCTATAAATTTTTTTTTGGATTAGAATTTCCAATATCACTAATAGCGATTTTATTCTAATAAAAATTCAATCCGTATAAATATAAAATAAAAATAGAGATTACATTAATGTAAATAATATAAACTATGAGATAAAATTTGATCAAAATAAAATTATAAATTGCTTCCATTAAAATGTGATTAATATTTAATTATTTAAATAGAAAAATATTGCTAGTTGAAATAAAAACAATATCCAATTTTACTTAAAATCGATAGCTAGTGAATAATATTAATTTTTCAGGTTTTTTTTTCTTTCAATTTTCATAAGAATAAGCAAGTTATGAGTATATAATTCTTTCTTGATTGACGATCTCTAATTTCCTACTCTTATATCGTTTTACCATAATTCTTTATCCAAGGTTTTTAATTATTCCTTATTTTATAATCATGTGTTAAATGTACCAAAAATATATAAATAAAATTATATAGCACTTATTCCCATTTGTGCACTGTGTAATACTATTTATAAATCTAATTACGATTATATCTATGAATGAATGGAATTTGTGGTTGAATTATTTTATAAAGGAGGAATAATCTGAAATAAAATAGAAAATTTGAATTACAAGACGACATTTAAATAAAGAAATCAGATCCATATTTGAATCCATTAATTGTAAAAAAAATAAATAGAAAATAAATATTAGTACCATATTGATTAAAATAAAAATATTGTATCAATGTGTTTGTTTGCAATTCGTGTTTAGAACACATTGAAATAAATTTCTTTCTTTATTTATTTTAATATAAATTAATTAATGATAGATTGTATCTTCGATGTTTTTTTTTCCTTGGCATACAATATATGTATGATTTTATGTAAATCAAATTCATTGTTAATAATTCGCTTGTTTCGAAGGTCTTTGGACTCGGGGGAATTTTATATTTGATACTAGGAAACTATCAAAATGTTAATGATTTAAATAGTTAATAGTTAGTATTGGTTTACGAATTTAACAATAATAAATTTTATTTTAATTTTATTAGAATAAATTTTAACTAAACTAGATAATCAATTTACAGTACCAGAATTAATTTTTTAACACTGCAAATTTCAAGCGCCAACACGTGACGTGGTGCCATCCACAAAGAGCCAAACATGCGCTGGTTTAATAAATATTATTTATTAATTTTAATTTATAATTTAATTAATTTAATTTAAATTAATTTGTCCGGTCCGTCAAGCATACAATATCATTTTATTGGTATCCTAATATTTTTGCCGGTCACTTTAGTATTAAGTTACATATATATTATAATAATCGGTACAGCAATTAAACGATTTTTTGAAACCTTGAAAGAGACGTATATTTTATGAATTGTTCATTAAATATTATAGGTTTAATAATTTATTAAGTTGTTTTTTTGTCTGCGGCCCACCCCTTGATTAAAAAAGGTTGCTCACTCCTGATCTGGATCTTTCTACAATTTATTTAGTTTTGAGTTAATATATGCATATAGAAGAAAATATGTAGGATTAAATATGGAGCATGTAGGCAACCCACATAACTAATAACATATTAGGATTCTGTTCTACTTATAGTAGATTCCTGAATATAAATGACTTATTTTACTTTTGTTTGTTTTTTATTTCATTTTTGGTATACCAAAAATATTGTATAGTTTCATTCAAAAAAATAACTTTTTAATAATACATTTTCCATTAAAAAACAATTTATCTTGTCTATGGGCAAATAATAAAGAAATGTTATTTTTTGTAGATTTCAAAAATAATAATAAATCACATTTTTAAGGAAAAATAGACATTAATATATTACTAAGTCTTCATAATTACAATTTTTAGTACCCATAATATTTTAATTTATGATAATTTTCACTCTAAATTATTATTTTTTTTTTTAATAAAGAAAATAAATAAATAAAATATAATTTAATAAATTAGTTATTTTGGGGGTTTTGGAAAGATATAATATTAAACAAGTGCTTCAAATTAGAGTGCTGTGAAAATTATGAACTGTCATTAACTTAATAAATTTTCTTTTTTTTTTATGTGACATTTTGGTATATCTTATTTACTAAATATATAAATCACTAATTTGCTAATATGAAATAAGTATATATTTTAGTCAAGTAAAATATAAATGTATACAGTGTTAAAATTCATGTAAAACAAGTATTGTCTTGTCACACTTTTATCTAGATAAATATATTAACTATATATAATGTTTATCACGATGAACAAAATTGATGTTTCTGAATTTGCATGTCAACGTAACTGTATTATGAAGCAGTGAACGTCACCACACACCAAACTATTTCAATAAGCCCGAGCAAAACCCTCGTATAAATTTCCCCTGAGTATTCCAATTTTCAAAACCGATAATTTCAGCCCCATGTCAGTATTAATCGTCACGAATATTTTTGAAAAAAAAAAAATCGATACAAATTTATGCATTGTTTTTGGTTATAAATCAGATCAACTTGTTGAAAAGAAATATTGCCATTTTAAAAAAAAAAACAATTCAATTTATTTTTAATATAAAAAAAACTGGAGTGTCTCCATTCGACTATCTCGCAAATTTGAATTGGATTAAATAACATATATTAATCTAAATTAAATTAAATTATAAATTAAAATTAATAAATAATATTTATTACAACCAGCGCATGTTTGGCTCTTTGTGGATGGCACCCCGTCACGTGTTGGCGCGTGAGATTTGCAGTGTTAAAAAATTAATTCTGATACTTTCAGCGATTCAATCAAGCTGAAATTCTTTATTTAGCAGTTTTATACAATTATTAATCACGTGGAAAATTATCAAACATATATCTTTATTTTTACGGTCACTTTAGAAGAAAAAAAATCAAAACGTTGTAGGTAATGACCCTCTTCCGGTTAAGCTACATTTCTCAAAAGTTGATAGAAAACTATGCATTTTGAATAATTCCCATGTACCAAATTTCATCATTCTAGCTCAAACCGTTTTTGCATTGGTTACACACATACACACACAGAGAGAGACATTTTTCTCAACCTTAGTGAAAATGATTCAGGAACCTTCAAAACGTATAAAAACATCAAAATCTCAACATCGAAAATTTTCGTGATCGCAATACTAGACTCTTACGAGATAGTAAAAATATTGAAATCAACAAAAATAATAATATAGGTGTAGGTACAAATTAAAAAAAAAATTTGTTCTTAATAAAATATATAATAATATATTTTATAAATTATGAATATTAATTAATATTTAAAGCTAAAGAAAAGCCAAGCTATATCACTTTAGATTTTGAAATGGTTGGGAATGAGAGAGGAGTGCCAAATTTATGTCTATGTCAGAGGCAGCAGCAGCCCAGGCTGAATGGATTAAGTGTCATGTACATAATTCTCTACAATGAATATTGTGTATTTTTCAATTTCTTTCAACAATAATTACTGTTTAATCATCGAAATAAATAAAGTTCATAAAATAAATAGTTTTAAAGTAGAATCTTGATTGATGTTAAATTTACAAGTAAAATACTTCAATAGGATAAGGAACTAAATAAAGCACTTTTAACTAGAAGGATATTAACAAACTTCAAAAGAACTCTGTAATCTTTGGTAATCTGAGTAACTACTCATTTAAGATTAAAAGATTCACGAACACAGTACACTACATTAAAATAATTACTTCGGATTTTAACTTATTTCATGTTATACATAATAATATAATTATATAAATTTAATATTAGCTTTATATATATATATATATATATATATATATATATATATATATATATCTACTAAAGTTATATTTAATTCTTTTTAAATTAATATTCGAATAATTAATAAAGTAATTGTTTTTTTTTTAATATTTTACTATAAATTATTTTATATAAACAATTTAAATTATATTTTAATTATATTCTTATTATATAGTATTTAGGAAAAAATAATTAAATAATTATTATCTTATGAGAATATCTTTTTAAGTTTATCAAAGTAAAAGCGTTTAACGTATATAATCAGAGCCGTAACAAGAGTATTGAAAGCTTCCATTACTAAATATCAATAATCTGGATGTCTACTTGTCGCTATTTGATTTCATGTATATAACTATATATAATACGACAAAAAAAAATATACAAATATGAATAATAATATAGATTATTTTTCTAACTTACTATTAAAAATTTTACATTTTCAGAATAACGCTCATTTCTCAAATTTATATTTAATATTTTATTTTAAAAATTTTTATAATATACTTTCTGATCCTATAATTTTATATTTTATATATACGAGATGTTAAAAGTAGTTATTCTTCTTCAGATCAATGATTAAGCTTAAGATTTACGAGGGTGGTCTGAAAAGTTTCCGACTTGTTTTATTTTTCAAAATTCAAGATAGCTGAGATCTGTACGATGTCAGCTGAACGTGTGCGAAATATTTTGCAAAACCATTTGAATATGGAAAGCTGTGTGCAACGTGGGTGCCGCATTTCCTGACGTTAGACGAAAAATTGCTTCGAAAACCATTTCTAACGACAATTTGGCGATGTAGGCGTAATCCAAACGAATTTTTGCGTCGATTCATAACTGTTGATAGGACTTAAATTAAATTAAATCAAATTTAATTAATTAAATTAATTAGAACACCGTTATGAGAAATGTATCAATGTTGATGGAGATTATGTAGAAAAATATAGCAAAAAAAAAATTGAAAGACATCGTTTTTCTTGGTCAGGTCGGAAACTTTTCAGACCACCCTCGTATTGGAAAATATTGAAACGAGGACTATGAGACAAAGAAGAAATGACAATGAATTTTGAAACAATCCCTGTCTCCAATGAAAATACCTAATTATGATTAACCTACGTGATTTGAGGATGGTATAAAATAAAAGAAATGTTTGGGGTCAAAATTTTTGTCGAATAAGGGGTTCAGAAATTTGGGAATCATCAAGAATTGTTTCTAGTAATAAATGGTAAATAAATTTTATAGTTCCTTAAGAAATTAAAATTTTACATTTAAAATTAAAATACATAAATATTCTAGTTTATAATAAAAAACAGAATATCATATAATTTTAAGATTTTATCTGCTTTGATATTTTTGATCGATTTTAAGTTTAAAGACCATGGAGGATGGCCAAGTCACCAAATATTTCGGTATTCGGCGATGGTCAAAGAAACAAAAAAATCTTATCGTTGACAAGATCTTAAAGATAAAATTTAAAAATATTTCTAATTACATATTTATAATTCCGTGAAATGTTTATATTTGTAAATTCTATATATTTTTTATATTTTCTCATAGTATATTGTCAAATTGATTATGAAATATTATAGTCAATATTATCTGAAATTTTTTTTTATTGTTCCTAAAGTGCAAATTTAACTGTAAATTGTTTGATGTTTGTATTTAATTGTTAGAGTGAGTATATTGCTTTCAATCACCCTTTTTCTTTTGTTATTTTTGATAAAGCCAATTAATTCAATGAAAAAGAATCGTTCGAAAGGAAATAGAATCTTGACTTGTTTTGTTGCTTTTGTGAATGAACCTTTGTGCATTGATCAGAAAATTGAGATTCTCATCGTTAAATCTCTCTGATTCCGGGAAAGTACCCAAAACTAAGGCCGACCTTGGGCCAGGTTAAGACCACAAGGTCTTGGTTCATCCGGTAGGTGTTCGCGACGGCTACCCCGCCAACACCTTTGGCAGTTGGCCGTCCGCCTCCACCGACACCAGGCTGTCAGACTATTTCCTCTGTAACAGGGAGGTAATTAAGAGATGTCCGTGACTGTAACGTAGACTAGTATGGATCGTTGATTGCAGATTGGTTTTTGTGCTTTTTTTTAGTTATTTTGTAGAATAGTGAATTCAAGCGTACACCCAATTTTCTCTACCAAGGTATTGAGTACGATTTTTATTTATTTCTTCTAGAAAACATAAGAAAAGAGAATTAAAAAAGACAATTTAGAGAATTTTCTTACAAATAAGTTAAGAACAAATATTTTTATTTACAATTTATGAAAAATCTAATAAAGTAGATTTTTTTAAACAATAATTATTGAAGCTTTGGTGGTCGTTTTTATTTATAACGGAATTTTGTAAATTAAACCACATATTGATATTTGCTATTGTAAATTTATTCAAAAAATACAAAAATATACACAACGTTTCCATTGCAGAAGTTGGAATTTAATTTACAAAATTCCGTTAAATAAATATACCTAAAATTAATCAAATAGAAAAGGGGTTCATAGTATATAATTGTATTTATAAAACTTTGATTTATAAAACATTCCTAAAATAAAATTGATTATAAAAAAGTATTAGTTATTTTCTCTATTTTACAATCACAAAAAATTTATATGACATAATTTTTAATACAAAAATATTTATTTATGAATTTGTTAATATATGAAGTTGTCAAAATTATATACTTATTCTCATTCGTTATAGTTTGTTCAAAGTAAGGGTTGTTGAAATCTCTGAACTCTCTGACAGAAATTATTAAATTATTATTTATTTTCATAATAAAAAAAAAACGATCTATCAAAATATTTCTGTTATTTTTAAATTGAAATTGTAGATAATTATAAAAGTTCTTCCTTTTTGATGTAAATCACAAATAATCTTAAATATTGAAATGTTTATTTTATTAAATATATATATTTTACATTCTAATAAAACATATCGTATTCAATTTATGATTTTTATGATTTTTCTGAAATGAAAAAGGGAAAATTAGTATTTTTATTTTTTTATTTGTAAATTCTCCAAGATGCTAGTGGATTAAATTCAAAACTTCAATAGGATGAAACTAAGCTAAGTTGTCATCGAACGGACCATTAATCGAGAAATTCGTGAAAGAAACATAAGTTGTTTTTTTATTAAAGAATGAATGAAAATGTCATACTGAATTCTATTATTCTGATAAATGATTCCTTTGATGCTTTGTGTGATGATTCTTTGAAAATATTATTATTATTATTATTATTATTTCCAATTGATAAGAAAGAAAATAGGATTTAGCAAGCTTTTTTTTTATTATAATATTTTTTTCTTCTTTTTTGCTTTTTTTTAATAAATTAATTTTGAAAATATTAATACTAAAATTGATATTTTTTTTCAGAATGATTTGGCCTTTGTTAATACTTACTGGTGCAGTGGTGGTTGCTGCCAAAAAACATGTCGTTCTCATTGTAGCAGATGATCTGGTAAAATATATACAAATATATATGTAAATATAAATTAAAATGATTAAACCGTTCTAATTAATTGACTTATTGCAGGGTTGGAATGATGTGAGTTTCCACGGCACAAATCAAATTCGAACACCAAACATCGATGCGCTCGGATATACAGGCACTATTCTTAACTGGCATTATGCGGGGCCTTCAGGCACGGCAGCGCGAAGTGCTCTTCTCACCGGAAGATACGCGACCAAGCTCGGTTAAGTTTCTTATTTAATGATGAGTCAATAGGGAAATTTCCTTCGCTTTTACGCTTTTTATTTATTTATTTTTTTTTTTTAAATAAATAATCCATATCTTATAAACTTATATTAATATTAGCCAATTACTAAAAATAATTGTTTTTTCATTATATATGAAAAATATTCGTTATCAATTTTAATATCATTAATTTCAACAAAAAGTAATTAAGGAAATTGTTTATTTTTACCGACGATAGTTACGATTTGTTACATATCACCACGAAACATGAACTTTGTATTGGTTTTATCCTCGAGAAAAATCATCTTTATTAGTTTTTTCTTAATTTAAAATTATATGACGTCATCCTGCTATACATGACGTCACAGCTTGGTCTTACATATATATTATAATTAAAATAAAATTAAAAATATTTATTTTATATCCATATCTGTTTTTTATTACATTAATAGATATATTAAAATTATTTGAACTTGTTTCTGTAGCTGGAAATTAATTTACTTCAAAACGTCGGTCGGTTCGGACCTGGCCACAGATCAACTTATTTTATTTTTAACAAGAACCAAAAAAAAAAAAAATTAAAATATTGAATATTTTCATTCTGAGAGAATGTTCTTCTTTAAATTATATACAGAGTAATTAATAGTTTTTATTATAAAATAGCGGATATTTTTTTGTATTTTTTGTATTTTAGTCTCAATTTCTCAATTCTTCTACATATATACATGTACTAGACACACTAATGAACTATACAGACAATTCATTACACTAGATTGTTTAGATTTTATTCAAATAATCTGGAAGTAATTTAATCAGAAAATTTAAATACCCTTTCTACAGGAAACAATATGATACTAAATACGAAATTATTTGATTTTAAACTGATTATCATAGATTATAAATGATTTTAGGGTTGTTACAATAACTAACATTCAAGTATTATAAATCTTTAAGAGAATTTCAAAATATATAAGTAATTGTTTTTATGAATAAATATTGATGTTCATAAAATAAATAATTTTTATTAAAACATTTTTTTATTGTTTTATATCACGAGTAATTGGCCATGGTACTTAGTCATAGACAATTTAGTAATCCATTACTAATATTTTCAAATCAAATATAAATAAATTTGATTGTCATAATAAAAACATTAAATAGTAATTAGTGAATTTTTGAACATAAGAAAATGTAGTTTGAGAACAGTTACTAAATTCCTCGAAAATTCATCTGACTCCTCAGGGTCGTTTGCTGAAAATTACTATATAATAATTTTTTGTGAATTTTTACACATATTTGAGAATATTAAAATAAATATGTATAATTTCCCATGATTATGAAAATATTAATAAACCTATTAACTTACAAAAAATTTATTTGATATGAATATTCAAAAATTATTATTTTGTAATTATGTATTATGGAGATCATATATATAAAAATTATTGTAGATATCTATCTAGTGATTGAATTTTTTTTTTTGTAATATAATTCATATATATAAATTCATAAATGATTAAAATCTCAGAACATTGGTTATTTTCATTCAATCTTTGAAAAAAGAAAATTATATAAAATTTTAATTATCTCGCGTTATGCTGTCAATGAAGGACATTTGAAAAAATAATTTTAAACATGATTAAGATAAATTAAACATAAATGGATTCTTCTTAAAAAAAAATAATTTATTTTTCCTTCTGAACAGTTATTATTAAATATTTAAAAAAAAATAATTATTTACCTAGAATTATTTTAAAAGTAATTAAGAAATTTGTTTTAATATTTGGTTAATTGTGTTGATTGTTATATATTATTATAGTCTTGTTTATGATAATGTTTAGTTGCTTCTGGTGTCGGATTTGACAAGGGTTTCTGGTTGTAGGTATGCAAGGGCAATCCCTGGACAACGCTGATCCAGCTGGTCTACCCGAGGGACGGACCATGGCCGACTGGTTCCGGCAACTTGGATACAGCACCCACGCAGTTGGACGATGGGGACTAGGGTTCAGCCAATATCGATACGAGCCCATGTTAAGGGGTTTCGATTCACATCTCGGCTTCTATGGCAATCATATCAGTTATTATGATCATATCTGCGAGCTCAAGGTACAAAAAATTTAAATTCATCTTTTATAGAATTATTATTATAACAGGATGTTAGATTATTTTCTAATTGAATGTAAATATTCAATTTCATAATATTTCATTACGTTGACAAGATTATTTAATTAAGTAATTAAAAAAACATAAATAAATATCACCAAAAAAAATCTCGGGTAATATTCAAAATAATCGTATGATGATATAATTATATTCGTTTTTGATATGCCATTAAGATAATAAATTAAATTATTTAATATAAGATTTTTCTGGATTAACATTTAGAAAATAGTTTGAAACTCATTCTCAGCATTTATTATAAGGAAAAAAATAAATTATATATTATATAATATTTCTTTATTAATTTAGTTCATTTTAATATTGAAAAAAAAAATGTTTAAATTTTCAATATCTCTAGATTTGAAATTAAAATAATTTGTTTATACGAGGGTGGTCTGAAAAGTTTCCGACCTGACTAAGAAAAACGATGTTTTTCAATTTTTTTTTTGCTATATTTTTCAACATAATCTCCATCAACACTGATACATTTCTCATAACGGTGTTCTAATTAATTAATTAAATTTGATTTAATTTATTTTAAGTCTCATCAACACTTATGAATCGACGCAAAAACTCGTTTGGATTACGCATACAGCGCCAAATTGTCGTTAGAAATGGTTTTTCGAAGCAATTTTTGGTCTAACGTTAGGAAATGCCGCACCCACATTGCACACAGCTTTTCATATTCAAATGGTTTTGCAAAATATTTCGCACACGTTAAGCTGACATCGTACAGGTCTCAGCTATCTTGAATTTTGAAAGATAAAACAAACAAAAAATTGAAAAACATCGTTTTTCTTTGTCAGGTCGGAAACTTTTCAGTCCACCCTCGTACGGTAACATACTCCACTCTATATCATACATGATAATGTATTTTGATTGTTCATTTAAAGATTTAATTTAATGGTACACCAAAAATCGTACTGGTTAGGTAAAATGATCAATATTCCTCCTTCACCTCCAGAATAAAAAAATTTTAATTATATAAAATTTAAATAAAAAATATATATTCTTAAAGTATTAAAGTGTTATAAAGTAATTTCTAAGGGAAAATGAATTTGAAATTTCTCAAATTTTTCAAAATTTCCTGAATCACAAAATATATAAATATGAATATAATATTTGTTTGAATGTCTAAATTAATGTTAAAACAAAGTCATTCAATATTTAAATTTAACTTTTTGAAAATTAATCAAACTCATGTGATGATAATTTATATTTTATAATAATTTTAGATTTTTCCAAGTAAATTGTGTGTTATCATTTAAAATTAAAAATTGACTTTATTCAATTGTTAGTTTATAAATAAAGTATACATGTAAATACATATCTATTAGTTTAAAATTATTTATATTATCTTGTCGGTTTTTTTTTATTTTTTAAAATTTTCAAATTATTTTCTTAGTCAATCATTTATTTTTCCCATATATTAATATTCTATAAAAATTATATATTAAATTTAAAATCAAATTAAAATAAATAATATTTGATAATATAAAATCGTTTAAAGAAAAAATATTAATATTTCATAATAATTTTAGATTTATAATGAATATTTTAGTATAAAATTTATAAATTTAAATTTGGATAGTTGTAAATTATAATAATAATATGAATAAGATCAAACAGAGTGTCATTTTTCCTTTGCATGTTAAGAAGGGAAGTCTCTCGACAAGACAATCTATTATGCATGCTCAAAAGAGTTAAAGGGATGCACAAATTCTTAATCTATTCACCAAAAGTAGATAATTTTATTTAAAGTTGAAAGGAACTTTTAAATTTAGTCTGAGTTGTTTAATTACAAGAAGGCTTTGTTTTATTTGCTACCCTCAAATATGTTTTCTTCCCCTAGTGAATTTTTTCTGATTTTTTTTTTTAAGAAATTTATCTATATAAACATGTCTTGGATTTTATTATTCAGTCCTTTTAATATTAAAACATTTTTAATTACTCTGATAAATATTAATAATCATGTTTGGGGACATGGCGTTAATTCAGTAGTCATTAATAATTAATTATTTGAAAACCACATAGAAGCCTTATTAGAATAATAATTACGAGATATTATTCCAAAAATTATTTTTACTTAGAATTTTCAGGGAAACAGGAAATAAATTTTCTAATTAATGTTTTATTCATTATCTCATTATTTCATGCATTACATTTTAATAAATTCGATATTTTTATGATATAAGTATTATTATCTACAGTTAATAATATTTAGATTATAAACTAAATTATAACAATTTAAAGGGAAAAACAGTTTATAATGGAATTAATATGTTATGATGCTAATTTTAGAATATGTATATACCTACTTATATATAGTAAACATTACTTATTTATATTTAGTAATTAGATAAGATATTAATTATAATATAAAATTAAAAAAAAAAAAGTTTGCAGAATGTATTAAATGTAAATAATGTTTAATTGTAAAATCTGTAAAAATGTTTGTAATTATTTAATCATGAACCAATAAAGGCAATAATAATAATAATTAAGATATGTTCAGATGTAATATAATATATATATGAATAATATTTCATATCTTGTTTATTATGGATATTTCCAACGTATAAATCTTAATTTTACTGTAAAGTATCGATTATTAATTAAATATTATTTATTAATTAATTGTAAATATACGTTTTGTGTGTGGTGTGAGGATTTCATAATAATTACTTAAATTATGTAAGACACCATAACAACATACGTAATTATTTTTTTATTAATTTATTTGATAATTCTAATTAGCAATCTTTCTTGAGTATTAAAAATTAAATATATTTTAAATATGTTAAAAATTTTTGTAATCACTCGCGATCCCAATTTGATTTAAGACTCAGTTTAAGAAATTCTGATACGAATTGTAATTCAAAAACAACTTATTATTTTTTAAATTTAAATATAAAATTTATAATAATAATAATAATAGAAAATATAATAACAGAAAATCACAAGATTGACTTTTATCAAAACATTAGATTTTAATAAAATCTCTTTGATATTTGTGGTGTATTTTGCTGAGTAGGTATTTGATTTCAATAATTCACCAAAAGATTTAAAAGGACGTAAGAATGGGGGAAAAAAATAGTAGAAAGGCTATATGTGTAAAGATTTCTCACGAATGTATTGGTTTTTCTTTACTCTAGAAATAAAATAAAAGAAAGTAGGAAAAAAAAATTATTATATAAAAAAAAACCCTGAATTGACCTATAAATATAATAAATATCATATTTATTTTATTTCGTTTTATAAATAAATTGCATAATAAAATAAATTATCTACCATTTTTTTAAAATATTTAAGGGTAAAAATGTATTTTTTTATTTTTAGATTTTATTCCTTATTTTATTGTTTTTAGTACCCGAACAATAAGAAACTTGCAGGATATGATTTTCGAGAGAATGGTACTGCTCTATTAGGATTTAACTACGAGGGTCGTTACACTACCGATATCTTCACTGAACGAGCAATTAATATAATTCGTGCTCATAAATCAGTTTTAGCCAGGCCTATGTTTCTTTATGTTGCTTTCAATGCACCTCATTCTGGAAATGAAGGAAAATATTTAGAAGCACCTCAAAAATGGATTGATAAATACCGGCATATAATAGACCCTAACCGAAGAACTTACGCAGGTAAAGAATTTTGACTCAATTTAAATAACCTTAAAAAATATCAGTACTGTAGTTTTCATTGTCAATCTTTTTTCTGATATATTCTAATTTCAACCTTTTACATTAAAACGATCGGTCGATAAATTTCTTTAAGTTTTGAGGAAAATAAAAGAAGAAAAGTATTCAATAATGAATTTATAAAATTCACCAAGGAGCTTTCACAATATTTTATTACTTTGGGTCAAAGTGATGAATTTTGTATTTTTTACGAGACTATAAAAAATGACAAAAACTAGATAAAATAAAATGAAATAAAACTAAAAAAAAAAATACATTAGACTGGATTAAATTTAAGAAAGCTTTGTTTAAAAAAATTAATATACCAATTTGTTGATTTATGAGTATATAATTCCATAGTTTTGTCAGAATTTTTTCAGAGTATTAAAAATAAAAATAAGGATTTTTTATAAAAAAAATTTATCTTTTCATTGTACATGGTGGTGCAGAAAAACCTATCCGATTTCAAAACGTTATAAAATTAAAACCACTCAGCTTGTCAAAAAATTTATTTTATTAACATATCGCAAATTTTATGCCATTATTAAATTTAAGTTTTGAAAAGCACATCACTGAAATGTTGTCCTTGGGAGCGGATACACTGATTTAGGCGCTCGCGGTAGCTTTCCATGACTTTCACCGGGAAATGTTTCCAGGATCGCCTCATTTCTATGAGAGGTGATCTTGGCTGGCCGCCGCACTCACCGGATCTCACTCCATGTAACTTAAATTTAATAATTGCATAAAATTTGCAATATGTTAATAAAAGAAATCTTTTGACAAGCTGAGTGGTTTTAATTTTATAACGTTTTGAAATCGGATAGGTTTTTCTGCCCCACCCTGTATTTAGTACAAAATTTTACTTTTTTCAACTAAAACACACAAAATGTTCAAAAATAGCAATATCAAATTTTTGAAAAATAAATTTGTTATTTTTAAATTTATTATTAATTGAGAATTATTTATAAAAAAATAAGTTGACCTGTGACCAGGTCCGAACCGACCGACTGTTTGAAATAAATTAATTTCCAGCTACAGAAACAATTTCAAATAATTTTAATATATCTATTAATGTAATAAAAAACAGATATGGATATAACATAAATATTTTCAATTTTATTTTATTTATAATATATATGCAAGACCAGGCTGTGACGTCATGAATGGCTGGATGACGTCATATAATTTTAAATCAAGAAAAAACTAATAAATATGATTTTTCTCGAGGATAAAACCTATACAAAGTGCATGATTCGTGGTGATATATAAAAAAATCTCCTTTGCTGTGAAAATAACCCTTTCCTTCCTATCGTCGATCGCTAATACTACCACTTCCGGTTTCCGGAATTGCACCAAAAGTTGATCAATTCATCCCACTGATGCAGTAAGTAAATATTCCAAATTTCATCAAAATCGGTTGAGCCGTTCAGGCTGTACACATCTATACGGACGGACAGACGGACAGACGGACGGACAGACATCATGCTAAAAATACTTTTTTCTGTTTAGAAAATGCATGATTCGTGGAGATATGTAAAAATCTCCACATGTGAAATTTGGTGTGAAAACAATACCTCCCTTACTATCGTCGGTCGGTAAAAACAATTATTAAAATTTGATTATAATGTGATAAAAAAACTAATAATTAATCATTTTCTGTATTGAAAATTTGTCAAGAATTAAGTTTTTCTTGTATAGTTATATGTACCTGCATATACGTTCTGCTTTTAGGTCTTATTGTGCTAGGGTAGTGCCGAACTCTTGCAGTCCCACCTCAGACCTTAATATGCACCGATCCTCCTAGGATCCACGATCTTATCGATTGATTTAAAGGAGGAAATTTGTGTATTAAAGTAGTGGAATGGCGTGAAATCTCGCGATACTAAATTATAGATTTTATATCAATATTTACAAAAAAAAAATCTGTACTCATGTTTATAAGAATTTTCCGTTTTTATAAAAACCTATAAAATATAAAGAATATATTTAAAAAAAAAATTTTAAAAATTTTTAAAATTTATTTTATTATAACATTTGTATAATATTTTTGCCAAAAATCATTTAAAATACTTTTGGAATTTATCAATATTAATAATATGATTCTTTTCAATAAAAAAATCAGCTTAACTCTTAAGCTTTGTGCTTGGAATACTTAATAAAGATTTTCTTTTATTGTAGCGATGGTTTCGAAATTGGACGATGCGGTTGGTCAAATAGTCAATGCTCTTAGTGAAAATGGAATGTTGGACGAGACGATTATAGGCTTCCTCTCGGATAATGGAGCACCAACAATAGGCCAATTTCCTAACTGGGGATCTAATTGGCCCCTCAGAGGAGTAAGTAAACTGTCTCTTGTCTTAGATGTTGCAAGAGTAAATTTAATTTTCACTTCGAAGATAAGTTAAAAGTACCTATATAGAATAATTATTTCAATAAATAAAAAAACATTATTTTAAAAAGCAATCAATATTTGAACTTATTTAATTATATATAAGTATATTTATATATTTACTTAATTCCTCATTTAATCGATCCGTTTCTCTATTATGTTGATATATATATATATATATATAATTATTAAATTAATATTAAATATTAAATTTATTTACATTATAATTTCCTAACAATTAAAAAAAAATCTTTTGTAAAAATAAATTTCAAAAATTAAAAATCTATTTCTTAATTTAAAATTATTAATTTCATCTATTTTCGCCTTCCGAAGAAATAGAAGAAAAAATTAATTTTTTCTTTGTTGTGATTTTTATAAAATAATTAATAAATATAGATATAATATATATAAATAGAAGCTTCTTTATCCTATCAAAATCTTTAGTATATTTTAATTTGATCTTCTTTATGTCTATTTATAACGTTTTTCTTAACTTCACTTGGTGTCTGTCTTTTGTCTGTCTGTTCGCTCTTTTGACAAATTGAAATCGATTTTTCATCGACTTTTGAGATAGACTTTTTAAAATTTTTATAGATATTTCAATGGATCGCTAGAAGTTATAGAAGAAATATAATTGAATTATAATTTTTTAATTGTAATTAATTAGCGATTAATTACTTTTAGTAACTAACTCCTTGTGTATTGCTCCGATTAATTTTTTTTCAACGGATTTTTAAACATAAATATTGATTTCATGGCAGATTTTCATTTTGAACGTATTTAAAAATATTTCATAGGATTAAAATTAATGATGAATTCTTATTAATCAGTTGTATCGCCAATGAGGGGTTCCTGCCACTCAGATGGTATAGAGAAAATATCTTTTTTATTATACATCATATATGTCCCCGATAGAAAGGAAACAAAACAATAGAAAATAACCTTTTTTACTATCTCGTAAGACAGGGGTGGGCAACACGTCGACCGCGGTCGACCGGTCGATCGCAAAGGCTTTAAAAGTAGCCCGCGAAGCCAAAGTTGGAAAAGTTAAAAGGTAAAGGACATGATTTTTCCATGGGAGAGGGAAGGCAGAAAAAATCATGAGTTCACGTGAGGGCAGGAACGCCAATCCCCGAAATATAATTCTTTTCTACTGGGATTATAGAAAAGAATCTACCCGTTACCCAGGATATTATTTTTAAATTTATTAACAATTAATTTTACATTTCATGTAACTTATTCAATTTTTTTTTCTTATTGCTTCTTAGATAAAAACAATAAAATTATTTCCTTCCTTTTCAAGTAATTTTTATGTTATTTTAAGTTATTTATTTTTGAATATAAAATTTGAAAATAGAATAGAATAGCAGGGAAAATGTTTCAATGTTAAAATACAAAAAAGAAGGAATGATTGGGATAGAAAAGTTGGTTAAATCGATTTATTAATATAATTCGTATTAATTTATTTGTCGTATAATACGTAGTATAATTAATTTGTATATAATTTCAAAGGGGGGGGGGAAGGGGAAATAATAGAATTTATTTTGAAAATAAAGTCAAAGGCAGTTGAATCTCATCCATTGGGGGTAAGCAATGCAGCATTGCTATGCTGTCCCCTTCAAGGTCACCGAGAAGCAAAGCATTGGAGGTGGGGGCGAAATTTATTAAATATATATAAATATATCAGTAAAAAGTTAAAAATGTATATTTTATAAAATTAAATTTTTATTTTAATCTTTTCTAAAATTTATTAAACTTCATTTAAATTAATAGGAATAAATAAATTTACAATAAATTCTTGATTGAGGGATGATTTAGGTGGTGACGCCGGTCAACATCTTTGACTGGAAAAGGAATGGGAACTGATTGCGCTCGAAGCTGCTCACCAGCAGGCCAGGAGGGAGGGTGGGAGGGAGGTGAGAAGAGGTGGCAGAGGGGGGCAACATGGCGGCAAATGTTTTCAATCTGTCAAAATTCAATAATTAATATTTAATCAACGAAGCAACGTAAAATTATATAATAGTAGTGAAAATGAATCTACGTTTCATGATGAATCTATTCGTATAAGTTTTATCTGTTGTTATGAGGCAAGATTTTTGTTGAACTGTAAAAATAAACCGATATTAAAATTAATTAAAAATTTCCATTTAATGATACAAAAAATCAATTTTATTTAAAATCTGGCTAAAATTATGGTCAATGGATTGGTCTTGGTCACAATTTACAAGATTTAGTCAAAAATGTTAATAAAATGAAAAACTTTGATTTAATTGGTTTTTTCTAATTTTGCAAAGCGTTCTATAAATATGAGTTCCAAGTTTTATACTAATGTGAAGCGTTGGAGAGGTGGGTCCTCTCAGAGGCATATAAGACATGTCTCACTCGTGATTATAAGGGGTTTTGCTAGTCGAAGGGTTGACGTGATCTGGATATATTTGAATAAACCCCCCGAAGGGGGGTTTATTCAAATATATATAGGAGACGTCTCCTATAAAAGTGAAGATTTCAAATTTTTTTTCTTTTTAATGATCTATGCTAGGTATTCTCCTTCATCCAAATAAATTTGATTTTTTGAATAATCAGGGGTGGGGGGGGGGGAGTGAAAGTAAGGAAATGGATGGAAAGGAGTCAACGGGTAAAGGACATGATTCCTCCAGGTAGAAGAGGGATTTAGAAGAAATCATGAGCTCACGTGAGGGCAGGGATGCCAATCCCTGAAATAGTATTCTTTTCTACTGGGTTTTAGAAAAGAATCTACTCGCTACCCGGGATATTATTTTTAAATTTATTAAAAAATAATTTTAGATCATAATCATCCAATATGTTATTACATCTTTTATATACCATATATTTATATATTTTTCTTATCCCGATAATTTATATACTCTTTATCCAAGGGCTTCCCTTTCTCAAAACACCGTTTAGCCCTAGACTACTCTACTCTACCTCCCCCTCCTCTCATATCCATTCCAAAATGAAGTATTTATTTTAATCCAAGTTATAAATTTAAATGAAAAATAACAGCCCTTCCATTTACAATTTTTTTTTATTAATATTATTATAATAATTAAAACTAACATATCTTTCATATATCTAAGAACATATATAAGTATATTATTGATTTAACCTTTCTATATTTTAGTATTTGACTATATAATTAATAATATATAATTTTTTCCCATTTTTTAGCACTTTATTACAAACATATTATATATTTTAATTTTTTTATTCGTTGATCAAAAATAATATAAATATAAAATATATTTATTTATTACATAATAAATAGATTTTGGAATCTAATAAGCAAAGATAAATATCCAAATATTTGGACAATGGTTGCTCGTTTCAATTCCTTCTTTGGCTCCACATATTTATGTGAATCCGCATTTTCTTATATGAATGCGATCAAAACAAAACAGCGATCGCAAATAACGGATCTACATTTAGAGTCATGCTTAAGAATTGCTTTAAGTTCATAGGAGCCAAATTTTGAGAAACTTGCTGCTCTTATGCAATGCCAGGTTTCATCCAAATAAAAATTGTATGCTTAAAATTTGTTTTGTTCGTATTTATTTCTTAACATTGTATTTTTTAAAATTTTAATAAATATTGTTAGAATTCATAAAATACAAAATATATCGTCGGCTTAGATTGTAAACCTGCTAACTCATATTCAGCATATTTTGCACAACTTTCTTAAAACGCATAAATTTTTTGCTTGTCATGAGATTTCAATTAAATAGGTGCATAATAGCGGTGTTTCATAGCCAATGTAAGGTGTTTTTCGCTTTCTAATAGTGTGAAAATGTAATTTTTGACCAAAAGTGGAGGTTTGAAATTTAAATCGGCGATATAATGACTTCTTTAATTATCATCTAAAATTTTAAAATTATTTGCCCATATCCATAGTCGACCGCAGACTATATTTTATTCAAAAAGTAGCCCCTAAAAGCTAAAAGTTTGGCCACACCTGTCGTAAGAGATAGTATTGCGATCACGAAAATTTTTTTTGAGGGTTCCTGAATCATTTTCACTAAGGTTGAGAAAAATGTCTGTGTGTGTGTATATGTGTGTGTGTGTGTATGTATGTAACCAAGATTACGCAAAAACGCTTTGAGCTAGAATGATGAAATTTGGTACATGAGCATTATTCAAAATTCGTAGTTTTCTATCAACTTTTGAAAAATTTAGCTCAACCGGAAGAGGGTCATTACCTACAACGTTTTGAATTTTTTTCCTCTAAAGTGTCCGTAAAAATAAAGATATATGTTTGATAATTTTTCACATGATTAATAATTGTATAAAACTGCTATATATAGAATTTCACCTTGATTGAATCGCTAAAAGTACCAGAATTAATTTTTTAACACTGCAAATCTCACGCGCCAACACGTGACGTGATGCCATCAACAAAAAGCCAAACATGCGCTGGTTTAATATTTATTTTTTATAATTTATAATTAATTAAATTTATTTTAAATATAATATATTATGTTATTTAATCCTATTCAAATTGCGAGATAGTCGAGTGGAGACACTCCAGCTAATTTTATGAAGACAATATATAAATATTTATAAAATATACATTTATATATATATATTAATGTATATATATACATTTATAAAATCTCATATTAATAAAAATTATTTATAAATATAATATAATAATTATTATTCAATAATAGCATTTACTTAACATAAATGCATAAAATCAATTTTGGAAGATTAATATATTTTTTTGTTTTATTCAATTTGTAAATTTTCGTATAACTTCATCTTTTCTATTTTTCTTGTTATATTAAATAAATTTATCATATTAAAATTGCACTGAAAAGAATAAAATAATATAAATATAAAAAAATTTTATAAAATAACGTTCATATAAATAAATTAAACTAAATACACCCAACGTTTTTCGTTGAATATGAAGCAATTCATCCATAAACTTTGTCAGGCTTATAGAAAAATTATTTTATTCTATTTAGTCCATTGGAAAAACGTTATTTTATAAAAATTTTTTATATTTATATTATTAGTTGTGTTAGTCTTTATGAATGAATAGATATTTAGTTATTTTCAAATAAAACTAAAATTAACATATCATAGAAATACTTTGTATAATTGATCTTTGTGTTAAGTCATGTGATAGAGAAACACAAAGAGAACAATCCATTTTTACATATATTTATATAGCTATACATATATAGTTTGATATTGAGCTGAGTGGTGAGTATAGAGTAGATAAGAGGGACAGATATTATATCCAGAGTGACATTCTCCCCAACTTCACCTCCCACACGTCACTGGCAAGTATCTACTGAAAACTGATCAAATAACGAACATTATTGAACTTTTGGAATTGTATTTCAATTCTCAAATTCATTCATCAAGAAAAAAAATGAAATGGAATCGATGTAAATTTAAATTTATATAAATTAAATAAATTCGTGGCATAGCATAAATAAATAAACAAATACTAAATAATCATTATTTAAAAAAAATCGATTAGAATTTAAAAAAAAATTACATATATACACCATATAAATATTTTCGATCCCTCTAAATTAAATTTAAATTTTTTTTACAATTAAGTACTAGTATAATAAAATATAATATCAGGGGCGGCCACACTTGGTGATACTTAGAGCCATATTGAAAAATCAAAAATTTTTAAGAGCCAAATCGAAAATAAATTTTACTTTTTTTTTAGAGCCATATTTCAAAATCGAAAATGTTACCTTTTTTGTGTCATGATTTTAAATTTTTAATTGACTAATAAACTCGTACATGTGGCTCGCGAGCCACGGTTTGACCACCGTGTTAATATATTATTAATTTTCAAGCATGGTTTCGTGTTTTTCTCTATTTTTCTTTTTTCTCTGTGGGGCAAAAGCAAAATTAAAATTACTTAGTAACAGACATCAGATTCTGATAACCGTCCCTATTTCAAGCCAAGTCCATTCAATTTTTTTTCTTCTAATTCTTACAAATCTGGACTCATTCACATTCTTGATTTGAAATTTATTATAATACAGAGTACTAGAATAAGACTCAATATTTGTTTCATAATAATTACTTAAATTTTATATTATATGAATTTAAATAAAAATTATATTTGAACTGGTGATTATAATTTAGATTATAGATATAGATCAGCGGTCGGGGAACTTTTTTAATCATTACCCAAAAATATTTTTTGTGAGTTGATATTACCCCATGGTGAAGAGCAGTGGCGGATTAAGTTGATTGGGGGCCCCGGGCGGCAAAATTGAAATGGGCCCTCTGTCATTTACAATTATAATTGAAAGACAAATTTTGTTTATATTATAATTTAGGCTGTTTTATACTTACATATATAGTACTTATGTAAAAAATACATAATTTTTACTGTGGTCGCCGGGCCCAAAATTGATTATTTTTTTTTAAGTTAGTCAGGGTTCAAACACGATCTGTTGTTCAATAAAGATCTGTATCAAGAGAATAACTTGTTTTATTTAAACTCCGATTATCCATAAACTCAACAGTTTTTTTAAATTTTTTTTAAGGAAATATTTTTATTTAGGTTTCGGTGGGCCCCTCGGGCTGGTGGGCCCCGGACAACCGCCTGGTCCGCCCGGCGTTTAATCCGCCTCTGATGAAGAGCAAAAAATAAACGAAATCGCCTCTTTTTATCATCTTTCCTATTATAGCCCCCCATGATAATTTTGAAAAGAAAACAAAACTAAAAATTTAATTTGTAAAAATACTTACAGGTTTATAAAAAAGCACAAATTAAAAATATATACTTTTTACTCACAAAAGTTTCATTTTTACCCCCAAAAATTTCATTATTACCCCATTTGGAGTAATTTACCCCGGTTCCCCGACCGCTGATATAGATAGTGATTTTACTAAAAGTCATTCTTTATTTTTTGAAATAAGAAAATTCAAAGAAATATGAAAATAATAGATTAAATAAATATCATTATATGAAGAGTATATATATAAATATATAATATATTGCGAATAATAAAAAAAATAATAAATATATTGTATATACCTAGGTACATAAATAAAAATAACTTGTCTAATATCTTAGCATATTTGTATGATAAATAAATTGATATACTTGAATAATAATAATATTAATAAGATTTACGGTTAAGGTAAGATAATAAATTGGACTGCAAATTCCAGTTGAAGGACACTTTCTTAGAAGGAGGTGTTCGAACCGTGGGCATAATTTGGAGTCGTTCGTTAGCCAGACGTCCGTGGGTGTATCCATTCATTTTTCATGCTACTGACTGGCTACCTACCCTTTATGCGGCTGTGGGTATGTATTATTCCATCTCTAAACCTTTCTTTTGTCAGAAATAATAAAATAGATTATATATTTATACTACTAAAATTATTTTTTCCTATTTAATTCTTTTATTGAATTCCTTAAAAAAAAAAATTAGATGCTTATCCGGGACTATTGGGTGACATTGATGGTCGAGATCATTGGAACGTCATTGAACAACGTCTTTTTCATCCTCCCCGAATGGAAGTACTTTATGGGATTGATGATAAATTATTTTTAGCTGGTTATAGAATGAATCGATGGGTTTTTGTCTTTGGTAATTCGATTTTTGATATATTTTTCAAGAAATAATTGTTGGTTATCAATATTATAAACAAAAAAAAAATAAATAAAATAATAATAATAAATTCTAAATTTTTAGGAACTCTCTATAAAGGAGCTTTGGATAAACAATTTGGGAGCATGTGGATTTCAGAACCTCCTGCGCCGCCATATAATGTTTCTGCAGTCTTAATGTCGAAAGCGGGGAAAGTCATCCTTGCTTTACAAAGAAGAAATTATTTTACAGAAACAAGGCCTTATGATGTACTTAATACCCGTTCTCAGGTAATTCGAACTATCTATCTCTGTGGCTCTACGGAACTCGAAAGTCACGTCCCTTCCTTCATTGTCCATCCACCGCGTCCTTGATCTTTCAAGCGGACGTTTCCCAATCGTTCTCTTCACCAATATATTTTTCGCCATTCTTTCCTCTCCCATTCTAGCCACATGCCCTGCCTATCACAACCTTCTCGATTTTATAACCCTATGTCTAGAATTTTTATAAATATTAAATTAATATAATATTGATCAATATTTTATTCGTCATTACCTAGTTCAATTTGATCAGTCTTTGCATTATTTTTGTTCAGTATTAATTTTTAAAGATTTTTATATTTATTTCTTGAAACTGATTGCAAAAACACAAGTTTGACAAACCAAGACTCTTCTTCTTATTAAACCAAGATCAAGTTTCATGAAAATTTTAATTGATTTTAATTTATATATTGGAGATGCATAGAGGTCATGCAATTCCTCGTTATGCAGTCTCTGCCATTCCCCGGCGACCTCATCTTTCTTTGGCCCATAAATGCTACGAAGAATCCTATTCTCAAATACTCTAAATCTACTCTTGTCTCCTAAGGTCGTATTCTAAGCAAAATACATACTCAAGTATATATATTTATATACTATATTAATTTGTTATTACTATGTTATTTTTAAAAAAATTAAAAATGGGAAAGAAAGATACTTAAAGAAAGGTGGGAAATTATCATAATCAAAAGTTTAGAACTATAATCTTTTTTCCTTCTAGAAAACTAACAAATCACAAGTTAGCAACAGGTGGTTGATTCAATTTACCTAAATAATCGTTGTTATGCATAATATAATTATTTAATTACAATAGTATTTTATAGTTCAATTTAATAGTTATTTTTTTTAACTTACGGTCATTCAATTTTTTAAATTATATATTAACAAATATTAAATATTAAGTATTTAATTTATATTTCAATTAAAGAAAATAATCATTAACCAAGGTTCAAATTTGTTAACTTTTAAGATTTTATTTAAAAATATTCAAATAATTAAATAAGAAATTACTCTTGCATTGGTTTATTAAATTCATTATACAAAATTTTACATAAAAATACCTGTTATTATTAAATTTTATGATAATAAGTGTGGATTTTAATTAAAAAGTTTTAAACTCAGTTAATTCTCACCGAAAATGTCCAGGTTGTCATTTCTTTGGAAGATGTCAAGAAAGTAAAGTATAAATAAAAGTTAATCTCATATAGATTTAGATAAATACATATATATATATATATATATATGTAGACGTTTTTGTATTTTTTTTAATTTTTTTTTTTTATTATTAATTTCCAGGTGACTGTCCGTTGTAGTGGTCCGGGAGCTCCGTGTGATCCATCATCCGGATGTTTATACGATATCGAAAATGATCCGTGCCAAATGAACAACCTTGCCAGTCTATACCCAGGACAAGTGGCAGAATTAGCTGCGAAAATCAAATATGAGAGAGATCGAAGTGGACAGAGGAGAGGCGGGAGGTTGGACGTTGTCAGAGCGGATCCGTCACGATTTAACGGCACCTGGACTAACTGGCTTTGAAAAATCGACCCATCCATTTGGAATGGCCAATTATTTCCCATCGGATAAAGAACAAATGTTAAAATGATAAAAATAAAGATGAAATCCTCATTGGAGAAATTTAAGAAAAGATCAAACAAAATGAATCCTAATTCAATTTAATTATTACAATTTTAATATTTTTTTTTTAAACTCACTAAGTCAATTAACATAAATTAAAAAAAATATATATATATTCTTTAAAAAGAGGAATGTTTTTTTTCCTTTTTTAATATTAAATATATATATATTTTTTTTTTGTTTATTTTACCAATTATCACTAAATTAATTAATTTCTAAACATATAAATATTATATATTCATTCAACTCTCAAACTTTTTAAACCACCAGAATGTAACTTTGCTTTAATCTTTGAACATTAAAAATTAAAATAATATAAAATTGAAAATGTAGAAAAAAAAAAATTTAATTAAAAAATGAATATTTAGTTTTATATTAATAAATTATAAGATGGAAAATATTGAAAAATTAGTATAATTAAATTAAAAATTAAAAAACTACAAATTCATAAATAATCAAAATAATATGAAGAGGTCCTTATGCTTTTTTAATCAACCCAATTATTGTTATGCGGGACCCGCAGATTCGTTAATGTCACACCTCCGACAGAACAATTATATATTAATTTGAATTATTTTGATAAATAAAATGATATAAAATAAGTCTATATAATAGAATAATTAATTATACTTAAATTTAAACAAAACTATTAAATTTTATAATTAATCTATCTATTTATTCAGTATTTATTTTTATTTAGATTCCTTAATTTCAAATAAAGCTTAAGCTTTAATTTAGTATTTAAACACCTCAAGAACTACCAATACATTATTATTGTTTTAAAAGTAATTATAATAAATTTAATTTTATAGTAACTAAGACTTTATTATATTTGAAGTTTGACTCTTCTGTTCAAATATGAATATAAATATAAACACAATTATAATTATATAATTAATTTTAAGTACTTGAAAATAATTTTTTAAAACATGAATCATTCATTAAAATAATAAATTCAATTTTAAGAAATTTTTAGTATTTATTTATATTCTAAATAATTATGATTTGTGTATTTAGTTTAATATAAGGCAAACCTCACTTTGTACAAATTCATCTTATCATTCTCATTGCATGTCTGTAACAGAACAGATATTAATTCATTGTATGATAATAAAATTGCCCTTATCATATTCATGTTAATCTTGACTCATTAATAAATCCATTGAAAGATAAAATATCCAATTCTCCAATTCACCTTTAATCTTCTTCATTTTCTTTTCACTATTTTCTAAAGAAGGATTTAAAGATTAATTACAAACAGTTTCAAAATTATGAATAGGCTTTAGTGTTGGTTTCAAAAGGGTAATGGCCTGATTTCACAAATAACGATTTGAATAGAGAAGGATAAATATATATATATATTATAGATAATAGATATATTCTAGATAATCTTAGGTATATAAAGAAAGACAGGTAGATATATAGATAATACACAAAGAAAAGACTCCTAAAGAAATTATTGATTGAAATTGTAATATTTTTTTAAGGAAATCCAGAATTATCTAAATATTGGTTAAAAATTATTTTTACATACATAATAAAGTTTTAAATTAATTAAATAACGACCCAAAATGATTCTACAAAACTGTTTGACCTTATGAAATATATAGGCGAATGGATATGCAAATTGGATATTCTGCAAATAGAAGGGTAATATATTTATGTCTATTTGAAATATTATCACACAATTTTTGCATATAGAGTTCAATAAAGTATAAAAATAGGGAAATAAAACAGAGAGATAAATTAATCTTGAATAGATGAGCCTTATTTAACTTAATAGAAAATGTAAAAAAAATATGGAAAATTGTAAACCCCTTTCCATTCTTTAAATGAATGAATAACTATGTAAAATAATTAAAATAAGAAATTTCTAAAATTTGATTGTCTGTTCTAACAAAAATATTGTAAAAACTAATTCAAATGTTATCCGAGTTGCCTTGCTTTCCTATCACTTCTTAAAAGCTTGAATATTTGAATTTACGAGGGTGGTCTGAAAAGTTACCGGCCTGACCAAGAAAAACGATGTTTTTCAATTTTTTTTTTGTTTTATTTTTCAAAATTCAAGATAATTGAGACCAGTACGATGTCAGCTGAACGTGTGCGAAATATTTTGCAAAACCATTTGAATATGGAAAGCTGTGTGCAACGTGGGTGCCGCATTTCCTAATGTTAGACCAAAAATTGCTTCGAAAACCATTTCTAACGACAATTTGGCGCTGTAGGCGTAATCCAAACGAATTTTTGCGTCGATTCATAACTGTTGATGGGACTTAAATTAAATTAAATCAAATTTAATTAATTAATTAGAACACCGTTATGAGAAATGTATCAGTGTTGATGGAGATTATGTTGAAAAATATAGCAAAAAAAAATTTAAAAAAATCGATTTTCTTGGTCAGGTCGGCAACTTTTCATCCCACCCTCGTAAATGTAATTAAAATAATTCAGTAATTTTAATTATAGATGTAGGCGAGTCAGGTGTATTCGGGTACTGGAAATGTAAAACAGCTTAACATTTGTTTTAACAAATAAATTTATTGCTGTAATAACTCTCGACAACTCATAATAATATTTATTTAACAGGTAAGAGGTAGGAATATGTAATAAGAATAAGAAAGGAGAGGAGTGAAAAAGACATAATTTAGAAAATTAAATCAATGACAAATCAGGACGTTTAATAATTTTTATTTAAATTATGTTGTATGGAGTTAGCGCTTAAATTGAATTTAAAAATATATTTAATTTTCCCCATAATTTTTTCAATTTAAATTTACAAACTAAATATATTTATAAAATATAATTTTTTTTTATTGAATGCTTTGATTTTGTGTTATCTTTATCTCTTCCTCCCATCATGGACTGCTTTGTATAAGATCCGTAAACTTTCTTTGAATAAACTTTTCGTAACTAAAAAAGAAATTAGTAAATTTTCTATTTATATGTTCTATAGAGGAGAATAAGATAAGGATATTGGGAAAGGGAAATACTTATATTCTATTTTTATTTTCTCTTAGAATATAAAATAATTTATTTTAAATTCATTAAAACTAAAATATAATTAACGATCTTTAAAATAATTTATTGATTCTTAATTACAAAAATGAGTTTTATAAATTAATGGATTAAAAAAGTTATGATGTAGGTATATAGATGAGAAACGTGACTAGAATGGGCGAAGAAAGACAAACGAGTAACTTGTTTATGAGGAGACCAATTGAGAAGGGCTTAGTGGGCAGACAATATAAAAAGAGAGTGAGTTGAAAAAGAATAAGAGAAGGCGGTTTGAAAATGAGATGGTTGGATGGATTGTGGTTGCTGTGGTTTAAAACTTTCGAATTCATTAAAATCGCAGCGATAAATAAATAGATTATATTTTTAAATGTTTTTTTAAATTTAATAAAAAACAAAATAAAATTATTTTCTTTAAGAATTAAATTTAAGATTTCAAATATTTGTTATAGAAATTTTAGTAGTATATTTTATGATCTAAGAATCTAACAAACAGGAACAAAAGTACTTCTATTCATTGATGTAAGAGATTATTAGACTTATGGGTCGAAAGAACATCAAAGGATTGAAATAGACTGCAAAGTCTGAAAGAAGTTAAGGATCAATTAGAGCTCTAATGGCATTGAAGAATAAGATCTTAATCGGTTTGAATTACTAAAAGACCTTTTCAATGAAATGAAGAGTCAATTCAGAGCAATCATGAAGGATGGTTTTATGTTTATTATTTTCATATGCTTATATGAAAATATATCTACATCTATATCTATAAATATAGATATAGATATAGACATAGATATAGAAATAAAAGAAATGTAATTCGACCTAAAGAATCAAGATGGATTCCATAGAAATTACGTTTTAAGGATTCTTTAACTTAAAAAGAACAATTGACTGCGAGTGGTGAATAGAAAAAATAATTGCAATTATATATCTAAGAAATAAATTTTTCATTGAAAATAATAATCGGAAATGTGCCTTATCTTCAATTAAACTTAGAAAGAAATATTATGGATAATAATAGTAATATATATATAATGGGTGGTCGAAAAAGTGAAAATAATGAAGAAATTCGCTATATTTTGAAATTTTTGTATAAAAAAAGGGAAGAATGCCACGCAAGCCGCCAGTGAAATTTGTGAAGTTCACGGAGACGATGCTATATCAGTTCGTGTAGCACAATAATGGTGCAAAGATGCACCTTATTCTGGTCGACCTATCGTTGAAAAAGACGATGAAATTATGGAAAAGATTGACAAGGACCGTTACATAAGCAGCCATGACATTGCCAAGGAACTAAACATACATCATCAAACGGTTTTGAACCATTTAAAAAAGGCCGGCTACAAAAAGAAGCTTGATGTGTGGATACCACATGATTAGAAATACGAAAAGACTTTTTTGACTACCCTATATATATAATATTATATATATTAGGTTGGCAACTAAGACATTGCCGTTTTTTTTAAGAAAATCAAAGACAATTTTTTCATGGAACTAAATAACTTTATTCTGTAATGTATTGCCCATTTTGATCAATGACCTTTTGTCATCTTTCAGGCAGCATTTCGATTATTGCTTTGATTAGGTCGTCATCAACTTTAACTGGACGACCAGAGTGTTTTTCATCTTTGAGTGAAAAATCCCCAGAACGAAATTTGGCAAACAAATTTTGACACTGCCGTTCCTTTGAGGTTTCGTCGCCATAAACAATATATAACTTTTTATGAGCTTGCGATGCGTTTTTCCCTTTGCGGAAATAAAAAAGCAAAATATGACGAAAATGTTCCTTTTGATCTTTCATTTTTCAACGAACGTCAAACGAAAACTACGGAACCGATCCAAAAACTTTTTTTACTGATTGACAGCTGAATTGCCAACTATCAAATACCAAAATGTGTTTTACATTTGGACTACGTCGGTAAACCTAAAAATTCAACTGAAGTCATCTATGAATGAAATCGGCAATGACTTAGTTGCCAACCCAATATATATATATATATATATATATATATACGTACATTCTTTATTCTATATAGAAAGGATGAGATTATAAGAGGATGGAAGAGATTATATATCGAGAAATACTTCAAATTGGCCTCTAATTGGTGAGAAAAGACAAACGAGAATTTTATAATATTCTTAAGAGAGACTTTAATAATAACAAAAATATCTTTAATGTATCAAAAGAAGCTCGGAATGTATTATGACGAACATTGTTTTATCGATCTTTTTTTATTCAACTTATAAATATGAGTAAGTAAGTAAATAGAATTTAAATATTTTAATATTATTTTATCTTGTGAATTGTAAGAAATAATCAGATTATGTTTTTAATTTACAGTATTTTAACATTAAAAGATAACACACTTTGTAATTTATATGGCCCTTAAAGTTCACAAATAAAAAAATTCTACCTAATTTAACGTTCAATCTTTAGGAGATACAATTTTTCTGTATTTAATTCTATCAAAAATTAAATGACTCTATAAATCACACTGAAAATTAAACATTATTACTTTATTTAAATGGCTATAAGATGTTTATGGTGTTGGGAACTGCCAATAAATGGTAGGCCCCAGGAAAAACCATCAAAACAAAAATAAAGCGAGTTTCTCAAAATATCATTACTTTTTCCGAAATAAACGAAATAAAAATAAAGATTTATTGATTTAAATTTATTACAAGATGGAAAATAATATTAAAATCAAGACAATTATAAAATATGGTACAGTGGTATAGTGCACCTTTTAACAATAAATCTAAAATTTGGGCTCTTTTATTAAAAAAAAAAAAATTATATTATTTTTATCAGATTTATATAAAGAAGTTTATTTAAAAAGATTATATGAAGAAATTCAAAATTTAATTAAAATTGATTAAAGATTGAAGAATTATTATAAAAAAAAAAAAATTGTTTAACTCTCTTCAAACTTTTGATAGGGATTATAGAAATTTGAATCATCAGAAAAGGATCTCTATCGCCGATATCACTCAACTAATCCAATCAATCAATAGATTTGCAAATCATCTATTTGTGAACATTTATTCAACGATGATCGGCTCTGCCCAAGGCAAACCGAATTAGGCAGACGCCTATTGAATGTATCCATTAATATACCACATATACAAATAGAAAGTAATTTTACACTGTCAATATGTTCAATTAAATACTAAATAATGAGAATTTCAATATTTTCGGGAGTTAAGTAATATTTTTGATATTAATTATAAGCATTTGAAGTTAAACAATTTTTATTTGAAAAGAAATAAATTTTAAAATAATTTTCATGAGGGATATTTTATATTGATTAACTAATTAGTCATAAATAAATAAATGTTTCTAAGTCCCTCTTTTTTCCATGAATAATATTAACTGACATAAATGAAATAAAACAATAAATAAATAAATACATTGTATTTATTTATGTTCATTAATTATTTGAAACAGTTCAAATTTTTTAGTATATATACAGGGTCCGCCATGTAACATTTTTTTTTAAATGCAATAAAACAAAAAGGGTTGGATGAATTTTCAAATTTATTTTTTCATAGTGAAGTATAGACCTTCCGATTATTTATGAAATACTATTTCATTCCATATGGGACAGCATGGCTGAGTGGGTAGAGTACTAGACTTCTACACAGGAAGCCTGAGTTCGAATCCCAGCATAGAACTCAAGATTATATATTTATTTAATTTAATTAATTAATAAATTAATAAATATAAAAATCTAATTCAATTTAACATCGGCTGCCCCACCGAAGAAGGCAAGGGGAAACCACTTCGGTCAAATTTTCCCATGAACACCCTATGACTCCTGTGGAGTTATTAGGGCCACGACACTTCCGCTAGGAAGTTATCGACAACGAAGAAGATTTCATTCCAATGGCTGCCTCGGCTGGCCTTGCAGTACGCCATACGGTCGGTCCAATTTTTTAGTATATTTGTGATAGTATATGGCTCTATTTTAGCTATGGCTGCACGAATGTTGTCCTTCAAAGCTTGAATTGTCTCTGGTTTGTCTGCATAACATTTATCTTTGACGGCTCCACATAAATAATAGTCTAACGGTGTCAAATCGCAGCTCCGAGGCGGCCAAACGACATCTGAATATATTTCTGCTGATAATTCGGTCTCCGAAGAAAGTGCGCAAAAGATCGATTGTAAGTTTAGCTGTGTGACACCGAGCGCCGTCTTATTGGAACCAAATGTTCAAGTCTTTCTCTCCAAGTTTCGGGAACAACCAATCAGAAATCATAGCGCGATAGCGGTCGTCATTAACCGTAACGGCGGTTCCTGGCTCATTTTCAAAGAAAAATGGCCCAAAAATGCCGCCAGACCAAAATCCGCACCAAACCGTCACTCTCTGAGGATGCATTGTCTTCTCCATGATAACGTGTGAGTTTTCCGTCCCCCAGATGGGCAATTTTGTTTGTTGTCGTATCCGCCAATATGGAAATGCACCTCATCCGAAAAGATGATTTTTTGACCAAAATCGGCGTCTCCTTCAATGGCGTACTGCAAGGCTAGCTGAGGCAGCCATTTGAATGAAATAGTATTTCATAAATAATCGGAAGGTCTATACTTCACTATGAAAAAATAAATTTGAAAATTCATCCAACCCTTTTTGTTTTATTGCATTTAAAAAAAAATGTTACATGGCGGACCCTGTATAAATATATTTATCTCTATATTATTTCATCTATTTTCATTCTAAATCATATAAGTATAAAATAAAATTTAATTTGTAAACTATTAGTAGTAAATTAATCAATTCCATGTGAATTCTAATCACGTCATCTATTTAATTCAAATTGGGGTGTTAGACGTTATTTTTGGAATTTCTGGATAATTAGTATAATGATGTTCAAAATATTCACTCAATCTAATTACAATAGATTGATCTTTGAGTTTGAAATAACAATAGTATGTCTGTATGTGAATGTTGTTAGTAATAACAGTATGTTGACTAAAATTGTTAGTTTACTGTGGAATTTCTTTGTAGTATAAACAACACCTTCAAGATATCTCGGCCTTTAGCGTTAGAAGAATGTGTTTGCTTGAATGTTTTACAGATCAGTTACCAAAATTCCTTGAATCCTGAAATGGAATGAAATTAAATATTATTTGTACATTATTAAAAAACCAAACAAATAGAATTCTTTGAAATTTATTTGAAATATCTTTATTATATAACAATAAATCAATTAAATTGATGTTATGTTTATAAAATCTAATTAATAAAATAATAATAATAATAATAATAATAATAATAAATGGAGGAAATTAAAAAAGAGAGAATAGAGTAAGAGAGAAAGAAAGCATTACTAGAATTAATTGACATTGTTATTAATATCGATATTATTATTTGTGCATTTGTTAGTGTCATTTATTTGACATTCTAAAAATACATAAGTACTTACTATAATAACAATTTTCATATTTTTATTAAAGATATTCCTTCTTTTATTTAATTTTAATTTTTTTTTTCAAATCATCAAAAAAATAATATTTTATTTATTAGAATGAGTAAAAATATTCTTAATATTATATATATATATATTGTATGATGTATTATTATATTATTATTTTTTTTTTTTATAATTCTATATTTATTTTAGATTAACCATTCATCAAAGGTAAGGCTCTCTGTAAATTAAATATGATACTGTAAGGTGAATGAGGCATTCAATTTACCTGTAAAACCCGAACTCGCGTAATCCTTATTTTTAAGAGTTTAATAATTTAATGAGTATTTGCTACTCATAAAAATAGTTACTAAAAAAGCCAAATAGTGAAGGGTTGTGAGAATTGTTTAAATTCTAATTTAATAATAAGGATGCATGAAAAGGAGGAGTGGATGGGTGTAGGAAGCAAATGTTCACGGATAAAGAAGGAATTAAGGTGTTGGAGAATAATGGAAAGGAAAGGAAAGGGAAGAAATTGAAAGAGGAAATTACAGAAAGGGAAACTCACGTATGATGACGTAGTATTAAAATTTCGGTTAAAATATTAAATTACAAATTAATTAATTTTTTTTAACCCTGAATAGACGGAATAAAATGGCAAAAATTATTAATCATATTTATTTTTCTTAATTTATTTTTATTTTTAAGTTTATATGTTTATTCATTTAAATGTTATTTACAAGCCATAAAAATCTTGTAAAATAATTTTTGTTGTGTTTTTTTTTTTATTTTTTTTTATTAATAAAAATAGATTAATGAATTAATTATTTTATAAATATTATCGTCTAATATTTTTTAAAAAGAAAATTGCATATTATTTTTACATTTTATTCTATTCGGATTAAAAATAATTTTACAAGAATTGTCATGATTAATTTATGAGATTTAAAAAATCTATATCTGATACTATATATAATATATATATATATATATATATACATATAATTGAAAAAGCGAATTTCTAAGATATTACATTTCTTTTTAATAATACTACTATTTAGTTTAATGCTATTGAATAAATAAACTAGATTTATTTTTTTAAAAAAAAGTAAATTATTAAATTAAATTAAATAAATAAAAAAGTACATCAATACCTGAGGAACTGTCATTTTTAATCCGTCCAGTGATTTTTTTAAATACAAGTATTTATTCATTAGATTATTATTTGTTATATACTAAATAACTCTGTAAATATTACTAAAACAGCCATTATTCTCTGAAATTCATTAAGAGGAAAAAAAAACAAATATTTTTATTTATCATTTCGGAATTTCATAGTTGAATTCTCGGAATAACTACCAAACAAAAAATATAGTTTTTGAAACTATGCGTTATTTTACAAGCTTCTTCCTATTTATTCAGTTTAGTAATTTTTTTTTTTTTTTACAATTTATGTAAAAACCATTCAATAGCATTATTCTTATTTTCATTACAAATTTGGGCCGCCTTCCCAGGGTTAAATTAACATTTAAAAAACTTAAAAATACATAAGTATATATTTTTTTAAATTTTTTTTTATACTTTTTTTTTGAAAAATAACACTAAAATTAACCAGATTCTTAACAGTATTAATTTATTTTTGTTTTTTTTTTTGTAAATTATTGATCAACATTATAAATGTTTTTTTTTTATCAAATATAACAATGTATATTGATATTTTTTTAACTATATTTGAATAATATAATAATATTAAAGCTATAATTTATTGCTAAAATAGATTTTAATAACCTAAATTTATTTTTTCTTACTATATGTATTTTATATAATATAATTATATATATAGTTTAACAGAAAGAAGTATAAAGCAATGATTATAATTTTAAATGAAATTATTATTTTTTTTAATTTGATTGAACAAAATTCACTTTGAAAATACATACTCGTTAAAATTCTCTTTTAAATTTCAAATATATATTCTTTTATTTACATTTTTTTTTAAAAAATAAAATATATATATGGATATATGCAAAATGTGTAAAGCTGTTTTTCTTAATTCAATTTCATTTCCAAGAAGAAAATAAAAGCTTTTTTTAAATATTGTATAAATATTATGAATATAAAAGTATTCTTTTAAATAAAAGAAAAAATATGTAAAATTTCCATAAATTTAAAATACAAAATGAATTAGGAATTTTTACATATTATTATAGAATATCAAATCTTAATAAAAATAAAGATATAAATAATATTTTAATTAAGGAATAATAGAAAGATAATAAATATTATATATATATAATATATAATATAATATATAAGTATATATATATCTAATTGTAAGTTTAATATAAAATTTTATTTGTTAGTTATGCAACCAAACCAATTCACATGACGATTGGGCATATTAATAAAAGGCGAAGAATCCATAAGTCAAAGATGTGATTAGATAAATAGGCAAATGATATCAACATGATTTTAAATTAAACTATTTGTTTATAATACTAATTCATCTTTTATATTACGAAACAAAGTTAAACAAATTGTATTTAAATAATGAAATATAATAAAAAAATATTTTAGTATTTAATTTAATTAATACTTAATTATAGTAAATTTTATTATTTGAAAGACATTTATTTATCTAATTTTGAATGTTGATAAACCCAATTTTCATTATTTTAAATTTAATTACTTAAATATTTCAATATACGAAAACAAATATTAAATTATTTATTTCTTACGCAAACATTCAGATAGAAATGCAAATTAATAATTAATAATTTTATCTTTATTTTATTATTTTTTTTTTGGATTTAATTTTTAATTTTTAATTTAATTTTAAAACTATTATTATTTTTATTTTTAAAATTAAAAATATTAATTTAATCGATTTTTAATCACAACACTTTTCTAATTATCATTTTTCAAAATAAATATTTTTTTAAAAATCTCTTATTATTATTAATATGAATAAATTAATTTGAGTATGTAATAATCAAAGTGAAGAAAATTAGTGTTGAAGAAATTAGAGAAGTTAGGTTGGAGCAGAAATATATTAATAATATTTAGAAATTGAAACCGTCAGGGGCTTCAAAGTGCAGGATCGAGACGAGTAAGGGGTGTAAAAAGTCAATTCGCAAGTGTCTGCAGTTATATAACTCTTATATATTATAATAAATAGATCATATTATATATGTAAATATTTATCTTAACTATGTTTATATGTACGAATGGTATTAACGTGTGAAATATATAATCTGTCAAGAATATTAAATATTATTTTGTTTTTTTTTTACAAATCCTCCCGAATGCCCGATAGAAAATAATATTTTTGCTAATCACGAGATTGCATTTGGTCCACAGGGTACGACTCGATTCACTCAATATATTTCTAGAATTTGAGTTTTTTTTTTCATTTTATATATATATTTTGTTAAATTTTATTTATTTATTTGTTTTTAATAGTTTATATATTTTATTATATATATTCATTTATAATTTCATGTGGACGTTTGAGATTATTTGAAATATTTTTTTATTTTATTTTTTTTTTCACTAAGCCCAGATTTTCGCAAATGTCCATTAGTACAGTCTGTTTGCAATCATATGACATAAAACCTTGATAAAATGTCCTTTTTTTTATCTAGTTAGATAAATATATCTATATGTACATATAAATATATGTATATATATATATATATATATAATATATAAACAAATAGATATATTATTCTACAATCAATTTGAAAGCTAATTTGCAATTAATTATTATGATTTAATAATAAATATCCCATATTCAATCATAATTGTAACAGACAAGCATGAAATCTTTAGATCCTCCATTAAAATATTGCAAACATTCTGTGTTATTTATTGACAAATATAGTACATTATACAGGGTGTTTAAAAAATCACAACTACTTTTTCTGATTTTCATTATATATTAAGTTTTCAAAAATTTCAAATTATTTTTATTAACTTATAATAAATGAAAAAAAAAAACACAATTTATTTTATGAAATACAATAAATAAATACTATAAATTGAATTAAATAATAATGTGTAATTTTAGAGTTATTTCAATCATTAAATACTTTAAAAGAATTAATGTTAAGAAATGTACCTTCTAAACACCTACTTTTTTGTGTTTTAATTGAATATTTGTTAAAATAAATGTTTGAATATTATTCAATGTTTTAAAATAATTAAATATTTACTTAAAATTTACATTTTTAATTAATATGACTTAATAAAATAACATTTTTTTAAATAAAAAGAGCTGTAATAAAAAAAAAATATTTTTATCTTTTTTACAATTTAGAAGAGGTTATCATTTCAATTATTTTCATTGATAATTTCCGGATTTTGAATAAAAAAAGTTTACTTTCTATAAATAACTTGTTATGTATAAATCATTAATATTATTCAAATATAATATAATTAAAACATAAGAAAAAAATATATTATAGTACTAATATATATATATGGTATATATTTATATGAATATTAATAAAATAAAATTGTAAACTAGGCTCTGGTACTTACCCTTCCTTGAGGTCGAGAAAATAGTACCATATTTGTATATACAGTTGTAAGCATTTTAAAAATCTATCCTAATGAAAAATCACTCTTGAAGATTGTGAATTCATTTTATTTTATTTATATATTTATATATATATATATATATTAATAAATATCAATTAGTTAAGATATTTTCATTAGGAAAACGACAAGTCACTTATAAACATTATTTAAATTTTATTCATAAAAATATTTATAGAAAAAAAATTAATAAAAATAATTTACTTATATAAAACAAAAATTTAATAAAAATTTGATTTACTATTCCATTATAGATATATTTAGTAATTTTAAAAGAAAAATAATAATTAATCAATTTCAATATAAATAAAATAGTATTATATCATATATGTGTGTGGATTATGGTAGTGGTACTTTAATTTTAAATTTAACATTAATAATAGAGGAAAACAAATTTTAAAGAACATATTGATTTGTGGATTGCAAATATGTTAAAATGTTAAAAAAATTCCTCTTTAGGAAAAAAATTACCATTTCAAATATGAATATTCTTTTGTTTCCAAATTAATATATATATATATATGAAGTGTAAAATATGTTATTCTAATGAAACGTTCAATGTATATCATGAATTTTAATTAGAAAGACGAACAAAATTTGCAATAAATAAAAATACGCATATATTTCATTTGTTTTCCGATCAGCTCATCTTTTCTCTCTCTCTCTCTCTCTTTTCGCTATCGCGCCTTGTGATTTATTCCACTTAGTAAACACCCTGTAAATATGTATAGATCACTGAAATATAGTAAAAATCTATATGCAAAGGCAGGCGTTTGATTTGTTTGCAGTCACTGCATCACTCTCCCGATAAGGCAAGCATTTTCAGGGAGCTGCATTGTCTCTTTTTCTTTTAACGAGTTGGGGGTGTTCACTAGCTGCCCAGAGAAGAAGAGGTGGCCATCACTAGCAGAAAGAACAGAGCCCAAAAGGTAGAACAACAGGGAGATGGGGCCCTTGGGCCTTGAGCTCCATTGCATGCGTCCGCGTCATCGCATGATTGAAGACAACCATGAACGTATCTGTAAAAAAATAAAACAAAAACAAAACATTCAACCAAATATTCATAATAATAGACACTGGAATAAATAAAATAATTAATACTTTCCATATTGATAAATATATATATAAAAAAAAGTTCAATTAAAAATAATTGAAGTGAAAATCAAAATGAATATTTTCTAAAATAGGTTTGTGTATCTAAAGATTTATATTTAAGTATATCTATATATTTAATAAGACAGTCTGTCCGCCCGTACGCAAAAAACTCCGGAGCCTAAAATACAAGGAGTAAGGTAACCAAATTTTTCTGAGGTGAAGGGTACCTCAAAGGATGAAAAATAAAAAAGAAATTAGAATCTTAGGTAACTCCTATGGAATGTAAATTTACCGATTTTTTCATTTACCGGTAATTCGGTAAATGAAAATTGAATTACCGATAAAATATTTTCCTGAAATAGCAAAAAAAGATAATAAAAATAAAAGTAATTTTCAGAAAGTAAGGTTTCAACGGCTAATGTTAATTATTTTAACGTTAATATATGAAAAGTTCTATAGTTTAATTAAAATAAACATGTATAAATTAGTAAATAGTACTATTTATATAAAATATTAATTAATAATTACTTTAAAAAATTTCATATAAAATTCAAAAATATTTTAACATTTGACGTCACACGTGTATATGTGTTTGTGATAAAAATAATTTTTTGAGAGTATTGTTGATAACTTGATATATGTTATGTGTTATGTTATATGTTATGTAAAACGAATTGTAGCGAAAAAAGAAAACAACAAATTTTTATTATAATTTTTGTAAGTATGTGTTTTTTCTCGTATTCAATTAAAATATTTTGAGTTGAACATTGATGAAAGAAGAAAATTGTACTACATGGGTTTTTTAGATGAGAAGAGTGCGAGGAGGTGAAAAATAGTCTTCGAGAAGACAAAGTGTGGAAATTCGCATTTATGGGTAAATTACAAAAATTTACTTATCGATATTTACCGGTAAATTACAAAAATTTACCGGTAAATTTACCGGATGTTTTTTGCAAATTTACCGGTAAATCGGTAAACCGGTAAACTGGTTTACATTCCCTAGCTAACTCCTGAGCTGAGCTGCGGTTGTTCCATTTTCCAGAAATGTTGCAAAATATAAACATTGATCAAAAAGTCTAAAAATTAATATAGCTTCTATATGGGTTCCGTAAGTTCAATTTCAGTAATCAAATATTTTAAAATCTATATATAAATAAAAAGGTTTTTATCTGCACATTGCTCAGAATTTAAAATTTTTTGCCTATCTTTGCGTTTCATGATCGATAGATAAATATATATAACATATACAAGAACACAAAAAAATGAATCTTTTATGTAATATACTGATTGAAACAAAATGAATGAAAACATTTTACATACAGACTTCCAACCAAATACTATGTATCATTCGGGGGTACAGGGGACGAAGCCCCCGTTTAGGTGTGAAGAGGGCCGTAGGCTCTCGGAGCAGCTAGTTTATAATTAAATTTTTATCATCAGATCAAATAGCCAAATAAAAAAACTCTTGCTGACTTTTAAGATTAAGATTATTGTGTTAAATAAATAAATATAATAAATACTTTTGTTCATTTTAATTTTTGTTTCTTTTTCTTATTTTTTTTTTTTTTTTTTTTTGTTTTTTTTTGTTATGCTTTGAATGTGATTTTTTGATTTTTTGTTTAATAAATTCACAAAATTAAAAATTATATAAAAATATTTAAATATAATATAATATCAATATCAATATATATCATTATATATCAATATAATATCAAATTAATTATGAATTTAAAAGCAAGAAACTTTAAAATAATATATTTAAGAATTGATATGAATGGTATTTTAATTATCCATGTAAGCATCTTTAATATTTAAGAAATAAATTTAATCAAGCTGGTAATTCACAACGGATTTTTCAAATCAAATATTAAAATATGACAATTATAGAAAAGGAAAAGTAAAATAACAATAGAAGAAATATGGTACATGTATTTTAGGTTGTTTACTTATTATATTCATTAATTAATTTGAAATATTTTAATTTTTTACAAATTCGTATAAATTGATTTAATATTTGAAAAATATTCAATAAATTTTTAAACTAAATTAAAATGAATATAATATAATATATAATATATACATTATGTTTCAGTATAAATTATTATTATTATTATTATTTAATTCGCTTTTTGGGATCTATGTCCATTCTTCATATTTATTACTATCTCGCCATAATTGTATAAAACTGCTAAATATAAGAATTTCAGCTTGATTGTAAAGTACCAGAATTAATTTTTTAACACTGCAAATCTCACGCGCAAACACGTGAAGTGGTGCCATCAACAAAGAGCCAAACATGCGCTGGTTTAATAAATATGATTTATTAATTTTAATTTATAATTTAATTAATTTAACTTAATTTAAATTAAAATATGTTATTTAATCCAATTCAAATTTGCGAGATAGTCGAGTGGAGACACTCCAGATTTTTTTTTTATATTAAATTTGTTTATGAACTTCGTAAGACTATAAACCATTTTCAGGCATAATATTTAATTGAAAAAAGATCAAATTTATATTTTTATGATTTTAACTTATATAAATAAAACAAAAAATAAAAATCAATAGAATTTTTAACAGAAATTATTTTATTAAGAAAAATAATACTAATTCTTAATTAATTAGTAACTATTTTGAAAATTTAATAGAGAAATCTTTTTATAAATTATAATTTTTCGGCAATTATCAGTTTAAAGTAGTATTGATTGGATTTCATTTGAAGAGTTTTTATTAAAAAAAAAGAATGGATCCAACGACCGAGGATAGGGAAGGTTCTCAAACAGGATCGATTCTCTTTTAATTTTTGAACATGAACTCTGAAATAGAATAGTTAAAAAACGTATAAAATTAAAAATAATAAACATTTGTTCAAAATTGCTTCAAACCAGACTATTTTCTAGTTATAGAAATATTAAATTTTAAATTTCATCGCGAGCTAAGATGTAAATTATATATCAAATGTCATGGATTAACTGACAGATAAAAGCAATTCAAAATTATATCCTACCCAAGCGTTGGCAATGTCTAGTTCAATAAAATATTTTTTTTTTTTAACTTTTTAAGTAAGGTTGACTTGATATCATAAATTTTTGATAGAAGTTTGGAAATTTAATATATAGATATTGATATATTTATATTTAATATCTCATATTTTACTATTCAAAATAGATAATTTTTTCATTTTAATTTAAGCAAAGATCTGAAACGTAACAAACAATGGATTATGAAGTTATAGTGAAAAGTTTCAAAATATGTTTTTATTTAATTTTACACAAAAAATGAATTACAATCACTGTTATATCAAGATTTTGAAAAATTTCAAAAAAATTGATAATATTTAGATTTTTGGTTGCATACAAAACAAGATGGTTTTTTCAAATCACAAAATTAAATAAATATTCAACATTTAGATCCTAAAATAACTCTTGACTCTATAAAGAACATTTTCTTTTTTTCTAGAGTATGAATTATATATTTTTGATAATATTTATAACTCAAAAATAATTTTCTGTTCACACGATTAAATTTAAAATAAGTTTTGAGAAAAACAAAATTAAAATTATTATTATTATATATATATATATTATAAATATATAATACATTATATTAATTTATTGTCACATTTAGTGTGATATAATTATGACTGAGAAAAATCAACAATTAAAAAATTTCTGCTAATTTCATATTAATTATTTTATACAATACTAGGTGCTCAGAGCGCCTGTATCCCTGAGTGGTATTTAGTATTTGGTTGAAAGTAGTAAAAGGTTTTCATCCATTTTGTTTAAATCAGTATATAACAGGGGTGGCCAACACTTCGACCGCGGCCGACCGGTCGACCGCAAAGGCTTTAAAAGTAGCCCGCGAAGCCAAAGTTGGACAATTTGTTATAACTTAAATAAATCTTTGAAATTCTTAATTCTATAATTTAATCTTACAATAATCAATTATTTGTGAAACATACACATACTGTTTATATTTATCCTGATAAGATAAACAATATAGTAATACTGAACGCGCTCTGTCGCGCTAGTTGGTAGCTGTATGGCCGTGGGTCTCAAATTGCTTTTTCTCTGTAGCGAACATAGTCAGGACGCATATCAGTATCAGTGTGTGTTAGAGAGATTGTAAAGTGACAGTCATTGATAGAGAACAGAAGTAAGTATGTTAGTTATTGTTTTAAATATTTCGTTATAATATCTTTAGTAGGTAAATTCTAAAATAATATTTAACCCTATTATTTTAGAATAAATAATCCAAGTACAAGCCGGAAAAAAACGTATCATTATCACAGTGAATGGGAAGAAGATTATTTCTCATAAATGTATTTATTAAAGCTTTTGTGGTTATTTTGATAATTATTAAGAGAATTTTTATTTACCAATCATCAGTCCGCTTGAATCGGAGCAAGCGTACGGTTACTTGAAAACGACTGCAGAATAAGCAGTTGAAACGTTGTACAATTATTTTAATTTAATAAATAATTTTATACAAATAATGTGGTCTTTTAATAAAAATTCTCTTAATAAGATTATTTCTTTACTATGATGTGAAAGATATGTAAATGTATCTGTTTTATTTGCAATGCAACAGTAGCTTTGTCTAAGAACGAAAACGTTAAAAGACATTATCTAATAAATTATAAAAATTACGGAGAAGATTATCCACGGGGCACTGCGTTAAGAAAAGCAAAAGTGTAACAACTGAAGGCACAAATAACTGCTCAACCAAATAGTTTTTCAAAATACAATACAAATTCGAAGACAGCTACGATTGCTTCATTCAAAGTTGCTGAAACAACAAACCAGATAAAATAAATAAATAAATATTAATGTATATGTATATATATATTTTAATTTTCTTTTGTATTTTTATTATCTAAGGAATTAATTAATTAACATAATACTAATAAAATTAATTAATATTCATAATAATTAATTTAAATAATATTATGTATATTAACATTTATAATTATATTATTAAAAATCTAAAGAATAAAATTATAAAAAATAAACAAATTGCAAGATTTGAACTCGGACAAAAGAATTACTAGTCAATGACCAATCCGGCGCGACTGTTTGATCAACTAGTAAAAACATAGGAAAGAAATTCACTTGAAGGCTACGAAATTCAGCACATAAGCAATACATGGCAAAGACTTTATTCATTAAATATTGATTAAACAAAGAAAAATGATCATGGAAATAGTTATAATACAAGAAATACAAGAATCAAAAATAATCTTGTATTGAGAGAAGAGATATGCAAAGAATAATCATTTAATATAATGGATCAAAAGATTTGACGTCATTCAACATGGCAGCCGAAATCACATTTTATATGTCAAAATTCAATAATTAATATTTAATTAAAGAAGCATCATAAAATTATATAATGCTAGTGAAAATGAATCTACATTGAATAACGAGTATTTTGATATGCGTTTTATATATTGTTATCAGAAAATGTTTATTTCAAGTGTAAACATGATACCAAATAAAAATTCATTAAAATTTTCATTTATATTTCCCTAAAAATCTATTTTATTGAAAATCTGGCGAAAATTCTGTTGTATCTTTTTACTTTTATTCATTTTTTATGAAATTTTGTTAATAATTTGTATAAACTGAATCCAATTGAATAGAAGTGTTTCTGCTAATTCTCCAAAGCGTTCTATAAATATGAGTTCCAAGTTTTTACTAATATGAAGCGTAGGAGAGGTGGGTCCTCTCAGAGGCATATAAGACATGTCTCACTGGTGAATATAACGGGTTTTGCTAGTCGAAGGGTTGACGTGATCTGGATATATTTGAATTACCCCCCGAAGGGGGGTAATTCAAATATATATAGGAGACTCTAAAGAGTCTCCTATAAGAGACAAGAATTTCAATTTTTTTTCTTTTTAATGAAGCTATGCTAGGTATTCTCCTTCATCCAAATAAATTTGTTTTTTTTAATGATCAGGGGAGGGGGGGGAGTAAGAGTAAGGGAATGGATGGAAAGGCGTCAATGGGTAAGGGACATGATTCCTCCAGGTAGAAGAGGGATTTAGAAGAAATCATGAGCTCACGTGAGGGCAGAGACGCCAATCCCTGAAATAGAATTCTTTTCTACTGGGATTATAGAAAAGAATCTACTCGCTACCCGGGATATTATTTTTAAATTTATTAAAAAATAATTTTAGATCATAATCATCCTATATGTTATTACATCTTTTATATACCAAGTATATTTATATTTTTCTTATCCCGAAAATTTATATACTTATTATCCAAGGGCTTCCCTTTCTCAAAACACCATTTAGTCCTAGACTACTCTACTCTACCCAAATTTCGCCTCTACCTCCCCTCCTCTCATATCCATTCCAAAATGAAGTATTTATTTTAATTGAAGTTATAAATTTAAATGAAAAATATCAGCCCTTCCATTTACAAATTTTTTTTTATTAATATTATTATAATAATTAAAACTAACATATCTTACATATATCTAAGAACATATATAAATATATTATTAACTTGCTGCTCTTATGCAATGCCAGGTTTCATCCAAATAAAAATTGTATGCTTAAAATTTGTTTTGTTCGTATTTATTTCTTAACATTGTATTTTTTAAAATTTTAATAAATATTGTTAGAATTCATAAAATAAAATCATATCGTCGGCTTAGATTGCAAACCTGCTAACTCATATTCAGCATATTTTGCACAACTTTCTTAAAACGCATAAATTTCATTTCTTTTTGTGTGTTTATTTAAAATATATATATAATTTAATCAGTAAATTATATATATATATATTATTATTGCATATGTTATATCTATCTATCTATGTGGCTCACCGGTACTCGAAAGTTCTTGGCCGCAACAACCACATTTGTTCAAGTGTCCCTATCCTGAGCCCCTGTTCCATCTCTCTTACGTCCCTTCCTACGCGTCCTTGGTTTTCCAAGCGGACGTTTTCTAATCGGTCTCCCCATCAATATCTTTTTTCTCTCCCATTCTAGCCACGTGCCTTCTCACTTTTATAACCCTAACTATTTCTGGAGATTCTTTGAGATCATGCAATTCCTTGTTATGCAGTCTTCGCCATTCCCTGGTGTCCTCATCTTTTATTGGCCCATAAATGCTGGGAAGAATCCTATTTTCAAATACTCTGAATCTACTCTCACACCCATATAATAAAACAGACAAAATAATTGTATAATATGTTTTAATTTTGATTCCCTTTGATAATAATTTTGATGAGATAAGCCTCTTTACTGCATGATAAATTATGATCTAAATATTTTATTAAATTAATTAAAATGAGAACTTTTAGAATAAATTATTTAATTGAAATGATATTTGAATATGAGAATTTAAAATAAAAAGTTTTATATTATAATTCTTTAATTGGTAATCGCTATGTTAATTAATATATAGACATTGTGAAAATGATTCCACTAGGGTCAGTGGGCCACGCAAGGCTCTTGAATGAACAACACCGAGAATTATATATAAACTTTAAAAAATTAATTTCTGCGGTTATTGATTAGATATTAATACAATTTATAACCTATGTAACTATAGAGGTATATAAGAATATTGTGATGTAATTTCATAGAAATCGGTTCAGCCAATTTTGAATCTATAACATCCTTATTTTCCGGACAGTCAGACATGAAAAATTCTAAAGTCACTTTTGGATTCTAGAGGTCATGAAACGCGAAGATATGCAACAATTTTTATAATCTGGGCAATGTGCAGACAAAAACCTTTCTATATATATATAGATAGATAGATAGATAAACTATTTCAAAGTAGAACAAAATTGTATGTATATAAAAATATGTAACAAAAACAGATTGAAATAATTAATTGAGGAAGTGGTAGAAAATATTATAAGATCAATAATAAAACAATTACCTACTTAATTTTATTTCATTATTAAAAATAGATAATAAGGAAATAAGAAAGTAATTTAATGAGGACAGGGCTGAAAGCAATTTTGATTTATAAATCATGTTTTAATTAAAGTGACGTGGAAAAAAGTTTCGTTCAATAATAATAACATCCAAATGGGAATATATGATTATATGCAAATGAGAATGCATCATTTCATGTTTATTAGGGTAATTTATGCTTTATTTAGAAACGAATCAAGTCTATTTACTATTATGTATTTATGCGATAATAGACTTAAAATATTTTCCTGTCTAATGAAATCGTATTAATTATATAATACATTGATTTATTAACGTTTAAATACCAATTAAATTGAATCAATTTGAAAATATTATAGAAAATATTTGGATTTAATGAAGATTCGTATAAAATTGATATTAGCTCAACTAGGATCTTAGCACTTTTGACAAATATATAGTCATAACAAAGCAAAGTACTTTGAAAAAGAAATACAATTTACCTACTTAGTTTGCGTCTCGATACGTTTGTAGAAATTTGTAATGAGATAAAACAATCATTTTACCTGTTGTATTATATGACTGTGTGGTATGGTCTATGACCCTGGGAGATGAGAGTAGATTTAGAGTATGTGAGAATGGGAAGGGCGCGAAAAAGCACCCAACATAAAAATATATATATAAATATGAGTGTTAAAAAACTACGTTGGAAAAAGAGGCATTTTGAGAAATGAAAAAAAAAACATCATAGTTATCGCCCGAGAGGAGACTTAAGAGATCCTGGCACCCATGGAATGATGCGCCCTTCTGACATTAAATATTCAGTTTGTATATTTGTATTTTTATATTAGACATTTATTTTGAAGATATAGGAGTTAGAATTAAAAAAAAACAACATTTGAAATTAATTTAATTGAAGGGAGTTTAAAAATTGAAACAATTGAGCCTCTTGAGCCTCTATTAATCGAATTTGGAGACTAAGTATTTCAAAAGAGTTGTGAAGTCTCAATAATATGTAATTAATAATAATAAATAATAATTTATATAATTAAAAATTTATAAAATTAAAATAATATATAATAAAATGGTTTTTCATAAAATATCAAATAAATCTTTGTTTTATAATGTTTTAACCTTCAGTTTTCACATTTCAAACTATACCTACTATTTTATAAATTTTAATCAATATTTTTATAATATACGAGGGTGGTTTGAAAAGTTTCCGACCTGGCCAAGAAAAACGATGTTTTTCAATTTTTTTTTTTGTTTTATTTTTCAAAATTCAAGATAGCTGAGACCTGTACGATGTCAGCTGAACGTGTGCGAAATATTTTGCAAAACCATTTGAATATGGAAAGCTGTGTACAACGTGGGTGCCGCATTTTCTAACGTTAGACTAAAAATTGGTTCGAAAAACCATTTCTAACGACAATTTGGCGCTGTAGGCGTAATTCAAACGAATTTTTGCGTCGATTCATAACTGTTGATGAGACTTAAATTAAATTAAATCCAATTTAATTAATTAATTGAATAATTTATTAATTAATTAAATTAATTAGAACACCGTTATGAGAAATGTATCAGTGTTGATGGAGATTATGCTGAAAAATATAGCAAAAAAAAAAATTGAAAAAACATCGTTTTTCTTGGCCAGGTCGGAAACTTTTCAGTCCACCCTCGTAATAATACAGCAAATAGAACAATTAATAATTAAGAATTTTCGACTTTATCGGATGTTTTCCATCCATTTATGTTAAAAACATCCAAAAGTTATTCTTTAATTTCTTTGAATCTAGAGAATCCATAAGTTCTTGATTACATCAACCACATACTCCAACTGTTCCTAAATTAAGCCATTTCTATCCTCTCTGAATTTATTCTTGCCAACTGTCTAGACCAACATAATTCCACGATTTTATAATTCTAATTACATTCTAAGATATAAATGTCATGCAATTAATCGTTAATCGTCTTTTCTACTAATATATATGCAGTCCTTATTGACCTGTCCATTCAATCCCATACATTACCTTGGATTATTTTAAATAATAAATTTAGGGTTTAAAAATAGCCTATATTATATTGATAGAATTCCACATTTTTTTCATATCATAACTGATGAACCAGGTAGGAAGAATTGAGTTATCCGTTCCACATGTTGCGATTTCATGCCGCTTGAATTTTACCTGGGCGTTCCCTCCATGGATTCAATCTATATTTAGAATAGTACACCTCTTTCCTGGTAATAAATAACTCCCTTCCTATCTATATACCTATCCAATGATAATTTTAATTTATCTTGTTGTGCTTAATATAAATTAAGTAAAACAAACCCTGAGGGTAGAGATAGGAGGAGGGATATTCTCAACATCAAAGGTTAGTTAATTCAATTACTCCCTTACTTTAAAATCCTTTACTTCCTTGAAAATATTCTCATTATAAAAATTCTTAAACACATCTTTGAATTCTAATCGGATATTTGGCGAAGGCTTTAAAAATGATGAATGTGAGGGGCAAAGATATTTATTGTAAATTTTCACTTTGTTATTAAATTTTCAACGAACTTTTAGTTAGAGTTCGTTTATAAAATCTATGGTCTATAAAACATATGTCTGTGTGTCTGTCGCCAAAAATTTTCGATTTTTTAAAATTTTAATTTTGAATTCGAGTCGAGCTTAAAAAAGTGTAAGTGTAAAGTGGTCTTGTGGTTTTTTAAAATTACAACTATGACAATAATATTAAAAAATATATAAAATTACCTTAAAATAATTAGATATTTATTTGATAAAAATAAATTTTTTAATTATATTACAAATTAATTCAAGTAATATCATCTATTTCTATTCGACACTATTTTGAGTTATGAAATGAGGAGGGATTCACAGTCAGTAGAGAGTAAAAAAAATTGTAATTGAAGACCGACGTTTTTTAAAATAATTAAATTATTTTTTAGATTATAAAATAAAAATTATTGTATTAACATTAAAAATATTGAAATAAAAAATAATAGTTTGATTTAATAAATTAAAATATTATAAACATTTTTATATAGTGAGAATTTCTCTGGGAGGTAGGAAGGTCAGATAAGCGACAATTTTTATTCCAAATGTTCTCTCCCTAGCTGTGACGTCATGAAGGGCTGGGTGACGTTTAAATTAAGGAAAAACTAATGAAGATGATTTTTCCCAGAGATGTGATCAATAAAACTCAATCTTTCTTTATAAATACTATCTCTAGTGTGAATTTCAAAAAAATCGTTAGAGCGGTTTTTGAGAACCCATTTTAGCTAGCATAAGAAGATAAGATAAATTTAAAAGATTGAATTTGCTAAATTAAAATAAAATTGAAATATGAAAGAATTATTGAATATTGAAATGAACTAAAACTTTTATTTTTTCATTCAGATTTCTAAAACAAAAGAAAAGATAATATAGAATTGCTCTGATTTCGATTGATGATTATTTATATAAAAAACAACAAATTTAAATAAATTATTATTCATAAAAATGAGAATCCTAAATTTCTAAGTTTTTTAAATGCCATGATAAAATATTACCTTTTAGGTAACAGGTCCTTGAAGTAATACCTTATGGTGGTTCCAGGGACACCTACAAAGGCCCAAAAAGGGGGTTTTAACGGGTTAGAGTCAGGCACTACCCCATTGGGACACCAACTTACAGTGGGGTGATTTTCCCCTCCTTATATATATAAAAAGGTAACAGGTACAAATTGAGAAATAAAAATTGTTAATTAATTAATATTCTAACCTATATTTCTATTTGTATATATTCTATATTTAATTGTTTGTTTAAATAAATTTGTTTAAAATATAAGATAATTAATTGTCAAGTAAAATCTTTTATTAAACTTGATTTAACTAACTAACTTGTTTATTCATTATTTTTAATTGAATAATTTACTAAATATTTGAAAAGTTTAATTAACAAACAAACCACAACTCGTTAAATATTTATAACAAATAATAAATTAAATAAGAGGCAAGTAAATAAAATAAATAACTTTCGCCTTTAAACCATTATTATATTTTTATAGCAAGTAATTGAATAAAAATATTTATTAACATCAAATCGTCTGTGAATAGGAATCCCGGAATACAATGAATTTTATTTAGTATATAAATTGATCTCTTGCTTGATTAATTTAAATTTGTTTGTAATGATTAAAAGTGTTGAAAAGTTAATTTGATAAGAACAATAGTTAACGTAAAAAGGCCCAAAAAGTGTAGTAAAAGAAGCAGGTTTAATGAAGTTTATTGTAACAATAAACCAGTTATGAGAGAAACGCCATTTTTAATATTTATAGACTGAATATTTTATATAATTAAGAAAATGATTAGAAAAATTAATTTCTTACATTTTTTACTATCTCACCAGAGATATTAGTGCGATCACGAAAATTTTCGATGTCGAGATTTTGATTTGTTTATACGTTTTGATGGTCCCTGAGACATTTTAAGAGAAAAATGTCTGTGTGTGTGTGTGTATGTATGTAGACAAGATTACGCAAAAACGGTTTGAGCTAGAATAATGAAATTTGGTACACGGGTTTTATTCAAAATTCGTAATTTTCTATCAACTTTTGAAAAATGTAGCTCATCCGGAAAAGGGTGATTACCTACAACGTTTTGATTTTTTTTCCCCTAAACTGACCGTAAAAATAAAGATATATCTTTGATAATTTTTCACATGATTAATAATTGTATAAAACTGCTATATATATATATAATTTCAGCTTGATTGAATCGCTGAAAGTACCAGAATTAATTTTTTAACACTGCAAATCTCACGCGCCAACACGTGACGTGGTGCCATCAACAAAGAGCCAAACATGCGCTGGTTTAATAAATATTATTTATTAATTTTAATTTATAATTTAATTAATTTAATTTAATTTAAATTAATATATGTTATTTAATCCAATTCAAATTTGCGAGATAGTCGAGTGGAGACACTCCAGCTTTTTTTTATATTGAAAAAATGAATAGTGAACTTATAAATAGCAAAGAAGAAATATTCAAATATTACCCTAATAATTTAATAAATAGAAGATCAAATAATTGTATTGAATTAAAATAAAAATTTATAGAATCAATTTAAAAATTGAAACGATATAGAATATTATAAATAAAATACAAATTTATATATTATAATAATTCTTTGTGTGGAATTTCTAGAATTAGTATTAAATTTATTATTATATTTATAAGCAGACATAAACACTCATGAGGTACAATGATATGAAGGTGTTGAATGAGCATACCAAAGAAGCTTAATTTTTTTTTTTTTTTTTTTTATTATATATTAAGATATTAGATATTATAGGGGTATATAAGCATCTTGTGAAATTCTAAATATATTTAATATATTTTAAAGAAATATTTTCAATTTATTTTCCATCTTAAAATTATTTTCAAAATAATTTTAAATAAATATGTTCAAATTGAATCCACATAACGAAAAAAAAATATTAAATGATATTTTCTGTTAAGATCATGGAGGGATTATTTGGAAAAAATATTAAATTCGAATGTAAATAATAGAACAGAAACCGTATCGGTGGCCTCAACAGAAATCAATTTTGAGGAAGCGATGGAGAAATTTAAAAAGAATAAATCACATGCATTAGGTTTGATATATTTACCTGTAGAATTAATTTAATATGGTGGGAAACCTATATAGTAGATTGTATTCACAAATTTCTTTATTTTTAAATTTATAAAAAAAAATATTCAAAAATATTAATAAAGAAATTTATTTTTCCAAAATTTAATACAAATAATCAATATATGTAAATTTAATATATATTATATTAATATTTTAAAGAATGTGGATATATTAAAGTAAACAAGGTTTTTGATAAATTATAATTATGAATATTATATTAAATATATATTTATATATAAAATCAATTATTAATAAAATTTAATATAAAAATAGTCTAAACATTAAAACATATTCATTGAAGAAGATGATAATATCTTTTTGATAATCATTTTATTTTATTGATTTAATATTTAAAATTATAACACTTTTATTCAGGATTGTTACAAGATATAGAAATATATTCAATTATATATTAACGCTTAAGGGGATGAATGGGACGCGTTACCCCTTCTCTAAGTGATAAGTGCCAATAAAAAAATCAGTAAATCATTTCAAACAATTTTACAATGATCTTGGTATGTAAGTGGAAAGATTGGCATTAATTGGTTACCTAGTCTTAGTGAATTATGATAAATTTAATGGAAAATTCACTTACACTTTCACTGAAACAGAGCGTCGCCCGCCCGGTGTGCTACGACATGCGCACTCACACAACGACAGCGACTGACTGAATGTTTACTTGGCTAGGCGCCCCTGGCATGTATGCAACCAGCAATACCAGCCACCCAATTTTAAACTTAGAATATTTAAATGTTTAAAAACAGATTTTGCTTATTTGATTATTAAATTTATTAATAATAAATTTAATAAAATATTTAAATAAAAAAAAATAAAATAAAAATAATAATTTGAACTGTGGGATTTTTAAGTATTATTTTAACAGCCAAATATATGATGTTAAACCAATGGGAAAACCAACGTAGACAAACTGATAAATTAATAAATGAATTTAATAATAAAATTAAATTCATAAAGGCCTTGAAGAATGTAGTTTTAATTCAATACTTGAAATTTATTAAAAATAAAACTGTTTTATATAAATAAATAAATTCATAAGAAAATTGATCATTATTGTTTTTGCGAATATTTTTAAATATATAAAATACATTTTATTTTTATTTACATCCAATTAGTAAAATTGGTTAAATTTAATTATCAATATTGAAAAAAAAATATTTTTCAATTTCTTTGTTGACTAAGTCATTATTAAAATATATAAATAGTTAAACACATTGATTTTTACTATCTCACCAGTGATCACAAGATTTTGATCTTTTTCTACATTTTGAAGGCCCCTGACACATTTTCACTAAGGTTGAGAAAAATGTCTCTCTCTCTCTCTCTATCTCTTTGTGTGTTGACAAGATTACGCAAAAACGGTTTGATCTAGAATAATTAAATTTGGTACACGGTCATTATTCAAAATTCGTAGTTTTCTATCAACTTATGAGAAATGTATCTGATTCGGAAGAAGACCATTACCTACCACGTTTTCATATTTTTTTCCTCTAAACTGACCGTAAAAATAAAGATATAAGTTTGATAGTTTTTCACATGATTAAAAATTGAATAAAACTGCTATAGATATAATTTCAGCTTGATCGAATCGCTGAAAGTACCGGAATTAATTTTATAAATATTTTAACATATTGACTGCCAATCACCCCCAGCACGTGGCGTGGTGTCATCTACAAAGTATTAATTTGTTAAATTTTTAAATTTTGACTTAAAAATGAAGGTAAAGGTTTTAAATATCAATTTAATATACGTTAATTAATTAATTTAATTCAATAACAATACTATAAATTTAAATTTTTTATATTAATTAATTAATTAAAATTCACAAACAATTATACTTAATTTATAATTTAATTTAATTTAAATATTTTATATGTTAATTAATCGAATTCATATTTGCGAGATAGTTGAGTGGAGACACTCCAGATTTTTAAAATTTTTTAACATGACTGCTAATCAGGCGTAAGAAATTTTCTGTCTCAGAATCCAGTTTAAAATTAAATTTCTCTATTTCTTTTTCAAAGTTTCGAAGGAAGTTAATATAATATAATAATGGTAATATAAATGTGTATACGATTATAATAATATCGCTGTTTAATACATATTAAAATTGCACTATCCATATAAATATATGTAATTGTATACAACATCTAAGAGATGTAATGGGTACATCAATTGCTACGTTCCCGTCGAGTACCTGGTATTGTATTGTGAAAACTATGATAAAAGTTAAATACAGTCAAAAGCAGTTGAAAACAAATGTTATTTCATAAATTTGCGCTACTCACAAAAATATAGTATTAAGCCAAGTTCTTCTTATTTCATAATAATGTTATCTCTGAAAATAATGTTAAAAATCTTAAATCCTATGATAAGATTTTAATTAATTTTCAAATATAGAGAAAAAACTTGATTATCCGATTCAAATGGAGTAGAGGCACTCCAGATTTGTATTAATGAAATAAAACTATAAAATTTTTATTATAAATATCAGGATCAAGGTAAATCACTTCTTAAAAATATTGTTAATTTTTTAAATTAAATTTATAAATTATTGAGATATTAAATGAATGCCAGGTAGGTTTATACATCACTAAGCATAGTTAGATAAATAATGTCGTGGAAGTTGCAATGGGTGGAATGGAACACCTGGTTCGAATGACTGAATCAAGATGGATGAGATGTTTGTTTATAGAAAAACCTACTAGTCGATATAAAGAAAGATGTGAAATTGGGAGAAGAGATTAAAGGAAAGTAGTTTAGGATGGGGAAAGTGGGAGGAATTGTGTAGCTGCGGCCATGAACTTTCGAGTTCGATAGCGCTTCAGAGATAAATAAAGAATTCGATTCTTAGGCCGGATCATTAAGATACTGGTCAACGATATAATATACTATTGTATAAAATATTTTTTTTTAATTCATTTTATTTTTACTATCTCGCCAGAGATAGTATTGCGATCACGAAAATTTTCGATGTTGAGATTTTGATGTTTTTATACGTTTTGAAGGTTCCTGAATCATTTTCACTAAGGTTGAGAAAAATGTCTGTGTGTGTGTCTGTGTGTGTGTGTATGTGTGTATGTGTGTGTATGTATGTAGGCAAGATTACGCAAAAACGGTTTGAGCTAGAATGATGAAATTTGGTACATGGACATTATTCAAAATTCATAGTTTTCTATCAACTTTTGAGAAATGTAGCTCAACCGGAAGAGGGTCATTACCTACAACGTTTTGATTTTTTTTCCTCTAAAGTGACCGTAAAAATAAAGATATATGTTTGATAATTTTTCACATGATTAATAATTGTATAAAACTGCTATATATAGAATTTCAGCTTGATTGATTCGCTGAAATTACCAGAATTAATTTTTAATACTGCAAATCTCACGCGCCAACACGTGACATGGTGCCATCAACAAAAAGCCAAACATGCGCTGGTTTAATATTTATTATTTATTATTTATAATTTATAATTAATTAAATTTAATTTAAATATAATATATTATGTTATTTAATCCAATTCAAATTGCGAGATAGTCGAGTGGAGACACTCCAGCTAATTTATTGTTGTTTTTAATACAATTTTTAATAATTAATTTAATAATTTGAAAGATAAATTTATATTATAATTATTATTATTATCATCTCTTAAAGTAATAGAGAGATAATTTATGTTACGTACATTTAAATCACATGACCCATTTAAATAAAAATATTTTCAAGTTTTTATTAGAATCCGAAATGATGAGAATCATTCAGTTCACCAAGAACATATGTTCCAACCCAAAGAATTTATTAAAGACACAAATGATAAATCCGTTTGGTGAAAAACAATCGAACACGAGGTTCTCGTTTGTTCGTACACGAATGGTTGTTTTAAAACGCCATCAGAAAGAAGGAAAACATTCACCACCCCCCAACTCTCTTTAGAATCGACCTGCGTGCAAACACACCGAACCACACATACACACACACACACACACACACACACACACACACACACACACACACACACATCGAGATATAACTAAAACACCAGTTGCTACTGAAATTCCCTGCGTATGTTATCCAACCAATGTTTGTTTTGCCACTCCTCCGTTTATAATAAGAAAAAAAGAACATTTTCCGTCGAGATTACCGTGAAAAAAAGAAACACAGGCACACAATGGATATAAAAAGAAATGATGGGAAGCCCTTTTTTCATGAACAATTATTTTTATCCCAAAAAACGAGTTAATTATTACTAAATAGACTTTCATAGAATTTTTTTAATGAGAAAATGAATATTATTTTTCAAAATAAGTGTTTTTTAAAAAAATCTGGAGTGTCTCCACTCGACTATCTCGCATATTTGAATTGGATTAAATAACATACATTAATTTAAATTAAATTAATTAAATTATAAATTAAAATTAATAAATAATATTTATTGAACCAGCGCATGTTTGGCTCTTTGTTGATGTCACCGCGTCACGTGTTGGCGCGTGAGATTTGCAGTGTTAAAAAATAATTCTGGTACATTCACTGATTCAATCAAGCTGAAATTTTCAGCGTGGCTTGTTATATTAGCAATTTAAAATTTCATTTGAAAATATTTAATCATAAATCCATGAAAATAATGAATTTAGAACTCAGGACCAATTTTTCATAGTTCATTCAATTTTGCAAATTATTACTTTTACTATCTCGCCAGAGATAGTATTGCGATCACGAAAATTTTCGATGTTGAGATTTTGATGTTTTTATACGTTTTGAAGGTTCCTGAATCATTTTCACTAAGTGTATTTATTAAAGCTTTTGTGGTTATGTTGATAATTATTAAGAGAATTTTTATTAAAAGACCACATTATTTGTATAAAATTATTTATTAAATTAAAATAATTGTACAACGTTTCAACTGCTTATTCTGCAGTCGTTTTCAAGTAACCACTAAGGTTGAGAAAAATGTCTGTGTGTGTATATATGTGTGTGTGTGTATATATGTAACCAAGATTACGCAAAAACGGTTTGAGCTAGAATGATGTAATTTGGTACATGGGCATTATTCAAAATTCATAGTTTTCTATTAACTTTTGAGAAATGTAGCTCAACCGGAAGAGGGTCATTACTTACAACGTTTCGATTTTTTTTCTTCTAAAGTGACCGTAAAAATAAAGATATATGTTTGATAATTTTTCACATGATTAATAATTGTATAAAACTGCTATAGATAGAATTTCAGCTTGATTGAATCGCTGAAAGTACCAGAATTAATTTTTTAACACTGCAACACGTGACGTGGTGCCATCAACAAAGAGCCAAACATGCGCTGGTTTAATAAATATTATTTATTAATTTTAATTTATAATTTAATTAATTTAATTTAATTTAAATTAATATATGTTATTTAATCCAATTCAAATTTGCGAGATAGTCGAGTAGAGACACTCCAGATTTTTTTATTATTTATTATATATACTAGCAATTATATTTTAGGAATTATACTAACCTGTCATCAAACACAAGCCAGCCACAGTGCGACATTCGGATTATCTCTGTATCAGTGGTCAGAGTTCCAGAATCAAGCGCGCAACCTCGGATTGTCACGCTCTCTTTAGTGTCCGCTGAAACAAAAATATGTAATTTTAAATTCTACTATATTTTAGAGATTTAAATTTTAAGCAAACAACTTATGTTCGAAGAAGAATTACCATATTATTGGAGGTTGGAAATCTTTGACGACAAATTTTCAAACCTTCATTTTTCAACATTGTTAATTGAAGAAAAATTCTTTTAAAATTAGAATTATAAAATAATGGATCATTATTTTTGAATGAAAGTTCATAAAATTTAGTTAGTTTATGCATAATATATAGTATATCCAGTTTACCAATCCAAATTTTATTACGTTTTTTCAAATATCTTGAAAATTGTGATCAAAATTACCACCCCATTCCATTCCACTCAATAAAATTAGGCAAAAAACTTTCTTTTTAAAGTTTTGATTTTTAGAACTGAGCGTTGCCCATTACCACTTAATTATATGCATCCCAATGCTCAATTAATCTTCTTAATATGTTCATCAATCATACCAACCAAGATCATTTAACAGCTTAACTATATTAATAATAATAATAATAATAATAAGTATTTATTTGTCTTTGCCTAATCCGGCATACAAAATTATACAATTTCATAATTTACAAAATTTTTACAAAATTACACATAAATCAAACACATAAAATATAAAAAATATAAAAAAATATAAAAACGCTATAAACAAGAAAATAAACACTAATAGTACAAGTTCCCACATAAATCGCAAGAGATTCCACCTTCCGTCTCACTCATTAATTATAAAACTTCTTATTTTCAGGATTGTTAGTGTGTATTTATATATATCGCTTATCTGTCTCTCGTTCCCCACATTCAATAGAATTTCCATGAAATTATTTTCGTTCACTGCCTCACATGTATTTAAATATCTATTCAAATATTCTTTCCTGGTCGGGCTGTAGATAGGGCACTCAACCAGTAAGTGGAAAAGGTTTTCCTTTTTTATTAAGTTACATATGCTACAATTTTCTTTTGGATCTATCTTATATCCATTTTTTCCCACGTACAGCTGGATTGTCCTTGTGTTAGCCACCCTCATCTGAACGACCACTCTCGAACTAAATAGTCGGAATCTATGCCACATAAAATGGTTTCTCACCATATCCAGTCTGCGGTACAAAGGCGTGTATGAGGATGACTCGATTTCCCTCAAGTCTTCCGAAAATCCTATATGCATTAATCTATCAAGTATTTGTTCAGAATTTTTCTTAATGATGTCTGCGTCTTGGGAGTTCCATAAGGCTGTCATGTCGCTGGATTCAAAAAAGGATTTTATTTGCGTTACCCAGTTGTAATTTCCATTGGCCCCATCTAACTTACTCAGATGAAGCAATCTATTGTAACAGATTTTGGGTAGTCTTTCTGAGGACATCTCAAGCACTCTGCATAACCATGAGATAGCACGCTTCACGACAAAAGTTATTAGTTTCGGCCTGCCGAATTCCGCTCGGATGACATAACCCGGAGTGGATTTTTCCAAAATAAAGATCGATTTGAAGAAGTGTGTCTGTCCCTTTTCTATGATGTCCGGATAACGCAATGCCCACAATTCGGAACCATATAGCATAACGCCAAGCACACATGACTGGTATAATTGAATCAGTGTTGAAAATGAATGTGATTTCATTCTTCGTAAAGTAGATCTGATTATTCCCAGAGCGCCTCTAGATTTATTAACCATATCCCCAGCCGTTCTAATGTAAAGTCCCGACGAATACATATTAATTCCGAGATAATTATATTTATTCACGATCTCCATCTTTTCTCCTTTGTAGTAGAATGTGAAATCCCTGGGCACCCTTCCCGCCCTACGGAAGATCATTATCTTAGACTTTGTAATATTCACCTCCAACCTATTACACTGACAGTATTCCTCAAGGGCATTTAAACTGTGTTGTAACTCCCTAGGGGTATTTGCAAATAAGACAAGATCGTCTGCGTAAAATATAGAATTGACCTCTGTATAGCCGTCTATGCTAACCCCCATAATTCCCCTATCTTTGAGAAACTGGTCAAAATCCCCTACAAATAATGCAAATAGCAAGGGACTGAGCGTGTCTCCCTGGAGAACCCCGCTATTTATTTTAATATTCTTGGAGTTTTTCCCGTTCATGTTAATGAACATGTTCGCGTTCTCGTAAAATGATTTGATCAGACTTATAATCTTACTAGACACACCCAGGCAAAACAGCTTCCTCCAAAGCAAGCAGTGGTCAACTCCATCAAAGGCGCTCTTAAAATCTATGAACGCGCATATCAATCTACCTCTCCCCATTCTGAGTTTAATGCCTATGATGGAGCTGAGAATAAACAAATTGTCAGAGCATCCGCGACCTTTTCTGAAACCCGACTGACACTCAGGCAACCTACCTCCTTCCTCAGCCCAGACATTTAATCTAGATGACATGACCTGTGTAAATATCTTTGTAATATTATTGATTAGAGATATTCCCCTGTAATTTTCAGGCTTATGGGGGTCTCCCTTTTTGAAAAGTAGAAACATTTTAATGTCCGACCAAGATTTAGGAAATCTCTCCGCTCTAAATATGATGTTGAAAAACTCCAATAGATAATTCTTACCATGTTCATTCATGTTTTTATAGAACTCATATGGTATTTGATCCGGCCCTGGTGCCTTATTATTATTAGCATTTTTAAGGGCCGATTCTATTTCGAATAGTTCTATATTTTTATCCAAGGTCATGCATTCCGTTCTTGGCGTCAAGCACCGTTCAGAGAAAGTGGGGGTCCGGGCAAGAGAGGTGAAATAATTCTCCCAGACATCAAGTTCGATAGGATTACATGACCTGCTTCGTCCCCTTCCAGATTTCACCGCCTTCCAGAATTCATGAGGATTTTTTGAATTGCAAAGTCTGTCTGTTAGTTCGTTGTTATAAATTTCCTTTTGTTCCTTTAATAGTCTTTTGTATTCTTTCTTTTTAGTTAAATAGTCAAGTCTACTTTGTTCGTCAAAATTATTTTTTTTGCATTTCTGAAGAGAGGCCTTAATTGTTTCCTTTGCCCGCCTGCACTCCCTACCAAACCAAGGCCTGTCATTACCTTTCTTAATTAACCCCGAGCCTGATACTGATCTGATCATCCGCAAATCCCCAGCAGTCTCCATTATAGAGTTTAAAAGAAAGTCGCTCATCCGATCAATGTTTCGATCAACACCCGTGACAAGTCTGTCCGCTAGACCAGAGTTATAGTTCTCTCGCAACCCATTGTTCCAAACAATTTTCTTCCTTACACATTCCGTGATTGGCACCAGAGACCCCGGGACACTCCCTAGCTCGCCATCGCCAAGCCGCAGAGAGATACTGATTGGAATATGATCAGAGAGAGTTCCCAGCACACAGGACCTCAAATCACAAACACTGTCAATCATTCCACATCCGATCCAGCATTGATCAATGACAGACTTACCTAGGTTTCCCACATAAGTAATCTGAGCCGGACAATCAGAAATCGTTCGACCGTTGAGTACCAGTAAGCCATGTTCCTCCATGAATTCAATCAAGCGTCTGCCTCTGGTGGTTATTACTAGGTCCAGAGATTCTCTATCGGGCCGAATAAACGATTGGCAACAGACATCGCCATCAATCCGATTCAAATCACCTATACGGGCATTAAAATCGCCCGTAATCATAAGATTCTCAGAGTGAAGTGAGACGAACGGTAGAATCTCCCCCAAAGCCTCCAAACAGTAATCAATTTCCTGATTAGGTGAAAAATATACAATTCCTATAACGAAATCAAATTTATTGCCAATAATTTTCAAGAACATAAACAAATTAGATTGCTCCAGAATTTCCACCGCGTAACTATTTTTGACATAAGTTATTATACCCCCACTTGCCCTACCTCTCGATTTTTCCTTGACCGCACTGTTAAAAAACAAGTTATAATTGTTCAATGGGAGATCATCCAAAGAGGGTGACTGCGTAAGCCAAGTCTCATAGATACAAATTAAGTCTAAACTATTAAAATATTTAAAATCACTATAAACACTTTGTTTAAAATTAGAATACCCTTGACTGTTCCAGCACAAAATTTCCATGTTTGATTTGTTAAAATGTTCTACCTCTAATTGCTATTGCATTCTCATCAGCCTTTTAACAAGCGTGGGACATTCTCTATTTAGAGCACTATGACATGTGTCCAGTCCTAAGTTTAATTTTAAGTTAGCCTCCTCACAGTTTGTGCATTTAAACATTTTCTCTTGACATGTCTCCGACTTGTGTTCGCCACTGCATTTATAGCATGATATATTCTTTTTACAATCGGCGGCATTGTGTGAGAATCCCCAGCATTTAAAACATCTTTTAATGTTGAGATGATCGAATGCTCTGCATTTCTTCCATCCAAGATTAATTTTCTGTTTTTTTAGCAGTTCTGAGTGACTCTTATCATCCAACTCCAGAATGATTGCACCCTCTTGTGCATCATCTCTCTGATTTCTACCATGTAGTTTTTTAACAATTTTGAAATCTTTACTCTCAAGACCGTTTTGAGTCTTGATTGCCTCAATTATTGCATGATCCTCTTTGTTCATTATATCCCTTTCAATATTTATTATTTTCAACTTTGGTTTCCTCTTTCTAATTTCATTTATTTCAAAATCGTCTCCAAGTTTCCTATTTAAAATTTCTTTGACTGAGTTGTTTTCAGCTCTCTGTAGGTTATCGGATCTCATTTCATTTTCATAGCCCATCAATAAACCTCCACCCTTGGTCTTTCTCAACCTAGTGACTCCTATAGGTAAATTCTCTATATCCACCTTCTGTTTCATCACTACCTTCAGGTCCTCACATTCACGGCCCGCCTTTGGTCTCACCATGAGGACATTTTGTTCACGTGAGTTCCTCTTTAAAATCTCACTAAAGGTTTACTAAATTCTTTTCTTTTTCTTTCTCTCCCCCGTTCTTCAATGCCATCATGATTGTCTTTATCTCTCCTAATTCAGCTTTTAAATCCTGAAGTTCCTCCATTACTATCTCTTTAACCACTCTTTTGACTTCCGCTTTGCATAGCATCTCGTTTTTTATAGAGTGAACGATATCAATTATTTCTGTGAACTTCTTGTCACATTCATAATACTTCCCGGAAGGACCAGGGAGCACAACTGAGTCGCCTGATGTCACCGAGCTCACCGATGTCCTTCTTTCTCGAAGTGCCTCAATTCTAGCGAGCTCTGCTTGAGAGTCATTCATTACCTTCTTAAATGGGCCCTCACAGGTTACAAAGTGCTTTGTCTCTTTCCTCCACACCTTATGCTTATTTGAACATCCGGGGTGGAAGAATTGCTTCTCGCATGCAGTACACTGGCTTATTGTCTTAACGATAGGCTTTTTACAAACTACACACGTGTATTCCGGATAGTCCGACATTATGCTCACCCATACATATATACAAAATAATTACAATTACAACTCAAACAGAATTGAACAAAAATATACAATAATAATAACAAAAAACAACAGTAATAAAAACAAAAACAATAGAAAGAAAATATCAAAAACAATAATAAAAATATATATATTAAGGATTAGGAGATTAGGATAAAGAAGGGGAATTTGCACTAACGGGGTCTATCGTAGTGACTCTAGGAGAGGGGAGGGGAAGACCTCGGTGAGGAGATATTAATAAGGATTAAGAGTATTAGCATTTATTAAATATATATATATATATATGTATACAAAAAAAAAAAAGATTAAAGAAATGACTTCTTGGAAATTATAGTCTTTGCAAATGGTGGGAGAAGTTCACTGGTGGTCAATCTAAAACACTTGGCAAAAAAAAGGTGTCCAAAAGGTATCGATAGAATCAACCAACCTTTGTGAAAACTGGCGAAATGCACAATCACACCACAATACAGCCACCACCAAAAAATAAGGAAAAAAAAACAAAAAACAACGGAGTTAATATCAAAAAACTGGGAGCTCACTAAGAGTGCGTGCGAACCTCGTAATCGTTCAACTCAATTTCCAACAGCTTAACTATATAAAAAACAATTTCAATCTATCTAAGAATGGATCACTGTTAAACAAATATTAGGTGAGAAACTTAAAACAATGATTTATTTTAAATCTAAAAAATAAAATAATTTTAAATTTCAAAATATATTATTTATTAGAATTAACTAAATTAATAATATTAACCCTTTATATTCCTTTGTAACCGCTGCGGTGGCTTATAAAAGAGCTTGGCTGTCACCGCTGATATGACATTGTATGATAAATATATTAATTCAAATTCAAGTTATATATTCTTAGTTTTTATAAATAATTGCGTTAAAATTGATGAATTATCCGAAAGTGAAGATGAATTTGAATCTAACTTAATACTTATAACTTTAAGTGTATTCACTCTTTTATTTATAACAATTTTCAATATTAAACACCGGGCATTGAAAATAGCCGAAGGAGATGATAGGTCAGATTTGCTGGTCGAAATTATTCGAAATTCAAATTTTTAAAAATAAATTCATGTAATAAAAATAATTAAAATATATATAATAATAAAAGTAAGAAAAGGAGGTGGCTTAGCCGAGCATGTAGCGTGGCAACCTTTTACACAAGAAAGTCAGCGTTCAATTCTAATCAAGAACGGATTTTTCTAATAAATTCAATTTAACACCAGCTGCCTCCGGCTCCAGGGACTGACAAGCCCTGGTTCTAAACAACTCTGCACCAGCAGGACTACTTCAAAAACAAGCATCCATAAGCAACAATGGATCGTGATGAGAATAACTCCAGGTGGTACCAATCCACCCGTCACCTGGAGGATCCGAATCTTCACGAGCAAACAAAAAGAAGAATAAAGAACATTCATATATCCTAGATGGTCCAAACGCAAATAATAATAATAATAATAATAATAAAAGTAAGAAATATTTTTGGCAAATAGGCAAATTTTTCTAAAATGTGTAATATACTTGAAGGCGCCATAGATTGGGAGGTAGCGAAGCTCAGAAAGTGTAATCTGAATATCTCTACTATTCCAAATTTAAATAATAAGGAAATAGATGAAAATATAGTGGAAATTGATACTCAATTTTTTTTGACTAAAAAAATGTTTCAATATTTATACACGATTTTTTTATTTGATTAACGAATTAAGTAAATTCATTTATGCTTAAATCTTACCTGTAAAAGCTTTGCGAAAAAAATCTAGTCTTTGCCTTTGTATATACATATATTTAATATATATATATACATACTAGAAATGTAAAAGAACTATTTATTTAATTATTTCAGACAATTATTTCGCTTGAAATGAAAAAGAGATTAGAAGACTTGTAAAAAAAATAACTAGTAAAATTATCAAAATTTATTTAGACCAGTCTTGTCTTGAATTTTCTGTCTGTTTCCTATTCTCAATAGCAGGATTTCACTGTCAATTTCTCCAGGGATTTTTGTTTATCTTTTTTTTTTCTTCTCAAACGAACCCAGATTAAAAAAGTTTCAAATTCAATGATGCAAGTTTATATTCTTATAAAAAACAAAATAAAAAAAATATATAGATTTTTAACTAAATTTTAAAGAAAAGATCAATAAAGGAAAATGCATTCGATTCTTTCTTTCCCCCCTCTCTTTTTTACTCTATTTTTTTTAGACATTTTAATTTCTTCATGAATCAAAGATAAAACGGAATGGAAAGTGGCTATGTGTTGGTAAATAGTCCCATTGGCTTGAAAATTACGGCCATTAATTTTATCCTTTCTATTTTATATATATATAGTCAATAATTTTACGCTCAAGTTTTCAATTAAATTCCCACCAATTAACTAGCTTTAATTCTCATCTGTTGATTTTCAAATATACCATTAAAGTGAAATTAAAAACTAATAGACCATCACTATAAAAAAAGTAATATTTTTTTCATTTAAAAGTTCAAAGGATAAATAAAAAGCCAATTGGACTTAATTCGTAATTACTTTTGTATTTTATAATTTTCCATTAGTTTTTAAATTTTTTTTTTATCAAAAAGTTTAATTATTTATTTTGTATTTATTTAATGAGATGCCTTTAAATTTTATTATTATTAATTTTTTATTTATATTTATATCTGTCGGAGCAACAAATTTCAAATATAAAGGAAGGAAAATTTGTGAAATTATTAAGTTTGAATTAGGAAAAACTTAATCTTATCTTATCTTATCTTATTATGCTAGCTAAAATTGTATATATATATAGCCATTGGTTCTCAAAAACCGCTCTAACGATTTTTTTCAAATTTACACTAGATATAGTATCTATAAAGAAAAATTGAGTTTTATTGGTCACATCTCTTGAAAAATTCATTTTCATTATTAATTTCTTAATTAAAAATTATATATGGAAAACGTCAAAATTAGCATCCATTTTTATTTTTTAACTGAAATTGTATTAATATTTTTTTTTATTTAAAATATTTTAAAATTTATTATTTAATTTCGAAATAAAATTAAAAATATTTATTTTTAATAAAATATATATAGATATTTATTAATCTCTCTCAAAAAAAAAAACAAAAACAAAAACAAAAAACATCTACGTCTGCTAAGAGATTAAAAAATGTCGTTTTCATCATCTAAGTATTATTAGTCTAATGGGTAGAGCGACTGTCTGACAATTCAACTTCGCAGGATCGAAACCGGCGGAAAATAGTTTTTTTTTTTTTTTTTTTAATCTATTATTTTTTAATAAATTACTATTTTATATTTATTTATTCATTGTTCTTTTATTTTATTTTATTAATTAAGTTTTAGATAGTTTTATAATTTTTAATATTTCTTCACTAAAATATCATTTAATATTTATTAATATTATTTATTTATTATTATTGAGTACCCGAAGTTCCATTCATTTTAATCAGATTGATGCAATGATGCAACATTTAATAATAGTAATATTGTAATAAATTTCTATCTTGAAAATTGTTACATATTATTTAGGATATTTTAAAAACAATTTCTTTCTTTAATATATATATATATATATATATATATATATTCTTAAAATTGAATTTGTTTAAATTTTAACACATATATTCAATAATATAAATATATATAAAATAATATTAAATTGTATATAATATGTGTGTGTAACGGGCGGACCATTTATTTTATTTGTAATTATATTTAAACCTGGTGAACTCATCCACTGGAATTGGGTCCCAGGAGGTGCTGCTCAGATGGAGCCCGCCCAAACTAAAAGGGATTCCCCTAAAGATCTTAGCAGCCCTTGGCTCGCTATGATAGACAGTCGTTGGAGTCGTTGTGAAACCATTGAGCTGATGAGATAGGGCATGGTACTCAATCCTTAAATTTATGTTTATATGTTCCATGTTCTGAAATATTTGGTAAATTTATCTTTATTTTTGTTTTCTTTCTTTCTATTAAACCCGTTAACAATATACAAATATTTTGTGAAAGTTTATTTTTATCAACCCTTATTATCTTGGCGCCCAAATTAAAGTTATATCCTTTATCAAATCATTATTATTTATTATTACAATTGTATATAAAATAATATTTGAATTTGTTTAAATTTTAACACATTTATTCAATCAAGCCACCGCTTCTTATATCTTATTATTTATATTATAATTATTAAATAAAATTAAAAATATTTGTTATACTGATATCTGTTTTCATTGCATGAACACATATATCCATACATTAAACTTTTTAAAAATTGTTTAAGATTAGCTTTCCCCTAACACACTATAAATAAAAAAAAAAAAAAAAAAAATTATATTTAAGTTATATTAATTTTAATTAGTTGATGTAATGATCTAATATTAATATTGGTGTGAATGATTGTAATAATATTGAATAATAAATGGTATTTGATACAATTTTGTTATTTATTTATGAAAGGGTCGAGCGATAGCTCGGTGTTCGATGTATATATAATATAGGATCAATTATTTTATTTGATCAAGTAAATTTGAAAAGGTTTTTATATATTGAAATGAAAATCAATTTATTTTAATTTATTTGGAACATTTTAGGAAACAAATTTTTAATGGGTCATTTTAAGAAATCCAATTTTATCATTGTCTAAAATAAAAAAACAGAATATATTATTTTAAATTTTTTATGAATAATAAAATATTTTCAAAATGTCAATTAAAATGACTAAATTATATTATTTTTTGTTTTTGTTAAAATTATTTATTACAACTATATTTTAAGAAAAAAAATGATTTGTAGGTTATATAAAAATTAAAATATGAATTTTTAGATAAATAATAAAAAGGAGATGTTTATATTTTTTTATTTTTAATTTTTAATAAATTTTCTTTTTTGATATGAGATTTTATTAAAAAATTGTATATCAATATTTTTTAAAGGGTCGAGCAATAGCTCGATGTCCCAGGTATTAATATTACCAGCCAAATTCAATAATAATGAATCATTTTTTTTAACTTAAGTACCGAGCCGAGGCTCGGGGTCCCGGTATTAATATTATCAGCCAAACCCAATAATAATGAATCATTTTTTTTTAACTTAAGTACCGAGCCGAGGCTCGGGGTCCCGGTACTAGTTATAATAAAGTAACATAACAAAGAAATTTATATTTTATTTTTTATTTATTATACAATAAGGTATAATGAAAAGCAGCCATGTAAAAATTAAAAGAAAATAATATTTTCTTTCTTTTATTTTATATTTCAATGTCGACGTTTCGGGTGCAAGTCGTGTTCTTCTTGAATATCTTGGATGTTTTGGCATTTTTATTATTTCATGTATGTATTGCATATACATAGTGTTATTTTATAAATATTCGTAATGTAATAAAACATATAAGAATATAAAAACAAAAATCTGGTGCGGGTGCGCGCATCACACAACTTTCACTTACCACCCTCAGAGAATTTCCACGAGGATAACACCAAACTCATATTATAGATCACTTAATTTAACATCGATATAGCGAGTTTAATAAAAATCGTTAGAGTCGTTTTGGAGAACTTCCCCTTATTATTGTATTATATAAGCATAAAAATGCATTTTTATATATATTATGGTGCGGAAACCTAGAAATATATTTTTTGAACACATTTGAGAGAATATAAAGAAGTTGTGGGATAGAGAATGAAAGACCTTTTGGCGTAACACATCAAATAAACCAACCGAAAGAGACAATAGAAATGTCTTCTATTAAAAGTTAAGATATTTCTTGAATTCTTGTTTTAAAAAACTCATAAAAATGCATCCCATCTGGTCCCCATATGATATACCTCTTCGTTACCCAAGAGGAAGTGAGGGGTGGACAATTTTGCCAAGTTACATTGGAGGGGATGATGAGCTTCTACATTTTTAGACAGTTTTGATCAGGGGGGGTCTCTCTTACGGCAGAGAAATTTCCAGTGTGACAATGCATGCACCACTCGAGGCCGCTCGAGGCGCTGCTGCTGCTGGCACTAATTTTAATTCGGTTTGTTTCGGTTATCCGAAAACACCCGAAAACATTTAACAACAGCTTGTGACTTGTGGACAACGTGCACGCGTCCCATTTAAAATATCTCTGCCAGGCATACGTAACGTGATCTGTCGCTGTCCAATTGCGTGCAATATGGTTCCTAAAGTAAGTTTAATTAATATTTTTACTATTATTGATGATTATTTTTTATTATAAAGTTATATAATATATGTACATATAAATAAATTTTTGATTTTGCAGGTTTTTAATTGTATTCAGAAAGATTGTATTACGAATTCTCTACCTGAAGGAGAACGAGGACACTTGTTCTATTTTCCAAGGTGTAATTTTTTAAGAGTGGGTAAAACAACAATAATTTAAAGTTGTTGTTTACCAAAAAATATATTAATAATAAAAGAAAATAATTTTATTAATTTTTTTAAATATTTATAGCAACACCTGTTAATACTACATCAGATGGTTTGGGCTTGGTATCAGAGAAGACTGATCTTTTCGAATCCAGCCCTGCGAGAAGTATGTATTATATTTTTTAATAAAATTCATTAATCTTCTCCTAACTTTAAATAGATTTTTTATAATGATTTAAAATAAATTTTTAGTTTGCTTAGGCTTTTCTGTATTAATTCTTTGGAATTTTTTTTTAAACTTAATTAATTTTTCCAGGTGTTCAGCGGGACATACGCCTACACCATCTGAATTTTCTTCAAGAATAAAATATTTATCTCCCATGAAGAAAAGATTGTACCAAAGGTTCACCGAGGTCAAGCGACTATTGAAGCAAAATAGACATCAACAGTCAATTGATTAATTGAAAAATAGTGTAAATTTTATTTATGTGAAAAATTTTATATAATGTTTTATAAAGTTTTATATAATTATTATTGTATAATTGAAAAATAGTGTAAATTTTATTTATATGAGTAATTTTATACAATTTAAAAAAATGCATGCGTAAAGGGTTAAATTATAAATAAAATTAACATTATTTTTATATTATTATTGTATGATTGGAAAATAGTGTAAATTTTATTTCTGTGAAAAATTTTATATAATGTTTTATAAAGTTTTATATAATTATTATTGTATAATTGAAAAATAGTGTAAATTTTATTTATATGAGTAATTTTATACCAAGATTTAAAAAAATGCATGCGTAAAGGGTTAAATTATAAATAAAATTAACATTATTGTTTAATTCAAAAATTGTGCAAATTTTATTTTTGTATTTTATTATTATTATTATTTTATTTTTACAGAAATTTTATATAAGGTGTTTAAAGAAAAATATGTATAAAGGATTTGTTTACAAATGAGATAAACATCATTATTGTTAATGATATTTTGTAATAATCTATTTTCAAATAAATATGCCACATACAACATTATTCTTTTATTATATCCATGAAAATTATTAAATTTTTCACTTAAGTGAAAAATTATTTATTTTGTGATACGACCAACAATTAAGCAATTTTCTAAAAAAAAAAAAATTTATTTCTGAAATGTCTGTTTTAGCTTTAAATAAATAATTTTTCACTTAACTGAAAAATTTCATAATTTTTTCATTCCTCCCGCTCTCATTCATTCAAAATAGATTTTAAAAATGGTGCCAGGCCGGCCGGTTTTTTTCTCAATTAGTTCGTGCATGCATCCGCATAGCAGCGCCAAACGCTGTTTCAAAAAAATATCATTGCGTGTCCACCCCCTGGTTTTGATCATTCTTGGATAGAGTGTAAGGGAGGTGACTTCATCACTGAGTGAGAAAAACTACAAGGATCAACCCGTGGAGCAAGGAAGCTGTTGCCTGCCCAGATAAGACGGATGATACGATACCTTGATGAAATAACCAAGAATCATCACGCTAAGTCCCAGTGTTCCCCGAACTCATTATTGATTAAATAACAGCTAAGTGGTCGACCCATATTTAAATAAATGCAATTACTTAATGAAACTCAATTTCATTTGATTTATAATCTTCCTATTTATAACGGTACCATATCAACTCTATAATTTCTCTTTGTTATCTATTTTTATAATATTAATTCTTCCATTTTTATTAAATATTTAAGTTTAGTTTAATTTTATATCTACCTTTTTTTCTCTGAACGAATTCAGTTTTACCCTGTCCTAAACCAACCGTCACTTGATTCATTAACCAAATTATTATTCTAAATTTAACCAGAGTGCTACCAAATTAATTTAATCTTATTTTCAACCAATTTTTCTCATTAACCACCTTACCTAAGTCATCCAATATACGACAATATATATATTATATATATATATATATATATATGTAACAAAGTCACTGCTATATAGTACCCTTTAGTCACCGCCATCTGTTAGTGATATTGTTTGTATTATTTATAAGAATCAACTAACTAATTTTAGAATGGATTAAAGACGAATATAAATTGTAATAGGATAATTTTTAATTAGAATTATTAGTTAATAATTTATATTTGGCATTTGTAAGAATTATCTGGAAGAATCAACTTTAGAATCGATTTCTTTACAGGTAATTTATATTTCTAATATTGTAAATAATCAATGTAAAAAAAAATTAATATTGAATAAAAATCTTTACAGAGAACGAAATCGATTTAGTTACCAGAATCCCTGAACATACTTATAAATCGATTCTTTTCAAGATTGGAAACATGCCTTCTGATATAAAGATTCACATCGTTAAGGAATTTGAAGAAGGAAAATTGGTGAATAAAATCAAGACCATAAAATTTCTGGGCAGTGATGAAATATATGCATTCCCAACGGAGAGCCAGCATGAAAGTGAACATCAGGACCTCTTTCAGCTAAGTACAGTGAAATTAGGATGTAAGAGTATGTTAAAACAGGGAAATTTCAGAAACATAAATATTGCATTGTCAGAAAAATTAAAAAAAAGATATTTAGATGAAAAAGATAATTTTATATTTGATGGATATATGCTGGAAGAAGTTTTTGTTGAAAATATAGAAAAATCTAATCCATTAGAGATGAAACTGGATTATAATTATGTGAATAAAATAAATTTATTAGAGATTGAAAAAAAATTTAATATTGAGAAATTCATAGGCATTCAACAAAATGCTAAAGAATGGATAAAAACATTTGAAAGTGAATGTCATAGGCATCAAATAATAATAGATTCCATGAAAATACAAACATTGCGATTATTTTTAGAAGGAAATGCCAATGACTGGTACAGGATTAACAGTAAAAAAATTATTGATAGTAATTGGAGTGAATGGAGAGAATCCTTCTTATTAGTTTATGCGAGTAAAGGGTGGTCTGATGTGAGATATGCATATAAATATAGATATATGGGAGAATCGGTCATCGATTACTGTCTGAAAAAAGAAAGATTATTAGTAGAAGCTGAGCCTTCCATTTCAGAAACCTCAAAAGTAAATCATATTATGGTAGGTTTACCCATTCATATTCAGAATATAGTAGATAAAGATGAGGTGACAAATACCAACAAATTAATTAATATGCTAAGAAAATATGATTGGGCTATAATAAAAAAGAAAAATAATGAAATAAAAACAGATATAAATGTCAAGAAGGTTCCTTGTTATATATGTAAAGGATTGGAAAAAGGAGACCGATATCATCCAGTTGAGAAGTGTTTTAATAAAAAAATATATGATAAAAAAATTAGTATAAACTGTTTGGAAGAGATGGTTTCGAATGAAAAAAACGTATAAGCCCCGGCAGAACAATACCGTTAATAAAATTAAATGTAGTAATTAACAAAAATAAAAATATCAAAGCAGTATATGATACGGGTTCAAATGTATCTCTTATTAATTATAAAGTAATTATGAAAGAAATAAAAAAAAAAATAAAAAGGGAAAATATTATATTTAAGACGATTAACGGGATAAGTTTTGTTGAAGGCCGGGCCCACTTACAATTGAAGATAAATGAAATTTCGGATACATTGAATGTTTATATAATTAAAAATAATAATTTTTCATATGACATGTTACTTGGACTTGACGCAATAAAAAAATTTAAATTAATACAAAATGAGGAATTAAAAATATTTCAAAAAATTGGAAATGTTACAAAAGAAGATAGAGAAGAAGCTATTAAAAACTCTTTAGTTAGTTTTCAAAAAAATAAAATTAATATTGACAAGAGGAGAAAGGAATTAAAATTTAAAAAAGGTGATTTAGTGTACATTGAAACAGGAAATAAGATAAACAGAAGAAAGTTGGATCAAATACGAATGGGTCCATTTCATGTGATAGGACAATTTTCAAACTCAATATATGAAATAGACTGTAAGAAAAAAGGAAAGGATTCCACATTAATTCATGTAAATAAGTTAATACCTTATAAATTGTAAAAAAAAAAAAAAAAAAAAAAAAATTAATTAATTTTTTTTTGTGAGGATGGGGGAGATGTAACAAAGTCACTGCTATATAGTACCCTTTAGTCACCGCCATCTGTTAGTGATATTGTTTGTATTATTTATAAGAATCAACTAACTAATTTTAGAATGGATTAAAGACGAATATAAATTGTAATAGGATAATTTTTAATTAGAATTATTAGTTAATAATTTATATTTGGCATTTGTAAGAATTATCTGGAAGAATCAACTTTAGAATCGATTTCTTTACAGGTAATTTATATTTCTAATATTGTAAATAATCAATGTAAAAAAAAATTAATATTGAATAAAAATCTTTACAGAGAACGAAATCGATTTAGTTACCAGAATCCCTGAACATACTTATATATATATATATATATAGGTAAGTGAAAGTAAAAACATAAGTAAATAGTTCGATATGGTCATATTATTTTCTTGTATATATTTAATTTTTAATTTATTTATATAACTTAAGAATGTTATTCTTGGAGTAGTTCTCTAAATTTACAAAAATACAAAAATTAATCAATTATTTGAAACAAAAATAAATTAACATATACAAATGCTATTATACGCCCAAATGGCTTCGATAAAAATAATAACAACCCCTGATAAGTATTTTTAAATAAAACTATATTTTTAATGAATGTGTATTATAAATAAAAATATACGTATTATAAATTATATCATTAACAGATGTTAGAGTTTAATATATTTTATTTATTTAGAGATGAAGAGAGTGAATATCAATAGAAAATTGAATGGGCAGAGTTGTATTAGAACGTTTTTCAACTCACCATTTGAATAGACAGTGAGTATCAGAGAATTAATATTGAGCCTTTAGAAGTTAAATTATTAATATTTGGGGTTAGATAACAGATCGAGTTGAGAGAAAATTAATTAATTGTTCCTTTGTTATAATTATTTATTTATATTTTTTAATAATTATAATTCATATCTTGAGGGGTTGCTATTAGCATATATCTTATAGAGTGAGCAAGAGAGAGAATAGCTATCTTATTTCTAAGGATGAATCAGCGTAGAAGTTCATCAACACTCGATCTACCCAGAAGATTACTTGTCCCAAAACAAACGGCCTCGCCTTGTGTTTAACTTCAGAGAACTCTGATATGTTAACTAATAGAATGATTTATTAAGTAAATTTTGTTCTAAATTGTAAGTAGCAACTTTCATTAACTATTTACCATAATTTCTATAAAATTGAAATAAGTTATACATACAATTTTTCTTCAATTAAAAATTTAATTATTTATCAATTCTGTTTATTGTTTATTTCGTTTTTTTTTTAAATTCTTAAAATATTTTTCTATTACTATTTTTATACTTTTCTTTTTATTCTTAATTTAATTGCTTTTAGGAGCGATGTTATTTAATTTAATTTAAAATATAAATATAAATGTTCGTTTCTCACCTTTGACCTGTGACTGTAACTATTTTCATGGCTTAGTTTTAAATTTGAAACTTAATTTTTCATTTTGGTTATTAACCTTTCTACTCCCTCTGGCCGAAAATATGGTAAATATTTTTTTTAAAAAACATAGGACTAAGGAATTTAATTAATATATTTCCAGTTTTTCTCTTTTATAAATATATAAATCCTAGTTGGACTTCTGAAACAATAGATAGCACTGCAATAGTTCATCCGTGTCAAAAATAATTGACAGATAAAAAACAACGAATTCTATCAAAATTTTAATGACACCCGTTGCGATTGCAAATTTAATGAAAATTGAGAACAAGTAAGTAGAAGAAGTTCGTAATCAATACAATTGACACTAATTAATAGCGTTTCTGCCGATTTTGAGGTTAGCCGTTTAACTGTTTCCAAAATTTTGCATGTAGCTAAGCAGTAGTATAGTAAAGGTTAATTATGTATAGATGTTTCATCAAAAAAGAAGAAGAAAGCGTAAAGATTATTCAGAAAAATTGTACGTTCGTATAGGCAGGGCGGTTATATCATCATAAAAATGTGTATGTATTTAAAAGATCACATGTAAAAGATTCAAATGAATACCATATTTTCGGACAGAGGGAGTATATAATATTATAAATTAAATAGTTGGGCTTCTTATAATATTTAAGAAATTTCTTTGAAAATAATACTATTTCCGATAAATATTTACCATTTCTAAGAAAGTCAAAGTAGTTTGTTTACTTTAAGCTATTTCCATAAAATATTTAAATAGTCAATTTTGAAATAAAATCCTAAAGATTGTTATGTAAACCTCTTAACTATTGGTATATTTAATTTTGTTTAAATTTTCACTAAATCCCCCAGCCCTGAGAAATTGATTAAGTTTAAACCCTGAGGGGAATATATTATATGAGTAAAATGATATAGGTATATTTTAAAACACTTAAACTTAATTCTAATATAAGAGATTTAATCTTTTTTTTAGTGTTCCAATCTCAAATACCAAAAAATATTTTCTAATCATTTATGTTGAATTACTTAAATTACTAAATGAGTTTTCCCTTTTCATTTGAAAAATGACTTTTACAAATTAATAAATAACACTAAAATTATAGATATAAAGGGTGTTTCTTTTAGAGGTATAGAACTTTAAAATGCAATAAAACAACAATGGATTATTCGATTGACATGAATTTTATTTATACGAAAGATAATCTTGTGACATTACATTTTATATATGATTTCTGGCATATGTCCGCCAATTCACAGGTCCAAAACGTGAAATTAGGCGGTCACCAAACTTGTCTTTCAATAAATCGATTGTGGCACGAGCTGTGTGACATGTTGCGCCGTCTTGTTGGAACCACAGCTCCTGGACATCATGGTTGTTCAATTCAGGAATGAAAAAGTTAGTAATCATGGCTCTATACCGATCACCATTGACTGTCGGGTCTTCCTCAATGCTACGCTCTACAGAAGCAATAGCTTCTTCTGTACGCACCGTACGGCGTCCCTGGGGATGCGAGTTATCAATAAAAGTAAACGTGGTGCGAAGACGTTCCATGATTAATCGAATTAACTCCTCTGATGGACGTTTTTGTCGACGATAAAATGAACGTAGTGCACGATACGTATTCCGCACAGAACCATTATTTTCGAAATAAAATTGTACTATTTGCAAGCGTTGTTCATGATGAATTGCCAAACCAAACTGAGAATAAATCACTTGACAACTGTTAAATCGGTTGTTAACTTGAACAGTATAATGCCAACTTAAAGTTCTATACCTCGAAAAAAACACCCTTTATATATTATATATATTAATAAAAATGATCAAAATTTCTGTTGTCTATTTTGTTTAAAATAATTTCGAGCATCTTCTCAAAAACAAAAAAAAAAAAACAAAGTGAATTACTGCGCATTTAATCCCATTTAATGATTACACTAATAAAAATAAATAATATTAATTTAAATAAATTAATTTAATTATAACTTTCCATTTTAATCTAAGTATTTATTTCTTATAGAAGAGTAGGATTAGCAGGACAATTAGTTACCATAAACTCCAGCCAATTTGATGCAGGCAGTTGCTGGGAAAACGCCGTTGCGGTGCTTTCGTCCACCCATGCAGGGCGAGTGAAGAAGAGCAGCCGTGTAATTGTTGTGGAAGGGATCGTCGCAGGCAGGATTGTCTCCGTTGACAGACACACACTTGAAGCAATCGATGCCAGTAGCTGACAACAATTAAATAAATTCATAAATAAAAACCAATTCTATTAAAAATAATATAAATAATTTAAAAAAAAAACAATTAAATAAATCTAATATTATTTATTTAATTTTTTAATCATATTAATAAACAACTCAGTAAAAGTTTAAATTAATTAAATTATTAATGAGAATTGACTGTTAAATTTTTTATAAATATCCTAAGCTTTTAATTATTAATTTATTTTTGGTGATCTATGCGCACGGCAGTGCGCCGGTCAAGTTCCAGCAAGCCATCCAGGGCCGTCCTAAGATTTTCGGCGCCCGTGGGCTCCTAAAATTTTGCGCCCCTTTTCATAAGAAATTACACAGAAAATGGTTAGTAAAAATATATAAACCAATAAAAAATGCCGCCCCCAGAAGGCTTGCGCCCTAGGGCTATAGCCCAATTAGCCCTGTGGTTAGGGCGGCCCTGCGCATACCATAAGTATATTTACACGAATGGTTTGGAGTCACTTTTGACCCCCCTGTATCTCAGTGCCTATTGCAAGTACAGAGATAAAATTTTATCTACGTAGTCACATATACTAGAACTAAAGCAGTATGCCAAATTTCATAGTTATAGCTTCAGTAGATCCTGAAATATGACCCTGTGAAAATAGCTTATTTTGGCACTGATTCACTGATTGGTCAACAAAATTCTTAAGGTATTTCCAATTGTCCTAGCGCTATGAAATTTGGCATACAGGTCGTGTGTTATATGTAGGTTAACAAAAAATTATGATATTTAAGAAATCGGTCAAGCTTGAGTTGTTATAATCGAATATCAATGCGATTTTTATGAATTCAAGGATTTTGTCAGAAACTAATCAAGCTAGGACTTCGAAATTTGGTACACCGATATTATTCACAGTTTGTAGATTTCTTTTAAAATTTCGTCAAAATCGTTTAACCGGAAGTGGTACTTTACCTACACTGGTTGCGTTTACCTTTCACGTTGGCAGGTTTTCGTGCTGTACGTATCACTAGTTTATTTGTATAATTGTATTTATTATTTATATATATAAATTAACCTGCCAAGTTCAAATTTCTAAGTATTATAATTTTAGATATTTTAAACCAAGTACCTACGTATTTTAACAACTATACCATATTTTAAGTTGGGTGTATGGTAAAGTGAATTTCGGCCAGATGGACCGTTGACGCGAATAAAGTGGCGTGCCTGGATGCAGGAGGCGGAGGACTGGGTGTAGTGGCGATTCTTGAGGAATGCCAAATATTTACCAGTGGATCAGGCTGTTGATGAAAATGATTAAGATTGATTTTAAAGTGCATCTAAACTTGCTATTGGGATGGATTTGAACCCTTTTTTACGCAAACAAATAGCCGATAGGAACTTGGCCCCCTTTTTAACAATATGTTTTTGATTAGATTCATATTTAATTAAATTAATTTAATTACTTAAGCATAAATTTAAATTATCTTTTAAAATAATAAATAAATTATAAATAAACAATAAATTAAAAAAAATAATTGTATTAAAAATAAATTTCGTAAAAATTACATTTAGTTTAATTACATTTAAAAATTCTAATTTAAAAAAAAATTACACAAACTTACCGTACTTTTTTTATAATTATTATTTATTTATTAATATTAAAAAAGGAAAAATGGCATGATAACAAAATGTTTTATCTGCTTTATACAATTTAATTTATATAATTATAATGTTCGTGGATTGATTCAAGATATGTTTTTATTATTTTTATATTCATTATTTTTGATTGAATTTTTTCCTATTTTATAATTCTAATTACAATTTTAAACTTTGTAATGTTTTCTGAGTGTTATTTAATGAAAAACAAACCATTTTTTTAAAAATATTTTTGATATTTTGTATATTTAGTTCAATTACATTACTGTTATATCTTTACAAAAATATTCATATAATATAGCTATTAAATTTGTCCAGATATGTATCAGATATGCATTTGATTTTGGAAGGTACCATATAGTGAAGTGTTGGTAAAATAAGAAGTAAGGGAGCGTATACTGGGAGTAAAATAAAGTCCTATTTTCAGCAAACTATTTTTTTCCATATAAGTTTTTATTTTTTCTTATTCTTACTATACAAAATATTAACGAACACAAAAACATAAATTCTAACATTCTAAAATTCTAGCCAAATTAAGAAATTTAAATGCCTTATGCAACATGGATAGGTAAATGATTTGGACTGAAAGAGGAGACATGTGATTAGAGAAATTTGGGAAAAATCAACCGAAATGTAATTAAAGAAAAAAATTCAAGAATTATGCTACGGATACGACTTAAATATTATAGGAGATTCGGCAACTGCAATCAAGATGGCGTAGGAAAATTAATCGAAGCAGGAAAAGAAGTGGAGCTAGAAATTAATAGTGATAAGACAAAATATTTAGTAACAAAGAGGAATAGTATTAACACACAAAGTCTTAACATACAAAATGTGGAATTTGAAAAAGTATAAATATTTAAATACTTAAGATCTGTAATTACAAAGGATAATAATATTCGAGAAGAATTTAAATCGACGTTGTAATCGAATAACACCTGTTATTATGCAGTAAAGGGGCTTATCTCATCAAAACTATTATCAAAGAGGATCAAAATTGAAATATATAAAAAAATTATTTTTCATGTTGACCGATGACTAGGGTGACCATATTTCGAAAACACCAAACCGGGATAAACGGTTTACCTTTTTTTCTTTTAGAACTAAATTGAAAAAATTTTAAAAAAAAGTACGAAATGTCCTCAATATTGGAAAAACGGGACAATTGGCTGTCCAGAAGACATTTTTTGGGACGCCGAGACAGAGCCCCTAAAAAAGGGACGTATTTGTGAAATTAGTATTGTTCGCAGCATTTATAGGCCAAAGGAAGATGGCGGAGATGACATAACGAGGAATTGCATGATCTCCAGATATAGTTAAGGTTATAAAATCGAGAAGGCTGGGATGGAAAGGGGACGTGGCTGGAATGGGAGAGGCTAGAAAGATCGGCGAAAAATATATTTGGGAGAAACCGATTGGGAAACATCAAGGACGCGGTGGGAAGGGACATGGGACAGATGGGACAGGGTAGGATTTGGTTGTAGCTCAGGATAGGGACGCTTAGAGAAATGTGGATGCTGCGGCTAAGAACTTTCGAAAAGTGTAGAGACACAGAGTTAGATAAATATAACATATCCAATAATAATTATAATATATAATTAATTAATATAATTAATTTACTGATTAAATTAAAATATATTTTACTAGAAAACAAATAAATATCTTATCTACTTATACTGATTGATACAAAATGGATGAAAACCTTTTACATACACACTTTCAACCAAATACTATGTATCACCCGGGGGTTCAGGGGGCGGAGCCCCCGTCTAGGTGTGAAGAGCGCCGAAGGCGCTCGGAGCAGCTATTTAATTTAATAATTATATAATAATTAAATTTTTTAATAAAATATTTCTTTTTAAATCAACTATTAGAAATGTGTGGGAATGGATACATTAATCATAAATTCATAAAAGAAGCATCTAAAATAAGATAAATTTATTCTATTTATTAAGTTAAGGATAAAAGATTATATAATGAAATATATAAATTGTGTACCCAATAAAAGTAATTACGCAAGAGCAGCAAATATGCTGGTCTAAAAATCGGCCTATTGAATTTAGCTTGTCCTTCTTAATAACGTTAGCAAATAATTGTTCATCTAATAGCAGTTTATTAGATCAATATTTGTGAGTAGTTAATGAACTTTATACAAAAGATCCTCTGCCCATCTATACAAATTCAACACAGACACATTCACTTAGATGAAAATCCAATTTCATTTCAGATAATATATATGTTAAATATTATTATGCAAGCAATGTAAAAAGAGAAATTTCAGGAAAATTATTAATGAAAACAGAAAAATTAAACCAATTTATTTTATGACAATATAAAAAAAAGATAGGAAATGAGAAATTGAACATTTTTTTTTAATTCAAATTGGAGAAAAGACTGCATTTGTTTTTAATCTTTTTCTTTTTTAATCGGTATAGAAGGAAATGGATATAGAAAAATTAATTATGAGAAACTCAAAGCAGCTTTTATAATTTTATTTTTAATCTAATATATTTTAAAAAATTAATATTTAATTTTTCTTTTTTGGTTCGGCCTTCATCATTTTTGAAACTCATTTCTTTTTATTTTGTTTATATTTTTATATTTTGCTCAATGTTGTTATAATCAAATATTATAAAAAGAGGATTGATTATAAGGTTTAGATTTATATTAAATATTTAGACGATTGTATCACCTTACCACTGTTTATACAAAGTTTATATTTATTAATGGATTGTTTTGATTTAATTGTAAAATAATTTTCTTTAAAATATCTCTATGAAAGTTTTCCCATTATTGTATTTATTTTTATTAAATTAATGAATTACAATCTATTAATCTAAATATGAAAGAGGAAATGCAAACTCTAAGTAAATATTAATTGACATCGATAGAAGAAAACATCGTGACTTCACTGATAGGTAAGAAATCAGCATGGTTATCAATTGTGTAGCCAATTGTAATTAATTGGGTATTAAAAATCAGTCCCAGGTATTGAGAAATAGCTTCTCATTATATCAACAATGTGCCATTGCTAACATAACGCAGTTTTGCCTACCAAAATACGGATGTATATATAAATCATGTTTTCTCCTATATCTATTTATGTAAATATGATTAGTTAATATGTAATTATGTATATAGTTGTAAGGGTGAAATTAATTACTAGACATAATAATAATTTTGAAATTATCATACATCAAAAGAGACAGATCTTTTCTTTACAATATTAGATCAATGACCAGCATCTGTACCAGCATGAAAGTAGGTTTAGTATTATACTGATATCTAATGTCCTCTAATTAATATGTAGTTGACATCTTAATATTTATATAACTTGTATTTTAATAAAGTATAAATGAATAAAACAATAAAAAAAATGAAAAAATAATAAAATGGATTTATTCATGTAAATCGAAAATGATAATATACAATTTTGTTTTTAAATTTTATATATTAAAAATCGTTTCTTATTCTTTTTTCACATTTAAATTAAAAGTCATAATAAAAATCGTGAATAATTAAGAAAACATTTTTCGTTTTCTCATTTTGTTCAATATTACATTAGACATCGGTTCCCCTCCACCCTCTACTCCCATTTCCCCTATTCCAGACAAACTCCCATTTCGGAAAGACTTAATTAACACTAGCATATTTCCATATTAATGTTGGAAATCGAAATACATTTTTATTGACCTCAAATTAGAAATTATGGAAATGGATGGGAAAAAAAAATGAAAAATTCATAATACACGATATTATATAAATTTTCAGTATATTAAATATTTCATATAAAAGTTATAATAACAAAAATGATTAGTTTTTCTATTCATGGAGATACAAAGTAAAAAAACAATGATATTTATCTCATTTATTCCAACTATATATATATATATATATATATAGTAAACATACAAATATATCGTTAAATAAAAAAAATGAATAAAGAATTAATATATTAATAATATACATATGTTATTTATATTGGCATCATTAGACTAATTATAATAACATAAATTAATATTTATTTTAATTGTTTAGTAGATAACAGAAGATGCTGTCAATAATATTTCTATATGTGTAATTAAATGTAATTAATTAAGGTATTATGTAATTAAATTAATTAATTATGTATGTATGTATTAAATAATGAGTAGTGTAATTTAGATTATATTAATTTAAATTATTTCATCATTTAATATTATTTCATTAAATGAGCTATTTTCTTTAAAGAGAGGAAAAAAGAGGAGATTCGTCCAATTTCAATACTTAATTAAATACTTTAATTATTAAATTTAATAATTTCTGAGTCGGAAAACATTTATTTGTCTGGTTGTATTCCCATGAGGACTACTCTATTCACCTTAATCGGGTGAATCTCTTTGATAGGAATGAAATGAAGGATAATCAACAAAAAAGATCGATGATTATTTACCATCTATTATTATATTCTTAGTTAAAACCACCACTAGAGCATAGCATCAAGGAAAACCGCCCTAAGCTTCGTATTTTAAAGGATTCACTATTAATATGTTTTATAATGAAATTGTAACTAATTGTAAAATTTAATTTTAAAGTAGAAGGTGCATTAGAAAAAAATAATATAATAATTTATTATTTTTAATTCAAATCCCCTGTAATCTATAACTTTAGGAAATAAGACTATATTTAGAATATTTGAATGGATTCTTTGCATTAATGGACCAAGGAAAGCTCAGGTCACCGAGGAGTGGAGGAGACTCCATAACGGAGAATAACATAGTTAGGATTATAAAATCGAGAGGATTTGCTAGAATGGGAGAGGAAGGAATAGCGAAGGGTATATTCGTAGGGAGACGTCCGTTTGGAAGACCAAGAACGCGGTTGGTGGACAATATAGGAAGGGTCGTGGGACAGATGGGGCAGGGTAGGATAGGTCAAGATTGGGATACTTGGAGAAATGGGGTTGTTGCGGCCAAGAACTTTCGAAATCTGTAGAGGCACAGAGATAGATATATATGTAGTATTTGTAAGTGTTTAAATAGTTATTAACATTACAATTTTATATTTAATTTAGTTTTGAAGATTTCCTATTGATTTTTTGGGAGAATTATTTTAAAAATTAATCCAAGTAAAATATCGTCAATTTCTATTCGACACTATTTTCAGTTATGAAATGAGAAGGGATTCACAGTCCTATTTTCAGCAAACTATTTTTTCCATATATAAGTTTTTATTTTTCTTATTCTTACTATACAAAATATTAACGAACACAAAAACAGAAATTCTAACAGTAGATTTAAGTGGGAGTTGTCGGGACATGAAAAAGTACTGGAACGCGTACCGGTTCTGAAAAAAGGTAAGGGAACGTCGTTCCCCCGCGTTCCCCTCCCAATACACCACTGTTAATATATTAATACCGCATCAAAAATATTGGGGTCTATTAAACGTGAATAAAGTTTAAAGAGGGTCGTGGTAGAATTATGGTTTAGATTATTTCAAATTAATATTAAAATTTGATTTGTGTACAGGAATCACAAAAATTATTAACAAAACTATTAAGCAAGAAAAAAAAAATAAAAAATAAAATAATCTTTAGCGAGTTAATAGTTCATATAATAGTAAATATTAATTAATATTTCATATAATGTAAAGTGACTAAAAAATAAAATAAAATACTATTTATCTACAGAATCGCAAAAAAAGTTGATACATTTATAGAAGCGATGAACGAGCTTCGAAATTCCCTCCTCAAAGAAATCCGCCGCCTGAGTGTGATCTGGGCTGTAAGTCGGATGAAGACGCGCATTGTCGTGCAAAAACAACACGTTTGAGCTGAGTTTCCCTCTTGGCTTGTTTTGAATTGCTTTTCTTATATTTCGCAAAGTTTGGCAATACCTTTCAGAGTTTATTGTTGCACCACGTTTCAGGAAATCGATAAAAATCACACCTTTTCTGTCCCAGAACACTTGATTCCAAAGATGAAAACCTGACTTGCAACGTAGCATTTTGATTACGACGACGGTCTCCGCGCGGCCGTGACTGACTGACTCAACACTCAGGCGGTGGATTTCTATGAGGAAGGAATTTCGAAGCTCGTTCATCTCTATGATAAATGTCTCAACTTTTTAGGCGATTATGTAAAAAAATAGTATTTTAGTTACTCGTTCAAATGTATATAATAAAAAACATTTTCCTGTACTAGTTTTGTCTTAATTCCAGAACGTAATCTACTTTGTGAATTGCCCTCGTAAATTTAATATTTTTTTAAATATAAATAAATAAAATTTTTCCACTTTTATATTGCTTTTTATTGTTATTATTATTTTACTGATATTTATTTTAGAAAATGCTTCACAATATCAAATTAGGCCAGGGGAAGTCGTGTTTTGATTAAATAAAAATCAAAATTTCAAGTTATTATTAAATATAATGAAATTTCAATACAATTATTTTATTTTATTATAAAAATTGTTTACATGTGTATAATAGTATGTTAAATTAAATTTACAATACAATAAAATAATTTAATTTTTCCCCTTTTTGTTTTTTATTTTTTTTTTTACAAAAATCCTTCACAATAGAAATGGCGATTATTAATTTATATTTTTTTCATAAAAATAACAAACAAATTATCATCGATAAAATATTGAATTGAACAAAAAGATGTTTAATACATTTGGGATCCTGTTTTATAATTTGGATGTATCCGAAGGTCTTATATATGAATTAAATTAAATTATTTATTATATATCATTGTCCGGGGAATTTCATATGCATATTAAAATCTATTGTTGGGCAAATATTTCGTTTGAATTCCCTCTGAATATTTCTATTCGTAATTTTCAATTAAATAAATAGATACAAAAAAAGAGAATTGACCCAAAAACAAATTTAAACAAAATAATATGCCTGAGCGTGTTAAATATAATTATCTTTATATCTATGTCGTCCTCTTTTGATAATCAACAAGGGAATTTTTATCTGACATAGAGGGAAAGGGGTGTGTGAATGTGTGAGTAACGAGGGGATATCGAGGATTGAGGTTCAATGGATGCATTCATAATATAAGAATAGAATGGACAAATGATTATAATGATATGAAAATATAAACCATATGAATTTATTTAATACATTTGTTAGGGTAGAAATTAATAAAAACAAAAAAAAAAATTTCATAAATAAATTCAAAACGAAATTATTTGTTTTAATTGAATGGCTTTTTTTTCTCTGAATTATTAATGTTAATAAAATAAATAGCATCAAATGAATTTTATTTATACTACTTTCATTTAATGGGTGAAGGAAAAAGTATTTTCGGTTTTTTGTTAAGAGATGGTGCCGATGGTAGTATCTCCTGATACACTACTCATGGAAGGTCATTTTAAAGTTGACATTACAGGTTATATTATTGTTGTTGGCTGCTTTATTATTCGTTATTTGTGTTAAAAGTTATAATCGTATGAAAATGAGTGAAATTTCCAAAGAAATATGCTTTTTTATTATAAGAAGGGCAAATTTGGTGAAAAAACATGCAGGAAAATCTGTGCAGTTTACGGTGAGGATGCTGTTTTGGAACGTACAGTACAACTTTGGTTCTGGGAATTTCGATATGAAAGATACACCTCGCTCTGGCCGGCCAGTCACTGAAAAAGCCGATGAAATTCTGCAACTGGCGGAGTTACACCGGCATGCAAGCACTCAAAACATCGCATACGCACTAAACATCGATCAGAAAACTGTTTGGAATCATTTAAAAAAGGCTGGCTACTCAAAAATACTCGATATTTGGGTGCCGAACGATTTAACGCAAAAAAATTTAATTGATCGAATTTCTATCTGTGAAATGTTGTTAAAACGTAATGAAATCGACCCATTTCTCAAGCAAGTTTTGACGGGCGATGAAAAATGGATAAAATACGAGAATAAAAAACGCCAAAGATCGTGGACAAAGGCAGGTGAATTATTACAAACGACTTCGAAGCCTGGATTGACGGCTAATAAGGTTATGTTGTGTGTCTGGTGGGATTGGAAAGGAATTGTTTATTATTAGGTGCTAAAACCTAGCCAAACTATTAATTCGGTTCTCTTCTGTGAACAATTAACTAGATTACAGCAAGCAATTTAAAACAACTACCACTACCATTTGTTTCGGTCTTTGCAAAACTTCCTTGATGGAAAAAAATTGGCCAACAAAATATCCGTCAAAAACACTGTGGCCGAATTTTTTGCTAGTAAACAACAGAAGTTCTACATTGATGCAATTATCGATGCAAATGGCAAAAGGTCATAGATAATAATGGGCAGTATGTACTTGATTAAAATTGATTATCAATAAAGAAAAATTTCATTCACATTGGTACTAAAAACCCGAAAAGACTTTTTCCTTCACCTAATATAATTTAAACTCATGTCAATTTTATCTCTGAGGGTTGCCAATTCAATTTTCAGTCGGCCAAGATTTAGATGAGAAAGGTTAAAGATATCCTGCCAACTAATGGGGCACAGTTAATTTTTTAACTAACTGTTTGAAATAAAACACTAAAAAAAAAGAAATGTGTTTTAGTTAAAGAAAAGGATAAAAATCCCACTCCAGGGGGTAAAATATAGATTGGGTTGGTTCACTTTTATTCCATCTAGAGTTTCATTTCATTTGCTTATATTTGAGAGATTTTCCTTTATTGGACTCTATTTACCTTTTAAAAAGCATTCGAGGACATCAAGAGGCTCCTACTTTTACAAGTTATTATTGAAAGAAATATGAGGAGTAGCATGAAATGAAATCAAGTTCTTGCGTTTTTGGTTATTAAAGCTTTGCCAATGGATTATAAGAATTTTTTGTTGTTGTTAATTAGACGTATGATAAAAGAGGACATTCATTGTTTAATATGTTAAGAGACTGCGTTCAACAAGAGAATGGAAGAATTTCATAAAAGTTTCACGAGTGAAGAAAAGATTAATTATGTGATATCCTCAAATAATAATCGTTTAAAAAAATTGGATGGACGGTAAAAAAAGAAAGTAAATATAATAGTAATAATGATAATAATAATAAATTTAGCCCATAGTAATCAATATAAATTATATATATTATTAACGAGCTTGAAAATAAAGACTCCGAAGAATCTTGTTGGTGTCAGGTTTTTAATAAATTGTATGAAGTAAATGATATAAGGATTATTTTATTTTGAAATATGAAATATAAAATAATTTATGAATTAATTTATCATTTATAATATATATTAATTTATAATTTAAAAAATAAATAAGTTGTATATAAAATATAATTATAGAAAATTAAATTATTAAAACTTTGGTGGTTGTTTTTATTTATAACGGAATTTTGTAAATAAAACCACATATTGATATTTGTTATTGTAAATTTATTCAAAAAATACAAAAATATACACAACGTTTCGATTGCTGCTTCTGCAATCGTTATCAAGCGACTGCACGGTACGAGTGTCCAGTGACGAGTGACGAATGATACTTAATATAAATTCATTTCAATCGAAACGTGTATAATTTTGTATTTTTTGAATAAATTTACAATAACAAATATCAATATGTGGTTTTATTTACAAAATTCCGTTATAATTATAGAAAATTACTATTATAAAAAAAGTAGACCCAGACAATAGTAAGAGCAGCATTTGATTTAAATGAACTAATCAACTCTTATCTTTACTCGTTTATCATTCTATTCATATTCATATTAAACTATAAAAAAAAAATCTTCTCATTCTTTTCCCTGTCCCTATCCTGATCTACACCCACATACAAATCCCTCTCTATAAAAATATAAAAAATAATTTAGATTTTAATTTAAATTTCGAAAATGAACACAAATCTACTAATAATAAAAGTGTAAAATTCCAAATAAAGTAAAAAAAAAAATATAGAAGATAGTTAATGATAATTTTTTTTAATGATAAATTCATTTAATTATAATTGTTTTATTGAAACAAACCATTAAAATAATTTCCCTATGGTGTAATATCAACATAATAAACCTATAACAAACAAATATAATAGATAAGAACAAAACCTAGAACGAAGTGTAGCCATAAAACGTAACTGAACTCAGGTGTTTTATTGTTATTTTCCTTGCTAAAACAGCCCAGAGACTGTACAACGACTCATGTAAAAGCTCTGGTTTTCCATAAGCAACAAAAACATGTGGAAGAAATAAAACAGGAGTATAAATCAAAGAAATAAAAAATAAAATTAAAACAAATACTAATAGAAAACTAATAAACAAAATAATTATTGAAAAAAATTTCGAAGTATGCCTACCTTTCAAATTTAACTTGTGATAAAAATTTATTTTTAAAATTTCGATTACTATAAGTTTATAATAAATCACCTTTTTTGCATATCCTTTTAAATTTTAAATCCTATTTAAATTTATTAAGTTTAAAAAAAGAAAAACAAACTATCGATTTTGATAAAAAATGAGAACTATACACAAATCTTAAAAATAAAAATCTAAAATCTCAAATAAAAGTTTTGATTTATTTTCAAGTTTAGAAAGATATTCATATATTTTAAAGAGATTAGAATTTTCTTTTTCATGGAAATTTGGTATTAAGTACCCAATGTTAGCTTATATATCTAAATATACTACCTATATAATATAATATTTGATTATAGTCTTTAAATACATTAAATTTCAATATTCATAAATAGATATGTCCCCCTAATCAACCCTTTTTCTAAAATTTATTTCAATGGGTCTTTAGAAAATGATATTAAAAAATCTGAATAGAGTCTGACATGAGATGATCACATTCCAGACAACGCAATTCAAAAGAAGCAATTCATTTGGAAATGCTTAGTATAATTTATAAGAATTTTAATAAAAAATAATTTGATTTAAAAATGTTTAATTTAAACTTTATATCAAAATGCTTTACGAAATATTTTCTACAATTAATAGTTAATATATTGATAAAGAAAAGAATATTTAAATATATAAACCTTTACTATTTTTTATCAAGTGAATAATAATAAAGGGTGTTGCTTTTCGAGGTATAGAACTTTAAGCTAAGCTAACTAAGGCTCAGGATTGGGATAATTGGATCAATGTGGTTCCAGTGGCCAAGAACTCTCGAGTTCCGTAGAGCCACAGAGATAAATAAAGGGTGTTTTTTTTTCGAGGTATAGAACTTTAAGTTGGCATTGTGTGTGCTGTTCAAGTTGACGACCGATTTAACAGCTGTCAAGTGATTTATTCTCGGTTTGGTTTGGCAATTCATCATGAATAGACTCACGCCTGAACAACGCTTGCAAATAGTGCAATTTTATTTCGAAAATAATGGTTCTGTGCGGAATACGTATCGTGCACTACGTCCATTTTAACGTCGACAAAATCGTCCATCATATATAAAATGTAATGCCACAAGATTATCTTTCGTATAAATGAAATTAATGTCAATCGAATAATCCATCGTTGTTTTATTGCAATTTAAAGTTCTATACCTCTAAAAAAAACACCCTTTATAATGATAATGTTATTCAATGATAATTTTTTTGAAACAAATTAAATATATATATTGAAACATATTTTCTATCTAATCTTAGTGTATAAATTTTTGATATTTACATAGTAGGTTTCTATAGTATTAGATAAAATAAATCAAATTCGTTCAAAAGACTTTACAATTCCCAATAACTCAAATTCTTTAACTATAAAAAATAATATAAATAAAATATTGATTTATTTTTAATAAAACGAAAACCAAACAATTTAAAAGTAAACAAATGATAAAGGATAACTCATTTGAGAGAATAGTATAAGTATAATGGAAACACACATGAAATGACTAACCTATAGTAATTTTTAAAAATTTTCCTATACAAATAGCAAATGTAATAAGCTTTTATTTATTATAAAGCCACATCGTATGTTATGTATCAATTTACATAATCTATTTTAATTTTAATTTAATTTTTACTCTTAGAACTTATGATGTTGATGTAACAAGCTTGAAATATTTAATTATTTTTTATTAAAAAAATGATATTAATTACAATTTGATTATTTACATATTAAAAATCATCTATATATATAAAGGAGACTGTTTGTATGTATGTATGTAATTCGTTTACTTTTTTGCTGTCATAGTTTAATATGTTAAAATGTAAGTTATTTACATTTTAACATAAAATAGAAAATATATTATTTAAGGATTAAAGAATAAAAATAGAAAGTAAATTAGTGAATATTTTAAAAATTAGACAATTTGTGGAAATTGAAATAACTAAGAAATGAGAGGTGGAGGGGATGAGGAGAGAGGTGAGAGTGTGTGTGAGCGGGAGAGAGAGAGATTTAAAGTTTATATATAGTTCTCCGTGTTGTTCATTCAAGAGCCAGGCGTGGCCCACTGACTGGCGGACTCATTTTACACAATGTATATAACTAGCAATCAAAGAATTATTATAAATTTTAACTTTTTATTTTAAATTCTAATATTCAAATATCATTTCAATTAAATAATTTATTCTAAAAGTTCTCATTTTAATTAATATAATAAAATATTTAAATCATATTTAACTTAAATTATTTTGTATTTATTCTTTCCATATTTGAATAGGTACTTCTTTTATTTTAAGGGAGGGAATTAACTATGATCTAAAAAAATTAATAAATGAACTTAATAATAAAAAATCAAATAAATCCATTAATTTAAATTAATACTATTAATGAATGTATATATTGTTAATTTATCTTTAGTTTTATCAATACTTTTATACCGTTAATTTTTATAAATTAATTTTTATAAATTAATTTTTATAAATTGTCTCAAGTCTCTAACTTTGCATTTTCTCTAATTTTATTATAATTAAAAATATTCAATAAAAATCAAACAATGAAATTAAAATATCGAAATGAAATGATCAAGAAATATTATACTCTATTATAACATATACAATACTTATAAACTATAGGCGGAGGAAATATTAGACGATATCATTGCGGGTTCATGCCAAATCGATCAACATTAATTAAGATATTTTCATTATGACAGATATTAAAAAAACCGCGAATTCAATATCTCTGTTCACTAATTATTTGTAGACTTTAGTAAAACCTACGCATGACTCAATAGATCCGGATAAACTTTTTCAAATTTTGATCTTAAAATTTATCTTGAAGGTAGTAAAGAAAGAGTAAGATGTGGAAATCAATTGTAAAATATTAGGTGACCCAGACGACTTAAATATAACAGGAGATTCGGCAATTGCAATTACAGATAGCGAGGAAAAATTAATCGAGATAGGAAAAGAGATGAGGTTTGAAATTAATAATGATAAATAAATATATTTAGAAACAAACAGGAGCAGTATTAACATACAAAATGTAGAATTTGAATATGTAGAAAAATTGAATGTAATCACGAAGGATAATAATATTTGAGAAAAATTGAAATCGAAGTTGCAATCGGAAAACGCCTGTTATCATGCAGTAAAGAGGCTTATCTCATCAAAATTATTATAAAAGGGAATGAAAATTAAAATATATAAAACAATTATTTTGTCTGTTGTATTATATGAGTGTTAGACATGGTCTATGATCTTTGGAGATGAGAGTGGATTCAGAGAATAGGATTCTCCCCAGCATTTATGGGCCAAAGAAAGATGAGTACATCAGGGAATGACGTACGAGAGATGGAACAGAGGCTCAGGATAAGGACACTTGGAGAAATGTGGTTGTAGCTGCCAAGAACTTTCGAGTACCGTTGAGCCACGCATGGTCTATGACCCTGGGAGATGAGAGTAGATTCAGATTATTCTTTCCAGTATTTATTGGCCAAAGAAAGATGAGGTCACCGGGGACACTTGGAGAAATGTGGTTGTAGCTGCCAAGAACTTTCGAGTAGATAGATATAACATATTCAATAATAATATATATAATTAATTTACTAAATAAATTAAAATATATTTTAAATAATCACACAATAAGAAATGAATGTTTTATGTTATACATTGTTTGAAACAAAATGGATGAAAACCTTTTACTACTTTCAACCAAATACTATGTACCACTCGGGGGTACAGGGGGCGGAGCCCCCGTCTAGATGTGAAGAGCGACGAAGGAGCTCTGAGCAGCTAGTATTATATAAAGAATGAATATGGTCTTTACTTTTTATATACATATAGGATATAATTCCGTATATTTTGTTTTTAGATTAAATTAGATTATTTAAATTAAAATCAAGAAGCATTTTATTTTATCTTTAATTATAATTATAATGTTCGAACATGGCTCAAACATGTTTTTAGACAAATTTCGAATTTGCAACCCCTTTTTATAACGTTTTTCTCAACTTCACTTGGCGTCTGTCTGTCTGTTCGCTCTGTAATAACAAATTGAAATCTATTTTTCATCATCTTTAATTTAAGATAGACTTTTGAAAATTTTTAAGAAATTTCACTGGATCCCTATAAGGTATAAAGAAATATAATTGAATTATAATTAATTTTTTTTTAACGGATTCTGAAGCATAAATATTGATTTCAGGATAGATTTTCATTTTGAATGTAATTAAGAACATTTTATACCATTAAAATTAATGATAAATTCTTATTAATCAGGTTTAGTTCCAATGAAGAGGGGTTTTTCCCCTCAAATGGCCTAGAGAAAAGATCCTTATTATATATATATATGTCCCTGAGAGAAAAAACAAAACAAAACAATAACCTTTTTTTATGAAGACAATATGAGTACAATATCTTATATTTAAGATTTATATTTTATAATATCTATATTAAAAATATTCATATATATATTTAATAATTGAAAATTCTACTCTAACATAAAAAAAATAAAAAATTACCATTATATGTTTGTATTTATATACAATTTAATAAATTGTCTTTCATGTTGATTTATTGTAAGTTTATAAAATCAACTTTAATACAAAAACTTAACAAATATCTTATTGGATCTTTTTGTCATATATAATATCTTTATTAAAATAAATAGATAATATATACTGATGATAATTGAAAAATGGCGATACGCTAATTTGAATTTAATATTTTTAATGTATATCTTAATTAATATTAATTATTAAATATAATAATAATTCATTAATATTAATAAATATTAAAAAATGAAATTTGAGAATTTATTTTGCTTTACTTATACAATCCTATAACCTTTCCTATATTCTTTATATATACCAGCTGGTCAGAGCGCCTTCGGCGCTCTTCACAGCTGGACGGGGGCTCCGCCCCCTGTACCCCCGAGTGGTACATCGTATTTGGTTAAAAGTAGTAAAAGGTTTTCATCCATTTTGTTTCAATCATTATATTACATAAAACATTCATTTCTTTTTGTGTTCTTATTTAAAATATATTTTAATTTAATCAGTAAATTAATTATATATATTATTATTGTATATGTCAGTGGTTCTTAAACTGTGGTCCGCGGACCCCTGGGGGTCCGCGAAGCCTTTACTGGGGGTCCGCGGTCCTCGGAAAAAAATCATCGTAAAAATATATACATATATAAATATTTAAAGTTCATTGTGTAACTATATCCTCCTAGAGAATTACGGCTATAATTTAATACTATTAATAATACTATTTTATTTTATTAAATTGATAATTATGTCAATTAATTTTTTGTGAATAAATAAACATATATAAAAAACTATATATAAAATTTGAATTTTCATCCATTCATTCATTTAAAATCATTTTTCGATTGTTCCTTTAAAATAACCCCTCTTAGGGGCTCGGAAGGGGAGGCATATAAGGGAATTTTCTTTCACTTTGTTATTGGGGAAAACCAGGGGAGGGGACAGTCTTACCCGGAAAAACCCAAATTGTCAGCGTCCACTCTGGGGTTTTAAACAGTTTTAAAGCAAATGTTAATTATAAGTTCATTTCTCAACGAGTTGTATCTTTAAATTATTTTTATTAATGTTAATTATAAGTTCATTTCTCAACGAGTTGTATCTTTAAATTATTTTTATTAATTTAATTAATTATAATTAAATTATAGCTAATAATAGTTTATTATAGCTAATAATTTTTTTTAATTTTTAGTGTAATTTGCATGATCATTATTTTATAAAAACACTAAACACATTTTGCAATTTCCCAGAAAGGCTGTTTTTGAGAGTAAGTATAAGTTAGTTTTATGAATAAAAAATATTTATTTTAATAATATTTTAGAATCAAATTACGAAATATATTTATTATATAAATTAATATTCATTTAAAATGATATTAAATCATTTATTTAAAATGATTTAAAACATTTATTAAAATGATTTAAAACATTCATTTAAAATGATATTAAAACATTCATTTAAAATCATATTAAAACATAGCTAGTAAATAATAATTCGTTATATTTATATTATATTTATATTATATTTATATTATTGTAGTTCAATGTTAATAAATTACTCCATAAAATGGATCGTTGGCTACAAACTGGTTCAACACAGAAACGGAAAGAATCAGATGATGAGGCATCAACAGCAAACTCTACCAAGAAACGCAAAACTAGAAAATATTCGGATGATTATTTATCATTTGGATTTACTTATATTTGCAACAATGATGTGGAAAGACCAGTCTGCGTTCTATGTCAGGAAAGTTTATCCAATGAAAGTATGAAACCTGCTAATCTCAGACGTCATTTACAAACAAAGCACAGCGAGCATGTTAGTAAGTCTATCGAATTTTTTAAAATGAAAAAAGAAGAACTTAATTCAAGTCAGAAATTGATGGTAAAGACGGGATCTGGTGGTATGAGTAAGAAAGCAGTAATGGCATCATATGAAGTAGCTCTACTTATTGCTAAAGCAGGAAAGCCGCATAATATAGCAGAGCAATTAATTCTTCCTGCTACAAAAGTAATTACAAATATAATGTTAGGAACTAAAGCAGCAAACGATATAAATTTGATTTCATTATCAAATGATACGGTTAAGAATAGGATTGAAGACATGTCATGTAATATAAAAGAAGAATTAATATCGAGAGTGCGCAAAAGTCACTATTACTCATTACAATTGGATGAAAGTACTGATGTCACTAATAATGCCAATTTGTTAGCTTTCATTAGATATGAGTTTGAAAATCAAATACAAGAAGATGTATTGTTTTGTGATTCACTACCTTCACGAACGACAGCTAATGACATATTTAACAGTTTGAATAATTTTATAACCGAAAATGAAATAGAGTGGCCAAAATGTGTTGGAATTTGCACTGATGGTGCTCGTGCAATGTCAGGTACAAGAACTGGATTGATTGCTCTTATTAAAAATGTTGCGCCTCAGGTTGTTTGGAATCATTGCTGCATTCACAGAGAATCATTAGCAGCCAAAAATATGTCACCAGATTTGAAAAGAACATTAGACGAAGTAGTTAAAATTGTCAATTTCATTAAGGCTCGTCCACTTAATTCCAGAGTTTTTAAAATTTTGTGTGAGGAAATGGGTAGTCAACATACACATTTATTATTACATACAGATGTACGTTGGTTGTCCCGCGGGAAAGTACTCATTCGCCTTTTTGAGCTTCGAGATGAAATACGATTGTTTTTAATAGATGCGCATTTTGAACTGACCGAATGTTTCAATGATTTTATCTGGTTAGCTAAGGTGGCTTACTTGACTGATATTTTTACAAAATTGAACGAACTTAATTTGAGCCTGCAAGGTACTGTTGTAAATATATTTAAAGTTGAAGATAAAATAGAAGCAATGATTAAAAAAATCGACTTGTGGTCGAAACGCATCCAGAACGGTGTATATGAGTCTTTTCCAACTCTCAATGATTTCATAGAAAGCTCCAGTGAAAAATTGCTTAATCAAACGCGTCAATTATTTGTTGAACATTTAATTACTTTGAAAAGCAACTTCAGGAAGTATTTTTCTACTCCTGATCCTTGCAATAACTGGATCAGAGATCCATTTAATATGGAAATTACAAATACTAAACATTTATCTGCACCTGAACAAGATATTCTCGTGGAATTATCATGTGATACAACTTATAAACTAAAATTTAACAAAACTGAATTGAGCAACTTTTGGTTACTTCTCAGGTCAGATTATCCTGCGCTTGCAAATAAAGCACTTCAACACTTGATTCCATTCTGCACAACATATTTATGCGAACAAGCTTTTTCGGTACTATTTTATATTAAGTCTAAATATAGAAACAAATTAAATGTAGAGCCGGATCTTAGATTAAAAGTTTCCAATATTAAGCCAGATATTGAGATTCTTGTTTCAAGAAAACAACTGCATACATCTCATTAAATATGTAAGTTATATTTAATGAGATAGATGCAGTTATTTTTTAAAATATTTCTTATTTAATATTTTCTGAAAAAAATTATAAAATATTTATATGAATTTAATGTAAGTACCCATTATAATTTGTGAGATTTGTTGCTATGACAATGTTTGTATTTTCTTTCTTCAATATTATAATTTCTAATAAAATGTGTTCTACAATATGCAAAAAAATCGTTATTCACCAATCACTGTTAGAAATATTCATCATATATCCTTGTCCTTATGAGATCGTAAGCCAGAAATTAATTAATAAAATGACGTAAAGTACCTAAAGTTGTGATGGGGGTCCGTCAAAAAAAATTTTTTCAAGTGGGGGTCCGTGGAGTACATAAGTTTAAGAACCTAGGGTATATGTTATATCTATCTATTTATATAACTCAAAGATACTCGAAAGTTCTTGGCTACATTTCTCCAAATGTCCCTATCCTGAGCCCTTGTCCCATCTCTCTTACGTCCCTTCCTATGCGTCCATGGTCTTTACTGCATGATAACAGGCGTTTCCCGATTGATACCTCCATTTAAATTCTTCTCAAATATTATTATCCTTCGTGATTACATTCAATTTTTCTACATATTCAAATTTTATATTTTCTATATTAATTAATACTGTTCCTCTTTATCACTAAATATTTTTTCTTATCACTATTAATTTCAAACCTCCATTAATTTTTCCTCGCCATTCAAATAATAACATACAAACAGAAAAGTAGGCGTGTTGATATAAAATATATACCTGTGACACCGAACTATCACTCGACCCTTTAACCAATTTATACAATTTATTTTTATATACTTTAAAAATTTTACAATTTTTTAATTATTTATTATAATTGTTAAATGGAATTTCTAAAAATGACCCATTAAAAATTTGTTTTCTAAAATGTTTCAAAATAATTCAAAGAATATTTTGTTTATAAGTTTATTTTTTTAATATTTTATTTATAAAAAACACGAAAACATTTAAAATTATATGAATAATTGATCTCATAATTGGATTTTTCATTTTCAATTGACGATTTGAATTCATAAAATATTAAAAAAAAACTTTTAAAACTTTTTAAATTATATTCAAGTAAGTATATAAGAATATAAGATATATTATGGGTGAATTCAAAATGTATGAAGGGACACATAATATAATATAGATAGATATAACATTTACAATAATAATATATATAATTAATTTACTGATTAAATTAAAATGTATTTTAAATAAGAACACAAAAACAAATAAATGTTTTATCTAATTGAATATTTGATATTGTTTGAATATTTAGTAAATAATATTTTATAATATTTACCGGAGTATAATAAATTGATAACGTCATTTAATTCTCCTACTATATATCGAATCGAATATAAAGATAAATCTTCTTTTAAACGTTGTGTGAAACAATTTCAAATAATTTAAATGTAAAACTATTAATGAAATTAAAAAATCAAATATATGAATATAATATAAATATTTTTAATTTTATTTTAAGAATAGATATATATATCTCACAGGCGGTAGTTGTGACGTCATCCATATATTATAAATTTAAATTAAGAAGAACTAATAAAGTTTCGTGAGATGTGATCAATAAAACTCAATTTTTCTTTATAAATACTATCTCTGTTGTGAATTTCAAAAAAATCGTTAGAGCGGTTTTTGAGAACAATGAAACAGAGAAACAAACAGAGAAACAATTTTTACTCGTATAAGAAGATAAGATATATTATAATATATATAATATAAAGATATATAAATAATATAAATATAAAACATTTTTATAAAATAACGTTTTTCTCATGGACTAAAAAGAATAAAATAAATTTTCTATAAGCCTGACAAAGTTTATGAATGAATTGCTTCATATTCAACGAAAAACGTTGTTCGCATTTAGTTTTTATATTTTATTTGTATGCAATTCAATTCCTTTATAGAGATATTAATTTACCTTTTCTCCCATTTTCATTAACTCTACGCACGGTGAACCCTTTTTTATCTGTGAATTGTTGTCTTATTAATACAGTGTTTTTCTCTCTCTCACAGGGGTTTTTCCCAAAATTTCCTTTTTTTGCTAACCTTTTCAAATAATTATATTTATTCGAATAACAATACAAATTCATAGAAAAGATAATTTACCATTTATTCTTTTGTCTATCATTTTAAAAATAAATAATTCAATTATTATGTTTCTTAATTAAGTTTACTTTAGTTCTATTAAAAGGTAAAACATTTATATTTAAATCTCATTAAATATCTTAACATTCACCTAACATGTATTTCTAATTTGTTAATAAGTTATATAATTTCAACAAAAATGTAAATATAATATTCAATAGAGCTATTTAATATTTTAATATTATTATTGACAAAAGATTTTTGGTTTTTGTCAATTGACCCTTTTAAATTCAATATAATTGTATTTACGTTAGTAATTTTATTGGTTTATTTTTTTTTAAATTAATTTACTTGGATTATATTACTCCAATTATTCAGAAGGAAATTATTTTTTACTTGATTTTTTTTTTTAGATGAAACAAATTTTAAAATGTTACATTTTGAATAGAAACAAGAGGACACCTCATTCAGACCAAATTCTAATTTTTGTATGCATAATACCTGTATTTCAGATGAATTCTATTGAATTCTGTTGATTATATGTTTCATAAAATATTTATATATTTTCATTTTAGAAAAAAAAAATCAAATGATAAATGCGGTTCTCATGCCTTTGGAATATATAGCACACCACCGTATTGATCTATTGATGCATTATTATGGAGAGGTTTCATGAAAAATAAAAATATGAAATTAATCAGATTAAATTTACTTCCACTCAAAATGATTATACATAAAGTATTAATAGTATTGATCGGTTATTAGATATTCAGATGGAAGGATTATATAAATTAACTTTTTGTAGATTAAAAAATCCTTCATTTTATTTTAAAAATATCAAATAATTTAATGTTAAAACGTATGATATCAATCTAAAATTTAAAAAAATAATTTAATTGATTTATTGAAATTAAGGAGAGCATCTATTGTCGATACTTCATTCCTAGATAAAACTATAGTTTATTATTTTTTGAAACATAAATGATTTATTCTAAATGAGTTATTCTAGACCATAGGTTTCTAAACTTTTTTGTGTCGTAGACCCCTTGGCATGTTTTTCGGTTTTAGGTAGGCCCCTAAATTGATTTTGATTTTTTATAAAAAATTTTACCCCTTTTTTTATAGCCATAATGAAAAAAATCAAAAAATGTTTTAATAGCCATGTCGGAAAAACAATTTATCTTTTTTTTTAGAGACATGCCGGGAACCACGTAGACCCCCATTTTCATTTCATGGACCCAAAATTTGTTATTTGCTGGCGTAGACCCCTAGGGGTCGATATAGACCACTTTGGGAACCTCTGTTCTTGACGATCTTTTTTCAATATCGAGGATGGTTGTATAGATGGGAAATTCGAAATAAAATACATGGATAATGTAATACTTAAATATATATATTGATATTGATATATATATATATGTATATATATCAGGGGTGGCCAACACTTCGACCGCGGTCGACCGCAAAGGCTTTAAAAGTAGCCCGCGAAGCCAAAGTTGGACAATTTTTTATAACTTAAATAAATCTTTGAAATTCTTAATTCTATAATTTAATCTTACAATAATAAATTATTTGTGAAACATACACATACTGTTTATCAGTGGCGCAACCAGGATTTGATCCTGGGGGGGTTTTGACTAGCCGCTCCCCCCCCCCCCCCCCCCGGGCTCTCTCAAAGACAAATTTTCATTAAGATTTTTTTTTATATTAAATATTTAAAAAAGTTTTGTAAATGAAACACTGATTTTACAAAATCTGGCAAAAAAATTTAATTTTGTATTTTATTTACTCATATTCACAGTTTTAGAAAGAAAATATTTTTTCCAGCGATAAGTAAATCATTTTAACAGGATAGCTTATACGATGGTCGGAAAATTTTGAAAATTTTTGCTCCGAGATTTTTCGAGATTTCCACTTTTCAGACGGTTATGAATCCAAAACTGCAAAAAAAAAAAAAATTTTGAACCGGCCGGCCGGCCGTTCGTTACCGAGATTACGTCTAAACAAAATGAGATATTGTCTTGAAATTTGATATTTAGATGTTTTTTTTTTGGGAATGATGGGCGGGGATTGGATTGTTTTTGGACCATAAGTAAGGGTAGTTTAAAGAAGTGTCAAAACACATTTTATTGATTTTCTCAATAAATACCGATTTTTATGGGAATTATACTACTTATTGTATTAAATTTATAGGAAATCGTATTACTAAAAGTTTCATTCTATTCATTTTTACCTAAACCCTAAGTAAAATATCCCTAAAAGAATAAATCCCTAAATAAAAAAATTCCCTAATTTTTTTTACTTATTTAATAATGAATAGCCGAAGAGACTTGAATGAGGTAGTTATACATCATGCTTGGTGTCATCACATCTGTTCCATCTGGTTTTTTAGCGTCCCATTTTTCATGGTTTTCCTTCATTATGGTTAGAAGCTCATCATGCGAGTCGCTGAATCGTTTCCTTGGTGAATCAGGCTTCTTACCATGAACATCACGACAGATTTCCAAATAAGGTTATGCTCAATATGGATTTGCATAATCAGGTCCCATACTGATGTCTTGTAATCTTCTAAGCGTGAACGAAGAGCATTGTTGTAACCTTGCAATGCTTTGTTTGTTCGAGGCAAACCCATCAAAGTGGCACCGTAGATGTTCCAATGTCGAATTCGGGGTGATAAAAGCCAGCCAAAAATTGTTCACCTAGTCAAGTGCGCTCGAAGTAAGAAAAAAGATCACGAAGTTTTACCCTGTTGGTCGTCCAGCTAATGCTTGGTAGGCTACAATCACTTTTGATGGTGGTACCAAAACCAAAGCTGCAAGAGTTCGTAAATGAATGGAGTTGTCAGGATTATCTATATCATTATAGAGCTTCAAAACTTATGGCATTGATTTGATGCTTCTATAAATGCATTGAGCAAAATGAAAGACAACCTCTGATGATAGTAAATTTCATAAATTGCGTTGTATATTCCCTGGAGAAATATACGGTGCAAATGGTGTATTTTGTATTTGGAATCATTAAGCTATTAAAACTTATGATAATAAACGAAATTTGAGTAAATTCCTTTTATTTTACATACGAATTTGACACCCCTATTTTTTTTGGAAAAATCACGTGTGTGGGCCCTATGTATGTATTATTTGATCTATTTTTCCCTACTTTCGGTCCAGGCCCGATTACCTCCTTGGGAGGTCGTGTCTCAGGCAATTGGGTGTCATGCTCACATTGTGATTTAAGTTTCTTAATCACAATTAAAATTAATACAAAAATGAAAAATTTTGTTTTTAGTGATTTTTTGTTTTAGGGATTTTTTCAGTTAGGGATATTTTTATTTAGGGATTTTCGCTTTTAGGGATTTTTCTTTTTAGGGATTTTTGACTTTTATTGATTTTTTCCTTTAGGGATTTTTACCCGTTTCCATTTTGAAAAAATTAGTCTTCGCTTCATAATTTTTATGAAATTAGCAATTAATGTTTTAATAATTAAAAAATTTTAGAATATTTTGATTTATTTTATATTTAAATAATAGTTAAATTGGAAAATTTCACAATCATCTAGTAATCTAACCTATATTAAGTCTTTTATGATCTAGGAGAAATAATAAAATAATTTTTTTTATTTCTTATATTAAATTCTGAACGAAAAAATAAGCAATTTTTACCGATCGACGATAGTAAGGGAGGTATTGTTTTCACACCAAATTTCACATGTGGAGATTTTTACATATCACCACGAATCATGCATTTTCTTAACAGAAAAAAGTATTTTTAGCATGATGTCTGTCCGTCCGTCCGTCCGTCCGTCCGTCCGTATAGATGTGTACAGCCTGAACGGCTCAACCGATTTTGATGAAATTTGGTATATTTACTTAATGCATCAGTGGGATGAATTGATCAACTTTTGGTGAAAATCCGGAAACCGAAAGTGGTAGTATTAGAGATCGGCGATAGAAAGAGAAGGGTTATTTTCACATCAAATTTCACATGAGGAGATTTTTTACATATCACCACGAATCATGCACTTTGTGGTGGTTTTATTATCGAGAAAAATCATCAATATTAGTTTTTTTCTTAATTTAAAATTATATGACATCATCCAGCAATTCATGACGTCACAGCCTGTTCTTACATATATATTATAAATAAAATAAAATTAAAAATATTTATGTTATATCCATATCTGTGTTTTATTACATTAATAGATATATTAAAATTATTTGAAATTGTTTCTGTAGCTGGAAATTAATTTACTTCAAACCGTCGGTCGGTTCGGACCTGGCCACAGGTCAACTTATTTTATAATAAAATAAACTTATTTATTATACACTAACTTATACTTTAAGAATTTTTTTTTCAAATAAAAAGGATTATATTTTTTCTTTTCTATTTGAAATATAGTCCACAATATACAGCAATTTTAATTTTTTTTTTTCTCTCCTGGGGGGGGGGGTTAACCCCTAAAACCCCCCCTGGTTGCGCCACTGCTGTTTATATTTATCCTGATAAGATAAACAATATAGTAATACTGAACGCGCTCTGTCGCGCTAGTTGGTAGCTGTATGGCCGTGGGTCTCAAATTGCTTTTTCTCTGTAGCTAACATAGTCAGGGCGCATATCAGTATCAGTGTGTGTTAGAGAGTTGTAAAGTGACAGTCAGTGATAGAGAACAGAAGTAAGTATGTTAATTATTTTTTTAAATATTTCGTAATAATTAGGGCTTACAATACCGGGATCCCGGACGATTTTTGTCCGGTATTCAAAACCGGTATTTATGTAAAAAATACCGGTATTTTGGTATTACGAATTTACAAAATGTGTATGATTTTTTAATGACAATAGTGCCGACAAGTGTAGAATCAGAAAGAGCTTTTTCGGCCGCTGGTTATATTTGTACGAAAATTCGGTCCTCGCTTGATGGTGAAACGCTTGATTGATTGTGTTTTTTAAGAGCTAACTTTAATAAACAAAACGCAAGTTATTAATATTAAATACTTTCAATTTATATTTTTATATTTTTTACTTCTTTAATTATATTTAATTCTTTAATTATATAATACCAAACGAGCCTATTATATGTAAAATGTAACATAAAATTTAATATTTACTTTATTTTACTTGCACGTTTTTTGTATCTATCTACTCCTACTCTCTATGTAATAAAATAAATAATATCTACTCATTTCAGAACAATATTAATTGGATTTCATATATTATTTGTTAAAAAGTCAATATAACATCTGAGGTAAGAAGAAATATAGCTAGTAAATTTATTATTAATAATACCGGTATTAATACCGGTATCCCGGTATTTCAAATTTCAAATACCAAATACCGGTATTCAGATTTTAGTTTGGTATTGTAAGCCCTAGTAATAATATCTTTAGTAGGTAAATTCTAAAATAATATTTAACCCTATTATTTTAGAATGAATAATCCAAGTACAAGCCGGAAAAAAACGTATCATTATCACAGTGAATGGGAAGAAGATTATTTCTTTTCTATGATGAAAGATATGTAAATGTATCTGTTTTATTTGCAATGCAACAGTAGCTTTGTCTAAGAACGAAAACGTTAAAAGACATTATCTAACAAATTATAAAAATTACGGAGAAGATTATCCACGGGGCACTGCGTTAAGAAAAGCAAAAGTGTAACAACTGAAGGCACAAATAACTGCACAACCAAATAGTTTTTCAAAATACAATACAAATTTGAAGACAGCTACGATTGCTTCATTCAAAAAGTTGCTGAAACAACAAACCAGATAAAATAAATAAATAAATATTAATGTATATGTATATATATATATTTTAATTTTCTTTTGTATTTTTATTATCTAAGGAATTAATTAATTAACATAATACTAATAAAATTAATTAATATTCATAATAATTAGTTTAAATAATATTATGTATATTAACATTTATAATTATATTATTAAAATCTAAAGAATAAAATTATAAAAAATAAACAAATTGCAAGATTTGAACTCAGTCAAAAGAATTACTAGTCTTAGACCAATCCGGCGCGACTGTTTGATCAACTAGTAAAAACATAGGAAAGAAATTCACTTGAAGGCTACGAAAATTCAGCACATAAGCAATACATGGCAAAGACTTTATTCATTAAATATTGATTAAACAAAGAAAAATGATCATGGAAATAGTTATAATACAAGAAATACAAGAATCAAAAATAATCTTGTATTGAGAGAAGAGATATGCAAAGAATAATCATTTAATATAATGGATCAAAAGATTCGACGTCATTCAACATGGCAGCCGAAATCACATTTTATATGTCAAAATTCAATAATTAATATTTAATTAAGGGAGCATCATAAAATTATATAATGCTAGTGAAAATGAATCTACATTGAATAACGAGTATTTTGATATGCGTTTTATATATTGTTATCAGAAAATGTTTATTTCAAGTGTAAACATGATACCAAATAAAAATTCATTATAATTTTCATTTATATTTCACTAAAAATCTATTTTATTGAAAATCTGGCGAAAATTCTGTTGTATCTTTTTACTTTTATTCATTTTTTATGAAATTTTGTTAATAATTTGTATAAACTGAATCCAATTGAATAGAAGTGTTTCTGCTAATTCTCCAAAGCGTTCTATAAATATGAGTTCCAAGTTTTTACTAATATAAAGCGTAGGAGAGGTGGGTCCTCTCAGAGGCATATAAGACATGTCTCACTCGTGAATATAACGGGTTTTGCTAGTCGGAGAATTGACGTGATCTGGATATATTTGAATTACCCCCCGAAGGGGGGTAATTCAAATATATATAGGAGACTCTAAAGAGTCTCCTATAAGAGACAAGATTTCAATTTTTTTTCTTTTTAATGAAGCTATGCTAGGTATTCTCCTTCATCCAAATAAATTTGTTTTTTTTAATGATCAGGGGAGGGGGGGGGAGTAAGAGTAAGGGAATGGATGGAAAGGCGTCAATGGGTAAGGGACATGATTCCTCCAGGTAGAAGAGGGATTTAGAAGAAATCATGAGCTCACGTGAGGGCAGAGACGCCAATCCCTGAAATAGAATTCTTTTCTACTGGGATTATAGAAAAGAATCTACTCGCTACCCGGGATATTATTTTTAAATTTATTAAAAAATAATTTTAGATCATAATCATCCTATATGTTATTACATCTTTTATATACTATACTTATATTTATATTTTTCTTATCCCGAAAATTTATATACTTGTTATCCAAGGGCTTCCCTTTCTCAAAACACCATTTAGTCCTAGACTACTCTACTCTACCCAAATTTCGCCTCTACCTCCCCCTCCTCTCATATCCATTCCAAAATGAAGTATTTATTTTAATTGAAGTTATAAATTTAAATGAAAAATATCAGCCCTTCCATTTACAATTTTTTTTTATTAATATTATTATAATAATTAAAACTAACATATCTTTCATATATCTAAGAACATATATAAATATATTATTAACTTGCTGCTCTTATGCAATGCCAGGTTTCATCCAAATAAAAATTGTATGCTTAAAATTTGTTTTGTTCGTATTTATTTCTTAACATTGTATTTTTTAAAATTTTAATAAATATTGTTAGAATTCATAAAATAAAATCATATCGTCGGCTTAGATTGCAAACCTGCTAACTCATATTCAGCATATTTTGCACAACTTTCTTAAATCGCATAAATTTTTTGCTTGTCACTTGATTTCAATTAAATAGGTGCATAATAGCGGTGTTTCATAGCCAATGTAAGGTGTTTTTCTCTTTCTAATAGTGTGAAAATGTAATTTTTGACCAAAAGTGGAGGTTTGCAATTTAAATCGGCGATATAATGACTTCTTTAATTATCTTCTAAAATTTTAAAATTATTTGCCCATATCCATAGTCGACCGCAGACTATATTTTATTCAAAAAGTAGCCCCTAAAAGCTAAAAGTTTGGCCACATCTGATACATATATATTGATATTGATATATGTATTAATATGTATATATATATATATATATATATATATATATATATTGATATTGTTTTTCACTATACTAGACACACTATTTACAAATATTCATTTGAAAAATAAATCAAACGTAATTGATCAATTCTAAACTCTACATCTACTGAGAAATTAAACTAAGCCATTTTAGTAGCTGGTCTTTCGATAGCAGCCGTCCCTTAATACTCATTGGTTAAGTATTAGTATTGTATTAGTTTGGCAGATTTAATATCATATATAACTTTTGAGTGAGATTGAATTTGAATGCTTGTGAAATATTTCTATAATTTTATCTAAAGACTCACCTGAGTGGAAGCTGGCTGAACAGCAAACAAACAACGCCAGCAAAGCGGCGCTGGCGGTCCCCGAAGGCATCCCTCTGGGCCCTGCAACCAAATCCAGAGTTAATCTTACTTCTAGACTAAATATCAACAAGGAAATAACCAATCAGTTGGTAATAAAAAAGTTATGATTAACTTATCCATTAAAAATAAATATATTTATTAAAATTAATTTAAAAATTAAACAAATATCCAAATGTAATTCAAATAGCATTACCAAGAACGAAAGATCAAATTTAACATTAAGTTTTCAAAAAATTTTCAATAGAATAATATAAAAATTATTAATAATAAATAAATTAATCAACAATAAAGAATAAATGAATACAATTATAATACATTATAATATTTTTACTCCTATATATTTTCTAATGTTATTATGTCTAATTTATCATAATTGTTATACATTTAATGAAACCTTTTTTTATACCGAATAAAAAACTATAATATACAATAATATAAATATAAAACAATGTTATAAAATAACATTTTTCAAATGAGCTAAAAAGAATAAAATAAATTTTCTATAAGCCTGACAAAGTTTATGAATGAATTGCTTCATATTCAACGAAAAACGTTGGGCGCATTTAGTTTTTTTATTTATATGAAAAATCAAGTCAAATTTTTGTAATAATAAAAATTTTATTAAACACATAAACTGACAAATTTTTTTATCATTCAATAAAATTGATAGGTTAAGAGCTAAGAAATTAATCTTTTATTATTTTTCACTGTTATACTTATATCAAAGTATGTATCAAAATTTAAAAGAATTTTTATTAAATTTACATATTATCAATCAATTCCAAAATGGTTGATTATATTAGAAGAAATAGTGTTACTTGTTAATGAAGTGTTTTAGTGTGGTATCTATGTATACTATATATGAATTATAGCTCTACATAGGAAGTTGATTGCATAGAAATCAAATGATAACTAAGAGCGCCCAACGTTTTTATTTGAATATGAACCAATTCATCCATAAACTTAATAATTGATAAAAAAAATGCGGTGTGCACACTGCAAAATCGGGCTTGTGTGTGTGTGTGTTTGTAAAAACAGTGTTTCAGAAGACTCATTAAACTGTCCCCCACCTGACTCATATTGTCTTCAAAAAAAAGGTCGATGCCTTGTTTTTTTTTTTCACTTGGGGACATATATATATATATATTAAAGGATCTTTTCTTTATGCCATTTGAGGGGAAATAACCTCTCCTCATTGGAGATAAACTGATTAAATATTTTAAAATTTTTTAAATACGTTCCAAATGAAAATCTATCCTGAAATCAATATTTCTGCTTCAGAATCCGCTGAAAAAAAATTAATCAGAGCAATACAAAAGGAGTTAGTTACTAAAAGTAATTAATCGCTAATTAACTACAATTAATTGATTATAATTCAATTATATTTCTTTTATACCATCTAGGGTTCCATTGAAATATCTATAAAAATTTTCAAAAGTCTATCTCAATATTAAGATGATGAAAAATCGATTTCAATTTGTCAAATAGCGAACAAAGAGACAGACGCCAAGTGAAGTTGAGAAAAACGTTATAATATAATTCATAAAAAAGGCACTGCCTTTCTATTAGACTACTTAAGTCGATAGTAGTAAAGTAGAATGTCAAAAATACAAATTTTGTTATTTAAGAAAACAATCAAAAAGTCATTTTTTTCTAGCCTTAATTTCTGGAATTTACCAATTAATGGATAATAATGAAATTGTCATTTTAAATAAATATTTATCTTTTATTATTTAAGCGTAATTTATTAAAATGTTCGAAAGAAAAATAATAATAAAATGAATGTTATAAGAAATGTTTAGCGAATAAGTTGTGACAATGTAAATAGTGACACATTTAAATATTGTTAAAACTTAATTTAAACAGAACATTTATTTTTGTTAATACTTTAAAATAATAAACGTTTCTCTTTATAATTCTATCAGTTTGTGGGTAGACTAGCATTGATAATAATCTCTTTAAAATATATGTTCTCTATTCCCTTGAGTCGTTTCTTTGAACATGGTACCTGCGCACTTGCATATTTTTATTGAATCGATGACATTAAAATATGTTCAATATTAATTTATTATTCGAATTTATTATAAAGTAAAACATATATTTTACCAAAAAAAAAATATATTTTCTATTTTTGCTGTAAAACCTATCCTAAAGTAACGATTAGTAAAAATTAGCACAAATAAAGATTCTTTTTAAGATATATATAGTATTTAATTTAATATCTTATTATAATTGTATTAATATATTATAATATATATATTTGTATTTTTTAAATATTAAACAGCTCGAAGGATTTTTTTTGAAATTTTCACCACAAATAATTTTTATAAAGAAAAATCGATCTGTATTGGGAAAAATCATCTTTATTAGTTATTATTAGTCAGCAACTACGTCGGACAGCTCTTCTTAAATATAAAATATTATAAATATAAAAATAAAATCATATTACGAAATATATATTATGTTATATCCACAGGCCATTAATACGTACGTTTAAGGACTATATGATATATGATAAGTCTATTTTTTTTAATTTATATTTTTTTTAATTATTTGAACGGTGGCTCGGTGAACCAGGAACTTTAATACTATATATAATAATATTCAGAAGTGTATAACAACAAAAATAATCAATTATTAAAAAGATTGAAAATTAAAAACTATAATATAGAAGATATTATTAACGCAAAAAATAATAAAATCAAGAATATAAGACTGAATATAGTAAATTTCTTAAATAATTTCGGAATGATGAATAATAGAATAAATAAATTAAAATTGAAACGAAATGTGTCATGATTCAACATTTCAATTCATTTTTGTTTACTCAAAGCAATTGTGAATAACTTAAAAAATTTAAATTTAAAGAATTATAAAAGTAAAATATGAAAAAAGAGGGTCTTTACTTTGAAAATGTTAAGGAATCCAAAATCGGGTTAATTAATTAAAGGATTATATATTGTACGGGGCGGATCAATAAGACCGTGACTTTTTGAATTTCCCGTCTCTTAAATGAAATGGCAACACTGCTCCTGTCAACAGTAAACTATCAGCTTACTCATGTCCAAATTTGAAACAGCTGGGTCTTTTTGTTTGACGTTCATTATTAGCAGACTACCTCGTGATTTTAAGAAAATCGAAAAAAGTGAATTTCCCGTGCTATTATGCAGGAATGTTTGGAGTTAACGGGGATGAAACTTCACATCACACCAGAGACAGCAGTCAAAACAGTGGGTTTTTCGGGGTGAATCGGCACCCCAAAGGAAGGGATAAAAAAAATGGAGAAACGTTGGACGAATTATAGAGCTTAAGGAGACTACGTTGAGAGAAAAATAAAGTAATTTTTCATTCAAAAAGTTAAGGACTTGACTTACCCTCGTATATATCCTTATATGAATTATATATTATATTTATATTCATATTTTTCCTATATTTTTATTTGTAAAATGATAAATTCAAATGTATATAGATTCAGGTATTTTTCATTTTTTGTTTATTTATTTGTGTCTTTTTCTCAATGCATTAATGATTTTGATTATTCTTTTAGAAGTTAACTTTAATTATAGCTTCATAAAGATTAATGTACAAAGAATTAATTGAACAAAGGGTGTTTGCACTCTTTAGCGCATTATTGAATTTATCCAGCAATGACAAAGCTGGTCATGTTGTTAAGAGCAACTCATTAATTATTAATCTGATTAGAGTATAATCGCCTTAAATTATTCACGATTTCATCATCTCCGTAACCCAAAAAAAAAAGAAACAACACAACTCTCTTAAGATTTCATTTTTAATCAGCTTTTGTTTGAGAACAGATTGACTTTTTGTTCCTTTTGTTCATTTATTCATTTTTACGATTTCCTAAGCTTAATAATAGAAGGAATTGATCAGTGTTTTTTGTTAATATCTTTGTGTACAAAAGAATTTTAATATCTAAAGGGTGTTTCTTTTAGAGGTATAAAACTTTAAAATGCAATAAAACAACGATGGATTATTCGATTGACATGGATTTTATTTATTTATACGAAAGATAATCTTGTGGCATTACATTTTATATATGATTTCTGGCATAGGACCGCCACGGCTGGCTCGGATGTAGTCCAATCTGGACGTCCAATTTTCGATAACTTTTTCCAACATTTGTAGCCGTATATCGGCAATAATGTTGTCTTCCAAATGATCAAGCGTTTGTTTCTTATCCGCATAGACCAATGACTTTACATAGCCCCACAGAAAGTATACCGATCACCATTGACTATTCGAGTCTTCCTCAATGCTACGCTCTACAGTAGCAATAGCTTCTTCTGTACGCACCGTGCGGCGTCTCTGGGGATGCGAGTTATCTATAAGAGTAAACGTGGTGCGAAAACGTTCCATGATTAATCGAATTAACTACTCTGATGAACGATTTTGTCGACGATAAAATGAACGTAGTGCACGATACGTATTCCGCGTAGAAACATTATTTTCGAAATAAAATTGCACTATTTGCAAGCGTTGTTCGGGCGTGAGTCTATTCATGATGAATTGCCAAACCAAACTGAGAATAAATCACTTGACAGCTGTTAAATCGGTCGTCAACTTGAAAAGTATTGTCAACTTAAAGTTCTATACCTCGAAAAAAAACACCCTTTACTATAATTTAGTATATATCACAGCTTTAATAGAAGGTAAAAATAGAAATACAAAGTTCCTCTACAATCAACAATATATTTTAATAAACTTATTAAAACTAAACAATTTAATATTAAAATATAATATACTAAAAAATATAATATTTATGATTGTGTTATGTGTTAATTATATATTATTTGAATTTTTTTTTGTCAAAAACTTATTTTTGATAACACCAATCTTTCTGTAGACCATCAATTAAAAATGCCATTTATTTCTAATTTTTATCTTTCTGAATTATGTATTTATTATTGATTGATTGATTGATTTGTTTATTATTATTGTTGATATTATTAGTTGTTAATACTCAAAATTTAGAATATTTAATTTTTTTTTGATTTTATTTATTTATAAATTTAATATTCATAATTTTCAAGTTCAAATACTTTCCTATTAGTTTAGTGTTTTGTGATATGTCAATGTTGAGTGGATCGTATATATATAATCTTCATGACATCCGGTCATCTGGCATAAAATGTTGTCACTTGAAAGGTTGTTTTTTTAGTTTTTTGCTTTCTGATTTACGGAATCAGGCAAGAACTGGCTTTCTGCCAACTACACTTATGATATCATACAGATTTTTATTTTCCGATTGATGTTTACAAAAAAATTTTTTTATAACTCTGCCCCATTTATTATATATATATATATATATATATATATATATATATATTTAATTTTAAAGAATAATTTGAAATGAAAGTATTCTCATTCTTTGAATATATATTATTTTTCATCACAATATGTTTATTAATAAAATTGTTTTTTTTTGGTAAAATTTTGATGGTTTTTTAAAAACTCAATTTGCTTTTTTATATAAAATGAAGAGATTATTTTCTTACAGGTTACCTTAAAAAAACTTTTCATCAAACAATTGTTCGATTTGATAGTAAAGTGGCGATAAAGGTGTTTTTTTCCTTCCCTTTTAACGCGAAAAAGAAAAGTTCCTTCTCAAAAGTATTTTAACTTTTTAAATAGTTTAAATCTCTAAGATTAATACTTAAAAAAAAAAAAAATAAAAAAAAAAGAGTTAAGACAAACAAAATTGTGTGAACTCTTTTGATTAGCAAGTGATTAAAATAGTTTTTCCACCTCTCAATCTCATTTGTTTTTATATTTTAAATGTTTATCATTTTAAATGATTATTAATTTATAACTATTAATATGATTAATAATTTTATAATAAAATTATATTCAACAAACATATATAATCTTATATTTTAAGTATTTATTTTCTATTCAAATTTAGTTATGAAAAGGTGTCTATGGTTATATAAAGTTTGGGGATAGGTTTGGGATAATAGGAATGGAGCGTAGCGAATACTAAGTGCGAACTCAACAAAAGGTGGTTGTCAAAAAAATGTTTTTGAAAAGTTTTCCATAACTCAATAAAAAAAAGTAAGATATTTTCATTGTGGAATGTTTCATTTTGTCACACATATTTTGTGAGTTCACCTCTCGAATTTGTCTCCCTTTAAGTGTTTTCATCTATCTTGGTATCATTCTATAGATATATTCAGGGATAAAAAGAAAACTATCATTAAAAATATAATTAATTTAACTGTACTCCTATTAATCTATTTGATTAATTTTCCAAATTTTATACATCTAATCTTATTATGCTAGCTAAAATTGTACATATATATATGTAAATGGGTTCTCAGAAACCACTCGATCGATTTTTTTGAAATTCACATCATAGATAGTATTCATAAAGACAAGTCGATCTTTATTGATCATATCTCTGGAAAAAATCATCTTCATTAGTTTTTTTTAATTTAAAAAGATATGACGTCACATATGACGTCACAGCCGCCGCTTCCTTATATCTTATCTCATATTATAAATAAAATTAAAAATATTTATGTTATATCCATATTTGTATTTTTTTTTGCATTAATAGATACATTTAAATTATTTGAAATTGTTTCACAACGTTTAGAAGATTTATCTTTGTTCGATATAGGGCGTTCTTCACATCTAGACGGGGGGCTCTCTATTTGGTTAGAAGTTTATATGTAAAAGGTTTTTTCATCTATTTTGTTTCAATCAGTATATTACATAAAACATTTATTTGTTTTGGTGTTCTTACTTTTAATATTTTAATTTAATCAGTAAATACATTATATATTATTATTGTAAATGTTATATTTATCTATCTCTGTGCTCTACGGTCGTCGAAAGTTCTTGGCCGCAACATCCACATTTCTTCAAGTATCCTTTCATACAATTGTGAATCCACCCATAATAATATCTTACTTACTTGAAAATGAAAATCCAATTATGAGATCAAAATTAAAATTATTTATTCATATAATCTTAAAAATTAAAAGAGGTAATAATATTCGCAATGTGAATCTTTTCAGTATTTTATAAATAATTTAAAAAGGCCAATATTAGAAAAATAAAATTAAAAATATAATAAAATATAAATATAAATATAACATAAAAAATAAAAACATAAACATTCTTTGAATGACAACATGTAGATCTCCAATTTTAAAAAATTAATTTCTGAGATATGCAAGAATATTGTGATGTAATTTCATCGAAATCGGTTCAGCCAATTTTGAGCCTATAACGTCAAAATTTCCCGACAGAAAGACTTAATTTCTGCTGTTATTGAATATATATTGATAAAAATAGAGGTATGTTCTTTTAAATTATTAGAATGGCAATTCGGTGAATCAGGTATTAATATTACCAGCCAAACCCAATTGTAATAAATAATTAAAAAATTTTAAAAATTTTAAAATATAAATAATAAATTGTATAAATTTGTTAAATGGTCGAGCGATAGCTCGGTGTCCCAGGTATTGAAATGAAAATCAATTTATTTTAATTAATTTGAAACATTTTAGGAAACAAATTTTTAATGGGTCATTTTTAGAAATCCCATTTAACAATTGTAATAAATAATTAAAAAATTGTAAAATTTTTAAAGTATATAAAAATAAATTGTATAAACCTGGTGTCCCAGGTATATATTTTATATCAACAGGCCTACTTTCCTGTTTGTATGTTATTATTTAAATGGCGATTCGGTGAATCAGGTATTAATATTATCAGCCAAACCCAATAATCATTTTGTTTAACTTAATTACCGAGCAGAGGCTCGGGGACCCGGTTCTAATAATATATTTGTTAAATTCACCAAATTAAGATATCCTATTTACCTAATATATATTTTTTCAATATAAATAAATATATATATATATATATATATATATATAAATCTTTTTAATATTTTTATTTTTTATTTTGTTCCATATATAATATATTCTTAAAAGAGAAATAAAGATAACGAACCTTTTGAAAAATAAATAACTTTGTTAAATTGACATCTCCATAAGTGAAATAGATTCAAGAAACAGATATATATTACTCTTCCTTTTTTCTCTTCTCGGTTATTATTTTTTCCTAAACCCCATTTTCCCTTTTATAATGAAAACCTGAAAAAGTGTGGATAAGAACTTGAACCTGTGTGTGACCTATGTCCTGTGGTCTATCTACTTAATACTATTCCTACCACAATATTGAACCATATACAAGGACAACAACAACAACAACAACCACAACAACAGGACGTACCGATGACGATAACTCTATAAACACGGATCGATTCAGTTCATCCTTACTTATATACTATATATAATACACATTGCTTGCAAGATAATAAAACATCAAGTTAATTCGAAATTCCTTTCCCCATCTCGAGTCTTCCAACTTTCTTCCATATCAATCTTCACGGATTTAGACACACCCTCAAATATCTCCAGTCGCGCGTCATTCTCCCCCATCACTTCTCGTCCTTTCCTTCTATTCTCTTTGGAGGGACACAAGCGATGCATATTCTCTTGAAATAAAGACAATTCAAGGAAATGAAAATATTCTTAGAAGGATATTTTATAATAACAAGTTATTGAATTCTTTTTTTTTTCTTTGAGAATGCCAATGCTATTTCAATTTTCGACATTTAAAGCAATTATTAAAATTATATTAAATGTATTGTCTCCAATTTTTATAATTTTATTTAGTTAATCGCAATTTATTAATATAATAATTTATTTTGTTAATGAATCATTTGAATTATTAAATGTTTTAAGTTTACCTATTTATCTTATGCTAGCTAAAATTGTATCTATCTATAGCCATTGGTTCTCAAAAACCGCTCTAACGATTTTTTTCAAATTCACACTAGATATAGTATTTATAAAGAAAAATTAAGTTTTATTGATCATATCTCTTGAAACATACAGCTTCATTATTAATTTCTTAATTAAAAATTATATATGGGTGACGTCATCAATTTTACTCCCGCCTTTTTTTAAAGGATATTGTATTAATATTTTTTTTATATTTAAAATATTTTAAAATAAAATAAATTTCGAAATAAAATTAAAAATATTTATTTTTAATAAAATATATATATATTTATTAATCTCTCTCAAAAAAACAAAAACAAAAACAAAAAACATATAATTTGGAATTTTACTCCCGCCTTTTTTTAAAGGATATTGTATTAATATTTTGTTTATATGACATTCATATTGAAATTTGACTCCCGCCTTTTTTTAAAAGAAAAATATTTTAAAATTGTTTATTTAATTTCGAAATAAAATTAAAAATATATATTTTAATAATATTTTATAATTATAAATTACGATATATATTTATCATTCTTCCAATAAAAAAAAAATATTCATGCACTTAGAAACATACCTAATAATACATTTTAATCAGATTGATGCAATGATGCAACATTTAATAATTGTAATAAATAATTAAAGAATTGTATATCAGCTCGGTGTCTCAAGTATTAATATTACCAGCCAAACCCAATATAATAATGAATTATTTTTTTTTAACTTAATTACCTAGCCGAGGCTCGGGGTCCCGGTGTGATCTTAATATATTGTCAGAATTAGATAAATAATGTAGAGAGAAAAATTATTTAAAAATAGATATTTATTTAAATGAAATAAAATTATTTAATTTACAGAATGAAAATGTCTATAATAATGTCTAAACATTTTTTCGAGCGACAGCTCGGTATCCCAGGTATTAATATTACCAGCCAAACCCAATAATAATGAATCATTTTTTTTTACTTAAGTACCGAGCCGAGGCTCGGGGTCCCGGTACTTCAAATTTAATATGGTTGGTCAATAGTCCCTCACTTTGTAATTATTTTTTTGTTTGTATATACATAGTTGTTAAATCAAAAATTAGTGTTTTTACTTTTCCGCATACTTCGTATAAGGGAAGTATTGGAATCGTCAAAAATTTCGACTTCGAGATTTCGATAGACGTTTTAGACCTCCCTGAGTCGGAAAATACCATTTTTCGAATTATGTCTGTGTGTGTATGGATGTATGGATGTATGTAATGTTTGTCTGTCAGCGAATTTACTCAGAAACTAATCAAGCTAGGACTTCGAAATTTGGTACACCGATATTATTCACAGTTTGTAGATTTCTATCAAAATTTTGTCAAAATCGGTTAACCGGAAGTGGTACTTTACCTACACTGGTTGCGTTTACCTTTCAAGTAAAGTACCAGTTTGCTTCGAGATATTTGCTTCCTATTTTGTATATAGATTTAAAAATATGAAAAAAATTCAGATACCAAATTTCATCATGATCTAACTACCGGAAGTGACATTTTACCTATACAAGTAGCGTTAGGTGTAAATTATAAATATATATAATAGTGTTAAACCATTTTACTTTATAATTTAAATTAATTAGTTTGTTTATTATTATTTTATTATTTGATCAACACAATTCTTTATACCTATTTATATGCGGGAAAGTCTAGGGGAGGACACTTCCGATTTTTTATTTATTTAATTAATTTAAAATTTTAATTAATTTAGAATATAGATTGAAAATATTCTTCTAGATATATTTATATGAATAATATTTTGGACTAGTCCAAGAATCAAGTCCTATTTCTCTTCAAAAAATACGATAACTTTAATCAGCATTTACAGCACTAGCAAATAAGCTTTGGGGAGAATTTATATACGTATAATAAATCAAGGAAATCATATAGAAAAATAATTAGTAGAAATGTAGCTGTTTCCTGTAAAAAAATTTATTATTATAAAAAAGATTTTTTTTCTATTTGATTGACATAGTATAAAGATAAAGTAAAAACTTTTGAAAATAATTCTTTTAATTTAGAATAAGCCTTCAATCAAACCAGATCTTTAAAATGAAATTTAATTCAATTTCAGAAAATAATTCTTATTTATTAAATTCTGCAAATCTGTAAATAAAATATCTGGAACTGAAAAAAAGAAAATAAATGTTTTTTGAATTAACTTCTAATCCTGTGAAAAGTTATTTATGTAGCCTAAATAGGCATTCTTGAAATAGATGTCCGACTACCGAAAACTTTTGTTATAAATAAAGCAAAAGGGGACCTTATTTTACAGTGTATCTTTTCAATGCCGAATTGAAATCATTTCCTAAGAAATGATTAACTTTATTTTTAGCTAATGCTTTTGCTTATTTAGATGATTAACAAAAAGAATTAACAAATAGAACATGATAAAAACTTCCAATTTTTACTATCTCGCCAGAGATAGTATTGCGATCACGAAAATTTTCGATGTTGAGATTTTGATGTTTTTATACGTTTTGAAGGTTCCTGAATCATTTTCACTAAGGTTGAGAAAAATCTTTCTCTGTGTGTGTGTGTATGTGTTAGGTTTGAGCTAGAATGATGAAATTTGGTACATGGGCATTATTCAAAATTCGTAATTTTTATACGTTTTTATTTTATACGGTTCCTGAGTCATTTTCACTAAGGCTGAGAAAAATGTCTGTCTGTTGTGTGTATGTAGACAAAAACTGTTGGAGCTAGAATAATGAAATTTGGTACACGGGCATTATTCAAAATTTGTAGTTTTCTATCAACTTTTGAGAAATGTAGCTCATCCGGAAGAGGGTTATTACCTACCAAGTTTTGATTTTTTTCCTCTAAACTGGCCGTAAAAATAAAGATATAGGTTTGATAGTTTCTCACATGATTAAAAATTGTATAAAACTGCTATATATAGAATTTCAGCTTGATTGAATCGCTGAAAGTACCAGAATTAATTTTTTAACAAGTTGACTGCTAATCAAGCGCCAGCACGTGACGTAATGCCATCAATAAAGAGCCAAATACGCGCTGGTTTAATATATATTTATTAATTTTAATTTATAATTTATAATTAATTAAATTTAATTTAAATATAATATAATCCAATTCAAATTGCGAGATAGTCGAGTGGAGACACTCCAGATTTTTTTTATATCGATATGTTTCTGTATGTTCTAAAATATAAAAAATATTATGTATAAAAAATATTAATTAAATACCTCACTGTGAGAAAAATACTCAAGTTTTTACTTTTGTAATATGTATAAATATGCTCCGATAAGATACAAATACATATATCAGTATCATTTGATCTGTTCTCATTAAGCTTCAATAGTTTCTAGTTCTTGTCTAACGTCTATAATAATATGTATTAAACTTTTATTTGTTGCATTGGATAAGTATACTCAACTATAAGCTTTAGAATTGGGAACAATACATTTTTTTTATATATATATTGTATATATGTATATTTTGATATACATATATGATTATTAATAATGTTTATATTAATATGCATGAATGTATTCATTTATAAACAAATAGAATATTCTCTCCAGAGATGGGTTCTATGTATTGATATTCTCATTATACTTGTTTATAACTTATAATGAGATTCTGATCATTAATGGACCAGATTTCAATTCCATGGTCGTTACAATTCATTAAATAATCATTTGATAATTATAATTCTCAAGTGAAATATATATTCATAAATGTTCAATTTTCATAGAACGCCATTAAGGATATCATTTAAATATATAATACGAGTATAACAATAGCAATTTTATATTGCAATCTATTCTTCACTGATTTTAATTCTCTGTGATTTTTCTCATTAGAAGCTTATTAGTATCATTGAATATATATTACCAGTTATATATCAACTCCAATGTTTATGATGTATGATAAAATAAACATTAACAATTTTGGGTATATACATAGATATTTTCAACAATACTAATCCGCTTCGGTCTCTGTCGGTCCTCAGTGTGTCAGTGTGTAGATTTTGAACAAGCCATTTTGAATCCCATGTGCACAAAAATAAAAAGTGCTACTTCGAGAGGGCAGTCCTTCTGTGCCAACCTATATGCCTTATCTCATTACCACTTCTTCGACTTCCCCCCCCCCTCTCCTGTCCTGCTGTGTTCCGGCCTTTGACCTGAGCAAGTCATTTTACTCCTTCTGAGCGGCGCTGAGCCTGCTTTCTCTTTCGTTTCCATTTGGTGGATTGATCATCGGCAAAGAGAAGAGTTTTTTTGAGAAAAGTGTTTGAGATCCTTTTGCTCGAAGATACCACCATCTGAATCCCCTCATCCTCTCCCTTTCTAATTTATCTTCCTTTCCTTTCTTCATTCCCCGCAATCTTTGATAGAGCACGGCCATCTTACGAGAACATCGAGCTTCAGTTGAAGAAACTCGCAGCTGCAGAGAGAGAAGCAACGTACTCAGTTCTGTGCATTGGACGCGTGGCAAGATTGAAATTCCGGCCCTATTAACCTGGTTTGATCGATTTCAAACTGTTTATCTGTATATAATTTCTGTTTTAATCAATTATTTTAAATAAAAAGCTCAGAAAATAATATATTTGAGTGTGCTTTCTTTATACAAAATAACACGATCCACAACCTTTCGTTTAAAGTCAAAAACTCTCTCTTCAGGTTATTTTCGAGAGAAATAAAAATAAATATTATAATAAATCTAATATAATCAGAATATATTATTATAAATTTAAAAAAAATATTTTAATTAAATAAATTTCTCTAATCTAATTTAACATTTATTGTTTATTTTTAAAATTGCTATTAATACCGTTAAAGATTAAAGCTTTTCGATGGTTAATTATAAACTTAATGGAATCTAAGAATCTATTTAATTTCTTCATTTATGTTCTGTTTTCATTAGTCAATTAAGCATGTAATAAGATTAGTCATAAATGCAAATTCAATCAATTAATTTATCTCTCTACTTATGATATTCTATATATTTCACTATTATAAGAAAGTCATTATGTTTTATTTACGTCACAGGTAAAATAATAATATAATAAAACTATATTTCTTGCTAACAATCTATTTTTAAACAATTAAATTTCATTCATCTTTTGTATTTACATTTTAAAATATTTCATTTTAATGAAATAAGAAAAACTTGAACAGAATATATTTTTTTAACTCATTTAAAATTCCATTTAAATAAGATTTAGATGGAAACATGCAAAATAAAATCTTTTTTATTTTCCTTCTTTGTCCTATCTTTTATTATAAAGCTATCTCTGATCTTATTATATATATATATATATATCTTAGGAGTGGTTGATTTACCTTTTTAAGAATTCATAGACAAATTATAATGGAATATTATTCAGAGAAAAAGGTTGTATATCAGATAAAAAAAAAATCATTCCAACTTTTTCTTCTTTTTTTGTTATTGTATATTTATGAATGATATCATTATAATTTTATAACTTATTTTTTAGGTAAGGCCTATTTACTTTTTATTTTATATTAATTACTATTTTTGATTAATATATGTTATTTTTCTCTTGATATTATTTATATAATATTTAGATATAACAGAATTATTGATTATTATTGTTATTATTATATTTTTATTATTATTTGACTTTGAGTTTGTGTAAATTTGATATCACTTTTAATTTAAATATAATATCTCAAGTAATAAATAAATGAAATAATATAAATCTAAAAAAAAAAAATTATAAAATAACGTTTTTCTCATGGACTAAAAAGAATAAAATAATTTTTCTATATGTTTATGGATGAATTGGTTCATATACAACGAAAAACGTTTGGGACATTTAGTTAGGATCCATTGAAATATGTATAAAAATTTTCAAAAGTTTATCTCATTTTAAAGTTGATTAAAAATCGATTTATAAGAGCGAACAGACAGACAGGCAGGCATGAAGTGAAATTGATAAAAACGTTATAAAAAAATATTTAACCGTGAGATATAAAAGAGGCATCTAAATATAATTATCTAATAAAGTATTTTATTTAATATAGATGAAAACCTTAGAAACTAATATCGAAGTTTATTTTCAGAGATTTAATTTTAAATTTTTTCTCGGTATTCTAAGTAATAAATCGATTTTAACTAAACAAAACAAAAATACGCGCTTAATGTTTTTAGTAGTTCCTAAGAATGGCCTGCCTTCCGTGGTGAGAAGGTTGTGGGTTATAAGGTGCTTAAGTCTCTCCAGAAATATCCTAATATATTTCATCTTTTGATTTAGTAACTTAATTGAACACCTGCAGGTTAACATTCTATTTCGTCTTTATACCACTTGTTATTTAACTTTAGTAATCATAGAGTGACTGGTGTAGGTAATATCTTTCATTTTACTAGACCAGCAATAAAAAACTTTTTTTACCGACCGACGATAGTAAGGGAGGCATTGTTTTCACACCAAATTTCACATGTGGAGATTTTTACATATCTCCACGAATCATGCATCAGTGGGATGAATTGCTCAACTTTTGGTGCAAATCCGAAACCGGAAGTGGTAGTATTAGCGATCGACGATAGGAAGGGAAGGGTTATTTTCACACCAAATTTCACATGAGGAGATTTTTTTACATATCACCACGAATGCATTGGTTTTATCCTCGGGAAAAATCATCTTCATTATGTTTTTCTTAATTTAAAATTATATGACGTCACCCAGCCCTTCATGACGTCACAGCCTCCTTATTATGATCACGGGCAACGCTTGCTACTTCAGCTATATATTATAAAAAAAATAAAATTACATCCATATCTGTTTTTTATTACATTAAAAGATATATTAAAATTATTTGAAATTGTTTCTGTAGCTGGAAATTAATTTATTTCAAACCGTCGGTCGGTTCGGACCTGGCCACAGGTCAACTTATTTTTTTAGAACATTGAAATTATTTCATTGCCAAAATTTGTTTTGTTTGAAGGGAATGAATAATCTAAATTTCTAGACTAGACTTTCTAAATATCTTGGTTACCATTAATTTTACAGAGTTTTTCATTTTATCACCTCTTGTCTTTTTGATTTCTTACAAATGGTGTTTAAAAAGGATTTTACTTACTTCGAAATCTACTTCACTGAACGGAAAACAAATCTTCTTCGAAGTGCCTTGTCAGGCCTTTCTCTCTCTCTCTCTCACTCTCTTCCTTGTCCTATCTTTCCGATCATTGTTCTATAATCAAAAAATCTAATCTTTGATTAGATGTACATTTTTAGATTATTTTCTCTTTATTGGGTTCAATTCTTAAAATCCTTTTGATATTTTAACTTAAATAAAAAATCGAAAGATTTGTTTTGTTTTTCTTTTCTTATATATATATATATATATTTATAATATTTTTAAAAATATATTATAATAAGAAAAAAATATTATTAGAATAGATAGGCTCAGAGTTCAAGAGGATTAGTTTAATCCGTTCAGCTTAATAGCCAAGATGGGATAAAAAATAAAATATATTTTTTACTTTTATATTGACCGTTTTGATAAATAATAAATAGAGAAAAATTAAATATTTCTTTAGTTTAAATAAGTAATACTACAAGGAAGTTGAAAATCAATTAACACAAATTCCTCTTCTTTTTACCGACCGACGATAGTAAAGGAGATATTGTTTATTAATGCTGACGTTTCGGATCCAAGTTGCGGCCTTCTTCAAAGAAAAAAAGTCACAGAAATTGAAAATATATAATTAGTTATATTAAAAAAAAACAAATGATGTAAATTAAAGACGAAATAATTAAAGTTTTTCATTAAAAATTCAGATAAATTTATTTACTTGACGTTTATAATAATATGATTCTGTTTTAATTATTTGAATTCTTCCAATTATTCTTACTATATATTATAATTAATTTCAATAAATAATACTATAATCACACAATAAATAAAAGCAGCAATAACTACTTTTATTCACCTCTGATGTTTTGTTTAAAATTTTTGATTTTATTTTAAATATATATTTTATTAAAAAAGCTATTAAGAAAAAAAATTTTAAATAATTTTTACTATCTCGTAAGAGATAGTATTGCGATCACGAAAATTTTCGATGTTGAGATTTTGATGTTTTTATACGTTTTGAAGGTTCCTGAATCATTTTCACAAAGGTTGAGAAAAATGTCTGTCTGTGTGTGTGTGTATGTATGTAGACAAGATTGCGCAAAAACGGTTTGAGCTAGAATGATGAAATTTGGTACATGGACATTATTCAAAATTCATAGTTTTCTATCAACTTTTGAGAAATGTAGCTCATCCGGAAGAGGGTCATTACCTACAACGTTTTGATTTTTTTTCCTTTAAAGTGACCGTAAAAATAAAGATATATGTTTGATAATTTTTCACATGATTAATAATTGTATAAAACTGCTATATATAGAATTTCAGCTTGATTGAATCGCTAAAAGTACCAGAATTAATTTTTTAACACTGCAAATCTCACGCGCCAACACGTGGTACCATCATCAATGAGCCAAACATGCACTGGTTTAATAAATATTATTTATTAATTTTAATTTATAATTTAATTAATTTAATTTAATTTAAATTAATATATGATATTTAATTCAATTCAAATTGCGAGATAGTCGAGTGGAGACACTCCAGCTAATTTTTATAATAAAAGGAAAGGTCTGCTATTGGGATATTTTCATCTCTTTTTTTATTATTATTCGTAAGTGATTCCAGAAACTCTTCCTAACTAATAATCTGAAAAATTGTTATCGTTTTTCAAGATATAAAATTTGATCTACTATGGAAAGGTACTTCTACTGTATGTTATTCTTTTATAAAATATTACTATTATAATTATTATAATAATAATTATTAAAACTTGAATAAGATATTAATATTACAATGTTTCTTTCTTTTTTTTTAATAATATTATATTCATTTCATAATATAAACAAAATGTTATTTGTTTAGTGATTTGACTGCCAGAGGGAATTTTGATAAGATATGTTATTATAAATAGCCGAAACTTTCTAGTCCTCATCCCCATAAATATCCTTTCTCTACCAGTAATATATTACATGCTGTTATTTCTCTACCTCAGCCTCAATATTCTTTAAAAATGTATTTTCAAACAAAACTAATTTAACTTTTTACTTACACTTACGTCTATTCATTTCTATTTTACAAGACGTAATTAATTTTGAGCGAAAAAAAAAATCGATTTTATATTCTCTCTCTATATTACAGATTTATATATTTGTCGATTTTATAGATCAATATACGAAGAATCCAGAAGAACCTTGAGTAAATTAATTATATATATAATAATAATGTATTTTAAGGGGAAGTAAACTTCAACACTTTCAAGCTCTCCCCACTCCCATTTCCATCCCATAATAATATAGAATAATAATGAAAAACAATAATTTCAAATTTAAATCATATTTTTTATCTGCTTTATTGTACATTTAAGTAGTTTTACTCTTAACTTTAACAACTGTTTTTGTTTAAATATAATTTTAAAATTTTAAAATACATCCAAATGAGTAGAAGTATCTTTGTTTAAAATGGTTTTTTATTGTTTAACTTTATATAAAAAGAAATAAACCATACAAATTATGAAAAAAGTTATGAAAATTGGTCCAATCCATTTAAAAATTTTACTGAATTTAATAATGGTAATCATATCAGTATTATTCCCTCCCTCATAAAAAAAGAGAATATTTATAATAAATCCTTTTTATACTATTTAAATTAAATAATTAATTAACTAAATTCTTATAGGCACATCTCCGGTTTAAATCCCTATATTGTCTGTTTTTAGGCGACATCGACCCATTCTCTCCTCCAGTGAAATCTTCTACCGCCGACTCTAAGACTAAAACATTTACTTTTTCTAGTCTAGTGGAGAGTTAAGTAAAATCCAAACTCTGGCTGAATATGGATCCATACTGCAAATGGCAGCATCCACTCTTCTCGCAGTTGGATTTTTATATTTTTCACTTAAAAAAATATATTAGTATTTTTTAAACAAACCAAACCTAATATTTATTCTAACCACATTCTGATAGATTATACTATATATATATATAGATATAAATATTTCCATAATACCATTGTGGATCGATCTCTCCTGGTTGATCATGATTTCATTAAACTGAATCGTGTTGAGCATATATTCAAATGAATATCTAACTAATTACTAAACTAAAGATATAGAGGAATTCTTGATGATATCTGGTATTATGCAACTGTTTATGTTTAAATACAATTTACTCATTTCAAAAATAATAAACTTTTCTTAAATTTGAAAATAATTTAATATTATTATTATTCGATTTTTTCAAAAGTTATTCTTATAAAACAAATTTAACAAATTGTCAACTTCAAAATAGTGTTATTATCATGCAGTAAAGGGATTTATCTCGACAAAATTATTATCAAAACGGATCAAAATTAAAATATATTTATAACAATTAGTTTTCCAGTTGTATTAGTGTGTGAAGCATGGTCAATGACCCTGAGGGACGAGAGTAGTTTTAGAGTATTTGAGAATAGGATTCTTCGCAGCATTTATGAGCCAAAGAAGAATGAAGTAACGAGGGATTGCATGACCTCTATGCCTCTCCAGATATAGTTAAGATTATAAAACCGAGAAGGCTGCAATGGGCAGGGCATGTGGCTAGAATGGAAGAGGAAAAAAGAATGGTGAAAAATATTTTGGTGGGGAGACCGATTGGGAAATGTCCGCTTGAAAAACTAAGGATGCGGTGGGCGGAGGAAGGTGAGAAGGAACGTGAGAGAGATGGGAGAGGGTAGGGATTGGATGGTTGTGGCTCAGGATTGGGATACTTGGATCAATGTGGTTCCTGTGGCCAAGAACTCTCGAGTTCCGTAGAGCCACAGAGATAAAAATAGGTGTAGATACACACTAGTTTTAAATACTTATTATGTTAGTTATCTATTAAACACAATTGTAATATTATGAATGTAATATTTGAAGTAAATATTATAATATTGTATGATTTTAAAATTGATTAATTACATAATAATTAAAAATTAATTACTTAAAATCTAAAATGTAATATCTTATTTTATTATTGTTAAATAATCATTAGTTGTTTGCCTTAGCTTCTATTATTTTAGCCCTTTTTCTAAAAAAAAAAATTTAATCGGTGATTAAAACATTTCATTATTAATTAAATATTTTGCCTGAGTCTTAAATGTTATTACTTAAACAAAAGGTTGAAGAAATTTTATTTTAATATTGTAAATCATTAATTACATGATCTAAATTTTTAAAAAGGAATCTTTTTTGAAATTCTCATGGGGCGTATGTTCTAAAAGTATATATTAAGTTTACTCCCGGATGAATTAACTACAAAGCTGATGAAAATGAACACACATAAAACTTTCTCTATCAATATAAGTTGAAAAATTTACCAGTTTATCTAAATAATAAAACAATTTTAAGACTAAATTTTATAAAAAGTCTTATTTTATTTAATTACCAGATAATATGAATTTCATATTTGTTTTATTTGATCATAATTTCTATCTTGCCATAAAACTATTATAATATAATGCAGTTGATTAATTACATATGGAATATAATTTTTTAACTCAATTACATTTAAATATTAATATAAATCTTAATCTTATTTTTCATCAAAATCACTCAAAATAGTTAGTCTCATTATTTTAATACGTAGTATAGATATATGATGTATACGTTGTTTAGTATATAATTTCTTTTCAATAATTCTTTTTAAAACATCGTAAACTAAAAAAGTATTTTTGGAATTTTATGTTTTTGAACCTAAACATTTATCCAAAGGGCAAAAACTTCAACTAATTTTAAACTAATGCAATTGTAAAGAGAAATTCTTGGAAAAGTTCAAATTCTCATGGCATAGAGTTTAAGAGAAGAGTTTGAAAGTTTGAACTTATTAAAAAAAAGTACAAAAGTATGTATATTAATTAACATTTTGAATAAATTTCAAATGGTGTTATAAATAAAATCGAATTCTAAAAAAATAATTTTAAATTTACATTTACACTATTTTCATTAAAAAAAACACACCAAAAGAAAATGATCAAATTCATTAAAATATTAATCCATTAATAATTAATTAATTATTATAATTTTAAAAAAATATGTATTTTTACCGACCGACGATAGTAAGGGAGGTATTGTTTTCACACCAAATTTCAAATGTGGAGATTTTTACATATCTCCACGAATCATGCATTATCTTAACAGAAAAAAGTATTTTTAGCATGATGTCTGTCCGTCCGTCCGTCCGTATAGATGTGTACAGCCTGAACGGCTCAACGGATTTTGATGAAATTTGGTATATTTACTTATTGCATCACTAGGATGAATTGATCAACTTTTGGTGCAAATCCGGAAACCGGAAGTGGTAGTATTAGCGATCGACGATAGGAAGGGAAGGGTAATTTTCACACCAACTTTCACATGAGGAGATTTGTTACATATCATCACGAATCATTCACTTTGCATTGGTTTTATACTCGAGAAAAATCATCTTTATTAGTTTTTTCTTAATTAAAATTATATGACGTCATCCAACCATTCATGACCTCACAGCCTGGTCTTACATATATATTATAAATAAAATAAAATTAAAAATATTTATGTTATATGCCTATCTGTTTTTTATTACATTAATAGATATATTAAAATTATTTGAAATTGTTTTTGTAGCTGGAAATTAATTTATTTCGAACCGTCGGTCGGTTCGGACCTGGCCACGGGTCAACTTATTTTTTTAAAAATGAAACTAAAATTTTTGTATAAATTGAACTATAATTAAACGTTCTAGAGCAGGGATGGCGAACCTATGGCACGCGTGCCAAAAGTGGCACGTTTGAAAAATTTCATGACACGATTAAAGACAAAATTATTTTTTTAATAATTATAACTTTTTACAATAGAAATAAATTAAAAATGAATAAATCACATTAAAATTAAAATTTATGAAATTTGAAGCACTGAATATTTATTTATCTATCTTAGTAGATGAAACCGACAAATTAAACATTTTATTAAGCTGAAATATCGCTTGAATTCCCTCGCAGTTTAAAAACATTCATGATAGATAGACTCAGTGGATACCGTTTGGACTTCTATTATGTCATTGCGTGTTGTTACTGTACAAATAGCATCGTTCAGGATTTAAAATTTTTTGCAAATCTTTACTCTTTATGACCTGGGGAACCCAAATATGACTTTTGTATTTTTCGTGTCTGTCATTTTATTTGTCTGTTTGTTTGGGAAATTGGGAAGTTATAAACTCCAAATTGATTGGGGCGATGAAATACACCTATTACCACAATATTCTTATATGCTCTTATTTTAATATATGCTGTAAATTTTATCAATATTTATTAAAAAAAAAATGAAAAATTAATTTTATAAAATTTATATCAAGCTTTACTTTACGCATAGGAGGGTTGGAGAATATATAGTGCCAGAATCGCAATCTTTTTCTAGAATTTAACCTAGGAAGTCAAAACAAGAAAATGTAAGTGGTTCACGGTATCAAATATAAATTTTGCTTTTTTGTCATTATCTACAACTAAAAACTACAAACTAAAATCAATTAAAGAATTTCCATACAATAAAAATAAAAATAAAAATTTTAGGAAAGCTATATTTTACCAAAAATAAATTCCAAATTTTTTAATAATCATTTTATTTTTTGGAATAAAGTTTAATATTTAAAATTATATCACTTTTATACAGGATAGTTAGAAGTTATACAAAAATATTCGATTATATATTCAAGCTAAAACGGGTACAGGTGGTAGAGAAAAAAAAAATGACAATTATGTGGCACGTTAGTTACTTCAAAAAGATTTTTTATAATTTTGTGGCAAGGACATTGAAATAGGTTCGCCATCCGTGCTCTAGAGGAAATCTCAAACAATCACAAGTTTGGCCTTAAAATTTCAGAGAATATCTATAATCCTAAAATCCCAAACGCACCTAACTGAGATATAATATCAATGTGGAAGGAATTTTAGTATTTTCTCTAAATAAAAATAGAAAAGTTAATTTCTATCTAAATGTTGTAATTATTGTATATAAATATAAACAAAAACAAAGTCAATATCTATACTTAAATAAAAAATTAAATTAATTTAATTTACCTAAATTTAAATCATTTTTTAATTTTCACTAAAAATAATTGATATTTAAAAATGTTGTTGCTTATGCTTATATGCGTTATGGGATATAAATTATCTATGTACATAATTTAATTATTTGAACTTGAATAAATTCAATTTATTATATAATTTTGTTTGTATTTTTTTTAACTTTTTTCAGAAATCGTTAATGATTTTGCAATTAGTTATATCCATTTTAATCTATTTTTCATTAACGTTGATATATGACTTTTATAAGATCTATTTCAATTATTCAAAAAAAAAACATTCCAAACATTTATTATAATTAGTTAACCTTTTATATGAAAAAAATTAACAACCAAATTTTTTTTTAAAAAATAATTAAATATTATAATTATTGTCTATGAACCAGACTTTTGTAAAACTAATCGTGGCTTTTAAAGCTCTAAAAATATATTTATTAAGTTTATATTAAACGGATATTATTTTGCCTACATTACAGGGATTATCATTAAAGGAACACATTTTAAATAATAATTATTTAACAATGAAAAAGATCATCGTAAGAAAGTTTAATCTGGAATAAATTATTAAAAAAAATAATAAAAATTTAATTATCTATTTAATAAAAATTTTAAGATAATGGAATAAACCTCGTTATAATTTTATTCTAATTTCTTAATAATAATTATAAATTAAATAACTTTATTTAAATGTTTCATTAAAGTATCAATTATAAATTAACTGTTAAAGTATTTAAAATGCCTTAATATATATTTATAAAAAAAAATATTTTTACTCTCCTCCTATGGTCTCTTTGTATCTTTCAGCAGGAAAATTATTTATTCTGCTTTTACAAAACATATATAAAAAAAAAGATAAAATACATTGTGGACCCATTTATGATTGAATTTATTTTAATTTTATTTTTATTATTTCAAAAATGGTAATTTTTATAGTTTTTTTACCGACCGACGATAGTAAGGGAGGAATTGTTTCACACCAAATTTCACATGAGATTTTTACATATCTCCACGAATCATGCACTTTGTATTGGTTTTATTCTCGGGAAAAATCATCTGCATTAGTTTTTTCTTAATTTAAAATTATATGACGTCACCCAGCCCTTCATGACGTCACAACCAGCTCCTACTTATATATTATAAATAAAATAAATATAAAAATATTTATGTTATATCCATTTTTTCATTGCATTAATAGATACATTTAAATTCTTTGATATTGTTTCTGTAGCTGGAAATTAATTTATTTCAAACCGTCGGTCGGTTCTGCGCCTGGTCACAGGTCAACTTATTTAATATTTTTACTTTTTTTTTTTTTGTTTTTTTTTTGGCTTTTTCGGAATATATCTCCATTTAGCCAGCTTTCTCAGATTTGTTTATTATTTTTATTTATATTTATATTTATATATCGATGCACTCGGCGAGGTTTGAACCCTCGAACTCAAGTCGGCGGACTGGTCACTATAACCTGGCGGCTAAGCTCCCGGTTTTTGAATATTTTTACTTAAAATATGTTAAAATAATACCTTCTGAAATAATTTTCAAAAAAGAATTGTGACCATGGTCCAATTTAAAAAAATGATATATTGCTTTTTATTTTTAAACATTTGTTATTTACATTATAGATTATAATGTTATAAATATATAAAAACTTTTTTTGCTAAATTTTATCCAGAATAATTTCGTTGACACAAAGATTTTTTTTCATACTAGCATACTTCACAATGAGCAAATCGAATTAAGATTAAGTTCCGTTATTTGAAAGATTATAATTTTTTTTAAATATTGTTCATAATTGTTCATAATAATAATAATATGCTTACATTATTTATCTAAAAATATTAACGATTTATATCCAATAAATCACAACCTTGATATAAAACTCAGTGTTGGACCCTTCAATCATGCTATCATCATTATTTGTTTAATAATTATTATATAAATTATAAAAAAGGCATATAAGGGTTATTTTAAGATAGGGCATCATTAATCAATTTATCTGTTATGGTGAGGACAAGGCGTGATATTGTATTGTCAAAAATTGAGAAAATATTTTCTTCACTTAATCTATTCCCAATTTCATGAGAATATCCCCTTTAGAGATCGAAGCCATACGCCAATGATCATGTCCCCATTTACTAATAAGCCCGGAAATAAATGGATAGATGGAAGAAGATTGGTTGTTCCACTGTCAAGAAAGCAATCTGCTAGGAACTGCAGAAAATTTTAGAAATATCACAAAATATATTTTGCAAATAAAATCACTGTATTAATTAAATTATATTATTGAATTATAATTATAAAATTACCTGGAACACCGAGCTATCGCTCGATTCTTAACAAATATTGTTATACAATGTATTAATTATTATAATTACAATTATTAAGTTTTCTAAAAATGTGTTTCCTAAAATGATACAAATTAATTAAAATAACCCAATTTCCATTTCAAAATGAAAAAAAATATATAAATTTACTTGATAAAATATTTGATTTTAAATTGTATACAAGGGGGGCAGAAAAAGGGTCCTTGGTCGATGCTTGTAAACCTTCGATTTGAGGTAACCCCAAAGGAAGAAGTCACATGGAGTGAGATCCGGCGAGCGCGGCGGCTAGCCAAGATCACCTCTCAGAGAAATGAGGCGATCTGGAAACATTTCCCTGAGAATGTCCATTGATCGTCGCGATGTGTGGGCGGTTGCACCATCCTGTTGAAACCACCCATTTTCCACGCCATTTTCTTCCATTTTGGGTCGAAGAAATGAATTCGAAAAGCACGTTGTGTAGCAATTATCGAACCGCCGTTTTCGATAAACCGCTCAATAACAAAAGCACGATGTTCACCAGACCGAGGCATGTTGACTACTGACAAATGGCATAAAACCGGCTTTCTAACGGTTTTTACCCCGCTACTCTACCTGCTCCCTCTTCTGAGAAATAGGGATTTGAAATCGGATAGGTTTTTCTGCCCCCTGTATATACATCTATATATTATGTTGTTATACTTATTGTTAGATGGCTTCAGTTTTATATTTTTCAAAGTAGCTTATAGACCAATGGCCAACACGTCGACCGCAAAGGCTTTAAAAGTAGCCCGCGAAGCCAAAGTAGGAAAAGTTAAAAGGTAAAGGACATGATTTTTCCATGGGAGAGGGAAGGCAGAAAAAATCATGAGCTCACGTGAGGGCAGGAACGCCAATCGCTGAAATAGAATTCTTTTCTACTGGGATTATAGAAAAGAATCTACCCGTTACCCAGGATATTATTTTTAAATTTATTATATTAAAAATTAATTTTACATTTCATGAAACTTATTCAATTTTTTCTTATTGCTTCATATATAAAAACAATAAAATTATTTCCTTCCTTTTCAAGTAATTTTTATGTTATTTTAAGTTATTTATTTTTGAATATAAAATTTGAAAATAGAATAGAATAGCAGGAAAAATGTTTCAATGTTAAAATACAAAAAAGAAGGAATGATTGGGATGGAAAAGTTGGCTAAATCGATTTATTAATATAATTCGTATTAATTTATTTGTCGTAGAATACGTAGTATAATTAATTTGTATATTAATTTCATTTAACGAAGGCGAAATAATATAATTTATTTTGAAAATAAAGTTAAAGGCAGTTGAATCTCATCCATTGGGGGTAAGCAAGAGATTGCTATGCTGTCCCCTTCAAGGTCACCGAGAAGCAAAGCATTGGCGGTGGGGGCGAAATTTATTATATATATTAATATAATTAATATATCAGTAAAAAGTTAAAAATCTATATTTTATAAAATTAAATTTTTATTTGAATCTTTTCTAAAATTTATTAAACTTCAATTAAATTAATAGGAATAAATAAATTTACAATTAATTCTTGATTGAGGGATGATTTCGGTGGTGACGCCGATCAACGTCTTCGACTGGAAAGGGAATGCGAACTTATTACGCTCGAAAAAGGCATGCAGGCAGGCCAGGAGGGAGGGTGGGGGGGAGGTGAGAAGAGGTGGCGGCGGGGGGTCAACATGGCGGCAAATCTTTTCAATCTGTCAAAATTCAATAATTAATATTTAATCAACGAAGCAACGTAAAATTATATAATAGTAGTGAAAATTAATCTACGTTTCATGATGAATCGATTCGTATAGGTTTTATCTGTTGTTATGAGGCAAGATTTTTGTTGAACTGTAAAAATAAACCAATATTAAAATTAATTAAAAATTTCCATTTAATGATACAAAAAATCAATTTTATTTAGAATCTGGCTAAAATTATGGTCAATGGATTGGTCTTGGTCACAATTGACAAGATTTAGTCAAAAATTTTAATAAAATAAAACACATTGATTAGATTGGTTTTTCCTAATTCTCCAAAGCGTTCTATAAATATGAGTTCCAAGTTTTTACTAATATGAAGCGTAGGAGAGGTGGGTCCTCTCAAAGGCATATAAGACATGTCTCACTCGTGAATATAACGGGTTTTGCTAATCGGAGAATTGACGTGATCTGGATATATTTGAATTACCCCCCGAAGGGGGGTAATTCAAATATATATAGGAGACTCTAAAGAGTCTCCTATAAGATACAAGATTTCAATTTTTTTTCTTTTTAATGAAGCTATACTAGGTATTCTCCTTCACCCAAATAAATTTGATTTTTTGAATGATCATGGGAGGAGGGGGGGGGAGAGTAAAAGTAAGGGAATGGATGGAAAGGCGTCAATGGATAAAGGACATGATTCCTCCAGGTAGAAGAGGGATTTAGAAGAAATCATGAGCTCACGTGAGGGCAGGGACGCCAATCCCTGAAATAGAATTCTTTTCTACTGGGATTATAGAAAAGAATCTACCCGTTACCCGGGATATTATTTTTAAATTTATTAAAAAAATAAAATAAATTCAATTCAAAAATAAGTTGACATGTGACCAGGTCCGAACCGACCGACGGTTTCAAGTAAATTAATTTCCAGCTACAGAAACAATTTCAAATAATTTTAATATAACTGCATTAAAAAACAGATATGGATATAACATAAATATTTTTAATTTATAATATATATGTAAGACAAGGTTGTAACGTCATGAATGGCTGGATGACGTCATATAATTTTAAATTAAGAAAAAACTAATAAAGATGATTTTTCTCGAGGATAAAACCAATACAAAGTGCTGATTCGTGGTGATATGTAAAAAATCTCCTCATGTGAAATTTGGTGTGAAAACAATACCTCCCTTACTATCGTCGGTCGGTAAAAAAAAAATCAGAAAGATATAATATATAATCGTCAAAATATAACATAAACATAATTATTTTCTTTGACTTGTTTAGAAAATAAAATTTTCGAAACGAGAGGCAATCAAGGGAAATGTCGCTTAAAACTGAGATCCTTCATATTAGAGGAGTAACGATTAGTTATTCCTTTTTCTTTGTTTTTTCTTTCTTTGTGTTGTTTTTTTTTTGCATTATTTTCCATTTATTTTATTTTGGTATTATTTTTGTATTTTGTTTTTCTTTACTGTAATATCTAAAAAGATGGAAAACTGAAACTCTGAGTCTGTGATTATGTGTGCCCTCAATTATAGACATTTATGATCGTTGATTACAGAGTGTTAGTTATTATGTAAATATGTAAATATGTTTTGCTTTTTTTTGTTTTTGTTTGCTTTTTGGATGTTTTTGCTATTTTTTTGTCACCACCCAAAAAGATGGACTGAAAATAACATACAGAATGATTGTATATATATATCTTGAATAAATAAATAATAATATTTATTTATTTATCAAAAAATATAATTATGTCTTTACCTTACTCCCTCTCAACGACAGCTTATTTATATTAATTTAAGTTAAGGGTGATGGAGAAGGGTTAATTTGAAGGGTGTAAGGAAAACTACTCACTTTCCAAATGGTCAAGTGCAATAGTGTATTTTATTATTGTTACCTATTCAAGAACTATTTTATATAGAACCCTTACCAAGGTGTCAGGTATGGCAATTAAAACAGACCCAAGCTTGTGAAATCTAATTTTAAGTATATAACTTTAAGTAAATACCTATATATAAGATATACAAAAAAAAAAAGTTAAATACAAAATAATTTGGCAATGGCAACTGCCGTCTGCCAGAGTTCAGTGTAAAAAAACTCAAAAAATAGAGAAAAAAAGAAAAGGAAAAAAAATTATAACATAAGACAAATGTATGTATGTACATTTGTATTTTATATTTATTACGATTATTTCAGTTAATAAATAAATATTTCGGTATCAGCATCATAATCAGCATGAAAAATAATTTGTTTTGTTTTCCCGGGAAACGGGAAATAAAAATTGAGGGGTTTTCCCGGGAATTGGCGCGTTTCCAACTTGATGACCACCGAGCGCCTAGACAACAGCCAGGAGTTTCATTTCCAATTGTCGAGCTCCTAAAATTCCTTATATATATATATATATATACATACAATTTTAGTATAATAAGATAAGATATATACTACTGGTATAATTAATCCGTTATAACAGAGGTTCTTAAACTGTGGTCCGCGGACCCCTGGGTGTCCGCGAAGCCTTTACTGGGGGTCCGCAAAGCCATCGTACAGGTGCACGAGAAAATGATGAGTCGGTTAAAACTTTATTTAATATAAAAGAAGCGATGGCATGGCTTTGTGAGGAAACAGAGATCAAATACCCAAATTCAACGAAATGTGCAAGAAAACTATTGCTACCGTTTCCATCTTCATATTTAGCTGAATTTTCTTTCTTCAATATTATAATTTCTAATAAAATGTGTTCTACAATATGCAAAAAAATCGTTATTCACCAATCACTGTTAGAAATATTCATCATATATCCTTGTTCTTATGAGATCGTAAGCCAGAAATTAACTAATAAAATGACGTAAAGTACCTAAAGTTGGAATGGGGTCCGTCAAAAAAAATTTTTTCAAGTGGGGGTCCGCAGAGTACATAAGATTAAGAACCTCTGCGTTATAAGAATTCTAAATTTCATTTAAAAAAACACATTTAAAATATACACATCGTAGGATTGAACATAAAAATTAATAAAATAAAATCTTTCAAATGCTACTTAATAGTTTCCAATATTCTTTATAAAAATAAGAAAAAGTTATACTGTTAAAAAAATCATATTTTTACTTTATTTTGATTTAAAATATTTTCTTAAAAAAAAAATACCGGTTAAAAGTATTTGATAAAGAGTAGTTGATAAACAAATGAAATTAATAAAAAATATCTAATTTCTACTATTCTCATTTACACTCTGATTTAATTAAGCATTATTTACATTTTGTAATGTATAACATTTTCAAATATAATAACTTAAAATAACATCATTTTTACCGACCGACGATAGTAAGGGAGGTATTGTTTTCACACCAAATTTCACATGTGGAGATTTTTACATATCTCCACGAATCATGCATTTTCTTAACAGAAAAAAGTATTTTTAGCATGATGTCTGTCCGTCTGTCCGTCCGTCTGTCCGTCCGTCTGTCCGTCCGTATAGATGTGTACAGCCTGAACAGCTTAACGGATTTTGATGAAATTTGGTCTATTTACTTAATGCATCAGTGGGATGAATTGATCAACTTTTGGTGCAAATCCGGAAACCGGAAGTGGTAGTATTAGCGATCGACGATAAGAAGGGAAGGGTTATTTTCGCACCAAATTTCACATAAGGAGATTTTTTTACATATCACCACGAATGTATTGATTTTATCCTCGGGAAAAATCATCTTCATTATGTTTTTCTTAATTTAAAATTATATGACGTCACCCAGCCCTTCATGACGTCACAGCCGCCTTATTATGATCACGGGCAACGCCGGCTACTTCAGCTATATATTATAAATAAAATAAAATTAAAAATATTTATGTTATATCCATTTCTGTTTTTTATTACATTAATAGATATATTAAAATTATTTGAAATTGTTTCTGTAGCTGGAAATTAATTTATTTCAAACCGTCGGTCGGTTCGGACCTGGCCACAGGTCAACTTATTTGAAACGATTGTGGTAGGGGAGAATTCCGAAAAAAAATTCTAGTCCCATTAGGACAGATGGTGGTTTTCAAGATGAGATAATTACAATTTAAATTTTAATTGACTAGTTAATTAACGACCATTCTCGTCTTCTTTCCCTCACACTTTGGCATATTCACCAATTATTTTTATTAGCTTCTCAAATTTGTAGCAATGTAATATTATAATTTAATTATATTTTATGTTAATATACAGTACAATTCCATTATAATTTCATTTTTTAATTGATTTTAATATACAAACTAACAACAATTTTAATACCAATGATTAATACGTCTATTGTAGAAATGCTAATGGCCTTGTTATATTTAATTAGAATACATGTTTTTTGATTAAAATTTAATAAATAAAATACTTTTTTTTTATATTAACCTACAATTATGATGAGTTAATGTGAAGTTGTTGTTGATGATATATAAAATGAAATGCGCATCACGATAATACATCAATAAACTTAAAACTTCACCGAGTGTTTTTATTCTTATTTAGTTGTATATTTTTAAGTTTAATTTAAATTAACATAAAATGTTAAAATATTTCAACTATGCGCACCATTACCATAAATCTATTAATTTCAATCTTAAATATTTTTCTGAAACCATATAATTTGAATTTGATTAATAAATATAAAATATGAATAAAATTTCAAGAGTATTTCAAAAAAATATTTCATAACACAATCAGACTAACAAAGGATACAATATTGTACAATTAATACCGACTAGGACTATAGTTTGAGGTTTTCGACGATCCTATTCGAAGAAGGATATTAATGGGTTTTGAATTCTCATCTTAAATCACTTTTTTTTTATAATAAAGAATAAATGATAAAACTCTTTACTTTCAATGAGAATATTTTTCAAAGATCAAATCTAATTCATTAGATTATAATTTTATTCAAATACTTTATTTTTTTGAAAGTACCTAATACTAACTTTATTTTGAATTTAAGACAACGTCTTTTTCTTTAGATAAAATACAATATGTATATATATATATATATTAAATATATTGTTATAGTGTTCAAGCTTCGGCGGTCTGTATATTGGTATATATAAGTAGAAAAAGAATGAAATTAATATGGTTACATATTCCATATTCAAGTTTAAGAAAATAAAGTTAGAAAATAAAAAATATGATATAATATTTTATTACAAATTTGTAAATATATGTAGTCAAAAGAGATGCATAACAAAATACTCGAAGAACAAAATATTCTTAGGTAATCCTTTTATATTCTATTCATTGAAAAATAACTGAAATAAAAATAAGAATTAATAAGTTGACCTGTGGCCAGGTCCGAACAGACCGACGGTTTGAAGTAAATTAATTTCCAGCTACAGAAACAATTTCAAATAATTTTAATATATCTATTAATGTAATAAAAAACATATAGGCATATATGGGATGAATTGATCAACTTTTGGTGCAAATCCGTGAACCGGAGGTGGTAGTATTAGCGATCGACGATAGGAAGGGAAGGGTTATTTTCACACCAAATTTCACATAAGGAGATTTTTTACATATCACCACGAATCATGCACTTTGTATTGGTTTTATCCTCGGGAAAATCATATTTATTAGTTTTTTCTTGATTTAAAATTATATGACGTCATCCAGCCATTCATGACGTCACAGCCTGGTCTTACATATATATTATAAATAAAATAAAATTAAAAATATTTATGTTATATGCCTATATGTTTTTTATTACATGAATAGATATATTAAAATTATTTGAAATTGTTTCTGTAGCTGGAAATTAATTTACTTCAAACCGTCGGTCGGTTCGGACCTGGCCACAGGTCAACTTATTTAGATGTGTTCTTGAACACGTGCTTGGTAAACTGTGTTGTGCTTTTATATTTAATTTGTAAATTTAAGGATTCTCTCCTTTTAATTTTATATCAATTTCATTTTATTTTTACTTTATATTAATTTTCTTTTAATTAAATATTATAACGTGGCAACGAACATTTTTCTTTTATTTATAAAAAAGTGAATCTAATTTTTCCTTTGCAGATCCATGTTAGTATCGGATATTTTGATTAATTTGATTTGTTATTATTTCTTTCCGATTTTGTTTCTCCAAGGCGAATCGCCTAAGCACTAATAGTCAAACGTACTGCACTCTTTGGTGAAGTTTATTTCAGGGCTCCTTTCCCAAATAATTTTATTTTACTCCCCGTGTGAAAGAGTTGAGAATTCTTTTTTTAACTCCTTCACACTAGTGGCACAGGTGATCCGACAAGCTCGACAATATTTTATTTTGTCCTCGGCTTGTCCAATTAAAAATAAGCCTTTATAATTATATTAATTTTTCAGGGTAAAAAAGTAAATTATACCAATTGGATACCAATTTGTACTAAATTTTAACTGTATCTAAAGGAGCCTATAGAATTTGTATTTTGAAATTTTTAGGTGAAAATTTATTTCCGTATTAGGGCGAGTATATAGCCTGTATATGGTTGACGTAAGCTTGTTCAAAAAATGTTGACGCACCTACAGACATTAATATATATATATATATAAAACTTGAAGATTAATTAGAAAAGAGATAAAAAATAGATCATATATATATATATTATATTTAACGAATGAAATTCTTTTTCCTCCAAGACAATTAGATTCGGTTGATTGTTTTTTTTATCTTTAAATAAAAAATTATGAAGTTTAATAAATTGCTTGATTAACAGAGCGTAATGAAAACATTTGATAAATCATCCCCTTAAAGAAGAAAAAATAGGTATGTCACTGCTGATGATGATTGCTTTGAGATAATATGGCAGATTGTAGGGAGGATGGGGAGGGAGAAGATTTTATCATAAAAAAATTAAAAAATATGAACCAAAGCATCAGAAATAGAAATTGATATTCATAGATGAGATGTTTAAATATATCGTCGATGGTTGTAGTATAAGTAGTATATTCTTGTTGGTACATTTAGAAATAAACCAGTTTTTGATTACCAATGATATTCAATACGTGACCAGGTAATATGAGAATAATATGGTAAAGTTGAATCGAAAATCAAACTTCTTGACCATTGATAAAATCATAAAAAAACTTTTGAAAAGATTATTTATGAAGTTTTGAAAATAAATATATTCCCTTCAATATGTATTTATTGTATTTATCCAATCGTTTTATTATATTCAGTTAAGAAATAATTAAATTGTTCAAATAATTAATTAAATGCAAAACTAAATATTAACAATTTAAGGCTTAAAATTTTATTAAATGTATAAGATATATAAGGATTATCTTTATTTAAACTTTTTCTAAAAAATTTAATAATAAGATTGTAATCTAATCTTATAAATATCAGTTTTCAGACTCGATATTATTCCAATATTTAAAACTAAGCAGATCAGCACTTTTTGTAAACTATCCTAAATATAAATTTAAAGAACTAATATATGTATGTAATAAAAGAGACATTGTTAAATAAATATTTGTATTAATTACAAATTAATAAAAAAACTTTTTAATATACAATCAAAAATGCCATAAAAAAATCGAAAATAAAATATTAATTAAACCTTGAATATTATCCTATAATAATATTAACCTCTTTACTCACTACTTATGTTATGCACCCACGCTTTTTTGTTGGGCATATATAAAGGATAATATTCAAGGTTTAATTAATATTTTATTTTCTATTATTTAGGCCATTTTTGATTAAACAGCGTGTATATTAAAAAGTTTTTTATTAATTAATTTTCAAGTTTTTTAGTTTTTTATATTTTTTTGTAAATTTAATGCATAACTTTTATAAATTATACTCCAATTACTTCTTTCAAATATTTTTTTATTGTTTTTCTATGTACATAATGTATATATTTAATTTATAAAATTTTGAGTTACTGATGATTTATGTGCCTAAAGTTAAGTAAAGTTATTCTGGTTGAAATCTAGTAATATGTTATCTTTAATGTAAATAAAATTAAATTCACAAATTTTAAAAATCGGTATTTTGAAAAATTTAAAATATTTCTTTTTGACAATTGTAGTCTCATTGACTTTCGTTAAACGTTTCAAATTTGAGCGAAATCGCTTAACTAGAAGTAGGTTAAAATCCAATTACAAATTTTGAACATTACAGTCAGAAAAGTGAAGTTAATAAAAAGAGTGTAAAACAGATTAATTATTAAAATACATAAAGTTCTTTTTATTTTCCTTTATTATTGAAAGAGTTAAAGATTTGAGATTCTATGATAATAAAAATATGTGGTTCAATCTATAAAACGTGAGAAATTAATGATAGCACGTTTTTAAAAATAAATTATAAGATTATGTTCAAATGGTTTTCATCTTTTTCTCTTCAAATTTATTTATTTTAATAAAATTTATTATTATCAATTTAATTTTGGTTATTTAATAAATTATATTTATTAATTTGTCATTCGTTCAGGGAAAAATTATATTTGATTGAAAACAGTTTGTCAAATAGCATTTTGAGAAAAAAAAATTAGTGAATAGATTCAATCACACTGTTCATAATAAAAGTTTTTGATTTAATTTATTCATTTTATGTATTTATATATATTTATATTATATAAATATTTATAAATATTATTCAAAATAAAATTGACTTAAAAAATATCAAGTATCTATTATTTATTATAATTTTTTTAATTTTATTTATTATTTATATATGATTTAATTGAAAATATATCTCATGCAATTTATATAAGTATTTTGACAAATTAATTATATATTTTTTTAATTGAATTTATTTAATAATTAATATATACTCGTATCTCTATCTAACTATCTTTCTATCTATCTATCTATAAATATATATTTGATATATTATTTTTTACATTATAATATACATATAATAATAACGAGTAAGGATTAATTAATTGTGGGCGATATCTAGGATCAATCAGTTAATTAAAAAATAGTTATTAAAATATCATAATAGATGGAAAAGTTATATCTATAAATAAAAATAAGAATAGTATAAAACAATCCACAATAGATTGTTGTTAATAAACTGTTAATAAAGTGTTAATTAAATCTCTGAATTTTTAGCCATTACATTGCCAGCCACTTTATTTATCTTTAGAAGGGAAAAAAGTTATTCTCTCAGCTTAACCTCAATATTATTTCATTTTGCCATTAATAAGAAAGTTTTTAAATGTCTTGTTTCATTCAAAGATCAGTACTTAAAAAATTCATTTCGACTTTAATATTCACTCCCTGTTAAAAATATTTTTTTAAAACTCTTATCGTGTATTTTATTATTATTTGGATCAGAAAAAATGATAATTCCATATAAAATTAAATATAAAATAAATCTCAAAGAATAATATCATATTTATATATACATGTCATTTTGAATAATTTCGTAATTAGCTACTGTAATAGTTAAAGCTATTTGCCCATCCAAATGGCTTTTTGTCTAGGCAAATGCTATTAGGCCAATGATTGGATTAAATGATTGCTTTCAATATTACTTCCCTTCTCTGACTCTAGAGGGAGCCCGGTAGAGCAAAGGAGTTTGTGATCTTAATTAACACCTCTGAGATCTTCCCACTTCCCTCTCTTCACACACAACGCCAATCTAGCACCAACCAATCCACTGTCTAGTTCATCCATTATGCTCCAACCACAGCTAGGCTCATTCAAACATGTCCACCATCTAATAACCTTATCATATCAGTAACCAAGTCCTTCCATCAATCAATTTATCATACTTCCAGTAGATCCAAATCTTATTCCAGTAGAAGTACCCATTTCCAGTGAATCTAGTCCTCCTTCATTCTCTTCAACTCAACTACAAGATCGTGTTTCAAACAGAAACACATCCACATTACAAACGGATTGGGAATCCGCCATCCATTACAAGATTACAAACAAAAGGCGACCCACATCCACAACGAGTCACACCATATGGGAGAGAATTTCACTGGCTTGGAGTCATCTGCTTCACTTAAGTATCATTGGATTTCATTTCTACAACACCCAGGATTTGGTTACACTATTCATTATTTCTATTTATTTTTACATCAACATTTTCATTTGTATTATTTTACAATATCTATTATTTTGTCTATATCTATTAATTGTTAATGAGAACTCTGAGTTTCTTTATTCATTGATATCTTGAATTGCATCCGGATCGGAAGTTAACGGCCCCTGATTTGTTTCAGCTTTTATCGAAGAGGTAATTGCTGTGCCAAGTACAGGGCTAATAATCAATCGAAGTTGGGACTGGAATTGTCACATTATATGCTTTGACACTAGCTATATTGAAATTAAATAATAGTTGAAGCTATTTGGCCAGGCAAATGCTATTTGCAACGATATACATATTCCTAATATAGAATATTAATTTTTCTTAAAATAAAAATCAAAAATTCATGTTTTGAATTTCATCCGAAAATGTAGAGTTGATAATAAATATTTTTGAGTAATATTCGATCTTTATTATTAGGTGAGCATTAAATATTTTATCCATATAAAATTTTTATTTCAATTTAATGAAAGCATATTTCACGATATGCAATAATCAATTCATAAAATGGTTTAAATAAAATGATAGAATTATGTTTTCCAAAAGGTAAAATTATTATTAATTGTTTGATCAATGTCGAAATAAATGCAAATGAAGAAATTGGAAAAAACACAAACCTAATATATGAAAATGATTTTGGGGGTGATAAGAAACACCGGATTATATAAGGAGAAGAGAGATTAAAGAATCGAAAAAACTCGGGAAAATGTTTATTTATATTTTGAAAGTTATAAATAATAATGAAGGACGATTCCTGGAATAATTCTGAAAGGAGATCAAAAGAAAAATACATAATATAGAATCCTGAAATGGACTGGAAACATAAAATGAAAAAGAGATTAAACGAATTTGATCAAGATTGGACAGCGATTGATGAAAAGAAGTATAAAATACTAGAGATATATTAGGACAAAAATTGAATGGTGAAAATACTTCCCATGGGAATATATTGACGACAATTTATTGTTAGTTGAAGATATAAAAAAAGTTGAAGGTAGGAACCCTAAACTTAAAAGAACCCTCGGTTATCAGTATATCTATTCATTTTGAATTGTATATATTTTGTAAATATGTACAATAACTTTTTTGACCTATATATTTACATATGTCTCTGTAAAATATAAATGTTAAACTTTGGCTAAGAAAAACTATTTCTCTAAGATGGAGAAAATGAGAAAGTAAGAAATAAAACTACTGAACAGATGAGTGAATAAAACAAATAGAGGAAAACCGATTATAGATTAATTTTAGGAATTTCATTATCAACTGTCAAGTTTCTATCGGATAATTTAACTTTTAAATGCAAAGAGATCAGATTGTGTGGTCATGATCAAAGAATGCAATATTATTAAGTAGTTAGCTCAAATATTTTAAATTTCATCATTTATTTATTGAATATGGGTAGAAATATTAACTATTCTTGTAATATATAGTTTTAATAATTTTAAAGATAATAAATGTTATTATTTGAACATCGAAGCACCTCAGAAACACAGACCATTTGTGCCTTAAATAAATCATCCATCGTACTATAAAATAAATGTTATTTCACTTATTTCATAGTAAATCGTTATTTTTAATTTTTTATTTTGTTTTTTTTAATGTTGGATTTATTAAAAAGTACAGTTGAATGATTTAAAATAATTTGGCAAATTTAAATCGACTAGTAATTGATTAATAGGATTTCTTCAAATTAAGTTCTCATTTTTTTAATATTAATTCTATAGAATCTTCTATCTTCAAACCCATGAATATGAGTGATTTTTATAAATTTTTACATATTATTAAAAATTGTAAAAAAAGAATTTTTAATTGAACCAACAAATGAATAATAAAACCAAAAGTGATAGAATTAAAAAAAAAACATTGATAAAAATAATGCTAATAAAATAAATCTATTTAATTTCTTAGGAATTGCATGACCTCTATGCATCTCCAGACATAGTAAGGGTTATAAAATCGAGAAGACTGCGATGGGCAGGAGACGTGGCTAGAATGGGAGAGGAAAGGATAGCGAAAATATATATTGGTGGGGAGACAGATAGGAAAATATCTGTTTGGAAGACCAAGGACGCTGTGGATGGACAATGTTCGAAGGGACGTGAAAGAGATGGGAGAGGGTACGAGTTGGATGGTTGTGGCTCAAGATAGGAACACTTGGAGAAATTTGGTTGATACCGCCAAGAACTGACGAGTTCCGTAGTGCCACAGAGATAGATAGATTTAATTTCTTCCTTTATTTATTATATTTGATTATAATATTATATATTTTTACCGACCAACGATAGTAAGGGAGGTATTGTTTTCACACCAAATTTCACATGTGGAGATTTTTACATATCTCCACGAATCATGCATTTTCTTAACAGAAATAAGTTGACCTGTGGCCAGGTCCGAACCGACCGACGATTTGAAGTAAATTAATTTCCAGCTACAGAAACAATTTCAAATAATTTTAATATATCTATTAATGTAATAAAAAACAGATATGGATACATAAATAATAAATATAAACATTTTTAATTTTATTTTATTTATAATATATATGCAAGACCAGGCTGTGACGTCATGAATGGCTGGATGACGTCATATAATTTTAAATCAAGAAAAAACTAATAAATATGATTTTCCCGAGGATAAAACCAGTTCAAAGTGCATGATTCGTGGTGATATATAAAAAAATCTCCTCATGTGAAATTTGGTGTGAAAATAACCCTTCCCTTCCTATCGTCGATCGCTAATACTACCACTTCCGGTTTCCGGATTTGCACCAAAAGTTGATCAATTCATCCCACTGATGCATTAAGTAAATATACCAAATTTCATCAAAATCGGTTGAGCCGTTCAGGCTGTACACATCTATACAGACGGACAGACGGACGGACGGACAGACATCATGCTAAAAATACTTTTTTCTGTTAAGAAAATGCATGATTCGTGGAGATATGTAAAAATCTCCACATGTGAAATTTGGTGTGAAAACAATACCTCCCTTACTATCGTCGGTCGGTAAAAAGTATTTTTACCATGATGTCTGTCCGTCCGTCCGTATAGATGTGCACAGCTTGAAAGGCTTTTGATAAAATTTGGTATATTTACTTAATGCATCAGTATGATGAATTGATTAACTTTTGGTGTATGTCCGGAAACCGGAAGTGGTAGTATTAGCGATCGATGATAGGAAGGGAAGGGTTATTCACACCAAATTTTTTACATATCACCACGAATTATGCACTTTGTATTGGTTTTATCCTCGAGAAAAATCATCTTTATTAGTTTTTTCTTAATTTAAAATTATATGACGTCATCCAGCCATTCATGACGTCACAGCCTGGTCTTGCATATATATTATAAATAAAATAAAATTAAAAATATTTATGTTCTATCCATATCTGTTTTTTATTACATTAATAGATATATTAAAAGCTGAAAATTAATTTACTTCAAACCGTCGGTCGGTTCGGACCTGGCCACAGGTCAATTTATTTTATTATATAAAAATATATAATTATTTCGATAATTAATTGTTTGAAATATCCAGTTGATATATAATATTAGAAAATATTTATTCTCGTCCTAATCAAACATTTAAGTAATAGATCTTTGAGGGATTCATATAAATAGTATAAGTGTAGGTGAATAGGGGAGTGAGGTCTGAGGGGACAAAGTTATTGTCGGTAGACCTAAAGACACGGGGTCGTTGCTTTATGTAGTATCGACGTGGCATTTGAGCCTTAAAGGTAGCGGCGGGGGTTAGTCTTGGATTGTACAGGCAAGGGATGCGCGGAGAGGGGCAAGCGAACACGAATAATTCATTGTTCCAGCACCGAGGCAAATCCATTCAAGAGGCTTGTCTGCCCCGCCTCATGCTATGCAAACTGCATGACGAAAGGCGCGAGTGCGATTACCCCACTCCAGTTGTTATCTATTTATTCAAATCCCTATGTGCACATTATTTCATAAACAGTATACAAACATGTCCAATTGAAAAATAAAATAAAGGAAAATAAATAAAAAAAATAAAAAAAAAAATATGTACTTATTTATCTAGCACCCTATAAAATAAGTTTGGATGAGATCATGTCAAGAGGGGATTAATCCGTAAAAACTATTATTAAACAATAAAATCTTATACGCATTAATCAATATTTAAGTGAAAATTAAATACCAAGTTTATTAATAGATCCAATACTGACCTCACAGTTATTGGTGCGAATAACAGAAGTTTACATAAAAAAAAGAATAGTTTCAAACAAAATATCAAATTATAAATACAAAAAGAAAAATAAGAATATTTTATCTAGATAGGAGTATTATAATTCAATAATATATAATTTTAAAATATAATAGCTATATATAAATATATTTATTTATCTGTTTGCAATTTGTTATGATATTTTAACGTTTTATAAATATATTTCATATATTTCATGATAATATGATTGATTTTGACTCAGGAAATAATAATTTAATCTAAAAACTTTATTTGAAATAAAATTTATAAAAAAAAATTGTATTTACTTTAAATAATAAGCTCCATATTATTGATTTTTTCAAAGAAATATTGTAAATTTTTTTAAATAGAAATATAGTTAATATTATTTTTATGTTTATGAATATAAGAGTATTACTTTTTGTTTACAATGTCAGGTTGGAAATAATTAAGCTTATTAAATTTTTTCGTATTTTTTCTTGAGTTTTGATATCTTTTGGATTATTGGGCTATTCTCTTAAATATTTACTAATTATGTATTGAGATAAAAATTGAAATTTCAAATAAGATATTTGATAAATGAAATTAATTATATTAGAGCTAAATATAGCTATATAATAGCTATTTCATATATATGCTTAATACAGCTATATAAAGTTTAATAAGTTATATTAAGAGATGAGATTAATTAAATTATTTAATATTGATTATGGTATTTATATCTGATAATTAAATATTGAAGAAAGAAGAGCATTTAATAATTAATTTTCATTTAACATCTTATACATTTATAATCTATTTTTGTGATCATATCAAAAAAAAAACAACACCCACTCACACACTATTAATAAAATATTATTTATAAAGGGTGTTTTTTTTCGAGGTATAGAACTTTAAGTTGGCATTATATATATACTGTTCAAGTTGACGACCGATTTAACAACTGTGATTTATTCTCAGTTTGGTTTGGCAATTCATCATGAATAGACTCACGCCCGAACAACGCTTGCAAATAGTGCAATTTTATTTCGAAAATAATGTTTCTGCGAGGAATACGTATCGTGCACTATGTCCATTTTATCGTCGACAAAATCGTCCATCAGAGCAGTTAATTCGATTAACCATGGAACGTTTTCGCACCACGTTTACTCTTATTGATAACTCGCATCCCCAGAGACGCCGTACGGTGCGTACAGAAGAAGCTATTGCTACTGTAGAGCGTAGCATTGAGGAAGACCCGAATGAGTAGAGAGCCGTGATTATTAACTTTTTCATTCCTGAATTGAACAACCATGATGTCCAGGAGCTGTGGTTCCAACAAGACGGCGCAACATGTCACACAGCTCGTGCCACAATAGATTTATTGAAAGACACGTTTGGTGACCGTCACGTTTTGGACCTGTGAATTGGCCTCCAAGACCTTGTGATTTAACACCGCTAGACTACTTTCTGTGGGACTATGTAAAGTCATTGGTCCATGCGGATAAGCCACAAACGCAGACAACATTCGCCGTGTTATTGCCGATATACGGCCACAAATGTCGGAAAAAGTTATCGAAAATTGGACGTCCAGATTGGACTACATCCGAGCCAGCCGTGGCGGTCCTATGCCAGAAATCATATATAAAATGTAATGCCACAAGATTATCTTTCGTATAAATAAAATTAATGTCAATCGAATAATAATCCATCGTTGTTTTATTGCAATTTAAAGTTCTATACCTCTAAAAGAAACACCCTTTATTTAAATGATTAGGGAACAAGTCAAGTCAAAATAAATAAGAAATACTATTGTCAGTGGCGGATTAAGTTGATTGAGGGCCTCGGACGGTAAAATTGAAATGGGCCCTCTGTTATTTATAATTATAATTGAAAGACAAATTTTGTTTATATTATAATTTAGGCTGTTTTTTATATACTTACATATATAGTACTTATGTAAAAAATACATAATTATTACTGTGGACGCCAAGACCCAAAATTGATTATTTTTTCTTAAGTTAGACGGGGTTCAAACACGACCGAATAAAAATCTGTTGTTCAATAAAAATCTGTATCAAGAATAACTTGTTTTATTTAAACTCCGATTATCCATAAACTAAACAGTTTTTTTAAATTTTTTTTGAAGGAAATATTTTTATTTAGGTTTCGGTGAGCCCCTCGGATTGGTGGGCCCCGGGCGGCCGCTTGGTCCGCCCGGCGTTTAATCCGCCTCTGACTATTGTGTTGAATATACATATATGTGGAAACAAAATATGCTTCATATAATTCTTCAAACGAAAAATAAAAAATATAAAAATACGTTAATTACGAGAGAATGAGAAATAATGAAGAGGAAAGATATAAATAAAGCCTTTTTGCCTACTTTCTAAACATTAGATAAAAAAAAAAATAGAACGACTTTTATTCATTTTTTATGCAAATCTTTTTTAAACCGAACCTTCCTACACCCTCCGTTAAACCTCCAACAAACACTAAACATTAAAATTATCTCTCGAATCGCATTAAGAAATGTAGAAATTAGAGGAAGTTGTATTAAGACTTGACAGAAGAAGCTTGAGCTTTTTAATACTTAAGGAACAACTATAAAAATAATTACCCGGTTGAGAGAGATCCATAAAATGGTCACTTTGGCAAAATTTTATAACTAAGAGAGAAATTAGAGATTTAATATTTTAAACAAACGGATATCTTATAGATAGATATAGAAAGGTTGATATAGTCTCTTTAGAGAAGAAAAACAGATGTTTCCGAAGAAACCACGAAAGACGGATTGTCTTTGTGAATTCGAAGCCACCACAAACTTCAGATGGACTTTCATTTAAAGAGAAATTTTAAAGCAGCTTTATAGATATTTTGTGGTGAAGGAGGTTCCTTTTTTCAGAACCTACTCTATATCATATTAAGTGTTTAGAAGTAAATGTGGTTAATAAATAAACAAAAACTTAAATTGTTCCAGATTTGTTAATTTTAAGTGAAAAAATTAACATTTTTTTCTTCATAACAATAATTATTATCCTAGGTTTAAATAAAAATTCAATTGTTAATATATGCGTAATTATTTTATTTTAAATTTTATTTATAATTATTATTAGTTATTAATAATATTAATCCGCATCTATCTCTGTCTGTCCTTAAGTGACATTATCATTTAAATTCAAATATTATATGAAGATATAGAATTATTAGTAGTGTTTAAGCCAGATTATATCTCCCGCTAATTAGTTATTTAAAAATTTTGGAAAACTCTAAGGGCGAATTGGGCAAACACAGTCAATATTAATTTTCTAAAATTGATTTTATGTATTTATGTTAAGTAAATGTTATCATTGAATAATTTTTATTATATTATATTTATAAATAAATAATTAATATTAATATGAGATTTTATAAAAGTATATAAGATATTATACTCATATTGTCTTTATAAAAAAGGTTTTCTTTGTTTCATTTTTTCTCTCCGGGAAATTTATAAAAAAAAGATTGTTTCCACTATGCCATTTGAGGGGAAATCTATCCTTTCATTGGAACTAAACCTGATTAATAAGAATTCATCATTAATTTTAATGCTATTTTAATAATATTTTTAATTACTTTCAAAATGAGAATGTATCCTGAAATCAATATTTATGCTTCAGAATCCGTTAAAAAAAATTTAATCGAAGGAATACAAAAGGAATTAGTTACTTGCAAATAGAATAAAACAAAAAAAAATGATTATAATTATATTAAGTAAATATTATTGAAGTAATGTTTTTATAATATATTTATTATAATTATTATATTAATTAAAAATTTATCATTTAATGCTATAAATTATTTTGATTTTTTTTCAAAATGAAAACCAATTCAATATTTATCCGTCAGATGGCGTGAATTAAAATTCAAATTTTAAAACAATTATTCGTAAATCAAATATAATAATCTAATAAAAAAGAAATATATTTTAAATTTATTCTATTTCTAATTAAAGAAGCATAAATAAATAAAAATAAATATTTAATAAAAATATATTTATAAATAGTTATCTAGATGTAGTATATATACCTTGAATCCAAATAAAAGAAACCGAGTCAAAAATTCTACCGCACAATTTCCATAAAAAATATTATATTTCTGGGATGTATACATTTTTTATGAAACCTTCTTGTTGTTCCCCATTATCTCCGTATGCCACAGGGAAAAACTAGCCTGGAAAAACAATAAGAGAAAGGTAAAAAATTGTTTTTGAAGATCACAAAACGAAATTGTATAAATTATATATTTATTTAAACACGTAATTGTTTTAAACTCAATTTAATTTAAATATTTAATAGATTTATTATCTTACAAAAAAGAAAAATCTAGAAATTATAGAAAATATTAAACAACATTAATTTTGCAAAACAAAAAGTTAATAAGTCAAATTATAAAATTTTATTTAATTATAGGAATAATATCAATCTTTCATTTATAAATAAAAAAAAACAGATCTTTTGAGCATCCTACGAAAGGATAGCGGCTTTGAGGTCATTTGGCGCCTAAACGAGGTAAAGGTGTTCTATGATCAGCCGAAAGAATTCTTTAAACCATTATCTTGATTCTATTGATCAGTGGCGCTACTTTTTATTTCAAATAGCTTTTCAATTTTGTTTCAGGAATGTGAGCGGATTCCATTCCTTAGACTCCAGCTAGAGATGACCAAAAATGAAAATAAAAATTATTAATTAATACTACCAATAACAAAAAATATAACTAATTGAAATGTACACAGAGTGTATCCAAAATTTCCATTTAAAAAATATATAACGATATTTTAATAACATTTTAGATATGAAATTTCAAAATTTTCATAAAATCTAATTTTTAACTAATAATAAATAATAAATAATTTACTACTCATTATTAATGTGTGTGTGTGTGTGTTTACAAATTTAATTTAAAAAAAAAATAAATAAAATCATAAAATATGTATGAAAATAAAAATAATAGTTATGATATGATAATGAAGTAATTTCACTAATGTTAGTTTCGATTTAATATTATTTGCCTAAAAAACGTGTAAGAATTTATTTATTTATTTATTTAATTAAAGAGATTATATACAACCAGTATATCTCTATTCTCTCCCTATTTGGGGGGTAGAGGATTTGCAAAAAATAAAAAAAATAAAAACAAAAACAAAGAAAAATTTAACATATAACAGAAATTAAATTATTTTTAAAAATCCATGTATCCAAAAATAGAAACAGAAAGAATACAAAAAAAAAAAGAAAAAACAAAAACAAATTTCTATTTATTTAAATATGTAAGATCTCAGCTGGAGTATTTTATTTATTCAATTATCCATTTAAGAGATCATATACAGATCCAGGTATATCTCTATCCTCCCCTTATTTGGGCTAGAGGATTTCCAAAAAAAAAAAAAAAAAAAAATCACAACAGAAAAACAAAAGAAAACAAAAAAAAAAAAATAATATTAGAATATTCAAATTAAATCATTCATTCAGAATAAATGATCTCATTCTCCTCGTCTCTAGTGGGAACATCCTTAGGGTTGACCAAGAACAACTGTGCACTATATGGAACATGCAAGAAAGAGAGACTCTCGATCAGATGCTTTTACGATGTCCAATATATGAGAAACTTAGGGAACACGACCTGGTGAGATCCAACCGAGAAACTGTTATGAGGGCAAATAGCGAGGACAAAATAAATGGTCTATTCTATTACTTAAATGGAATGTTAAGAATTTATTTATTACTCATGATCAAATAATTTTACTATTATCGACGACCTTTACTATTAAAGTCAGATTAATTAACAAGTAATGGTTTTAAATTGTATTTACAAGCAATATATTTTGTCTATTAATATTTTTAATTATTCTAGTGATAAAAAAGCTTAGGAGTCTGAAAACAAAATATTAACTGAAGTGCATGATTCCCAATTAGATTCTGAAACATGGGAGTGGCATAAAGTACATAATGCAGAGTTGGATGATTTATACCGAGTGCAATAATATTGTTGAATGTAATTATAATATGAGTATATGGCAGTTCTCAAATACCACCACGATAGAGAAGGATTTATATAATTAGTTCACTAATAAAAAGAAATAAATAATCTAAATATATTTGTCCACCAAATAAGAGAAAACTAGATATGAATATATGATCACATTCAGGGATAGTAATTATCGAAAAATTTCGGGATCTTTTTCGCATCCATGGAATAGTAAAAATTCTCAAGGATTTTAGAAGTGGAGAGAGACGAAACAATATAAAAAACTGTATTTAATATATCTAATTTGTTAACACTATATTTGTTGATTCTAAAACACTACGGCGTTAACTAGTTTATATATATATTATGGTGTTATTCATAATTTAATTTTTTTAAACAGTACCTGGAACACCAAGCTATCGCTCGACCCTTTAACAATTATATATAATTTAATTATTAAGAGAATTTTTATTAAAAGACCACATTATTTGTATAAAATTATTTATTAAGTTAAAATAATTGTGTACAACGTTTCAACTGCTTATTCTGCAGTCGTTTTCAAGTAACCGTACGCTTGCTCCGATTCAAGCGGACTGATGCATGTTGGGACACGTCACGGATCGGAGCAGTCGTTTTCAAGTAACCGTACGCTTGCTCCGATTCAAGCGGACTGATGCATGTTGGGACACGTCACGGATCGGAGCAAGCGTACGGTTACTTGAAAACGACTGCAGAATAAACAGTTGAAACGTACAATTATTTTAACTTAATAAATAATTTTATACAAATAATGTGGTCTTTTAATAAAAATTCTCTTAATAATTATCAAAATATAACCACAAAAGCTTTAATAAATATATATAATTTATTATTATAACTTTAACAATTTTACAATTTTTAATTATTTATTACAATTGTAAAATGGGTTTTCTAAAAATGACTCACCAAAAATTTGTTTCTTAAAATGGTAGAAATTAATTAAAATAACATTCATTTAAAATGATAATTAAAGAATATCATATTCAAAATAAATTATTGAATAAATATGATTGAATAATATTAAATACAAATAGAAAAGCATAAATAAATAATTTTTTAATTCCGATTCCTTTAAAATAGATGAAATTTTTTCATTTATTTTTTTTAATTATTAGTTAATATTTATTTTTATTAATTAGTTAATATACTTTTTAATTATTTTTTTTTTCTCTAAAATATTTGAAATTTTTTAATCGTTATTTAATTTTTTGTTAATTCTTATAAATTTTTATTAGTTAATTTTATATGATTTTTATTTATTTTCGTGTTTATTTCTTATTAAATTACCGATTTATATTTATTTAAAGTTCTTTAATTAACTAATTTTTAGATAGTTTTATAATTTTTAATATTTTTTCACTAAAATATTAATTATTATTATTATTTATTATTATTGAAGACCCCCAAGTTCCATTCATTTTAATCAGATTAATGATTAATGCAATGATGTAACATTTAATAATTGCAATAAATAATTAAACAATTGTGTATCAATATTTTTTACAGAGTCGAGTACAGGTTCCAGGTACTAAATTAAATATTAGAACAAAAAAGAAAAATACAAACCGAATTTGATTTGGCTAAAAGAAAAAAAAATATAAATATTGTAAAATAATTTGTTTATTTATTTATTTATGTTGTGAATTCTGAAAATTGATTATATATATAATATTATGTATATTATATATCAAATTATGAGCTTAGAAAAAAATGATAATTTATAAAAAAATTTAATTTAATTTTATTTAATTTATATACTTTCTAAATTTTTATCTAGTGGCTGGTTAGTTTTATAAATCAATTATAGGTTTTTTTACTTTAAAATTTAAAATATTTTATTACCAATATCCTAAATTTTAGGCTTAATTGAAAAGTAAAATCAAATCATCATACAAATTAATATCTAGGTCAATTTTTTATTTTCGAATGAATGTAAAAATTTGTTCAATATTATGAAATTTAATGATATTCAAAATTTATTATAAAATTCATGAAATGAAGATAAAGAATAAAAAAAAATGAAATAACATAGTGAAAAGCAATATCATAATTACCAACAAAAATTATAACTTTTATTCTCAATATACATATACTTAATGAAATGAATTTGTGTTATAACTACAATCAAATAAAATTAAAACCCACCATTATTATTTCACCTTAATTTTCAAGATTCCAAATTCAAGAAAATCTGTTCGAGTTAAAAGACAATTTTCTATCTAATTAAATCTTAGAAAAAGAGGTAAAATGATATTTTATGGGCTTTTTTATGAATTAGAATTAAATCAAAACAAACTAACTGACAATAAAAAATTGATAGGTACTAAAACAGTTTATTTTATTATTTCTAATGTTATTTTACTTGATTACTTTATTAAATTGTATTAAAATGTATATTATATATTGATATCTCTACAAAATTATAATTTACAATTTTTGAAGTAAAATATTTAGAATTATTTAACATATGTAGTATGTTTTGTAGTAAAACTGTAAAAATAACATATTAAGCCGAAAATCATTGATATTGGTCAATGAAAAACATAATGAATAACTGCAGGTCATTCAAAATTAATATATTTAGTTAGAAAGAAATTAAATGTTAATAAATTTTTATCATTTTTATTTGAAAATATTTAAGGATTATAAATTGAATGGTTTATGTCCTAGATATTAGATATGACTAGTTAGTTAATTAGTTAACGACTTAAAAATAACTTTTCCAAAATTAAAGAATTGAAAATATCAAATGAAATAAAAAAAAAAGAAAAAAATAACCTCCAAATTAGATTCATTTCTGGAAACTAGGATTTAGAATTTAATTTTCAATTTTCATAATAAAGTTGAATTCTTTTCCATAGAAAATTAAATGAAAAAAAAATTTATCTCATCTCAAAAATCACTCTTTTCCTCTCCCTCTCTATTTCTCCTCATCTTTTTCACCCTCGAGAAAACATACATAATTTATAGAAATAAACAATTCAAAAAAATAACGTACATATCTATAATAATAAATATACAATCATAAATCATAATCAAAAGAAAATACATATAGCTAAATAAATAATAAGTCTTTCTCTGCAATTATTATTAGTGTAATACATTTATTCTAACTCTCTTTTTTTCATTATTTTGATTTCATTAATTCTAAAAAATTTAAACATTTACATATAATAATTTTAATATATCTATTAATGCAATAAAAAACAGAATTTTATTTTATTTATAATATATAAGGAGGCGCTGCCATCATAAAGGGCTGGGCGATGTCATATAATTTCAAATTAAGAAAAGACTAATGAAGATGATTTTTCCCGAGGATAAAACATGATTCGTGGAGATATGTAAAAATCTCCTCATATGAAATCTGGTGTGAAAATAACCCTTCCCTTTCTATCGTCGATCGGTAATACTACCACTTCCGGATATACACCAAAAGTTAATCAATTCATCATACTGATGCATTAAGTAAATATACCAAATTTCATCAAAATCCGTTGAGCCGTTCAAGCTGTACACATCAATACGGACGGACGGACGGATGCTAAAAATACTTTTTTCTGTTAAGAAAATGCATGATTCGTGGAGATATGTAAAAATCTCCACATGTGAAATTTGGTATGAAAACAATTCCTCCCTTACTATCGTCGATTTTGGTGTGTTAACAACCGATTATATATCACAATCAATTTAATTTATTCAAAATATCTAAGAAATAGATTCAATTTAGACAAAAGATATCGATCGAAATAAAATTAGCAATTTCACTCAGATGTTTAGCACTGGATTAAGTAGAAATTATTTGTCTTCTATTGAGTGATAGCTGATAATGTAAGTCAATCAATTGAATATATATCACATTCCTCCCTTTTGAATATATAATATATAATATTCTCCATGTTTCTTTTTCGTTTTCTTTCTTATTCTATATCTTATTTTATTAAGATAAGAATTCCCTTAATATTTCTCGACTATTTATTTGTCAGTTAAATTATTTTCTATTACATTTTTCTAAATTTTTGTCTAAAATTTTTTGTAATGATTAAAATATAATTAAGTTAAAGTAATAATTAATTGGAAAAATTTGTAAGTTTATTTGATAAAATAAAATTATAAATAATAAAATAGGAGGAAGTAATTAGAAAAATCCCGATTCATAGAACAAACAATATAAAAAGGGGCGTAATGAAATTGGGGGAGAGAATTGGTGTTAAATGGATGATGCTCAGGATAGAGAGGGATGGAGGAATGTGGTTCACGCGGCCAAGAACTTTCGAGTCAATGAAATAAATATAATAGATAATACAGGAAATAAAAGTTGAAAGAAGTTTTGATCAGAAAATCCAACTAAACTTTGTATATATTCTATTTTATTTTCACAAACGAATATAAATAAAAATTATTATATATTTATATATAATTTATAGAATTTATTTTAAACGCATAAAAACCTCCTAAGTAAACATTCTTAATGAGTATTTATTATTCAGCTGATTTGAAGGTTTATAAATTAGACATTAAGAAAGCTAAATAAAGTTAATAAAAAAGTTTTATTTATTTTTTGACTAATAAAATAAACCGTAAATCAAAAAAAAAGTGCTTGCAATTAATCTCATCAACAAATCACTTGAATATTATGCCAGATTTCAGATTTAATTAAATAGAATTTACAATTCAATTCAATTTTTTACAGTTCTATTTTTCGAACCATGTATTAATAATTTATGATTTAAAATTACTTATATATTAATGTATATAATTTATAGAGCAATTTGGTTGATAATAACGTATTAATATTATTAAATTATACTTCTATATATTTATTTAAGTATTCCACAGAAGATGTATATTAAATGACTACGAATTAAATTAATAAATTCAATTTATAATTACAAAAAGGAGAGGTTAGATAATTTTAGTTTATGTAGAATTCGGTGTGATCCAACGATAATAATTCAATAATTATAGAAGAATTTTAGTAAAAACAGTCAAAAAAAATCTGGAGTGTCACCACTCGACTATCTCGCAATTTGAATTGGATTAATTAACACATTTATTATATTAAAATTATATTTAATAAATTATAAATTAAAATTAATAAATATTATTTATTAAACCAGCGCATGTTTGGCTCTTTGTTGAGGCACCACGTCACGTGTTGGCGCGTGAGATTTGCAGTGTTAAAAAATTATTTCTGGTACTTTCAGCGATTCAATCAAGCTGAAATTGTATATATATGTGTTTTATACAATTATTCAACATGTGAAAAATTATCATACATATATCTTTATTTTTACGGTCACTTTTGAAGAAAAAAAAATCAAAACGTTGTAGGTAATGACCCTCTTCCGGTTGTACTACATTTCTCAAAAGTTGATAGAAAACTATGAATTTTAAATAATGTCCATGTACAAAATTTCATCATTCTAGCTCAAACCGTTTTTACGTAATCTTGGTTACATACATACACACACATACAGCGGCGAGATAGTAATAAAAATTTATAAGAATATTTAAGAGAAATTTTGAAAAAATATATATGTTGGTTATATCATCAGTGCCGGTACTTAAGTTAAAAAAAATAATTCATTATTATTGGGTTTAATATTAATACTTGGGACACCGAGCTGAAATATAATTCTTTAATTATTTATTACAATTATTAAATGTTGCATCAATGCATCAATCTGATTAATATGAATGGAACTTGGGGTCCTCAATAATACATAAATATTTATTATTAGGTATGTTTCTAAGTGAATGAATATTTTTTTTTATTGGTAGAATGATAAATATATATCGTAATTTATAATTATAAAATATTATTAAAATATATATTTTTAATTTTATTTCGAAATTAAATAAAAAATTTTTAAAATATTTTAAATATAAAAAATTATTAATACAATAACCTTTAAAAAAAGGCGGGAGTCAAATTTCAATATGGATGTCATTTTTGTCTAATCCATATAAAAATTTAAATTAAGAAAAAACTAATGAAGATGTATTTTTCCTGAGATGTGATCAATAAAACTCAATTTTTCTTTATAAATATTATATCTAGTGTCAATTTCAAAAAAATCGTTAGAGCGGTTTTTGAGAACCCATGGCTATATATACAAACAATTTTAGCTAGCTTAATAAGATAAGATAATAGCGTTTTTAATGTTTCTAATAATATTGTCACCTTAGCAGGTATCTGTATTAGCAAACAAAAAGATTATTTAATAAGATATTGATTATTTATTCGTGTAAGTATAATTTCAATTTTAAGAAATTTTTAACATTAGTCATTGTTATATATTATAATTTTACACATATTTCATTATTTATATTATATCTATTATTGTTAAATAAATTAAAATATATATTTATATTAATAATTTGAAAGGGAACATTTAGATAAAAAAATCATAATACAAAATATTTAATTTGCTAATACATATAAATATAAAAAAGTATATTTGGATATATTAATAAATAAAATACTAGTGTATAATGATATATTACATATGGTACATATATTAAAAGAAAACAATGCATACAATGCCCAATACATTTAATAATTGAAGTATCAATGTAATTCAATATTCATATAGAAAATATAGAAAACAAATAGAGGGGGAACAAATATTATAAAAAAATGTTGTACCATTTATTAGATACCTATTTCAGTGTGGAATGCTTATATTTTTACTATCACGCCAGAGATAGTATTGCGATCACGAAAATTTTCGATGTTAAGATTTTAATGTTTTTATACGTTTTGAAGGTTCCTGAATCATTTTCACTAAGCTTGAGAAAAATGTAGACATGAATATGCAAAAACGGTTTGAGCATGAATGATGAAATTTGGTACATGGACATTATTCAAAATTCATAGTTTTCTATCAACTTTTGAGAAATGTAGCTCAACCGGAAGAGGGTCATTACCTACAACGATTTGATTTTTTTTCTTCTAAAGTGACGGTAAAAATAAAGATATATGTTTGATAGTTTTTCACATGATTAAAAATTGTATAAAACTGCTAAATATAGAATTTCAGCTTGAAAGAACAGGAATTACTTATTTAACACTGCAAATCTCACACGCCAACACATGACGTCGTTCCATCAACAAAGAGCCAAACAAGCGCTGGTTTAATAAATAAATAATTATTTATTAATTTTAATTTATAATTTATAATTAATTAATTAAATTTTTAATTTAAATATAATATCTGATATTATTTAATCCAATTCAAATTGCGAGATAGTCGAGTGGAGACACTACAGCTAATTTATCAAAAAGTAATTTGGAATTTAGAAAAACTTTGTTAGAAAAAATAATTGCAACGTTTCATACACCAACAAAAAAAAACAAAAAAAAAAACGGGAAGGCCTAGTTTTCAACCACTTTCCTGAAAATGTTCCACCAACTGAGAAAAAGGTTAAGGATAGACCATACAGGTATGCGCTGTATGCTGCAGCAAAAAAGAGGTAAAGATGAAACGCAGAGGCGAAATATTTTTGCAAAAATTGCAATGTGGGATTATCTGTCATGTCTTCTGTCATGCCATGTTTCAGGATATACCATTCGCAAATAATTTTTTAGTTTCCTTTTATTTTTTTCTATAAAATTTACTATAATCCAAAACACTATATTATTTTTTACTTTTTTTATAATTACTAAGTTTTTGAGTACGCCATTTAAAATCTACATTTTTTAATTAATTTTTCGATTATGGTAAAAAAAAAAGGTCATATTTTAATTAATCATAAATTCATAGATTAGTATGTTATTTAGCGATATAATATATTTAATTGAAATTTAACAAGCATAATGAATAACGTTTATTAAAATAATATATAGGTATGTAATCATAATTTCAATATAATTAATATTAAACTGACTGATTAATCAAATATTGGATTTTCAAAGCAACTACCATTTCAAGTCTCCCTGCCACCCTTATACAATTTCTCTTAATTGTTAATTAAAAGGTTTATTGATTTTCAAAATGTTATTAAAAATCGATAACATATGTTTTTATAACAGGAAAAAAGAAAAATTACTTTAATCAAATTATATAGGGTAGTCGAAAAAGTCTTTTCATATTTCTAATCATGTGGTACCCACACATCAAGCTTCTTTTTGTAGCTAGCCTTTTTAGAATGGATCAAAACCGATTGATGATGAATGTTAGTTCCTTGGCAATGTAATGGCTGCTTATGTGAAGGTCCTTGTCAATCTTTTTCATAATTTCATCGACTTTTTCAACGATAGGTCGACCAGAACGAGGTGCATCTTTCACATCGAAATTTCCATTGTTGTGCTACACGAACAGATATAGCATCTTCTCCGTGAACTTCACAAATTTCATTGGCCGCTTGTGTGCCATTCTTCCCTTTTTTATACAAAAATTTCAAAATATAGCGAATATATTTTCACTCATTTTTGAAAAGCGGTAACTTTTCAGCTTCACCAAATTTAATTTTCTTTAAGGTTAAATGTAGCTTGAAATTTCACCTTTCCAACACTATATGGTATGACACAATGTGATTGGTAACACTGGAGATATACGATTCCAATGACATCTATGGACAAAATACGAAAAGACTTTTTCGACCACCCTATATTTAATAAAAGTGAAGTGAAGACTCTCTTCTCAAAAGTTAGACTATATAATTGAAATTCCTAGATACTAGATATTCTGAAATTATCTAGAAAATGTAAACTGTTTCGTAGAATTGTAGAAGTTTATTCTTACTTCGTTATTTTTTAGTTTCCAATTTTGTACGTATCTCTCGCCTAATGTTTATTTATTCTTCTCACATTAAGCAAAGCGAAATTATTTATTTTAAAGTTAAATACGATTCACGTTTATCAAGAGAGTGATCAAAAGAGTTCAAACGAGAGAAGTGGAAAATAAATATACATCAATTTCTATATCTCTTGATATTTTAACGAATGTTTAGTTAACAAAATAAATGGATTCATGTTATTTATAAAGAATTTTTATAAATTGTAAGAAATATTCCCTTTTCACTGTTATATTTCATATCTATATGAATAAAGATAGATAGAATGATAAACTAGATAAAACTAGTCGGTGAAAAATTGTTTTATCCATTGGAAAATAAATTTGAAAAGTTAAAAAATTCTTTAAGAAAGTAAGATTAAATAAAATAGTTTTGGAATATAATAATAATAAATTATTAAAATGTATATTTGCGGATATGTAGGATTTATTATATATATATTATTTAATTTGATAAGAAGTTTCTGTTATTTAATATATTCGTATAAAATATACAATCATTTATATTCTGAAATTATTTTATACAAATGAATATATAATTTTAGCATTTCTGAAAGTGTTCAACCAGAATTTCGTTTACAGAGTCTAAATTTTCACTCCGTAATAACAGTTTTTGACAATGAATTGAAAACATGCATACTTTCCATTTCATGTTTAAACTAGAAGCATCATCCTCAAATTAATTAGAAATGTATTTAATCACTTCCTCTATTGTGCGCAATTGGAGATCTCTATGTAATAGTCTAACTCAGTGTTTTTCAACCTTTTTTGTGCCATGCCCCATATAAGCCCTTCTAAAATTCTTATGCCCCCCTATGTAACATATACATAATTTTTAATATTAAAAAGGGTTAAACTCGTTTCGAGTCCATTTTCAAATTGCCCCCCTAACAAGCAAATTGCCCTTTGTGGGGCGTGGGCCCCACGTTGGGAAACACTGGTCTAACTGGTAGATACCGAGGTGCCTTATTTATTATACTCAAGATATTGTTTTGGGTCTGCTGTAATTTAATTATATTGGATGCTCTTTAAAATATATGGGAATCTTTTTTTTGACAAAAGTAAATATGGTTTTTTACATAATTGTATGTTAACTTGACTCACATTCGATTCGTCCATTTTAATATATTAATATTATAGAGGAGTTAGAAATTTTCTTATATTAAGAAAGAAGAAGAAATGTTGAAGATATCTAATAGTTATATCAGGTCGAATAATGCACGTGAAAGTAACATTGCAAATTAAATATTCTTCTTCCTCTAAATAAGGTTGAATTTTACTAAAGATCAGAGGGGGACTAGTAAGGGAACTGATAGAAGAAAGTTAAAAGGTAAAGGACATGATTTTTCCATGGGAGAGGGAACAGCAGAAAAAATCATGAGCTCACGTGAGGGCAGGGACGCCAATCCCTGAAATAGAATTCTTTTCTACTGGGTTTATAGAAAAGAATCTACTCGCTACCCGGGATATTATTTTTAAATTTATTAAAAAATAATTTTAGATCATAATCATCCTATATATGTTATTACATCTTTTATATACCATATATTTATATTTTTCTTATCGCGATAATTTATATACTTTTTATCCAAGGGCTTCCCTTTCTCAAAACACCTTTTAGTCCTAGACTACTCTACTCTACCCAAATTTCGCCTCTACCTCCCCCTCCTCTCATATCCATTCAAAAAAAAAAAATAGGAAATTTGCAATTTATGAAAAAGAAACAGTTTTTTTTGGACAAGAATGTGAATTTTTCTCTTATGGAAAAGAAAAAATAAATTTAACTAATATATTATGTAATATATTAAATTTAATAAAATTATAAACTATTTTTCAATATTTTATAAATCTTATAAGAATTTGTAAAAAAATACCTAAACATATAACAATTCGGTGTTTTTTTCTTTTTTTCTTTTTTTCCTTTCCTCGTAAAGTCATTACATAAATTTAAAAATTTGTAATTTTTTTTTATTTATTAATTTTTTTATTATTATTTTACAACAGATGGATCTAATTTTATAATTTATTTTATATATAATTTTATAATTTTATATATAATATAATATTAAATTTTTCCCCTTTTTGGAAATAAAAAATAAATAAAATTGTTAGTTTTAATCTAAACTGATCTCTCAGAAAGAGAATAATAGGACCTTAAAAAGAAAATCTAAATTTAAGCCCTTTAGAGATTTCGTCCTGGAGTCTGAACCATATTTTGCCGATATTGCTCACGATAACCGAGAAACACCCTGTCAAAAATTTCAACCTTTTAATTAACAAAATAATTAATTATTGTGCCTCTGGTAAGGTTAAAAATATTAAAAAGACTTCTATATTGCACTTTATTAAATGAACATTTTCGGGGAAAAAAACTATTAATTTAAAAAATCTGATGCTATTGTATTATTATCAATAAAAATAAAAGAATAATTAAATTCTAAAGGTGTATTAAAAATATATTTACTCTACTCAAGTAATAAAGTCTTATACAATTGTTTGAACAAATATTGGTTGAAAAAGGCTCACAAAAGAAAGTGTATTTAATGGAAAAATTGATTTTTCATCATCCATTTATTTCTCTATAAGAAAAAAAAAACAAATTTAAGGTGAAACATAATGATCAGATTTAATTGAAAAAACGAAATAAATGGATCGAGATCCAGATAAATATAAGTTGAGAAATAAATTTTATTAATTGATTTTTTTCAACTATTAAAAAAGTAAAAAAAAAGTAAAACTCTGGTTGATGTAGATTCTATGAAAGGTCACGTATCAAGTTGGTTGGCGTCTAGGCGGGGTAGAGGCGTTGTATGATCAATATAAATGCTCATCTCAACCTTTCAAACTTCACTTTGATTTGCTTTTGGTTGAGGAACATTACTTTTAATTTCAACCAGTTTCCCAATTTTGATCATGTTGGCTGGATGGACTTAGTAACATACTCCATAAAGGAAAATTTGCTTGCGTGACCTGGAGATCAAACTCGATCGATAATGAAAGATTTATGTTCATTATAGAAATATATATATTTAATCTAACTGACTCGTGGTTTGGATTTTTTTTATTCTGGAGCAAACATAATGATAGGCTCTTTCTCTTTCTCTGTGCAAAAAATAACAACACTAAATTTCTAAGGAGGGTTCTGATGCTGGGCCTAAATGCCAACATAATGATTGACAAGGCAGTTAGATAATTTAATTTTTAAACCTTGAGTTTTCCTGATTTTTCTGGTCACTGATACCAAATCATTTTCTAATCGGCCAATATCATTATAAAATCAGAAAATATTATATTATAATCCAATAAGAATGCTATTTAAAAAAATGTTTAATATTTCAAAAAATACAATCTGTATTATAAAATTTATTTCTACTAATTAAAAATCATATATTTTATTAGGAGAGGAAAAATAATTCTTAGAATCAGAAATTAGCTGGAGTGTCTCCACTCGACTATCTCGCAATTTGAATTGGATTAAATAACATAATATATTATATTTAAATTAAATTTAATTAATTATAAATTATAAATAATAAATATTAAACCAACGCATGTTTGGTTTTTTATAGATGGCACCATGGCACGTGTTGGCGCGTGAGATTTGCAGTGTTAAAAAATTAATTCTGGTACTTTCAGCGATTCAATCAAGCTGAAATTCTATATATAGCAGTTTTATACAATTATTAATCATGTGAAAAATTATCAAACATACTTATATCTTTATTTTTACGGTCACTTTAGAGGAAAAAAAATCAAAACGTTGTAGGTAATGACCCTCTTCCGGTTGAGCTACATTTCTCAAAAGTTGATAGAAAACTATGAATTTTGAATAATGCTCATGTACCAAATTGGATCATTCTAGCTCAAACCGTTTTTGCGTAATCTTGCCTACATACATACACACACACATACACATACACACACACACACACACACAGACAGACATTTTTCTCAACCTTTTTCTCAATTTTGAATAATTCCTGTATACCAAATTTAATGATTCATGCTCAAACCGTTTTTGCATATTCATGTCTACATACCTACACACCTACACACACATAGACATTTTTCTCAAGCTTAGTGAAAATGATTCAGGAACCTTCAAAACGTATAAAAACATCAAAATCTCAACATCGAAAATTTTCGTGATCGCAATACTATCTCTGGCGAGATAGTAAAAAACATCGATTTCAGAAAGTTTTGCTTTAAACACTAAATTTTCTTTTATTCTTCTTCTTCTTCTATAACCTTTTTTCTCTATTGCTTATCTTTTATCTTTCTTTTTCTACTCTTGTAGCCTAGTTGTTTCGTAGCCGCCTGCATCAGCATTACCAGGATACAAACAAGCTTGCTGAATTTTATTTTACTATCAAAATTTAGATAAAACCATAAGATATCTTAAATTGAAACACATTTGTGATTTCATTTCGAAACATCCAAAATAGATTCCGATTGATTTCTTCGTGGTTATATTTGTACTTATATAATACTTGTATTTCATTTAAGTGAATTATTCGAATATTTTTATCTTTATTAAAAAAAAAAATCCAATTAATTAATCAATTTATATTGAAATTAAACAAGAAATGATTTGCAAAGTTTTATACTAATAAGATTCATAAATTATTTGTACGAGTAACAAATTATATATTCTAGTTTATAAATTTGTGTATATATAAACTTTTTTGAAAGAGCTTAAATTAAAATTCTTGCTCTCTGGTGGCGTCTTGCCAAAACAATTGCTTGTTTTATACTCAAACATTGAAGTATACCTATTCAAATATTTAATCATGTGTGATTTTTTTACAAGACATTAGTTAGTTAATCTTGTCGATAATTTCAAATATCTACAGGAATTTTTTTTTTTTTTACTTTTTGTGACAGCAACGAAATGTTTGTTTGTTCAATCAATCAAATTCATACCACCCCTCTCCAACACCATTCGGTTCAAATGTTAAACTTTTCCATTTTTATTAGATTCTACAGACATTTAATCGTATTATTCGAATACAATGAAATTATTGCATTCTCTCGATAGAATATATAATATAAATCCATAAATATTATGATAAAAGGTTATTGATATGAGAATAAGTAAAAATTACTTGAATTTAATATAAAAAAAACTTATCCCTTTGTAATAATAGATAAAATAAAATATTAAAACTTTATTCGTAAATTTTTAATATGTCTATCAATATCATATAAATTCAAATGATAAAATTTAATAAAAGAGTAAAACATATTAGTGATAGAAGTCAAAAAATGATTACTTAAACATAATAAATTATATTAATTATATATTAATAAAAATATTAATTTTTTTTTTTAAATTACAATAATCATTCTACAAAAGTTTATCTCCTAACCCATGGAACTTCGGAATCTAAATTTAAATTAGGTTTATTCAGTGGCGTACCTAGAACTTTTGCCGCCCGGGGCGATCTCCAGTTTGCCGCCCTTTCTATTATAAGTCAATCAAATAGTGGTTTTTATAAATTAATACACACAAATAAATTAAGTTATTAATCAATATTAATTAATACACAGAGTAAATTTTTTTACACATATTTGTATGCACTCATAAACAATATTTATATAATATTTACTCTTCTAGCTTTCATACTAGAAAAATCGTGTATAATGCTCTCAAAATTTATATTATTTGTAATTTCTTGTTCTATTGACAATATTGCACGATTTTGTAGTCTTAATTGACTCATTGTAGAACGAAGATAATTTTGCCGAACAAAATCTTAAAGATGCGTTTACGAATTCAACGAATTTTAATGAATACAATAAAATAAAATTACTATCCTGTTCTTGGAATTAGAATTCAAAATTTACACTAAAATGCATTTATATACACCGAGGAATAATATCCGAAATCATATAGTTAGTCATAATTTATATAAATCAAATAGTAAACTTATAATAATCATAATAATCATTTATTATTCAAGAAAGAAAAAAAATAAATATGTAATGAATAAGTTGCTTTTTACAACTATAACTAAATATAAAAAATGCCGCCCCAAGATAAGTGCCGCCCGTTGCGGACCGCCCCCCCCCCTTAGGTACGCTACTGGGTTTATATTAAATAAATTGAACTATTAAATGCTAAATAATTTGTTACTTATAGTCGTTTGAGAATTAATTACTATATATATATATGTAAATTATATATTTATACATAATAGTGTTAAAGCATGTTTGGCTGAAGGAATGTTAGAGGTGCTAGATTAACTTTATAATTTAAATTAATTTGTTTGTTTATTTTAATTGTTAATTATTTATGTTTTATCGTTCTAATGGTTTAAAATAACTTGTAATTTAATTTATTCTTTTAAGTATTGTATTTCTATAATTTCTATGTTATTATTTATGTATTTATTTTTAATATTTGTTTGTATATTCTTTTAGAATTAAATAAAATCTTGTAATTGAAAAACCGACTTACAAATTAAATTACATATTATTCAACAAAATGGAAGATAAATCTAAAATATATGTACATATAATAAAAAAAAGATGATAATAAATATGAAATAGATGGTATATCAGAAGACAAGAAATTATGGTATGTGTTCCCTGATCAATTCAAAAATTTAAACTTTCATAAAATATCATTAAAACGTGCCACTATAAAAAATGCTGCATGTGCAATAAAACCCATAAATGGGTTTCGGAAAGTTTCAATTAAAGTTGGTGATGAATTAAAGCAAGAATATTTTGATAATGATGATAATTTTTCTTATTAAAATATCATCTTAGAAGAAAAAAATATCGATATAGAGGAAAATCAAAATGAACCAACCTACATTTGATGATAAGACAGAATTGTTGGATACAGAAAGAAATAAAATGTCTTTAAATTAGAGAGCCCGGGAAACTTAAATTCATTGATAAAAATAGGCGTACTTTTTGATAATAAATTGAAAATAGAAGCAATTTATGATATTAGTTCAAATATAAGTTTGATTAATCAAGAAGTTATAGATATTTTAAAATCTAGATTAATAAAACATAATATCGCATTTAGAACAATAAATGGATTTAGTTTTAGTTCGTCCCGGGCAAATATATATATAGTTATGAAAATCTGAAATATAACAAATAATTTACTAGTTAATGTAGTGAAAAATAAACAATTTTCTCATGGATTATTACTAGGTCATGATACTATAAGAAAATTTAAACTCAGACAAGATGAAAATTTAAATATTTTTCAAAATATTTCAAATGAGAGAGAAGAAATAATATTAAAAAAAAATTATTACAAACAGATATTGATTTCAGATAAAATAAAAGATGTAAAATTTAATAATTATAAAAAAATGATTAAAAAAAAAGATAAAAATATTAAAGAAGAATTAAATATAAATATTAATAAACATATTGATACAAAGAAGCTTAAAATAAATTTGGATCATATAAAAGAGGAAAGAAAAAAAGAGCTTTTAAATATTATTGAGAGAAATGCAAATATTTTTGCAAAAGATAAATATGATGTCGGGAAAGTAAGATCAATCAAGAAAAGATAAGATTAATAAAAGAAGAATATGTGACAGCACGTCCATATAAATGCTGAATCCCTGATGAAAATGAAATAAAGGAACAAGTAAAAAAATTATTAAAGGCGGGTTTAATAGAGGATTCCGAGGCGCCTTATGCAATTTCCCTAGCTTGGGGTCAATGGGACGGAGTCAACCCATTTGGGAAAAGCTTCTTGGTAGCGCCTCCGATCAAGAAAATCAAGGTAAAGGTTGAGAGGACCCGTTCTACTGATCATAGGACACCTCATTGATATAACCGGCTTGATAGGCGTTGTCCTTCCGCAGGGCGTACAAAAGTCAGAGATTTTTTTTTTTATTTATGTATTTATTTTTAATATTTGTTTGTATATTCTTTTAGAATTAAATAAAATCTTGTAATTCAAAAACCGTCTTACATATATATATATATAATTCAAGTAAAATTAATTATAACATTTTATTTTTGTAAATTTTTCAATTTACCATCTATAATTTCGTATTATGGAATAAATTTAAATTAATTTTCGCCCCTTGAAGTTAGATAACCTTCATTGCCTTAATACTTTTGAATTTCAAATAATTTCGTTATTTTTTTATTTCAAATTCTAATAAATTCCAGATTAAAATATTAACAATTTAACATATATATAAATAATAAACAATTTTTGGTATAATTATAGAATTTTTATTAAATAATTATTAATTCATTTATAATTTAGTAAATTTCAAAATCTTACTTGAAATTATACAAAATAAAGTGGATATGGTTTCTCGTTAAAAGGATAATTTTGACTGGACATTGCACTATTTTATTGACATTCCAACTTCAGTGGAGTCACTTGTGTGCCATTCGAATTGATTGGAGAAGTTTAATGGTAGTTTGAGGAATTCACAATTCCCCATCCTCACTAAAAATTCAAAGGTAGCGAAATGAGGTAGAGAAGTTTCAGCTTTTTTTGAAAGGTATATATATTTTCACTATTTATTTGAAAAATATTAAAATCGATTTTGAATTATTTTTTTAATGTATATTTTACATTTTAATAAATCTAAGCTAGTCAGACTTTTCTTCCTTACAACTAAACATTAATTATTTTTCTAACATCATTTTTTTTAAAGCTAATTTGACGGATCTTTATCATTAGACGTGAGAATATTAATTCTCGATATGTCTTTAAAATAAATGAAGATGGATGGTCGATTTAAAAAAAGTTCTAGAAGTGAAAATAATAAGTTAAATTTTAATTTCTATAACTTAATTGTAAATTAATTGGTTGATATTTCTTTATTTTATTAACAAGTAACAAGAATTAATATATTTAAAATTTATTTGATTTAATTACATTTATATTATTTGTAAATATAATAATTAGATTAGAAAAATAATATTTGAAAATTACAAAAAATAAATAATAATAATCTTCTATATACAAAATATACAAATTCTTTAGTGTCAAGTATATATATTGAGAATAGAACTAAAATAGCATAAAAAGATATTAATTAAAAATAGTGTTAGTTCAATTTATAATACATCATTATTTGGGAAGAAATCAATGTTGATTATCTTTTAAAAAAGGACAATTAATATGAGAATATTAAATATTCCATATTCATATAGTTAGTTATTTTATTTATTTCGGAATAAAAATAGTTTCGGTGTCCTGAAGAATAAAACAATGGTCAGTTGTTAAATGTTTTTATGGCTATGCCCCATCGAAGATGGCTCAATTCTTCATGAAAGAACTTGGCAGATCGAGAAATAATAAATGATCGAGAAGATTATATCATTATCAAGAATCCTTTGGTCCTGAAGATTTTGGGGCACCCCCTGCCCAAATAATAATAACAAATGTATCTTTTATGATATACTTGTATATTTTTAATCCTCATGTGAAACTGTCTTAAAATTACAATATATAGCAAGTATCAATTAATACAATTATTAAATTAAGCCCACTTTAATTAAATAAAAATGTTATTCATTAATTACATAATAAATACATTAAATTAAAATTGTTTATAAAATTAAATAAAAGAATAATTATAAAATAAATAATTAATAAAAATAAAAAAAAACTTACAAGAGTTTATCTCAAATGCCAAAATAATTTTTGAATAATTTTAGAAAAAGTTACAATGTTGATTTTTTATATTTTTTTTTTTTTGCAATCTCTTATAAAAGTAACATTATTTATTTTTGAAATTAATTCGCTTTTTTGAGATTATTTACTAGCCATTCATTTTTCATGAGTTGCTTAACACTCCAAAATAATCAAAGGGTACAAGGACTCGAGAGATAGAAGAAGAAATATTGCAATATTAAAGGCCCAGCAATCTATTACGGTTAGACAGCAAAAGGAATTGGATTGGATCTAGTGGCCAACAACAGACTCGTCAACCCTTAAGAGTGAATTTATTTTCATTCCATGAAACGAGCTCGATTTAATTAGATTAACTAATTATGGGGTTCCATTAAAGTGTTTCCTTGTTAATATAGAAAAAATAATAAAAAAAAAAACAAATACGATAAAGAATTAACTTAATGAAAGAAAAATATAATTATAATTACTTTAAATTCTATTTCTCTATTTGTTACTGTCTTTGCAATATAATTTAATTATTGTATTTACATAATTAAGTTTTGTTGGTTTTTTTTAAAGTGATTATTATTTTTTATATACATAGACTACATTTAGAGAATAAATTTAAAAATATACTTATTTAAATATAGAATTTAAAATATAATATAATATAATAATTAAAGATAGGAGAAAATCTCTGTGGCTCTACGGAACTAGAAAGTTTTTGTCCGCAGCAACCACATTTCTCCAAGTGCTCCTTTCCTGAGCCACAAACATCTAACTCCTACCCTCTCCCATATCCCTTATGGCCCTTCCTACATTGTCCACCCAGCGCGTTCTTGGTCTTTCAAGCGGACATTTCCCAATCGGTCTCTTCTCCAATATATTTTCTATTTTTCTATTTTTTTTTTCTATTTTTCTATTTTACGTGCCCAGCCCATCGCAGCCTTCTCGATTTTATAACCCTAACTATGTCTAGAATTTTTATAATATATTTAATATAATATTGATCAATATTTTATTCGTCATAACCTAGTATAATTTGATCAGTCTTTGCATTATTTTTGTTCAGTATTAATTTTTAAGGATTTTTATATTTATTTTTTTATTTATTTTCTTATTAAACCAAGATCCAGTTTCATGAAAATTTTAATTGATTTTAATTCATTTTTTATAGCCGTCTACCACTCCTCCACCGCCAGGTCCGAACCGACCGACGGTTTGAAGTAAATTAATTTCCAGCAACAGAAACAATTTTAAATAATTTTAATGTATCTATTAATGTAATAAAAAACGGATATGGATATATCATAAATATGTTTAATCAATTCATCATACTGATGCATTAAGCAAATATACATCAAATTTCATCAAAAATCATAATTAAGCAAAGATAGGTTTTGTGACATAGTATATATATATATATATATAGGTATAGGAATATAAGAAATATAAGAAATATGGAATATAGAAATTTCATTGTTACTATAGATTGACTTATTTATTTATTATATACTTTTATATTTATATAGTTATTAAATTAAATTATTCTATTTTTTTGTTTTGTTTTGTTTTTAAAATATAAATAAATAATAAATTAAAAAGAATTTTCATATGAGAATTTAATTGATATTGTATGTTTTGAAGTGTGACTGTACTTATTCCTATATGAAATATAAAAAAAATCTCTCATTAAATAAAATAAATTATAAAAGTTTCAATGATAATGATTTTAATGAATATAAATAGTTAGATGTAATGATTCAAAATATATGTGACTTGTAAAATAAATTATACTCTCTAATTCTTCCCCTTATTTTTACTATCTCGTAAGAGATAGTATTGCGATCACGAAAATTTTCGATGTTGAGATTTTGATGTTTTTATACGTTTTGAAGGTTCCTGAATCATTTTCACTAAGGTTGAGAAAAATGTCTGTGTGTGTGTGTGTGTATGCATGTAGACAAGATTGCGCAAAAACGGTTTGAGCTAGAATGATGAAATTTGGTACATGGACATTATTCAAAATTCATAGTTTTGTATCAACTTTTGAGAAATGTAGCTCAACCGGAAAAGGGTCATTACCTACAACGATTTGATTTTTTTTCCTCTAAAGTGACCGTAAAAATAAAGATATATGTTTGATAATTTTTCACATGATTAATAATTGTATAAAATTGCTATATATAGAATTTCAGTTTGATTGAATCTCTGAAAGTACCAGAATTAATTTTTTAGCACTGCAAATCACACGCGCCAACACGTGCCATGGTGCCATCAATAAAAAGCCAAACATGCGCTGGTTTAATATTTATTATTTATAATTTATAATTAATTAAATTTAATTTAAATATAATATATTATGTTATTTAATCCAATTCAAATTGCGAGATAGTCGAGTGGAGACACTCCAGCTTATTTATCATTTCTATCATTTGGGATATACAATTAGAAACTATTTTATGAAGGGTTGTCAGTGCAACTTCAAACTACTTCAATTCAGACGGGGGATGGGTTTAGAAGCATCCCTGAGCCCTACAATCCAAAGTTCAGTTCCACTACATGTTGCATTCACGGTGATTTATTTAAATAAAAATCCCAAATGATTTATTATTCAACATGTAATTTCTACTATAATTTTTCATAAATAATATTCTTACAATTAAATTTTACTTTTTAAAAAAAAAAAAAAAATTAAATTAATAAATAATTTAAAGAATAATTTAAATTTTTTTTAAAAGGATAATTATATATATAATATTTATTTTTTTAAAAAAAAATTTCATAAAATTTGAAGATAATTAGATATTATATATATATATATATATAATATAATTGTTATTGTAAATCTACCCCATTTTGTTACCTTCGTTGAATTTAAATCTAAACTGGATAAATTAATATTTCCGATATGGTTATAAAATAAGAAAATAATTCATGAATTTAAAAACTCGAATTTTACTAACAATATATATATATAAGACGATTTATTTAGATAGAAGTTAAATCCGGCCTGGTGGCCCATAAAGGCCCCAGTAGTCGTGCCTATGTCTGCATCGGCCTTGAGACGGCAATCGATAACAGAGCTCTGCTCTGCGCTGCGCTAACCTAATTGGGATTGGGCCTGTTTCTTATGGGTTAAGAGGATAAGTATAATTAAGACCAATCAACTTACCAAAGCTAACTAATACACAAATTCTTAGAAAAAAAAATATATTCTTTATCAAAGATCTCAGTTAATCTATTTTCAACTACTTTCAATTTTAATAATTTATTAAGAAAATGTCAATAAATCTTTTATCATTTTTTGTTTATTTATTCTTTACTAAAAATAATAAAAATTAAACCTATATTTTCATAAACAAAATAATTATTAAAAAAATAAGTAGTACAATTCCCCATTGAAATGACTTTAATGAAAATAAAGTTTCTTTTTTTTTATGCTACTTCCTCAAGAGAAATGAAATTAAATTATATCAAATTATATTATAAAAGGGGGATATTTCGATCTATTTGTCAAAAAAAAAATAATAATAATGAAAAATAATTAATTAATTAAAAAAACTAAAGATAAAACAATAAATAATAATAAATCTTTAAAAAAATAATAAACAAATGAAAAAATAATCTTAAAGTTAACATATATTTTTTTTATTTATTTGTTATACTAAATTTGTTTATAAAACGTTAAAGCATCGTTCTTCACCCTTCAAATTATAGTTACTGATAATTCAATCGAATTTTACTATAAAAGAAAATTTAAAAATAGTCATTTCGGCACTAATTTTTACAACTAGAATTATGGTTAATTGTAGATCAAAAAGTACATAAAAAGTTAAAAATTAATATATGAAGTGGGAAATTAAAAAAAAAGAGCGAATTGAACAAATTATTATATTCATCTTGATTGTTTAATATTATTTTTCAAGAATATATTTATAAAAATTATAGCTATTGAATTTCTTGAATGTAACTTTGAGTAAAATTATAATCTGCTATTTTTACTATTTCGAAAGAGATAGTATTGCGATCACGAAAATTTTCCATGTAGAGATTTTGATGTTTTTATACGTTTTGAAGATACCTGAATCATTTTCACTATGGTTGAGAAAAATGTCTCTGTGTGTGTGTATGTGTATGTGTATGTATGTAACCAAGATTACGCAAAAACGATTTGAGCTAGAATCATGAAATTTGGTACATGGACATTATTCAAAATTCATAGTTTTCTATCAACTTTTGAGAAATGTAGCTCAACCGGAAGAGGGTCATTACCTACCACGTTTTGATTTTTTTCCTCTAAAGTGACCGTAAAAATAAAGATATATGTTTGATAATTTTTCACATGATTAAAAATTGTATAAAACTGCTATATATAGAATTTTAGCTTGATTGAATCGCTGAAAGTACCAGAATTAATTTTTTAACACTGCAAATCTCACGCGCCAACACGTGACGTGGTGCCATCAACAAAGAGCCAAACATGCGCTGATTCCATAAATATTATTTATTAATTTTAATTTATAATTTAATTAATTTAATTAAATTTAAATCAATATATGTTATTTAATCCAATTAAAATTTGCGAGATAGTCGAGTGGAGACACTCCAGATTTTTATAATATTTTATCGTACATATATATATATATATATATATATATATAAATATGAAATAATTGGTAATTATAAAATAATAAAACTTTTATTAACAATACCAAATTTTGAATTTATGTTAAATCTATTATTTCTATTGGTATTTCACTTCTCGATTTTAATTAATCTATATGCACATACCATCGTTTGGATTTAGCTAGAATAGAGCCTAAATCTATGAATTGCATACAATGTCGCTCTCTAGCAATAGGATTAATAGAATGACCGTTTCTTGGGCTGGACCATATCGATGATGGGTAATGCATGTATCTCTAGTGACTGTGATTGATTCAAAGGGCTTGTCAACATAGCGCTTTGTGTTTAGGCGTTTTGTTACCATTTATGCTCGATTGACTTCCCCACATCTCGTTAACGTCTAACGACACACGGACCCTCTCACGCCTTCCGCGTTCCTCTTTAACCCTACTAAACCTACCTTTGCGCTCTAGCAACTTTGATGAACTTTTTTTTTTCCCTGACACTGATTTATAACTTAAATCGATATTTATATTCTCTAAAAACATTTTTATGTTTAATATTTTTTAAAAAAAAAAATAAAAAAATAATTTAATTTATATAAACATTAAAAAGTTTTATTTTTATAAAGTTTTTAAAAAAAAAATTCAATATAATTACCTTTATATATATATAATGCTAATTATATATTTTTATTTATTTATTTTGATTAAGAACGATTAAATTAAATTTAATATATAATATAATTATAATAAATTAAATCGATTTGGCAATAAAAACAAATTAAATAAAAAAAGATAATTAATAGAATAATTAAATATGGATTAACATTCATTTTAGCAAATTTAAATTAGATATATAGATTTTTTACAATTTTTATTTAATTTTTTGTTGAATTATTTCAAATAAAACAATCCAAATTATTTTCAAAATTATCATTCAATTATATATATTGAAGGAAGATGTGATTTAGGGGTGTTAAATCAAATTTTATCAAAAAATACTTAACAAGGAGAAAGATATTTTTGAAAATATATTAAATCAAATTAGAAAAATATATTTCTAGTTTTATTAATCATTTTTTTTATTACCAAACACATTATTTTAATTGAATCTAATCAGAGGCGGATTGAACACCGGGTGGACCGGGCGGCCGCCCGGGGCCCACCAGCCCGAGGGGCCTACCGAAACCTAAATAAAAATATTTCCTAAAAAAAAATTTAAAAAACCGTTGAGTTTTTGGATAATCGGAGTTTAAATAAAACAAGTTATATTCTTGATACAGATCTTATTTCGGTCGTGTTTGAACCCCGACTAACTTAAGAAAAAATAATCAATTTTGGGTCTCGGCGACCACAGTAAAAGTTATGTATTTTTTACATAAGTACTATATATGTAAGTATAAAACAGCCTAAATTATAATATAAACAAAATTTGTCTTTCAATTATAATTGTAAATAACAGAGGGCCCATTTCAATTTTACCGCCCGGGGCCCCCAATCAACTTAATCCGCCACTGAATCTAATGTAAGTACAATTAATATTTCAATACATGAAATTCGATATAAATTATATAATAAATATTATAAGGGATATTAAGTTCAGAGTATATAAGTAATAGAACTACATCCTGAAATAGTAGTGTTTTATAGTTAAAATAATAGGAACAAAATAATAAATTTAAATAACCATCAAGTTTTCATGAAATAGTAAAATTTGGATTTTTTTAATTTACATAAAAATTTTCCATAAAATAACTGAATTCACAATTTTATTAACCCTAAAAAGTTACGAAAAATAAAATAAACTGTTTTTATAATTCTTTCTACTTTGACTTGTAAATTACTTGTAATGTTATTTTAAAATATTAGTATATACCTACCTACATTTAAAATGATAATTTATATTGACAATTTATTTTTCTTATCCAATTTACTAAATTAAGAAGTAAATAATATTCTTTACTCAATGTAGCATCTCAAATTTTTTAAACTCAATTTATAGTTTTTTTTTAACCCTCCAATTCCAAAGAGCCGATCAAGCTTTTAAATATTGATTTTTAAATTTACGTAACCTTTTTTATGTCTTATTACAGTTTCTTACATAAAAGTGCCTAGTGAAATAAAATAAAACCAAATACTTCACTAAGGAAATATCTATACCTTCCTATATTATAAATAGACAAACAGAACTATTATTTGAAATAATAACAAGATTACATTTTCCTCCCGATTACAAATACCTTTTTACTAAAAAATAAAATGTTTGTTTTCTTGGATAATACTTAGGTAAGAGGCACATAAAAAAAATCTAGATTTTTTTTTAATCGTTTCGAATTTCACTATGAATATATTATGATAACTTGACAAGTTCAGGGTGAATATTTTCGAAGAGAGGCTGCTCTTAATCTTTATTAAATTTCGTTCAAGAAAAAAAAAGTAAAGTGAATAAAAATTCAAATTAGTCGCAAAGAAAAGATGATTAAAAGGAAGAATAGTAAATAATTTTTAAAAGTATGAAAGATTGATTTTATATTAATTAATAAGATAAAAGTACCGGGACCCCGAGCCTCGGCTCGGTAATTAAGTTAAAAAAAAATAATTCATTATTATTGGGTTTGGCTGATAATATTAATACTTGAGACACCGAGTTGATATACAATTCTTTAATTATTTATTACAATTATTAAATGTTGCATCATTGCATCAATCTGATTAAAATGAATGGAACTTGGGGTCCTCAATAATACATAAATATGTATTATTAGGTATGTTTCTAACTGCATGAATATTTTTTTTATTGGAAGAATGATAAATATATATCGTAATTTATAATTATAAAATATTATTAAAATATATATTTTTAATTTTATTTCGAAATTAAATAAAAAATTTTAAAATATTTTAAATATAAAAAAAAAATATTAATACAATATTCTTTAAAAAAAGGCGGGAGTCAAATTTCAATATGGATGACAGTGTCGTCATCCATATATAAATTTAAATTAAGAAAAAACTAATGAAGATGTATTTTTCCAGAGATGTGATCAATAAAACTTAATTTTTCTTTATAAATTCTATATCTAGTGTAAATTTCAAAAAAATCGTTAGAGCGGCTTTTGAGAACCCATGGCTATATTTACAAACAATTTTAGCTAGCATAATAAAATAAATTCTCTAACAAAAACAATTTTAATGATTAGAAAATAAAAATAATTTATTTATTTATTTTGTAAATTTCTTTAGCGTTGATCTTCTCATAATTCTTATAGTAATTGCAAATAACTTAATATTATTAATTAAGAATTGATTAACATCTGTTTTTTTTAATAACTACTAATTACTATATATTCATACCTATTTGTGATTTAATTTAATATTTGTTGATTTTATATTTATTATTAAAGGTAATAATTACTGTAAGCTAATTTTTGAGGAGTGAGTCGTGAAAAGATAGGATCTCCTTTAAATATATAATAATATATATTACTAATAATAAAAAAATAATGAATGAAAAGAATTAAGGAAAAAAAATCTTATCATCAATCTATTTTTCTGTCTGTTTGACATATGATTGACTAGTACTTTGTAAAAGATGGTAATCGTTTTTTCAAAATAAAAAAGCAAAAAAAAACATAAAAAATGAATAATGGAAATTATATTTTTTTACATTCAAATTATCCTATCACTTCAAATTTTCATTCATATAAGAAACTAACTTTGAAAAATAATGAGATTTATTTAATGCAAACTTATTTTAGGGCAAAATAAAAAAATCTGGAGTGTCTCCACTCGACTATCTCGCAATTTGATTTGAATTAAATATATTAATTTAGATTAAATTAAATTAATTAAATTATAAATTAAAATTAATAAATAATATTTATTAAACCAGCGCATGTTTGGCTCTTTGTTGATGGCACCACGTCACGTGTTGGCGCGTGAGATTTGCAGTGTTAAAAAATTATTTCTGGTACTTTCAGCGATTCAATCAAGCTGAAATTCTATATATATCAGTTTTATTTATTTATTCTTATATCAATTTATAAAGGAACTAATAATATACTATATATAAGAAACAGCAACACAGCTGCAAAAAAAAAATAACCCTAATACCATATTGCTTCTGTGCTTCTGAACTGTTTTTTAAAATATGCATTTCTTTGTTATTCATCCCTAATCCCTTTGAAAGAAACAAAGTGACTTTCGAATAGCTGATTTTATTTTAAAAGACCAAAATTCATTCAATTTTATTGTTCTGCAAACATATTAATCAAGAATACTGTTAAAGAATAGATGATTTTTGTTTTAGTTTGCCCTCCAAATGCATTCGGATTTCTTCGATGACAATTAATCAATTTCAGAAAATGAAAAATGTAAAATAATCCTTCATTTATTTATATTTTATACTTCAACTTATTAAAATGAGATTTATAGCAATAATTTTAAAAATATTTAAAAAAAAGTCACAAAATGTAAAATTAATCTTAAATTAAATGTTTGCATATTGTTGGAAAGAAATTAAATTGGACACAAAGACAGTTAGAATTAGGAAAAGAATCAGGTGGCTATCACTTTTTGCTGTGTGTGTATATTTGAGGGAGATGTCTCTGACATCCCCCAAAGTAAGGGTGAAGGACACCTTGACGACGCCACTCTTCACTAAGCTTAGGATCTTCGCTACCCTATCACCGTTGATGTAACTCTTGTCGACCTTGATAATTTGTTTCGGGTCCAAAATAGAAGGAATAAAGAGGATATCCGTTGTATATACAACAATTTTTTATTTCAAATCCAAGAAAATTCGTTCAAACATTTTTAATCGGTTCATAAAATAAATAACAATAAAAGTGGCGCAACCAGGGGGAGGGGGGTTTAACCCCCCCCCCCCAGCAGAGAAAAAAAATTAAAATTGCTGTATATTATGTACTATATTACAAATAGAAAAGAAAAAATATAATCCTTTTTATTTGAAAAATTTTTTAACAAAAATAAAAATTGCTTATTTTTCGTACAGAATTTAATATAAGAAATAAAAAAAATATTTTATTATTTCTCCTAAATCATAAAAAACAAAAGACAATATAAGATTTCTAGATGAATGTGGAATTTTCCAATTTGACTATTATTTAAATATAAAATATAAAATAAATATAAAATATAATATTACTCAAATTCTAAATATTTTTTTATTATTAATATATTAAATATATTAATACATAGGTTCTTAAACTTATGTACTCCACGGACCCCCACTTGAAAAAATTTTTTTTGACGGACCCCCATCACAACTTTAGGTACTTTACGTCATTTTATTAATTAATTTCTGGCTTACGATCTCATAAGGACAAGGATATATGATGAATATTTCTAACAGTGATTGGTGAATAACGATTTTTTTGCATATTGTAGAACACATTTTATTAGAAATTATAATATTGAAGAAAGAAAATACAAACATTGTCATAGCAACAAATCTCACAAATTATAATGGGTACTTACATTAAATTCATATAAATATTTTATAATTTTTTTCAGAAAATATTAAATAAGAAATATTTTAAAAAATAACTGCATCTATCTCATTAAATATAACTTACATATTTAATGAGATGTATGCAGTTGTTTTCTTGAAACAAGAATCTCAATATCTGGCTTAATATTGGAAACTTTTAATCTAAGATCCGGCTCTACATTTAATTTGTTTCTATATTTAGACTTAATATAAAATAGTACCGAAAAAGCTTGTTCGCATAAATATGTTGTGCAGAATGGAATCAAGTGTTGAAGTGCTTTATTTGCAAGCGCAGGATAATCTGACCTGAGAAGTAACCAAAAGTTGCTCAATTCAGTTTTGTTAAATTTTAGTTTATAAGTTGTATCACATGATAATTCCACGAGAATATCTTGTTCAGGAACAGATAAATGTTTAGCATTTGTAATTTCCATATTAAATGGATCTCTGATCCAGTTATTGCAAGGATCAGGAGTAGAAAAATACTTCCTGAAGTTGCTTTTCAAAGTAATTAAATGTTCAACAAATAATTGACGCGTTTGATTAAGCAATTTTTCACTGGAGCTTTCTATGAAATCATTGAGAGTTGGAAAAGACTCATATACACCGTTCTGGATGCGTTTCGACCACAAGTCGATTTTTTTAATCATTGCTTCTATTTTATCTTCAACTTTAAATATATTTACAACAGTACCTTGCAGGCTCAAATTAAGTTCGTTCAATTTTGTAAAAATATCAGTCAAGTAAGCCACCTTAGCTAACCAGATAAAATCATTGAAACATTCGGTCAGTTCAAAATGCGCATCTATTAAAAACAATCGTATTTCATCTCGAAGCTCAAAAAGGCGAATGAGTACTTTCCCGCGGGACAACCAACGTACATCTGTATGTAATAATAAATGTGTATGTTGACTACCCATTTCCTCACACAAAATTTTAAAAACTCTGGAATTAAGTGGACGAGCCTTAATGAAATTGACAATTTTAACTACTTCGTCTAATGTTCTTTTCAAATCTGGTGACATATTTTTGGCTGCTAATGATTCTCTGTGAATGCAGCAATGATTCCAAACAACCTGAGGCGCAACATTTTTAATAAGAGCAATCAATCCAGTTCTTGTACCTGACATTGCACGAGCACCATCAGTGCAAATTCCAACACATTTTGGCCACTCTATTTCATTTTCGGTTATAAAATTATTCAAACTGTTAAATATGTCATTAGCTGTCGTTCGTGAAGGTAGTGAATCACAAAACAATACATCTTCTTGTATTTGATTTTCAAACTCATATCTAATGAAAGCTAACAAATTGGCATTATTAGTGACATCAGTACTTTCATCCAATTGTAATGAGTAATAGTGACTTTTGCGCACTCTCGATATTAATTCTTCTTTTATATTACATGACATGTCTTCAATCCTATTCTTAACCGTATCATTTGATAATGAAATCAAATTTATATCGTTTGCTGCTTTAGTTCCTAACATTATATTTGTAATTACTTTTGTAGCAGGAAGAATTAATTGCTCTGCTATATTATGCGGCTTTCCTGCTTTAGCAATAAGTAGAGCTACTTCATATGATGCCATTACTGCTTTCTTACTCATACCACCAGATCCCGTCTTTACCATCAATTTCTGACTTGAATTAAGTTCTTCTTTTTTCATTTTAAAAAATTCGATAGACTTACTAACATGCTCGCTGTGCTTTGTTTGTAAATGACGTCTGAGATTAGCAGGTTTCATACTTTCATTGGATAAACTTTCCTGACATAGAACGCAGACTGGTCTTTCCACATCATTGTTGCAAATATAAGTAAATCCAAATGATAAATAATCATCCGAATATTTTCTAGTTTTGCGTTTCTTGGTAGAGTTTGCTGTTGATGCCTCATCATCTGATTCTTTCCGTTTCTGTGTTGAACCAGTTTGTAGCCAACGATCCATTTTATGGAGTAATTTATTAACATTGAACTACAATAATATAAATATAATATAAATATAATATAAATATAACGAATTATTATTTACTAGCTATGTTTTAATATGATTTTAAATGAATGTTTTAATATCATTTTAAATGAATGTTTTAAATCATTTTAATAAATGTTTTAAATCATTTTAAATAAATGATTTAATATCATTTTAAATGAATATTAATTTATATAATAAATATATTTCGTAATTTGATTCTAAAATATTATTAATTTCGTAATTTGATTCTAAAATATTATTAAAATAAATATTTTTTATTCATAAAACTAACTTATACTTACTCTCAAAAACAGCCTTTCTGGGAAATTGCAAAATGTGTTTAGTGTTTTTATAAAATAATGATCATGCAAATTACACTAAAAATTAAAAAAAATTATTAGCTATAATAAACTATTATTAGCTATAATTTAATTATAATTAATTAAATTAATAAAAATAATTTAAAGATACAACTCGTTGAGAAATGAACTTATAATTAACATTAATAAAAATAATTTAAAGATACAACTCGTTGAGAAATGAACTTATAATTAACATTTGCTTTAAAACTGTTTAAAACCCCAGAGTGGACGCTGACAATTTGGGTTTTTCCGGGTAAGACTGTCCCCTCCCCTGGTTTTCCCCAATAACAAAGTGAAAGAAAATTCCCTTATATGCCTCCCCTTCCGAGCCCCTAAGAGGGGTTATTTTAAAGGAACAATCGAAAAATGATTTTAAATGAATGAATGGATGAAAATTCAAATTTTATATATAGTTTTTTATATATGTTTATTTATTCACAAAAAATTAATTGACATAATTATCAATTTAATAAAATAAAATAGTATTATTAATAGTATTAAATTATAGCCGTAATTCTCTAGGAGGATATAGTTAAACAATGAACTTTAAATATTTATATATGTATATATTTTTACGATGATTTTTTTCCGAGGACCGCGGACCCCCAGTAAAGGCTTCGCGGACCCCCAGGGGTCCGCGGACCACAGTTTAAGAACCACTGTATTAATATATTAATATATTATTTAAATATAAAATAAATATAATATTACTCAAATTCTAAATATTTTTTTATTATTAATATATTAATATATTAATATATTAATATTATAACATTAATTGCAGATTTCGAAATCTTAAAGTATTTTTTTTTTTCATAAATAACTCCTTTATTATTAAGTTTAGGTAAAAATGAATATAATGAAACTTTTAGTAAATTCGATTCCCTATAAATTTAATAGGATAGTAAGATAATTCTCATAAAAATCGGTATTTATTGAGAAAATCAATAAAATGTGCTTTAACACCTCTTTAAACTACCCTTACTTATGGTCGGATCTTGTCCAAAAACAATCCAATCCCCGCCCAAAAAAAACATCTAAGACAATATCTCATTTTGTTTAGACGTAATCTCGGTAACGAACGGACGGCCGGCTAGTTCAAAATTTTTTTTTTGCAGTTTTGGATTCAGAATCGTCTGAAAAGTGGAAATCTCGAAAAATCTCGGAGCAAAAATTTTCAAAATTCCATGAGGAAAGCTAAAATGATTTACTTATAGCTGGAAAAAATATTTTCTTTCTAAAACTGTGAATACGAGTAAATAAAATACCAAATTAAATTATTTTGCCAGATTTTGTAAAATCTGTGTTTCATTTACAAAACTTTTTTAAATATTTAATATAAAAAAAAAATCTTAATGAAAATTAACCCCGCCAGGATCAAATCCTGGTTGCGCCACTGACAATAATAAATATGTATTCTATTTATACCTGGTACATTCTGTATTAACTCGAAAATTTAAAAACTATTAAATAAAATTAATAATCTTTGTTTACACTTTCAAATGATATACAATAAATTATTCTTTAGGCAAGACTTATATAAGAAGGAACTATTGATATAATTATTAAATAAGTTTTCCAAAAATAGAAATCACGATAGATCAATTGTTTATGACAATAAAATTAATATATGTATTAGGCACTTGTTGAATATTTTTAATTTGAAAATTAAACTTAAAAAATAAATTTTATTAATTTATAATTTTTACTATCTCGTTAGAGATTGTATTGCGCTCATGAAAATTTTTGATGTTTTTATACGTTTTGAAGGTTCCTGAATCATTTTCACTAAGGTTGAGAAAAATGTCTGTGAGTGTCTGTCACTCTGGGTGTGTGTGAGTATGTAACCAAGATTACACAAAAACGGATTGAGCTAGAATGATGAAATTTGGTACATGGGCATTATTCAAAATTCATAGTTTTTTATCAACTTTTGAGAAATGCAGCTCAACCGGAAGGGGGTCATTACCTACAACGTTTTGATTTTTTTTTCTTCTAAAGTGACCGTAAAGATATATGATTGATAATTTTTCACATGATTGTATAAAACTGCTATATATAGAATTTTAGCTTGATTGAATCGCTGAAAGTACCATAATTAATTTTTTAACACTGCATATCTCACGCGCCAACACGTGACGTGGTGCCATCATCAAAGAGCCAAACATGCGCTGGTTTAATAAATATTATTTAATAATTTTAATTTATAATTTAATTAATTTAATTTAATTTAAATTAATATATGTTATTTAATCCAATTCAAATTTGCGAGATAGTCGAGTAAAGACACTCAAGATTTTTTCAGTTTAATATAAATACAAAATATTTATAATTAAAAATTCTAACCTTTATATTTCTCTAAAATATTTTCCGGGTAATTTTTACGTATGCTGAGATTTGATTCGACGTTTTGAGAGAATTTTGAGATTTTGAGTCTTAATTTGACTGATCAAGAGTCATAAGGGAATTTTCAAGAAAACTAAACGAATTTTATTTTGATATTCTTTAATATTTTACGGCTACTTATTTAAGTAACAAAAATAATTAATAAGTGAATTTATCGACCCTTTTCAATATCAGAATATATGAACATATATTATTAAATAAATGCTTTATCTTAAAGTATTGGTGAAATCATATTTGTAAATATATCGGAAGTTTCTATTCAATTAACATTTGTATATATGTTATATACTATATATATATATATATATATAGAAAATGAATATAAATAATAATATGAATATATAATATGATATATCAATGTGTTCAAGAAATATTTATATTCTTTGTAATTTTAAGGGTAGATAATCAATTGAATTTATGAATATCCTTGTTTGAGTACATCGAAATTTTTAATTAATTACATATATGCAAGTTACATTTGGTCAGAATAAATTGCCTCTGACCCTTAATTCAACATGAATGCCCAAGCTATTTAGCTACATAAATACATATTATAGGTAACCGAATAATTAAAATGCTGAAAACTAATTAATAAACTTGTCAGATAACCAACATTAATAATCATAATAGTCATGTATCTAATATATTTATAGAAAATCATTTTTATTAATTAAAATTAATTAAATTAAAAACTTTATAAAAAGTTATTTTACAATGTAAAATTACATAACTGTTCATTGTTGAGTTTATATTAATTTCGTAAGATAAATTAAACTTTATTTAATTGTTTATTTATATTATTCATAAATTATAAGAAAATTTGAATATACAAATAGATTAAGATACAAGTGGAAAATCTTTTTGAAACTAGATCTTCGCTTCTCTATTCCGGAACAAAACTACCAACAAACTTATTAAAGATATGATGTGAAACAAAGTTATTTTATGAACCAAACTTTTAGAAAAGTTAAAGATGGTGTCGGATTTGGAAAATATGACTGAAACATGTAACATAAAAAAAGAGATCAGGAAATTACTAATTGATTTCACATACTCTGTTTAAATTTAGAATAGTGATCCCTAATAAAATATATCCAATTAGAAAGAATGTATATATTTATGTATGTAGGTTGGTCAAATATTTTTGATTATTGTCCATATTGTATATATCAAAATGAAATGATCAAGAAATATTATACTCTATTTCTCTATTATATGTTCCCTAAGGTTCCCATATATTGGTAACAGCAAATGATCGAGAGTCTCTCTTTCTTGCATGTTCCATATAGTGCACAGTTGTTCTTGGTCAACCCTATGGATGTTCCCACTAGAGACGAGGAGAAGTATTCTTTCGTTTCCTAATCTGCATTCACAAATCTATTTTATCTTGGACAATGGACCACGATAGTTGTAAAAAAATCATTTTCTTTTAGATTTTTATAGTTTGGGCAGTAGGTGGATTCTGTGATCTTATTGAAATGCCGTCTCCTATATACATCTAGCAATTTATCGATCAAATAATGTATTTTGTTTTTTATTGAGGAATGATCTTGGCTTTCCCAGAGTGGGCCCTTCCTAAGTTGATAAAATATGTTTTTTTTATTTGGGTTACCCAGTTGTATGTTGGGTCGGAGATATCACACAAATTAAGGAGCCTGCTATAACATATACGAGGGAGTCTAATCATTGGCATATTTAGAATTTTACACATAGCCATTTTAGAGTTCTCCTGATAACAAATATAGAAATGGGTGTTAACCTGAATTCGTTCCTTATTATGTACCCCGGGGTTGACCTCTCGAGACAAAGCAATGATTTAAAAAACCCCACTTGAACTCTCTCGAGGAGATCCTCATAACGTAGTCCTCAAATCTCTGACGAGTAAAGTAAAGTGCTCAGTATACAGGCGTTATATAGTGATGGTAGAGACTCCATTCTGACTTTATGAATTAATGCTCTTACGCCGTGCATGGCCTTCGGGCTCTTCGCCATCATCCTCTTCGCACCGTTGAGGAAGACCCCAGAAGAACTGAACAACGGACCCAAATAATTATGCTCGCCCACTATGTCCATTGGTTGACCATTGTAAATAAATATCCGCTTACTTCATTTGCGGCCAGAAATTCCATAAAATCTAACAAATATAAGGAAAACAGCAGAGGGCTCATTGAACCACCCTGTAGAACCCCTCTGGTTATTCTTATAGGGTTAGACATTATCTTCCCCTTTTCAAACACCATTTGACCCTTATCAGAGAGACTCTTTAGAATATTTATGATCTTTTTTGAGCAACCCATTTTATAGAGCTTTTCCCACAATATAGCATGATCGATTGTATCAAAGGCAGATTTAAAATTGATGATGGCACAATATAGTTTTTGCCTTCTGATTCTCAGATGTCCGTTTATCACGTTATATAGAATGAAGAGCTTTTCTCTACATCATCGGCCCCTCCTGAAGCCTGACTGACATCAGCACAAGTAGAAACTCTACCATATAATATCTGTGTCAATACCTTTGTGATAGAGTTAATTAGAGCGATGCTTTTGTAGTTTTTTTTTGGGTTGGTTGGGCGGGGTCACCCTTTTTAAATATTATTTTGATCTGAATCATGGACCATGATGTTGGAGTTTTTCCATCTCTAAGAATTGGATTAAATTGTCTCAATATGAGTCTCTTCCCGAGGGGTGGCATTTCCCCATAAAACTCATAAGGAACTTCATCCAATCCTGGGGACTTATTTTTTTTTTGCAAATTCTCAACGTTGTTTCCAACTCATTCAAAGTTATTTCAGAATCCAGAAACGCATTTGTGGTCCCTATTAGAAACCGCGTGGTAAGAAATAGAGGCCCTCCATAAAATGAATTAAAGTAATTTTCCCATGTTGTAATATCTATTGGGTTAGTCTCTTTTTTCGAGCCTTGAAGTGTTTCAATAATTTCCAGAACTCTATCGGGTTCTTAGCGTTTGACACCCTATCTATATTTTCCCTATGTAATTTATCCATTTTTGACTTCAAGAGCTCTCTATATATTTTTTTCTCTCTCAAATAATATGCTAAGACTCCGCCCTCAAAACCTACTACTCTACATTTTCTCAAGCATCTCTTTAATCTTCGCTGTACAGTCATAATCAAACCAGGGTTGTCAACGCTGTACTATTGAGGTCTCCAACAGGATTTCCTTACGACCGGGGCATGATACTCCCCTTGCTCCGCTTCTGAACACATATATATATATATATATATATGTTCGTTTATGTTCCCGTGAATGTTTATATTATTATGAATAGTTATTTCTGGATTATTTTCACGTTTAATTGAGATATTTGTAAATTGAGTCTCGACTTTTCTTTTGGCGTACTTCTTTTTTTTATTTTAAAATATATTTTTTTGTAATTTATATTGTTATATTTTTTATACATAGGTATAAATAAAAATAAATAAATTTAGATAGAATTTATGAAAAAAATTTACTATTATGATGATTTGATAAATATTAATAAAACTGCTATTAGGATGATTAACAATTTTTCTCATTTGCCCCAGTACAGTAATACAAAAAACACTATTAAATAAATACCACTAAGGATTTTGTAATAAATTTATTAAATCCAATAATCTTTAATCATTTGGTGGAAACTTGGTATCATTTAATAATATAGACGTTCAAGTCAGCTCGATTTTTTCCCTTGAATATCGATTCTTTCTCTAGTACATACTGATAATTTAGAATGATTCCTCTGTGTATATTCTGACTACATTGCCTCTAAATATCTTTTTTAAAAATTTTATAATGTTTCACGTGAAATTTGTTTTACTTTAAATATTTCTAAGACTATATTTTACTCAAGTATATAAGATATACATGTTGACAAAATAATAATAATAATAATAATAATAATATTTTTATTATTTTAATATGAAAAACTAAAATGAATTTGATTTATTTTACAAATAATTTCATAATCATGGTGTTCCTTGAAAATAGATTTTAACTGTCATGCCTGACCCATGTTTCAGTGGTTTATTTTCAAGAATAACATGTCCCATTTTAAAATGAATGTATGAAACACTGACATGTAAGCAATCTTACCCTTAGAATACATGTATTAATGTTTATGTATATAGTATATACATATAAATTAGCATAAAGGTAATAAATTACTCTCAAGAGAGATGATCAATAGTAGTAAATGAAATGGGTGGGTAGTGTTTACGAGTAGAAATAAAATGATTAAATCTAGACTAGGGAAACAAACGTTCAATACAAACCGTGAGCTAATATCTAAGCAAAGAGGTTAATTATACTCTCGACTGAGAAGGGAGAGTGGAACTCAGGGGAAAGTGTAAAGAAAAGGAAAGGGGAGCGATTTACTGAGAGGTACTTTAAAACAATGTAGGCGTCGCTTTCGGTTTAATTTACCTTGTGATCAACAGTTTTTGTATAACCAAAATAAACAGATTAAGAATTTTAAAAATATGTTTTTAATTGAACATATATTATAATCAAAATACATTAAAAATAAATACTTTTTTAATATTTTAAAAGAATCTATATTTTCAGATCCTAATAAATACATTTAGTTTTATCTCTTGTTTTTAGTTTTTAAAAACAATTAATAGTTAATTGTATTTAATTTGTTTTTTAGAATTACATATTTCTCACAAATGTATTTATTGAAGCTTTGGTGGTTATTTTGATAATTATTAAGGGGATTTTTATTAAAAGACCACATTGTTTGGATAAAATTATTTATTAAATTAAAATAACTGTACAACGTTTCGACTGCTTATTCTGCAGTTGAAACGTTGTGGTCTTTTAATAAAAATTCCCTTAATAGAATTACATATTTTGTAGTTATTTATATTAAAATTTATAAGAATTCGAAATTTCAGATATTAATAAAATATTAATTTATTTTTATTTTTACTGTTAATTCAATTAATCATATTTATATCATTATTATAAATTGGATTATTTTCTCTTATTATCAAATATTCTTGGAACTTATTTAGAATATTATTAATGATCCAATACTATTTCGCCTGGGGTCGATATAGACCACTTTGACAAATGATTTTTTCAAAATATTTTCTTGATTATTAAAAAAAATAATTTAAATTTAAATTTAGGCTATGTGAAGCTCGTAAAAAAATGAAAATTGGTTATTTGAACTTAAAATAGGCACTAAAAAAATGCATTTATAGATGAAATAGGTACTAAAATCCAGAATCGGCCAGAATAAGTATTATAGGCACTAACAAATGCCTCTTTTTTATTCAGAATTTTATGAAACGTATATTGGCCTAAACTTTAAGCCATAAATTAAAAAATCGGGAGTGTCCTCCCCTAGACTTTCCCGCATAAAATAAACAAATTATTTAATTTAAATTATAAAGTAAAATGGTTTAACACTATTATATATATTTATAATTTACACCTAACGCTACTTGTATAAGTAAAATGTTACTTCCGGTAGTCAGATCATGATGAAATTTGGTATCTGAATTTTTTTCATATTTTTAAATCTATATACAAAATAGGAAGCCAATATCTCGAAGCAAACTGGTACTTTACTTGAAAGGTAAACGCAACCAGTGTAGGTACCACTTCCGGTTAACCGATTTTGACGAAATTTTGATAGAAATCTACAAACTGTGAATAATATTGGTGGGCCAAATTTATAAGTCCTAGCTTAATTAGTTTCTGAGTAAATTCGCTCACTAACAAACATCACATACCTCCATCCATCCATCCATACACACACACAGACATAATTAGAAAAATGGTATTTTCCGACTCAGGGAGGTCTAAAACGTCAAGATCTATCGAAATCTCCAAGTCGAAATTTTTGACGATTCCAATACTTCCCTTATACGAAGTATGCGGGAAAGTAAAAAAGGCAAATAGGGCGAAATCCGAGCCCTAGTCATTACCTACCACGTTTTCATTCTTTTCTTCTAAATTGACCGTAAAAATAAAGATATATGTTTGATAGTTTTTAACATGATTAAAAAAATAATAATAATAATAATAAATATTACTTATGTAAGGGGGGAGGCCCACAGTGGATGCCAACAGGCCCCTTACAAGGAGGAGGGAAGAAGGGGGAGAGAAGGGAGGGAAAATGTGATAGAAGAGAGAAGAGGGGAAATGGGAGAGGGAAAAAATGGATCTTATGTGGAGAGGGAAAAAAAGGAGTTTAAGGTCTCCACAGGTAAACAGGTGGATATCTTCTTGAAGGGGGAAAAAATTACCCGCAGCTGCAGAGAACAAACTACCTTTCCTCCAATGGTCCAGCAGAGATGAAGGTTAAATGGGCGCCATGCTATACTCAGAGGTAAAGCAGATTTTAATGAGACTGGTCAATAAGGATGTAGTTTAAGTTAAATTGAAAAACGGTTGTTTAAAAGAAAATGTATAATTATAAGAAATATTATATTACTTCTCCACCATGGGAGTCAAAGAAAATGTATAATTATAAGAAATATTATATTACTTCTCCACCATGGGAGTCAAAGAAAATGTATAATTATAAGAAATATTATATTACTTCTCCACCATGGGAGTCACAAAGGATCCATCCAACATGGAGGATCATCAAAACACGTCTTTACACAAAGAACGTGGAGATCATACTGGCTATATAATGCCAAGTCACCAACCGTCGTCGGAATCCCCTAGACGTTGCCATTCAGTCATGCAACAGCGCCTGGGGTGACTTTGTCATATATATATAATAAATATACATCCGTTACATCCTCCCCCTCTGACTCCTGAAGAAGTCCCAACGAAGGAGTCAGAAAAAGAGAAAAGCGAAAAACAATATTTAATAATACAAAAAAAAAAAATAATTCATAAAGATTAAAGAAAAGGATATAATAATTCTTAATACTTAACTAAACAATTAATAATATAAAAAAAAAGTTCACAAAAATCAAAGAAAAATATACAATAATCTTAATAATTAATTAAACAATTAATAATATAAAAAAGTTCACAAAAATCAAAGAAAAATATACAATAATCTTAATAATTAATTAAACAATTAATAATATAAAAAAGTTCACAAAAATCAAAGAAAAATATACAATAGTTCTTAATAATTAATTAGAGTCACCCTTTCGAGGTCGACCTCTCTTTTTAATTGTTCTAATTGGGTTTATATTATCTAAACGACATGGGGTCAACATAGAAGTATGATAGGTACCTAAAGGGGTATTAGGATCATCTAGTGCTGCCACAGTGTATGATACGGGAGAAACAATTTTTATTATTTTATAGGGCCCATCTCTCTTAGGAGCAAATTTGGCAGTGATGCCTTTTTTCTTATCACTCAAATAATGAGTATTAACCCATACTTTGTCATTTAATTTATAAATAGGACCTTGTTGGTGTTTTTTATCATTGTAATTCTTATTTTTTAATTGCTTAGATTCGATTCTTTCATTTATAAATTTCAAATTATTTGCGAATCTCTTTAGATAAGGGGTGATTTCTGGGACGAAGTTGTCATTGTAAATCACCTGTCTAATGTCCTTTTTTATATCTAGCGGTGTTCTCATCTCCCTGCCAAACTGTAGGAATGCAGCTGTATATCCGGTCGTATCGTTTTTGGTGCTATTCATGGCAAAACGGATCATGGGGAGTTTTTCATCCCACATATTATGTCTATCTTTTACTAAGATTGCCAAACGAGTTTTTAGATCCCGATTTTTCCGTTCCACCGGATTCGCCTGTGGATGATATAGGGGGGTAAAATTTTGTGATATGTCTAATAATCCACACAGCTGTTGCATTACAGCACTTATGAACTGGGTTCCATTATCGGAAATTATACGCCTAGGGATACCATATCTGAGAATAATCTCTTCCATTAAGATAATGGCACAATCTTTAGCATTGGCCGTTTTCAAAGGAAATAGTTCAACCCATTTGGTGGTTAAATCTTCCACTATGAGAATCCATCGGTTCCCTTTTTGAGATTCCGGTAATGGACCAAAAAGATCAATAGCTAGTGATTCATAACGTTGTGACTGTACAGGTGTCCTAAGTAAACCAGAAGGCTTTTGGTTTGAAGCTTTATAGCGTTGACAGTCAACACAATTCTTTATATATTTGGCAATATATCCACGCATATTATTCCAATAATATCTTTGGGATATTTTTGAATATGTACCTTCAGCTCCATAATGACCAGCTGTAGGAGCATCATGAAATTCTTTTAATATATTATCCCTTTCTTCTATAGGGATGACCAATTGCGCCTCTTCTCCATCAGAGGAGGGCGAATACCTATAGAGGATGCCTTGGTCCATCAAATAGCCTTTATCAGACCAATTAACATAATTAACACCTTTGTCGGTAGCTTCCAGTTCATTAATAATAGTTGACAATTCATTATCCTTTAACTGTGCTTCCCTGATTTCTTGAGGGGTGGAGTGAGGGAACTCCACATAAATGTGATTATATTGGAATGAATCAATATGATTATTTATATCATTAGTAGAACGCGAAAGTAGGTCCGCAACAGCATTTGTACGGCCAGGGATATAATTTATTTTTATTTTATAAGCCTGAATTTCTAAAGCCCATCGAGCAAGACGTCCAGTTGGAGCTTTTAAATTCATTAACCAGCGTAGAGGCTGATGGTCAGTACAAACAATAATTTCAGAGTTTTCAATATACCCTCGAAATTTTTTTAAGGCCCATACTACTGCAAGAGCTTCTTTCTCAGTAGTGGTATAATTTATTTCGGCCGGAAGAAGGGTTCTACTGGCGAATTCAATAGGGTGCTCATTTTCCTTTTCTCCTTGAAGTAAAACTGCTCCTAAAGCGTAGTTGCTCGCATCCGTCTTGATAATAAATGGTTTAGTATGATCCGCTGATACTAAAATAGGTGCAGAGGTGAGACATTTCTTTAAGGTTAAGAAGGAATTATTCTCATCTTCACCCCATTGCCATCGAACATTCTTTTTTGTTAGACGAGTTAACGGCAAAGCAATTCCAGAAAATTTAGGAATATATCTCCTATACCAAGAGCAAGTTTGTATAAAAGATTGCAATTGTTTAAGATTTTTAGGTGACGGTAAATTATTAATAGCCGATACCTTATCAGCATCAATTTCAATCCCATTTGGTGTTAACCAATGGCCTAAATATTTTACTTTCTCACAAGCAATTTTACACTTGTGAGGATTTACCTTTAGTTTATATTTTCCAAGGGCTGCAAACACCCTTTTTAGATCTTCTAGATGATCTTCAAATGTAGAGGAAAGGATTATAAGGTCATCTAAGTAAACCAACAATCTAATATCTGGGAGGCTCCTTTTGAATCTATCCATAAGACGCTGGAAAGTAGCCGGAGCGTTTTTCAATCCGAAGGGCATTCGATTAAAAAGATAAGTACCGAATGTACACACGAAGGCAGTTTTGTGCCTGTCATCAGGATGAACTGATACCTGATGATATCCAGCCTTCAAATCCAAAGTTGTCATATAAGGGAAATTTCCAGCCTCATGCAATAGGTCCTCAAGCCTAGGTAACGGGTAAGTGTCCGATACAGTAATGGCATTCAATTTCCTATAATCGACACAAAGTCGAGGATCTCCATTGGATTTTTCTACAAGGACAACGGGAGATGCGAATGGTGACTCACACTCCTCTATTACTCCATCAGCGAGTAATTTATTTAGTTCTTTACGTAAAATTTCTTTTTTGACAGGAGAGATTCTATATGGCGGTCCAGCCACTGGGGCATTATCACCTATGTTAATTCGGTGCTCACCAAAGGGTGTAGGCTCTCCCCCTGCAGTAAAGATATCATTGAATTCGTTTAATAGAGAATTCAATTTTTGCCTTTGAGAGACGTTTAAAATCTTGTTATTACTTAAAATATCCGATAAATAATTAATTTTGTGAGGTTCAGAGGCGATAAGTGGTTCCTCTTTCTCAAAGGGGTATTTTAATTTCTTTCCATTATTAAAATACCACTGGTTAGAGCAAAGATCAATAATTAATCTTGCCTGTTTTAAAAAATCATTTCCCAATAAAGTTCTCGGGATTTTTTGATTTTGAAAAAACATCAGCCTGGTGGGCACTATTTTATTTTTAATATTTATAGGTAATTCAATTAAATCTACTTGATGCTCTTGGCTAGAGCCATCAGCTAAACTAATAGTTACTGATTTATTATAAAATGTAACATTTTTATTTTTTAAAATATTATATAATTTTTCACTCCCTATGGAATGAGAGGCACCAGAGTCAGCACATGCCGTACCCGTGGCATCGCCTATTTGAATGGGGAGGAGAGGGAGAAATCCTTTTTGTTCATTTGAGGATATTTTAATAGTATTAGTAAAATTAAAAGTAGGATCTACTTTATTAGTTTTTAATTGGGGATTGCAATCAGTGCATTTGGGCTTAATAGTACCTATTTTGCCACATCCGTAACATTTTTTTTCATTTTTAAAAGGTTTCTCCATAGAAACGGTATCAGTGCCCCGGGGGGCTACTTTATTTACAATTTTGCCATCCGTATTTCGGAGGTTGTCATAATTTTCAAGTTTTTTTATTAATTCAAGAGGCTTATTTAATGTTTCCCATTCATCTAAAAAGTGCTCACGACATTGTGATGACACGTGAGTTTTTAATTGATTTGTAATAATTAAATCCTTTAATGCCTCGAAGTTATTGATATTCAATTCCTTTATCCATGATTCAAAATGAACCAATAAGCTATGATAGAAATCAGTCCACGTGTGAGTGGGACATTTTTTACTGTTGTAAAATAATTGACGCATCTTTTCTTTAGTGATTTTAAATCTTTGCATCAAAAGGGTTTTAATATAATTAAAATCCATTAAATTTTTATCCGATTCTCTATATAACAACCTTACTAGGTCTAAAGGGAGGGTTGTAGATAAATAAGATACCCAATTTTCTTGAGGTATTTTAAAAAAATTCATCTGTCTTTCAAAGACCATTAAGTATGAATTAATATCATCATTTTTATTAAGTTTTGGGAGGCGATTGGCTAAATCTATTTGGGGAAAGGGGGCTCCTACAGGTGGAGGGTTGTGATGAGGTGAGTTAAGTCTAATTTTTTCTAACTCTAGCCTTTCAACTCTCTGTTCTATAATAGAATTGAGGATACCCTGAGCTATCTCATCATCAAAATCATCATGTGCTAATATAGCATCTTTAATTTGAATAATTTTCATTGAATTATTAATTTCAATGCCCAATTCATCAGCCAAAACTATTAAATCCTCCTTACGTGCTCTAGTGAGGAAAGCCATTTCTTAACAATAAATTATATACCACAATATACTACTAATTATAATAATTAATTAATTGTATGTAAAAACTATAATATAAAAATAAAAATATATAAATTGAATATTAAATTAAATAAATCCTAATAACTAAATAATAAATAAATACAATGAAAGTAAAAATAAAAAATAATAATAATAATAATACAATATCAATGTAACTGAGAAAGAGAGAAAAAAAAAATTCAATTCTCAAACAAAGTATAAATAAAAGAAAGAAAAAGTTTTTTTTTTTGAAAATAAAAAAAAAAAATCATAGGTTTTAAAACCAAAAGGAAAAAAAAAAAATATATATAAATGTACTTAAGTGTGGTTGTTCCTTAGGGCGAGTGTCACCATATGGTTGATTAATATTCACAAATTATTTGCACTAATATCACTTATTGCCTTCACAGGGGTGGGGAAAACAGGCCTCGACGTTGGGCGTCAATTTGTAAGGGGGGCCCCACGTTGGGCGCCAATTTGTAAGGGGGGAGGCCCACAGTGGATGCCAACAGGCCCCTTACAAGGAGGAGGGAAGAAGGGGGAGAGAAGGGAGGGAAAATGTGATAGAAGAGAGAAGAGGGGAAATGGGAGAGGGAAAAAATGGATCTTATGTGGAGAGGGAAAAAAAGGAGTTTAAGGTCTCCACAGGTAAACAGGTGGATATCTTCTTGAAGGGGGAAAAAATTACCCGCAGCTGCAGAGAACAAACTACCTTTCCTCCAATGGTCCAGCAGAGATGAAGGTTAAATGGGCGCCATGCTATACTTAGAGGTAAAGCAGATTTTAATGAGACTGGTCAATAAGGATGTAGTTTAAGTTAAATTGAAAAACGGTTGTTTAAAAGAAAATGTATAATTATAAGAAATATTATATTACTTCTCCACCATGGGAGTCAAAGAAAATGTATAATTATAAGAAATATTATATTACTTCTCCACCATGGGAGTCAAAGAAAATGTATAATTATAAGAAATATTATATTACTTCTCCACCATGGGAGTCACAAAGGATCCATCCAACATGGAGGATCATCAAAACACGTCTTTACACAAAGAACGTGGAGATCATACTGGCTATATAATGCCAAGTCACCAACCGTCGTCGGAATCCCCTAGACGTTGCCATTCAGTCATGCAACAGCGCCTGGGGTGACTTTGTCATATATATATAATAAATATACATCCGTTACACTTATTAATTTTAATTTATAATTAATTAAATTTAATTTAAATATAATATATGTGTTAATTAATCTAATTCAAATTGCAAGATAGTCGAATGGAGACACTCGAAATGTTTTTTATTTTAAATTACTAAAATCAATCCCTCACCCTCATGTTTGGCTAAGGAAATAAAGAAAAAGTAAATGAATATATGATACTTTAGATTAATAACTATCATTGATTATATGAATTTTATTTTGAAAATACTATATATAAAAAAAACAGACCGGAAATAAAAAATAAATATGTTTCCTTTTTTGCGTCCTTTCTGAAAGTATATTATATGAATATATCAATTATTAATTCATTTTAGTTAAAAAATGAATTTCATTTATAAGTCACGTAGTTTTTCTTCCAAAAGGAAAATCCATATATTCATGAAAATGTTACCATAAATTCAATTTAATTGCAATTGTAAATACTTTAGCAATTTTCTTCTCGCGTTCATTATTTTCTTTTTAAAAGGAATTTGATTGATTCTAGTAAAAACAATGCAGGAAATTTCCGTTCATGCTTAAAACATGCCACAGGTAATTAGTTCGAGTCTGGCTTTCTGTTTCGACGCTAATAAATTTAACAAAAAAAGAAGAAAGGCAAAAAAAAAAACAAACACAGACGAAATTGATCAAACTTCGCTCTAACGCCTCGAAGTTTCCAGCCGGAAAGGATTGGAGGCAGAGAAAGAAAAAAACACACTAAAGGATAACAAACGTGCCACAGCAATAGAGAGTAAAAAATTAATTTCTCTTGAAATAATCCAATTAAATAAAATCAAACAATCGATTGGATTCGTTTTTTATATTCCTGTACAAATGCTATATAAGTATTTAAATAACATATATATATATATATATATATATATATATATATTGTCGTATATAAAATATAAGGGGGTTGGTATTTTATAAGAAAATATGGATTATAAAATTAGTTTAATTAATTGGTAGCACTCTGGATCGAATTTTGTATAATTAAAAGGGTTATTGAATCCGCGTAGGTTGATATGGGAAATATAAAATTGAATAGGTTCAATATGAAAAATGCTTATATAAAATTACAACTAAAATTATTTATTTAATAAAACTATAAGAATTTAGGTTCCAATTGATAACAAAAGAAATTAAGATGAAATAGAATAATTGAATGGTACCGTAAAAAAAATATAAATATAAATTAAAAGAACTTTAATTTATATTTAAGCAATTGCAATGTTAATTAATTAATTGTTAAGTATAAAAGTGTTAACACTTAGCATGAAAGAAAGGAATGGAGAGTTCATTGGAGACTTTGAGTCTTGATTGTCTTCCTGCGGATTTAGCTGGAACACCTCGTATGCAACGGCATCTCTCAACAAAAGGGGTTGGCCGCGGATGTCCTTCCTGCCAGGAAAAATGTCTCACTTCTCTCAAACCTTGATCAAGACTAACTAAATATTCATTTTCACTAATAAGGAAAACTTCGTTCCTTTCCCCCACCTTGAACACATGGATGGGTCTCTGTACATGTGCAGACACATGTCCCATGACCAATCGTCTTTTTCTTCAATTTAGCACGTGTTCAAAAATGAAAGTTCTAGCTTTCGAACCCTTATATACATAAAAAATGTATTTTTTATGATTACATATTACAATATATATATATATATATATATATGTAGAAATGTGGAAGGGGTTGGATCGTTGTCTGGGATAAATTATAGAGCAACAGGAAGACTTCTTGTTTGGGCTTTTCTATAAAATGGTTTATTTACAAATATATATATAAATATACAAACACTCTCTCGTCATCATAGCCAAGAATCGAATAATCTAAAGCTCTCAATGAATTCGAACGTGAGGAGAAGAATCCCTTACGAGGATCCGCGCTGCAATTTATATCTTAATTCTACCCCCTACCGAGCATCCGTTATCGGGCGAATGGGGTGGGAGACTTTCTTCTGGCCGACACCAAGGGTTAGGGCTACCCTGACCACAGGAAGGGCTCATGCTTGCATCTTAAAACACATGGTGTCAACAAGGAAATAATAATAAAATAAAGTAAAATATGTTTAAAAAATAAATTATAAAAAAATAAAGTATAAACGCTAAATATAATATATGAACGTTGAAAAGGAAAAGTTCCTTCTAGTTGTTAAAAATTAATAATAAAAAAATAATTATACAATTTATGGGCGATATTACATTATTGTATTATATAATATATTGTATTTTTTAAATATTTTTAATTTTATTATAAATAACCTTTGATACTAAATAAATCGATTGTTTTTCTTCTATAGATATGGTCAAATAATTAATAATTAATGTTATATTAAAACTAATTATAATTATCATGAATTATAACGAATCATTAATGTTTTTCCCACCAACTAGTCACCTGCATCTCTACCATCTCATATTAAGATAAATTTAGCTTGATTTAACTACTCCAAGCCATATGTAACAACAGATTGTATCTTTTTCCTTAATTGAAAAACTTTTTTATTTTATAGATATTACTTATATCTATTTTTTTGTCTATTTCATTTAGGCAAGATTTGATCAAATATTATATGTTATAAGATGATAGAAAAAATTGAATAAAAAATAGTGATACTAACTAAAAATTATCTAAAAAATAGATTTTCTTAGTTTATGTAATAACCTTTAATAATTACAACTCAATATATGATATTTTTTATAATCGTATAAAGTGGTTTTATTAATGGTACTTTTAAAATCAATAAGATTAATTATCAGATTAACTTGGTGAATAAAATACTTGTCAACTAAATGGGTAGAATCAGTTTTAATTTCGTGAGTCATAAATCATTTAATTTTAAAAAACAAAAAAGAGCAGACTGATATGATTAATATTGATTAAACATTTCTATTTTTTGATATTGTTAGAGTATAAAAAAAATTTACAGCTTTGCTAATTAATTAATTTAATATGTTACGACATACCTTAATTAATAAGACATTTGGGTGGAGAAATAATCATTATTTATTGTTAAATATGGTGTTTTGGTGTGACTGAATAACTCTTAATGGAAATTGATATTCAGTTATGAAATTTTTATAAAAATCAAAGACAAAAATCATAAAATTATAAAATTAGACTTAAACTTAGGAGGAAATGATGATATTTCTGAACAGACATCAAATAAAAATGTATAAATAAAATTTTATTCTTAATTAATATAAGATTTGGAAAATAAATTTTTTTTTTTAAATTTAATATGGCTTAATGTTCATATTAAAAATTAAAAAATAAAGAGATTTTATTTTCAAGTGCACATGTTTTTAAGTTTTGGTCATACAGAAAATTAAGTAATGAATTTGAAACTACATAATAGTATTTATGTTCAAATTATCCTTAATAAATCTTTATTTCTAGTTTTACAAAATCAAATTAGAAAAAAAAGTTTTATTAATACGAGAATCATTCAATAAGTAAAGAAACAAATGGTTATTTGGTTCTTACAAAATTTAGGTTATTTTTCAACATAATCACCCCCACAGTTTTGCACTTGTCCCATCTTCCCTGCAACTTCCTAAGCTAACTCGTGATAAGTTTTAAAAACGAGGTTGGGAGGTCTTATCTCATCCTGCCTACAGTCCCGACCTCGCCCCATCTGATTTTTTCCTGTTTGGACCACTCAAAGAAGCCCTATATGGAAAAAGATTTGCTAACAATGAGAAAGTTAAGGGAGCGGTGGAAAAGTGGCCTGAGGAAAATCGAAAAAAGGGGAATTAGGAAGCTACTAGAAAGATAGGACAAGTGCATAACTGTGTGGGGTGATTATGTTGAAAAATAGCTTGAATTTTGCAAGAATCAAATAAACCGTTTTTGAGCCATTTGTCACTTTACTTATTGAATGTTCCTCGTATAGGGTGTTTTTTTTTCGAGGTATAGAACTTTGAGTTGGCATTATATATACTGTTCAAGTTGACGACCGATTTAACAGCTGACAAGTAATTTATTCTCAGTTTGGTTTGGTAATTCATCATGAATAGACTCACGCCCGAACAACGCTTGCAAATAGTGCAATTTTATTTTGAAAATAATGGTTCTGTGCGGAATACGTATCGTCCATTTTATCGTCGACAAAATCGTCCATCAGAGCAGTTAATTCGATTAACCATGGAAAGTTTTCGCACCACGTTTACTCTTATTGATAACTCGCATCCCCAGAGACGCCACGCCGTACGGTGCGTACAGAAGAAGCTATTGCTACTGTAGAGCGTAGCATTGAGGAAGACACGAATAGTCAATGGTGATCGGTATAGAGCCATGATTACTAACTTTTTCATTCCTGAATTGAACAACCATGATGTCCAGGAGCTGTGGTCCCAACAAGACGGCGCAACATGTCACACAGCTCGTGCCACAATCGATTTATTGAAAGACACGTTTGGTGACCGCCTAATTTCACGTTTTGGACTTGTGAATTGGCCTCCAAGATCTTGTAATTTAACACCGCTAGACTACTTTCTGTGGGGCTATGTAAAGTCATTGGTCTATGCGGATAAGCCACAAACGCTTGACCATTTGGAAGACAACATTCGCCGTGTTATTGCCGATATACGGCCACAAATGTTGGAAAAAGTTATGGAAAATTGGACGTCCAGATTGGACTACATCCGAGCCAGCCGTGGCAGTCATATGCCAGAAATCATATATAAAATGTAATGCCACAAGATTATCTTTCGTATAAATAAAATTCATGTCAATCGAATAATCCATCGTTGTTTTATTGCAATTTAAAGTTCTATACCTCTAAAAGAAACACCCTTTATATGTATTTCAATGTATTAGTATTTATTAAAATTGCTATCATTATTTATTTGTTTTTTATTTTTCCTAAGTTATTCTTTGATAAAGTATAATGGAAAGTTTATTAGAATACCAGAAATTTTTATCTAATTCATTTTGCTTAATAAATAAAATGAAGAAGAGTTAATCTTTGAAAGAAACAATAGTTTTCAACGGAAGGCGACAGTGAATGAATGACGTGCATGTGCTAGATGGTGTAAATCTCAGCTTAGAATTTTGATTGGCCTATAGAAAGTTTCTTAACTGAACTTGTAGCTATACTGTTATGTTGAAAATTAATTTCAAACGAGTTGGAAGTTTTAAAGGGAGACAATGGTGGTCGCCAGATTAGATTCGAATAATGTATAACTCTCGGGGGCACCCCACCGAGGTTTAATTAGTTAATAAAATAAAAGGGATTAAATAAGGATAGATTTTGTCATGGCAAAACTGGCCACAATGCGAGTAACACTAACATTTAATTTCAACACCTTAAACAATTAGTAACAGTTTATTTGTATAAAAACATAATACATATCTATTCTTATACAATATATGTAGTTCTTATTATAGTTGATTTCCAGTCCACATATTAAGATTTATTATTATCCGAAAAACGAATTATCTATATATATAAAAGGGAATGTCTGTATGTCTTTCTCTCCTAAACTCAAAAACTACCCGTCCGATTGCGATGAAACTTTCATGGATTGTTTTGGGCATTCCAAGGAAGGTTTTAGTGTAGTTAAATCCAAAATTAATTTAATTAGTAATATTTTGGTAAAAGTCTATTCATGGTTAGCATGGTTACATTGAAAAATTTACAATAAATAAATAAAAATAATTGGAAATCTTTTCAACTTATTATTTTGATAAATTTTATTAATTTTTTTAATTTTTTTTAAACTGTCAAAAATAACATACCCATAATAACAGTTGTAATAAAAATAAAAATATAAATCACAATGTAAGTAAAATATGGAATCGTTTTATTTATATTGTTTCAATTATTGTTTGAATATTTATTAAATTTATATATAGATTTATTTACATATTTAAATGTATAATTAATTAATTAAATTTATTTATTGATTCTTAGTAATAATAATTCCAATTACTATCTTCAATTTTTTTTTTATTTAAAAGCATATTCAGCATTGAAATTGCCATTAAATATGCAGGTAATTGGAACTCCAACATGTAATATTAGCAAATATTCTGGGATGGGAAAAATACTAAGATCATGTCATGTCCTATTAAATATTTTGAATTTTATTTTGAATCATACAATGGTAATGAAATATTGTAGGTAGACTTGTGAGACAAACAATAAGAATCTCTATAATAAGAGAATATACTTATTCCGAAAACTATTAATTAAAATTTAATAACTATTAACAATTAATAAAGTAGAAATAATTTTCCAACGAATAAAAATGTAATAATTATTAACAAAAAAAATAAAAAATAAAAATGTAATAATAAAAAATAAAATTTCAATTATATTAATTTAATACATTAGTATTATTATTATTAGGTGTTCAGTTATCACATACGTATATATGTATGTATACAGACACACATGCAAAAGCGAAGCTTTGCCGGGTCTGCTAGTATCATATATATATAAAATAGTTTTGTGTAAATTAATAATAAATGTTTCTTTTTTTTGGTATGATATTTACATTTATGATAGGGGTTATAAATTTATATATCCCTTAGGAGTAAATCAACGAGTTTTAAATTAATTTGTTTATGTAAATAAAATATTATATTATGCATTAACAGTAAGCTGATTAAAAGGGATACTAAAATTATTTAATTTAAATATATGAATTTTTAAATTATAAATGAATAAGCAGCCTCTAAAGTTCAAGTAACAAATAAATTAATTATTAAGGAATTAGAAATATAATGTTAATATATTAATATTTTTCTGCCTCATTACATGTGAACATACATCTTATCTTATTATACTAGCAAAAATTGTAAGTTTGTATATAAATTTGTATATATATTTATATATTTTCGAGATATTAATAATTTTTATTAAGAAAAATTGTTCTGTATTGGTTTCAGCCTCCTGAAAAATCATTTTTGTCTTAGTTTTTCCTTTATTAAAGATAACATATATATTTAAAATATTTTAAAATATTTACTTTAATTTAGAAATAAAAGTAAAAATATTTATGTTAATATTATTTTAAAATCAAATTGCGAAATATATAAGAATATCATCCCATACCCAAAAAACAAAAATATTAATGAAGTTAACAACATATAAACAATTATAAATGAAAAAACTTATTTAAAGAGGCATTGAATGAAAATCGGGGAACTTTTAATAAATTCTTAAAAAAAATTAATACTAAAAGATTTCAGAGGTTTTGAAATAACAAATTGATTAATATTTTCTATGAACAAATACAGCTTTAGAGGAAAAAAATCAAAACGTTGTAGGTAATGACCCTCTTCCGGTTGAGCTATATTTCTCAAAAGTTGATAGAAAACTACGAATTTTGAATAATTCCCGTATACCAAATTTCATTATTCTAGCTCAAACCATTTTTGTGTAATCTTGGCTACATACATACACACTTACACACACACACAGACATTTTTCTCAACCTTAGTGAAAATGATTCAGGAACCTTCAAAACGTATATAAACATCAAAATCTCGACATCGAAAATTTTCGTGATCGCAATACTAACTCTGGCGAGATAGTAAAAATTCAATAATTCGCTAATCTTTTTATTAAAAAAATTAAAATTTCAATCATTTATTTCAAATTTGAATATATATAATATATATATTATTAAAAGTCACTGAAAAAATATTCAATCTCATGATAAAAGATTCAATTTCCGAAAATACTATTTTCGAATATTTTTATCTATAGTAAGAGAGATCACGTACTGTAAATCAAGTCACACGTCTCTTTATTACTCTATGCCATTTTGATCGATCTCCTTTGCAAAGACATTTTACTAAATGGGCAGGCATCATTTGCAAACTGACCCCCCCAGGAAAATTCCAGATGACTTGTCAAGTAGAAGGAATTGCTTCTGATGCAACTGTTGATGAGAAATTATTCTGGTAAACTTCCTATATGTAAACAAGATTACCTCATGTTTAGTTAAATGATGAATTGACATCCGATTGATATTAATTATAAGATTATGAAATTATATACACAAATATTTTAATATAGTTTAGTATTTGATAGGTGCAGGGGGTTTAGTAATTCAAAAATTTCAGCCAACTCAAAATATTTTATTAACTAAAATATAAACATATATAGTATATGTAGATATATTAACTCGGAGTTTGCGGGCAGCCAGCAGAAAAATAGAAATCTAAATATATATATATATATTAGAGTGACCCTTAATTTTCAACATTGGAATTTTCAACCTCTCACCCTCTCAAGCAAGTCTCCTCATAAAATCAAAAAACTCTGCAAATTTTATTAAGATTAGTTGATATTTAGGTTGCGCTCAAGCATACCGAAATATTCCTTTTTTAATTCCATGAAAAACTTTCCTTATGCAATATTTCTCGGTCTCTTCTAGTTTACGAGATAAAAATTATAATATTTGCATATAAATCCAGTGATATTTTATTTAGCTACCATTCATTTGGCTTGAAGAGGATATCACTAATATTCTGTTTTTCAGTTCAGTTTGGATATATGAAAATTAAAAAATTAATTAATTAAATAATTTTTCTATATTCAAACAGAACCGAAAAAACCGAAAAATAGTGAATAAGTGAATAATTAGTGAATTAGTCAATAACACATTATGAAATGGCTGCTCATTCATAACTGGTTTATCTGTCAAACTTTAATAATTTTTATCTTGTAAACCAGCAATAGCAGTCCGAAAAGACTGGCCCTGTAACTTATCAAAGTCTATCCTATCAAAGCACAGTTTCAATAGGAACTGTATTTTCTTGAATTGTATGTTATTGTCTGAGAGAATGATAGGTATTGTTGGAATATATATATATATATATGGGAATAGGGGCTCGATGATTGGGAATGACACTCCTGGCTGGTTGAAGAGTGTTGCCCCGTGTTTTGTACTTGTACCAAATTTCACGTTCTTTGGTTGTCCGGATCTTGAGTTATAAGTCAACAAGCAGACAACAAATGCGTAATTGTTTACAAAATAAGAAGCTTCAGTGATTTGGATGAAACTTTGCCTGTTCCTAAGTGGGCAAATAGGAAAATATTTTTGTTCACACTCCAAATAAAACTGCCAAAAATGTTGTCTACCAAATTGTTTTAAGATAATTCTACCCTTTTATTTCATGAAAATATACAGTTTTGTACATTTCTTCAGAAAACCTTATTTTAAACCCAGGCAAAGCAGGGTACTTGCAGCTAGTTAAAAATAAAACTGCATTGGTTGCAAAAGAAGTTAAAGGGTTTTATTTCTAAACCTTCTATTTTTCCTTCCGGATTCTCGCAAACTCTTAGTCCAATATCCAATATCATTATAAAACTATGGAAAAATATAATTTTAACAAATATTGGTTAATAAAAGGGGGGAAATTATGAAATTGGATTGATGCTAAATAAATATAAGAAGTTTTATATCTGCTTTTATATATTATATACATGTATATATAATAACATATATTATTAATGTCTAAAAGATATGATCTTTTAGAATTATTTAGATCTTATTTTTATAATATTTATTTATTTAAAAATTCTTTCTACAATTTTTTAATTAAATCTTTAATTAAAGTGAAATATTAATATCTTTACTATTAAAATATTAAATAAATATAATCTAATAATTTATTAAAAACTTTTAAAATAAATTATTTAAAAGATAAATATAAAATTTAATATATGTAATAATTCATGGGAATTTTTACTATTTTTATTTTTGTATTCATGGTTAGATTGGTATTCTTTAACGGCATGAATTTGTTTGAATTTGCCCTACTCGTTTAAAAGAATCTTAATAGATTTTATATAAATAATTAATTTCTAAGTTATATATTTAATTTTAATAATAAAACATGAAAAATTTTAAAACTATATTGGTTTTTCTGGGAATTAGATACATTATAAATTGTAAAGAAATATACAAATTTTTAAATTCAACACAATGCACAGAAAAACTTTATTATAAATATAATATCTAGATAATAGAGAGTAATAGATTCAATATACTTATATATTTTATTTATTTATCTAAAACTTTTATTTTCCATGCTTTTTTCTAGAGTTTTCGGAGCTTACATTAATTTTTGATTAATAATAGATTCCACCTATATAGAATTTTTATAATGTCGGTCTTTTTATTTTTAGAATATTTTTATAATATTTATTTATTATTTGAATTATCTTCAAAATAATTTTGTTATTATCTATTTATTGGATAAACTTTTAAATTGAAAAAATAGTTCAATTTATTCAATAATTTATCACCATTCGATTCTATTTAAAAAACGGTGTTATCAATTATTCAAATCAGAATACTTTTAAATTCAACTTATCAACTAAAATGTCGATTTTTCTAAAAGAGAGAAGAAACACTACAATATTTTATTTACGTTCAATTAAACAGTGACAAGCTTTAGTAATAAATAAATGACATGAGGGAAAATGAACGATTTTTATACATGTCCAATTAGCCAATTGGAAAACGAAATGTTGATGGAGGTGAAAATTCAACGACTCTATCTCATCTCTGCGACTATATCGTCCCCAGGGCGTAAGTCAAAATAAACCACCTACGGAATTACATTCAAGACCAGTAGAGTACTAAAGTATACATTATATTATGTTAAGTTTTAAATTTGCGCCAAGCGGTTCCGGAAAATTAGAAAGTGCTTTTGCTGCTCTACAAAACGTTGTTATTTATTTTTTAATATAATTTTATTTTTTCCTATTTTTCAACCTTAGAAATAGAATATCCAGGAGGCAAAATCAGCATTTTTGACACCTATATTTCTTCGCTTTTCAACGCAATCAAAAAGAAGTTAAAGCCGCTCGTGACATATGCAACATTTATGGAGAAGGTGTCAAAAGTGAACCCGCAGCACAAAAATGATTTGTAAAGTTCAAAAACGGTGACTTTGACCTGCACAATTCGATGAGGAGCAACTCAAGGCGCTTTTGAAGGAAGACGGTCGCCATAAAAAGTCGTGAATTGACCGAAAAAATGAACAGTGATCATAGGACGATCCACAATTATCTTCATTCAATAGGATTTAGCGAAAAACTCGGAACCTGGGTGTTTCACGAACAAAATCGTGGTCATAAATAGCGCTTTTTGTATCGAATCGCCACTGGTGATAAGCAATGGTGCCTGTACCTCCATATGTAAGGAAAGAAAGGAGTGGGTGGCCCCAGGAGACACGCCGAAGTTTAATCAAAATTTCCACCCGCAAAAGACCATAATCAGGGTTTGGTGGAACTGAGAAGGAATAATACACTGGGAAATGCTTGGAAAGAACGCAACGGTCAACAAGGAGCTCCACATCGTCCAACTACACCGCATAAATGAGGGTAACTGAAAAGACCAGATAGACAAGACCAAGTCATCTTGTTACACGGCAACGCCAGACCCCATGTTGCACAAGTCGTCAAACCCGCACTTCAAAAGCTCGAACGGGAGGTTCTTTCACATTCATGCTCTTCGAACCATGCGACAACCGATTATCACTTTTTCTACTCCATGTCGAATCAAATGAGGGGTGTTACCTTCGACGATAAAGAGGACCTCAAAAACTGTCTAAACAACTCAGGTGATTTTTGGCGGAATAGCATCAACAAACTAGTCGAGAAGTGAGAAGAGGTTGTAAACAGTAACGGCAAATACATAATTGATTAATGTATTGTTATAATTATTGTTTTTTGTTTAGATAAAACTCTTAAAAAAAAACGAACGAACTTATTTCCCAACTCAAACTAAACATTTTATTACATTTTTTTGAATTCTCTTCCATTTATTTAGTTTTTTTTTTTAGAAAATAATCTATAAATTGTTTTCTTAATTTCATATATAAGATAAATCATTTATAATTAAAAATATGTTAGGTGAAAAGAAAACAAAAGAATTTTAACTTAAATTGAATTTTTTTAAATTTTTTAAAATGAACTCCTAAGTTATATTATATTTTATCATATAATTACGTAGTTTTCAGCTAAAATAAACTATAATATTTATTTTTTACTCTTATTTATTATTTATTATTGGAATCAATTTAGGTTTGTATGGCAAACCTCGCTTCATAGAAATGTTTAAACAGATATTGACAAAAGCCCCTTGTCTCATACTCTCTCTCTCTCTCTCTCTCTCTCTCTAGTATTGAATTGTTATCTTTTCTTTAAAGCCAATTCCGTCCTTAACCACAAAATAGATGTGTAAACATGACCCATGGTCTTCCATTTATCAGTGAACCAAAACAGCTAAGTACTGTCACTTTGGGGAATTTGGGATTCCTAAAATTCCAAATTGCTGGTATTTTAAAAACAAATATAATAGTCAAATTAAGAAAAGGACTTGAACTAACCTTCCTTCAGAAAATTAATTAAAAAAAAAATATGGACTTTACGATTTCTTAAAGAAACAATTTGAAATTTAGAAGATTAGTGCCTCTCCTACGATACTTTTAATGTTCATCATTATTTCGCACTTATGATGTTTATAATCATTAAATTTAAATTATAAACTGAAAATCTATTTAGTTAATTATGAATATAATTATCTTAAACATGTATTATAATTAAATTTCAGATATTTCGTAAGAAAATTTCATACATGAATAAATACAATATTGATAAGAAGTTTTCGTATCCAAATTTGAACCCACTTAATATATAGTCATTTGGTATTATTAAGATAAATCGTGAGTTTAATTATATGGATACATCTAAGTTATTGAGATTTTAGGATTTCACTTTAAATTAAGTGAATATTTTTTGTTGTTACACATGTAGTATATTTATCTATAAAAGTTTAAAATAGAAATGTAAATCTTTAAAAAAATACATTAAATTTATTTGACCTGGATTTAAAATATAATTTGTTGTTTGTATGTATATACATCAAAAGTATCCCAATCTTCATTTAATCTGTAAACTTAAATTTTTATTTTATTTAACATTCTGCAATATAAAAAAAATTATTTGTTATATATATATATATATAAATTGTAACTATTAAAATTTCAAAAAACATTTTCATATTTATTGGAGAAAGGATTTACAATCCAATACAAAACATATTTTAGCTTTTATTTTGATTGATCTGTATATAATATTTTAATAATAAATAAAGTTAAAGAAGTAAAATGCAGTTTAATATACAAATTTTATAAATCAGTATTTGAGGTCCATTTTTAAAACATTCTTTTGTGGATATCTAGTGCGCTCAGATCCCCTTAGGAGTTAAAAATAATTTTTAATTAATTTTTATTAGGTATATATGAACTAATGGAGAGAAAAATTTTAAAATTAATTAAAGAGAGCAAAAATATAATCAATCAATCAATCTAAAAAATACATTTTTTAATAATTCATATAAGACAATAACAACTCCTTCCATTTTTCTACAAAATAAATAAATTTCTTTTAAAAAAAGTGTAATATCATTTGTGGCCATAATTATGAAAGTGGTCTAAATCAATTCAAGCTTTCAAAACATCTTCATGTGAAATTCACAAAAAATTTCATATTTCACACTCATAAATTTCCATTAATAAAAACTAAGAAAATTATAACTTAAAAAGTCGCATAATATAAAAATATTTTTTTAATTTATTCAAATGCAAATCATTAGATATTTCGAAACAAGAAATATATGACTTAGATGACTTTCATAATTATGAGCGCATTTATAAATAATATTCTAGATATTTAGAATCAAATCTAGATCTAATTACAAAGAAGAATTTAAAGAAACCAATTTAATTAGATTCTCAAGAAATAAATAAGCGGGAGTGTCCTCCCCTAGACTTTCCCGCATATAATTAGGTATAAAGAGTTGTGAATGAATATTTAGAATGTGTAAACTTGGTATTGATAAAGAGCCAGTTCGTATTAGTTTATTGGTGTCAAATTTGATATTTGGTAACATTTATATATATATATATATATAGAATAAAGTGCTACTTCCGGTTAATTGATATTTTAAATATAAAAAAACATATATGGATATAATATAAATATTTTTAATTTTATTTTATTTATAATATATAAGGGCTGGCTGTGACGTCATGAAGTGCTGGGTGACGTCATATAATTTTAAATTAAGAAAAAACTAATGAAGATGATTATTCTCGAGGATAAAACCAATACAAAGTGCATAACACGTGGAGATATGTCCTCACGTGAAATTTGATATGAAAATAACCCTTCACTTCCTCTCTTCGATCGGCAATACTAGCACTTCCGGTTTCCGGATTTGCACCAAAAGTTGATCAATTCATCCTACTGATGTATTAAGTAAATATACCAAATTTCATCAAAATCCGTTGAGCCGTACAGGCTGTACACATCTATACGGACAGACGGACGGACGGACAGACATCATGCTAAAAATACTTTTTTCTGTTAAGAAAATGCATGATTCGTGGAGATATGTACCTAAAAATATCCATAGGTGAAATTTGGTGTGAAAACAATACCTCCCTTACTATCGTCGGTCGGTAAAAAAGAAACGCTACTTGTATAGGTAAAATGTCACTTCCGGTAGTCAGATCATGATGAAATTTGGTATCTCAATTTTTTTCATATTTTTAAATCTATATACAAAATATGAAGCAAATATCTCGAAGCAAACTGGTACTTTACTTGAAAGGTAAACGCAACCAGTGTAGGTAAAGTACCACTTCCGGTTAACCGATTTTGACGAAATTTTGATAGAAATCTACAAACTGTGAATAATATCGGTGTACCGAATTTCCAAGTCCTAGCTTGATTAGTTTTTGAGTAAATTTGCTTACAGACATTACATACATACATACATACATACACACACACAGACATAATTCGAAAAATGGTATTTTCCGACTCAGGGAGGTCTAAAACGTCAAGATCTATCGAAATCTCGAAGTCGAAATTTTTGACGATTCCAATACTTCCCTTATACGAAGTATGCGGGAAAGTAAAAATATTGAAAATAAATCCTCCTTTAACGCAAAATTTAATACAGATTCTTTGATCCATATTTTTTTTAAGTAAAAAATCGAAGACCACACAAAAACGTGACTAACTTTTTCGATTGTCAAAAACAAACTACTAATACAAAATGGCTGATAATATGCACATATGAGAAACTTATGTGTACCAACATACCAAAAAAATTTTGATTATCGAATGTACACAACACGCGAAAATTCAAAATTCACTTTTTCTTTTGAACAAACCTCGTATTTAGAAAAATGCACGTTTCTTTTTAAAATAATTTTATATCAATAAGAAAATAAAGATGGAGGAGACAACTTATTATATTTTTAAAAAGATTTAACAAAATAAAATTCACATATATTATATTAATCTTAATATTGGAAATTATTTTTAAAAAATAGGTCAAATAAATAGTTAATAATCAATACTTCTTATGGGAGGGGTGCCGATAATTATTCTTCTTTTTTTGCCGAAATATGAATTATTAAAAATATTGTATTTTATGTAAGTATTTATTTTTTTCAATTTCATCCCTAATGAATAAATATCATAAAGGAATGCTTTGTGGGGAAGAATGATAACGGCGCCTATCAATTTTCGAAACGAGCCTTTAAAATATCTATTGAGACCTTTGACATATAATATTTTATTTAGATGAATTTTTTTATGATCGATATTGAATGGTTGTTATTCGTTAGAAGCCGTTCCGCTTGAAAATGAATTTTCTTATATATGAAAATCATTTATATGTTGTATTATGTATTACAATTGAATCGGACACATTCTCCTGTGTCTGCATTAACGAATATATTACTGAAATAAATTTCAGTGTATTGACACCGACAAAACACAAATATATTCGAATACACATTAACAAGTGTTTTACTCGGATGTGGAATAAACAAAAGAAAAGTTTCTAATGAGACTACAAAACACGAATTGAATTTATAATTTAAGTTTGGAAATGTATTCCAATTTTTCAAAATAAATAAATTTAATAAAACATATAAAAGTTTATGTATATGTGTATGGAGAAGACATATACTACGTATACAATTGTACAATATGAGAATACGAAAATGTTAATCAAAAAATAAATTAAAAAATTATTTTGCTTAATTTTCTGTAAAAAAATAAAATGCATTAATTTTTAATTTCTCTAATACATGTTTAAAAGATCTGATGGGGGCATCTCATTACTTTCATTAATTCAATCCAAAACGAAGAAATAAAACAATTTTTTATAAATTGAAAATATCAATAAATGACCAATGAGTATGAATGAATTCTTATTATAAGGACTATTATGGTAATAAATGACATATATTTTTCAACTTTAATTAAATTAAAGAAAAAACTTAGTGATTTTTTTTATTTTGAAAATAAAAACTTTCAATTAAACCAATTATAATTTGCAAAAAATAATATATATATTGTAATATATAAGCGGAAAGGTGCATTTTGGTATGCAATGGTGGGGGCAAGGTTATTTTTTGAACACATGTGAGAGAATATAAAGAAGTTGTTGGGATGGAGAATGAAAGACCTTTTGGCGTAATCCATCAAATAAACCAGCCGACAGAGACAATAGAAATATCTTCTATTAAAAGTTAAGATATTTCTTGAATTCTTGTTTTAAAAAACTCATAAAAGTGCATCCCATCTGGTCCCCATATGATATACCTCTTCGTTACCCAAGAGGGAGTGAGGTGTGGACAATTTTGCCAAGTTACATTGGAGGGGATGATGAGCTTCTACATTTTTAGACAGTTTTGATCATTCTTGGATAGAGTTTACTTCATCATGACTAAGTGAGAAAAACTACAAGGATCAACCCCAATGGAGCGAGGAAGCTGTTGCTTGCCCAGATAAGACGACATGATACCTTGAAGAAAATAACTAAGAATCATCCCATGAAGTCCCAGTGTTCCCCGAACTCATTATTAATTAATTAACAGCTAAGTGGTCGACCCATATTTAAATAATTGCAATTACTTAATGAAACTCAATTTCATTTGATTTATAATCTTCCTATTTATAACGGTCCCATATCGACTCTATAATTTCTTTGTTATCTATTGTTATCATATTAATTCTTCTATTTTTATTAAATACATAATTTTCGTTTAATTTTATATCTGTATTTTTAATCTGAACGAATTCAATTTTATCATTTCCCTTATCAACCTTCGCGGATTCTATACCCATTTATTCTTCTAAATTAATACAGAGTGCTACCAAATTAATTTAATCTTATTTTCAACCCATTTTTTCTCATAAAACACCATACCTAAGTCATCCAATATACGACAATATATATATATATATATATAGACTTTTTTGATTATCATAATATTTGAATGTTAATTTAAATATGAATTATTAGATAATTGAATTAAAAGAAAAATAAACCTTTAAATAATAATGATAATAAAGGAAAACTCAGAGAAAATTTAAATTTTCGTGTGTAAGGCAATTTACAAAATAGACAAGTTGACTTCAATAAGCTAACAGCTCGCTTTCAAAGCATTTCAATGAAAAGCAACCCTCGTTTCCAGATGAGAAAGGGGCTAAAGACTGAACTAATTAGAAGCGACCAAGTTCCGTTTAAACTCAATGTGAAGAGATAAGAAAAGAATTTAATAAATGTCAAGATAGTTGTTTCAAAAACAAGATAGAATAAATAATAGAAAAAGAAGCCATAATAGATTAAACATTAAATATTAAAGAATCGTTGGGTGAAATGTTTTTGAATAAATTAATTAATAAACAAATTTTTTTTGATGGTTTTTACTCCAAAGATCTTAAAAAGATATATGATATTCAAAGATATCAAAAGTTGAAATCTTTTTAAAAATATCATATTGATCTAATTTTATTATTTGAAGAAAAATTGTATAAATCTATGCATATAAGTTAACTATATCTTTCTAATTGTAAAAATTGAATAAAGGATTTTTTTGATATTCATTTATTAGAAAGTTTTAAAGGTAAAGATCTGTATGGATAATATTTTGTTTTTTTTAAATAAGTACTTAATTAATAACAGATGACAGATGTTAATAAATATTCAAATTAAAACTTTACAATGATTGTGAGGCCCTAGAAAGAAATATTCATCTTTATATGAATATTTTTAATTTTATTTTAATAAAATAAATAATATATTTACAATGTTCTAAGTTTGTAATAATAAAGTAATTTAAAATATAATATATAATATAGTAAGTAATTTAGTTAAATTTTATTATAATAATTTAATTTAAAAATTAACTTTATTTAATGATTATTTATTAACAAAACTCACAAAAATCTTCTAATTCTTTTACCCCAAATTCTAGAAATTCAAATAGGTTCATAGAGATAGATCCATTTCCTTGTATAAAATAAAAGATAAATTTACAAACAAAAAAAAATAGAGTGGAAGTTCAATCCCAAGGGTATTTCATTACACATGAGTTAATTTTTAGTTAATTCCCTCGGTCTGTTGGATAAAAAATGATTTAGGATGGGCTACTCTCAGAGGAGAAGTCTTCAAAAAAGGACTCGTGTGAATCAAAATCAGTCAAATCAAATCCCAACTGAATTATGCGACAAGGCCTAAAGAGAATATTTTGGAACTGCGACTTTCTCTCTAATTCATTCTTTCAAAGCTGATTTATTAGAATTGAGATCTAGCAAGAATAATAATCATGAATAGAGCCTATTTTTTGTCAACAAGTTTAAAGCTTTGTTTATTTTCATTCCTCCAACTTTGAATTTAAGCCCGGGGCAGAAACAAAAATAGGAAACAATTATTTTAAATTGTTTCTGATCTTAGAATCTCTCTGAATTGAATGCTTTTATTAAAAAAAAATATAAATTCCTTTTATTATGCTGTTTTTTGGCATTTTCAAATTAATTTTAATTTGAGATATTATTGATGTTTTTAGAAATTTAAATTTTGAAATTTGTTTAAAGAAATTAGAAAGGGCATTCAATTCCTAGTTAATTTCGTAAATAATAAGGAAGAGAATCTTGCACCCCAGTAGTTTTTGGCAGATTTTCAATAAAAAGAAACCCGTTTAAATAAAATCTCATATATCGATCGAGAGGCATGAAATGACAAATCTATCGAGAAATATATTAATAACATAATATAATATTGTTAACTCAGTGGTTGAACGCAACACTATCATTATCTCACAAATATATTAAATAATGATTAAATAACAAAATAAATTAAGATATTAAACATAACTTTAATGCTTCTAATAACGTCTGAGAGTGTAATTAATTTAAATCAATCAGTTTGCTCATTTTTTTAAATTTCAAGATTTCCTATTCATTTTTTATTCAACTAGAAATAATCTTCTTCTATATTTCTTTATTATATAGAAAAATAAAATTGATATAATTTGGATTGATAAATTCTCAGACAAGAGTTTAAATCTAGGATTCTCAATTGAAAAATTACCCTTTTAACAATCTATCATGATCTATGAGATATTATATTTCACAATGTCACGCAAAATTCAATAAATATGACAATATCCTTCACCTCTCTTGGATATATTTACGTTCTGAAAAAGAACAAATCATATTAATCAACAAAAATATTTAAAAAAAATATTTTTTTTTATAATATTTTCCAAAGAATTTTTACATCTGCCTTAAGTTAGGACAATAATAAAATGTCGTACCATATCTAATATACATAAAAACAAAATTCAATATTTGACCCATAAATTGTTAGATGTGTATAGGACATGGGATTTCAATAAGATCATAGAATCCACCTACTGCCCAAACTATAAAAATCTAAAAGAAAATGAATTTTTTTACAATTATCGTGGTCCATTGTCCAAGATAAAATTGATTTGTGAATGCAGAGTAGCGAACGAAAGAATACTTCTCCTCGTCTCTAGTGGGAACATCCATAGGGTTGACCAAGAACAACTGTGCACTATATGGAACATGCAAGAAAGAGAGACTCTAGATCACTTGCTGTTACGATGTCCAATAAATGAGAACTTTAGGGAACACTACCTGGTGAGATCCAACCGAGAAACTGTTATGAGGGCAGATAGCGAGGACAAAATAAATGGTCTATTCTATTACTTAAATGGAATGTTAAGATGAGATCATTTATGCTGAATGAATAATTTGATTTGAATATTCTAATATTATTATTATTTTTTTTTGTGTGTGTTTTTCCTGTTACCCTTTTTGGATGTATTAGTTTTTGAAGATTCTTTGGTTTGATTTCTTTTGTTTTTCTGTTGTAATTTTTTTTTTTGTAAATCCTCTAGCCCAAATAAGGGGAGGATACTGGGTTGTATATAATCTCTTTAAAAACTTTTATTCTAGACGATATATCTAGTTCCTTGTTTTTTAAGATAAATTTCAAGTGTATCTTACCAACACTTACTTATGGCTCACAAACATGGACGATGATAGAAAAAATATCGACAAAATTAGAAACCACTCAGAGAAGTATGATAAGAAGTATACTTAGTGTGAGAAGGATGGATAAGCAACGAATAACCGATATTTACAAGAAAACAAAGGTGGAAAATATCAACATAGCTGTAAGGAAGTTGAAATGGAGATGGGCAGGACATGTGGCGAGGATGAACAACGATAGGTGGACAAAAATCACTACAGAATGGTGTCCATTGGATAAAACCAGAAATCGAGGAAGACCGCCAAATAGATGGTCTAGAGAGTTCATTAGAGAAGTCGGAATAGACTGGATGAAGACTGCAAGAGATAGGTCAAAATGGAAAAGACTGGGAGAGGCCTATGCCCTAAAAGGGCCTAGTTCCATACAAAAATAAAAAAAAAAAAAAAAAAAAAAAAAAAAATGTATATAAATTTGTAAATATTATTATTGTATTTATATTACTATTTAATATGATTATGTACTTGTAAGAACTAATAAAGGCTATTATTATTATTATTATTATTATATAATCTCTTTAATTGAATAATTAAATTAAATAATAATATATACATATATAAATATTTAACTATTGTGGCTAAGTTGGGTAAAACGAGCATTTGAAGGGAGAAAGGAGAAAGCAAAGTAGATAATATAGAAATTTGAGGAATATAGAAAATTATCGAGGAACGCAGGCTATGGTCCTAAGGATTGCGTTTCCGATCCTCCGAATGATGTTATAATCAAAAAATAGATAAATGATTTAATGTTTTATTAGATAACTAGTTCTAAAAAGATAAAAAGGAGTAGATAAATTGACTTAGCTATTTTATTTATGAGAACATTCATATTATATCTACTAATATATTAATACGAAAGGAAAATGAATATAAAATATCAGAAAACAATTGCAATTAATAATTATGAGTAGTATTTAAAAATTGTTATTTGTATCACAATTAATTGATTAATTGATTGAAGTGAATTGAAAATATTTGAAATAATGAGAAATAATTAACAATTCGTTGAGAATTAAAAGTAAAAAAAATCACTTTTTATTTTAACATATTTAACTTAAAATGAGAAAAAAAAATTTCAAAAGAAGTTAATGTTTACAAATCTAATTAAAGATATTATTTCCTTCCCCTCACCTAAAGAATAAAGTTGTGCTGTTTGTAGACTCTTTCTTTTTTATTAATCACTTAATCTATTATCTAAACTTGGCTCTCTTAATCACTAATTGATATTCCGAAATTATTAAGTTAAACAATTAATAATTCCAAACACTTAAGCAACATTCCTTTTCAATTTGGATAATTTATTAATGGAGCTAAGAATGGAGGACACCCTAACTGTTGTAGCTGACTATTTTATTTTCTTTGCATATATTAGAAATTCAAAAATCTCATATTTCCTAATATTCAAATTAAAAAAAATTAAATTCTAATACTAAAAGTGTTGCAATATTTTTTAGTGATTAAGTTGAGTAAGTTTCATATCCTAATTCTATATTTTTTCTTTTATGGATTACCGTACTTCTATCATATTTTATAAATTCTAAACGTGAAAAAAACGGGACAGTTTTTTAAATTTAAGAGTTGAGAATTGAAGGGGTCTATGCATAAATTTTATGCTAATATAACCTTTATGCCTAAAATATATAAAGGTTTTAATGACATACAAAAATTTTTCATTTTCATTTCCTTATTCTCTTCCAATGATCTTCGTTAATTTTGCAAATATTCAGGTATCATATCATGATATCATTTCTGAACTTGTTTCTCAGTACTCTTTCAATTTAAGATGGATTTCTTTTTACTCTTTGGTTATTTGTTTAAACCCCAATGTATTTTGTTTACTCTTTATTTTAAGTTAATTGTTCTCCTTCCAAGAGATTTCTCAACAACTAACATGATTTTATTTTTTATCCTCTCTCATGCAATTTATACTGAGTCATTTGGTTCTTTGAGCTTGTTTTGTTTTAAGTCCTATGAGCAGATTGGTAGACTCATCTCCAAGACATAACCAGTGTCTAGTTAGTTAAAATTTTCAGAAAATCCAGTTAGGCCTTCATAGCCACCCTAGTCGTCCCCAATGTACGTCATTCTAACTGGCAGTTCCCTAATTCTTCTGTTACCAAGGCGCGAATTTTAAAAGAGAGGAATTAATTTTATGTCTTTTGCATAAAGTATTACGAGAAATAAATAAAACTTGAATCAGTTTTCTAAAAAAAAGTTATTGTTTGATAAAAATGGGACAAAATCGATATTTTTATGAAAACGAGTGAACATTCGAAAAATATGTAAAAACGATAGTGTCTCCTTTAAATCACCTTAATTTATTATCTATATAACTTATTTTATAAAGAATATTTGTTTCCATACTCAGCGGAAATTAATCTCAAAGAACCTATGTTACATGAGGTAGAAATGATAATAGGAAAATCTAAAAATAATAAAGCGACAGGAATAAATGGGATCCCGGCAGAATTATTCAAATATGGAGGAAAACCTTTAGTAGAGTGTATACACAAATTAGTTCTTTCGATCTGGCATAAGGAAAAGATGGCATTAGAATGGCAGGAGGCAGTTATTATCCCACTCTTTAAGAAGGGAAATAGAATCAACTGCAATAATTACAGGGGAGTTTCTCTTTTGACGACATCGTATAAGATTCTCTCGAATATTGTTTTATTAAAATTTCGACCATATGCGGAGGAGATATCAATGCGGGTTTAGGCCAAATCGATCAACTTTAGATCAAATATTTTCATTAAGGCAAATATTAGAAAAGAAACGAGAATTCAATGTTTCTGTTCACCAGCTTTTTGTAGACTTTACAAAAGCATATGACTCAGTAGATCGGGAAAAACTTTGTTGGGTGGGTGGATAATGTGGGAAAGGATATGAGAGAGATGGGAGAGGATAGGGACTGGAAGGTAGTGGCTCAGAATAGGAATACTTGGAGGGGTGTGGTTGATGCGTAGAGTTAGAGAGCTAGATAGATATTTGTTTCCATGTGTTCTGAGAATAAAAATATAACGAATATATCTAAATAGAAAATTTTGTATAGACATTTTTGATATAATAGGAACACACACACACACACACACAATGTAGAATAAACCAAAAATATTTTAACAAGTAATTATTTGATTTTACAAATTTTAATATATTATTTTCTTGTAATTAATATTATTATTATTAATAGATAATATTTTGATTATTATAAAGATTTTTATTTCTAAAGTCTAATCCACATAATGTAGTGGTCAAAAATGGAGATTTTTAATTCTATATTAATAAATTTCTTGAAAGTATCAGAAAAACTATTTTGAATTTAAAATTTAATTAGTTTTATGACTTTAAAGCTTTTAAAATAAAAACCTCTCTTGGGGAAAGAGATAATATTGAAATGGGAGATTAATTTTAAGTTTTCTTGATAATATCAAAGTAGAAAAAAGTTCTTGTTTATAAGAGAGTACACTCCTGAATAAATTGTAGATTAAAAGTGTAAGAACAGAATAAATCTGGTTAAAAGGGCAAGTTTTAAGCACACTTGACTATAACATATAGTAATGCCATCAAAAAGACAAATATTGATATCCTCCGAAGACAGAGTGTGAAAAAAGTTGAAGAAGTGAGAAGGAATAAAAAAAAAAATTAAAATAGAAAATGTATTAATTATCCTTTCACTGAAGAGATATATGAAAAAAGTTCAAATATGGTTTTTAATTAAATAGCACAAACGTTATTGAATAATTTAGTTAATGATTGTATTTACATAAGAAAATTAAATTAATAAGTTTCAGCACGTTCTTATTATTTTTTATTCACTTTTTCATTCCCAAAGCTATTATAACAAAAATGATGAAAAGAAAATAAAGTTAAAAATGAATAAATAAACGAATTAATAAATTGAAGTATTTTAAAGAGTCCTGGGACATTAAGTAGAGAGATGAATTTTTATTTAAAATATATTTAAAAGGAAAATAACTAATTTTCTAAAAGGATATCGTCAAGCGAGTAAAATGAAAAAAATTGAAAAAGAGAAATATCTATTACATTGAAACATCTGGAAAGGCATTCAAAAAACATTTAGAAGAGAGAAGATGATAAAATATGAGAATAAAGTATGAGATCATCTAATTGTATTTACTTGTTTATTCTCATACAATCATATTACCATATTAGGGTGAGGAAGGGGCATATTTGCATTTTATTCATCAAATTCCATTCAAAGAAAATAAATCTTTTATTGCTGATAATATGTTATTATTATTATTTTTTGAAACAAATAAAGGGTGTTTTTTTTCGAGGTATAGAACTTTAAGTTGGTATTACTGTTCAAGTTGACGACCGATTTAACAGCTGTCAAGTAATTTATTCTCAGTTTGGTTTGGCAATTCATCATGAATAGACTCATGCCTGAACAACGCTTGCAAATAGTGCAATTTTATTTCGAAAATAATGGTTCTGTGCGGAATACGTATCGTGCACTACGTCCATTTTATCGTCGACAAAATCGTCCATCAGAGCAGTTAATTCGATTAACCATGTAACGTTTTCGCACCACGTTTACTCTTATGGATAACTCGCATCCCCAGAGACGCAGTACGGTGCGTACAGAAGAAGCTATTGCTACTGTAGAGCATTGAGAAAGACCCGAATAGTCAATGGTGATCGGTATAGAGCCATGATTACTAACTTTTTCATTCCTGAATTGAACAACCATGATGTCCAGGAGCTGTGGTTCCATCAAGAGGGCGCAACATGTCACACAGCTCGTACCACAATCGATTTATTGAAAGACATGTTTGGTGACCGCCTAATTTCACGTGAATTGGCCTCCAAGATCTTGTGATCTAACACCTATAGATGTTTTAAAAGTAGAAATGAATTGATGGGGACAATATTGGGACAAAATATTCAATGTCTTTTTGACCCATCCGAGCTCTCTTGTCTCCCTCCTGAAACTTGACAGATTGTCAGGTGGGAGAAACTGACTCTAATGAGTTTCGTCACAAATAAAAAGTTAAACATCTAGAATGTTGTAATATATCTTCATTTTTCAGAATATCCTTATGTACAGCCCAAGTAAACTTATAATTAAATTAAAAATATGTCATATTTGTCTCGTTTCTCTTCCTGGTTTGTACGTTTCCTTATAGATAATCACAGATTCTTTACCCAATATGTCGACACAAATTTAACATACACTCAAACAACAACAGTTAACTGATGCGGATAAGAAAATACACTAAATTTTCTTAGAAAGTGTCTGTTCCATAATCGTTTTCTTGAACCTTATCCTATCAATTAAAAATTTATATTAATAAAAATAAAATTGTGAGAAAGAGAAAAAAAAATATTTAAACTATATTATTAACGGTACCTATATAAAACTATTAATATATATTTTTTATATATGTTTCAATCAAGAACATAATTAAGCAGATAAAATAAATAAAATTTAGATTTTGTGTTCTCTTAGAACTATGTAAACCAATTGAAAATCCTGTGATTAAAATAAATCAAAAAATATATTACTAAAAGATAAAAATAAAAAAGAAGAATAAAGAATAATTCACTTATTTATTCGTTGGATCTGGGCTACACTAATTCGAAAAACTCTTAAAAACGCAAATAGTTCAATAAAATTGTTTGGATTTTAGTATGAAATTTAAAAAAAATTCTTTATTTTATGGAGAATTATTTTTATTTTATGAAATAGAATAAAAAAATATTTAACTCAATTAATTATATAGTGAAATTTATATTATAAAAAGAAATTCAATTTAATATTATATTGTAGATAATAAATAGCTCGTTCAACTGTCTTCGACTTTCAAGTGTATTTTCATATGAGCGTGTTGGGAAATGTTTATTTAGGATGCGGAAAAACTATCTGACGGTTTTGAAAGTTTAATAATATGTTTATTGTTTCAAAAAAAAGATAACTGTTTACAATTTAATTTTAGATGTTTTGCCATTTAGAATTATTTACAAAAAAAAAAAAAAAAGGTTTACGACATAATTTAAGGGTTAAGACATCGATCTGCGAAGACACCTGAAAATGTGGAAGCATTGCGTCGCACGATCGAAGCCCTGGTCATTCGATACGTCGTCATTCTTGTGCTTTTAACAATTCAGGCCGAACTTGTAGTCGAATTTTGCACATGGATTTTTACTTTACTTAAAAAATCCTTACAAAATTGTGCTTACACGAGAATTGCGACTCACGACACGACTTGTTTTTTCTGAAAGAATATAATAGTGAATGACGACACATTGGTTATTATGTCTGATCAAGACCATTTTCACATTCCGGGCTTCGTTAACAAGCAAAAATGTCGGTATTGAGCTGAATCGAACCCAAGTGAGAATTATGAGAGTCCATTTCAGTTACAACGAGTAACAAGTATGGTGTGCCTTGACAATTCGCTCGATCATTGGTCCATATTTTTATTTTTTTTTTTTGAGGAGATCGGCAGCGCAGTTTTGGTCAACTCGGACCAATATGTTTTGATGTTAAGGAACTTCTTACAACCCCAAATTCGTAGAATGGGACTGAATACGAATGAAGTTGAGTTCTAGTAAGATGAGACAACTTCACGAGCGTCTTTGCGACAGTTTCGAAAGATGTTCCCAAAACGACTCATTTCATTCAGAGGAGACATCCCTTGGCCAACCAGCTTAGTCACCTGATCTTTCGGCTTTCTGTTACTTTTTGTGGGAATATTTTAAATCCAAAGTTTTTGTTAATAAACCCCGCATTTGGATTAGATAAAGGCAGCTATTGTTCATGAAACCAAGGAAAATGTTACAGGACGTGATGGGAAACTTCACTACTCGACTACAGGTATGCGTTAATGGACTTTTACCAGATGTGGTTTTTAACTCTTAAATTATGTCGTAAACGAGTTCTTTTGTAAATAATTCTAAATGGAAAAACATCTAAAATTAAATTGTAAACAGTCTGATATTTTTGATGCACCATATTATTCTTATTTATTTATTATTTTTTATCATTATTTTTTTTAAATTTATTTATTTATTACTATTTATATTTCTATTGATATTTTTGTGTTTTCAGAGAGATAAATAAATAATCTTTCATTAAATTAAATCATTCATTAAAAATTGATTCAAAACAAAAAAAAAAAACAATAAACATTTTCTTTAATATATCTCTTTTCCTTCAACTTATCATACTTAAATATATTACATAAATATTTAATGATAAGGTGAATGGTGGTTGTTTTCTTTTGAACATAAAGGTGAAACAAATGGATTTTGTAATTCATTCATCTGGAAATCTATTTTTGAAATTCACTAAAGTATCTTTTTATCCTCTCTACCAAATACATATTTATAAGAATTACATAAAACCATTTAAAAAATATTAGTTTAAGTTTTATTTTATGGTTATAAATATCATTAAATTTTTTTCTATATCGTATTTATATTTGAATACTTTTATATAAATAAAATTTAAATTATTTCATATATGAATACTACTTTAATATTTCACGAATATTTTTTTTTCTATATTATTGTTCATTTATATATATATAAAACTTTTATATATATATATATATATATACTTATATATATTGAAACCTTTCATTATATAAATTCAATATTCTCCATTGGAGAAAAGCAGCTTATGAAAAACAGAAAGAATACAATTTTATTAAATCCATATTCGGACTTCATGCCTCTCTCAATGTTTATTAATGTTTTCTATTCAAATAGTGACACATTTTTTTTCTGGTTTCTATTGACAAAATGGATTTTAAAATTGAATTATTTATTATTTAAATATAGTCAGTGAGATGATGGGAGTTTTGCAGCTGGCTAATTGCTATATACGTCCGAATCTTTATTTTTTTTATATTGTCCGTATCTTTATTTAAAAAATAAAAATAAATAGAATTTTCACGAGATTACACCTCAGTAAATTACCGAAAATCAAATTTTATTGGAATTAATATACAAAGAATAAATATTCCACCAATAATCTTTAATTCTCTGGATTGAATTATAGAAGTTAAATAAAATAATCGTTTGAACATTGAATCCGTTTGTAATTCTAAAATTTAAAAAAAAAACTTTAAAAAATATATGAAATAAAATATTTCAAATTGAAAATTTAATTCATACCATTAAGCCGATTTTTCATTATATTTATAGTTTTAGGGATAGGATCAATTTGATGTTTAAGCTTCATATAATTTGATAGCTGATTTTGATTGTAAAATCCCTTAAAGACATCATAACTTGAGTATCAATGCTTTTTTTATTTAGTTGAAATTTTGATAATAAGATTTCTGTTATCACACACATACCGCAAAACTAGTGGTCTTGGTTTATGTTGTTTTGGATTTAAGGATTATAAATCAGTAGAGTTGACTTGATTTTGAATACTACTTCGATGAAATATATCTTATATATAATTACATTTATATATACGAGGGTGGTCTGAAAAGAGTTTCCGACCTGACCAAGAAAAACGATGTTTTTCAATTTTTGTTTTTTGTTTTATTTTTCAAAATTCAAGATAGCTGAGACCTGTACGATGTCAGCTGAACGTGTGCGAAATATTTTGCATAACCATTTGAATATGGAAAGCTGGGTGCAATGGGGGTGCCGCATTTCCTAACGTTAGACCAAAAATTGCTTCGAAAAACCATTTCTAACGACAATTTGGCGTTGTAGGCGTAATCCAAACGAATATTTGCGTCGATTCATAAATGATGATGAGACTTAAATTAAATTAATTAAATTAATTAGAATACCCTATGAGAAATGTATCAGTGTTGATGGAGATTATGTTGAAAAATATAGTAAAAAAAAATTGAAAAACATCGATTTTCTTGGTCAGGTCGGGAACTTTTCAGTCCACCCTCGTATACTAGCTTCTAAGACCGCATTAAGTTCATATAAACTAGGAAGTGAATTAAAATATTTTGCAAAAATTAAAATCTTAATTTGTTCAATTTCAACAAGAAATTATTAATAATAAAGATCATTGACATCACCTATTCTTTAAAACGAATTTAAAAATTACCAATGTTTCTACTAGAACAGCCGTGACCAACCCAAATGACTCCATGGGCCTCTTTAATTATGAGCATTGCTACAGGGGCCGCATTTTAGGGAAACATGCAACAATGTATTAAAAAACACTTTTAATACTTTCTTAATGCTTAATGTTTTTATATATTTATTTTCTTGATGTTTAATGTTTAATGTTTTAATTTATTTATTTTTTTTAAATAAAAATAATAATAATAATTGAAAATAAAAATAAATCGGGAGTGTCCTCCCCTAGACTTTCCCGCATGTAAATTAAATTACAAGTTATTTTTAACCATTATCTTGAGAACGAATAAATAATTAACAACAATAAAAATAAACAAACTAATTAATTTAAATTATAAAGTAAAATGGTTTAACACTATTATATAGAGGTATTTATAATTTACACCTAACGCTATTTGTATAGGTAAAATGTCACTTCCGGTAGTCAGATCATGATGAAATTTGGTATCTGAATTTTTTTCATATTTGTAAATCTATATACAAAATAGGAAGCAAATGTCTCCAAGCAAACTGGTACTTTACTTGAAAGGTAAACGCAACCAGTGTAGGTAAAGTACCACTTCCGGTTAACCGATTTTGACCAAATTTTGATAGAAATCTACAAACTGTGAATAATACCGGTGTACCAAATTTGGAAGTCCTAGATTGATTAGTTTCTGAGTAAATATACTCACAGACAAACATTACATACATACACACACACAGACATAATTCGAAAAATGGTATTTTCCGACTCAGGGAGGTCTAAAACGTCAAGATCTATCGAAATCTCGAAGTCGAAATTTTTGACGATTCCAATACTTCCCTTATACGAAGTATGCGGGAAAGTAAAAATATATTCTCTATTAATTACCATTATTTCTAATGTTTTTCTTCCTTTTTATGGAATCAAATATCTAGTTTAAAAATTGTAGGACATATTTTAAATAAAATAAGCTGGAGTGTCTCCAATCGACTATCTCGCAATTTGAATTGGATTAAATAACATAATATATTTATTATATTTAAATTAAATTTAATTAATTATAAATTATAAATTAAAATTAATAAATAATATTTATTAAACCAGCGCATGTTTGGCTCTTTGTTGATGGATATTTGTAATGAATTAATTAATATATTCCAAAGATGATGATGAGAGCATTAAAAAATGAATAATGAAATAAATGATCAAAAAGTATTAAACGTTTAGTCGTAAAAATCAAATAATTTAATCCACAAAACAAACAAAACATAAATAATTAATTAAAATATTCATTTTAATAGAAAGTGTGGATAGAAAACAAATAAATAATATGTCTAAAGAGAATGAATAAAATACTTATTAATGAATTACCTGGCAAGGTGGACGGACACACAGCCCAACCGATCTCATTCACTTTGCAATGAAAACTGAAAGATTTTATTAAAATAAATATTAAAATAAATAAATTCCAATTTTATTTTTATTTATATTCTGTTTTTCCATGGAATTTAACGAAGTGGCTTTTCGCACGATTAGAAAAAATATCATTACTGGAATTGTGCTGGTGAGGTCCTTTTTAATTTTTATTTAAAACAAAATAATATTATCTAATGTATATTATAATAATAATTTCTATTATATTTTTTTAAATAAATAATTTAAAAAAGAATATTGACTGATAATCATTTACTAAGAATCAGATATTTATTAAATAAAATAAATAAATTATAAAATATATTATATTTATATTAAATTTATATTATATATTTATATTATATTAAATTATTAATATATTATTAAATAAATAATTTATATTAAATAAAATTTTATTTTTGATGAATCTAAATATATATAATTAACTTTTATTATTATTTTATAAATATACAATTAGGTTTATGCTAGAATAAAATTAAAGCGAGAATTAAGGAGAATCAGTCAAGTTAACAAATAAATATTTTTTTCTTATATTTTGAATTTAACTGTGATTTATGAATATATGAAGATTACGTAGAGCAATTTATAGATATGGATATGACAATGAAAATAATAAATCATTAGGTATTATGATAAAATTAATTGCAAAATAGGATACATTTTAATAAAGAAATGAAAAACATGCATTTAATGTTTTTTTCGTGTTTTGGAATAATTAGTAAATACTATCATCAAAGCATGATCAACAAATAATAAGTCATAAGAATACAAATTGAATAAATTCCTAGTATAAATTATATATTTTGTATACTTTTCTTTAAACAAATTATTTAATAAAATATTTTATAAAATATTTTAGCAATCTCTTGGCATCTTATATATGTCCAATTGAATTCACATTGTTCCAATGTGGAAAAATATAAGCATATTATTTATCATTTTAGAAAAATTTCCTACAGTAAGACAATTTATAAAAAAAAAATTTATTTTATTTAGTGATTCTTATTTTCACTTCTCTCTTTTAAGATTTAAGTATGTTTCATTAACTTTATTCATATTTACTAATCATTTATTAAACATTTGATTATTACATTCATTAATTAATTATTTTTACTTAGAAACGTCGAAATTTTTACACCTGATCCCCTTACTGGCTTTACTAATAGTTCTTTAGTTCCACATCTAGTTTTCTTTAATAAAAAAATATTTTTTAAAATTTATTTTTACTTTCCCGCTTACTTCGTATAAGGGAAGTATCAAAATCGTCAAAAATTTCGACTTCGAGATTTCGATAGATCTTGACGTTTTAGACCTCCCTGAGTCGGAAAATACCATTTTTCGAATTATGTCTGTGTGTGTGTATGTATGGATGTATGGATGTATGTAATGTCTGTGAGCAAATTTACTCAAAAACTAATCAAGCTAGGACTTCGAAATTATTCACAGTCCGATATTATTCACAGTCCGATATTATTCACAGTTTGTAGATTTCTATCAAAATTTGGTCAAAATCGGTTAACCGGAAGTGGTACTTTACCTACACTGGTTGCGTTTACCTTTCAAGTAAAGTACCAGTTAGCTTCGAGATATTTGCTTCCTATTTTGTATATAGATTGAAAAATATGAAAAAAATTCAGATACCAAATTTCATCATGATCTGACTACCGGAAGTGACATTTTACCTATACAAGTAGCGTTAGGTGTAAATTATAAATGTATATAATAGTGTTAAACCATTTTACTTTATAATTTAAATTAATTAGTTTGTTTATTTTTATTGTTGTTAAAACATAATAATAATAACCTAATTACCTATTTATATGCGAGAAAGCCGAGGGGAGGACACTCCCGAATTTTTAGATTTTATTTATCTTAAAAATTAATTTGATTCAATTGATTTAATCATTAATTGGTTTAAAAATTTTAGAATATTTGGAAACAATTACAAATCTTAGAATACATAGAAATATATATATTTTCTTAATTATAAATTTATAATTAATTTGTGATTTTATTTATGTATGTATATTTTATTTTTTATTAAGAAAAAATATCTAATTCTGATATTTACTAAAAAAAATTAGCTTCACAAAATTAATTTAATTTTGTAATGAAATTTTTTATTTATTAAATATTTATTAAATATTATTTTTAAAAATTGAAAATATAAAAATTGTGGAAATTTGGATATAAGTACTTAGACTTATATAAAATATATAACTATTAATTAAAATTAAAAAAATTTTTATAAATTTTAAATAGAAGTTAAAATTAGTAGTTTTTCATATATTTACTGTATATAATATTATATTTATTACAATAAGATTTTTTATGTTAGAAGAATATTTTTGACATTGTTAGATTATACCAAATAGAAAGCGGACCTCGAGAAAAGATTTTAATATAGTCTCCTGTGGTATTCTCCCCTGGAGTTTATATATCATTTTTCATGTTAAGTTGAAACGATTTATCTGCTGTCGTAAAACAATGACGTAGAACCAGTTAAAAATAAATTGATGGTTTAAATGTTTACTTTTGTGTAAGTGAATTTTTTCAAGTTCTTACATGGGATAACAAGTGATATGTACAATTTTAGAGGGAACATGTTTTACTCATTGTTAAAAGGGAATTTTTTTTATCAGTGTAATGTATGACAAAAAGAAAAATTGCTTTTAATGGTGGACAACTAGCGAAGTGCGCTATTTAAATTGTATTTATCAATAGTATTCTATTAATAATTAATTAGAATAAAAAATCGATTTTGTTTATGAATTTGTATATAAATACAATTTGTTGTCTTAGAGAATAGAAATCCAAGTATCATAGTTAATTTATAAAGTGATATTATATATATATATTGTAATATATAAGCAGCAAAATGCTTATTTATATATATAATGGTGAGGAAATCGAGAAATATATTTTTTGAACACATGTGAAGAATATAAAGAAGTTGTTGGGATAGAGAATGAAAGACCTTTTGGCGTAACCCATCAAGTAAACCAGCCGACAGAGACAATAGAAATATCTTCTATTAAAAGTTAAGATAATTCTAGAATTCTTGTTTTAAATTAGCTGGAGTGTCTCCACTCGACTATCTCGCAATTTGAATTAGATTAAATAACATAATATATTATATTTAAATTAAATTTAATTAATTATAAATTATAAATAATAAATAATAAATATTAAACCAGCGCATGTTTGGCTTTTTGTTGATGGCACCACGTCACGTGTTGGCGCGTGAGATTTGCAGTGTTAAAAAATTAATTCTGGTAATTTCAGCGAATCAATCAAGCTGAAATTCTATATATAGCAGTTTTATACAATTATTAATCATGTGAAAAATTATCAAACATATATCTTTATTTTTACGGTCACTTTAGAGGAAAAAAAATCAAAACGTTGTAGGTAATGACCCTCTTCCGGTTGAGCTACATTTCTCAAAAGTTGATAGAAAACTATGAATTTTGAATAATGTCCATGTACCAAATTTCATCATTCTAGCTCAAACCGTTTTTGCGTAATCTTGCCTACATACATACACACACACATACACATACACACACACAGACATTTTTCTCAACCTTAGTGAAAATTATTCAGGAACCTTCAAAACGTATAAAAACATCAAAATCTCAACATCGAAAATTTTCGTGATCGCAATACTATCTCTGGCGAGATAGTAAAAACTCATAAAAGTGCATCCTATCTGGTCCCCATATGATATACCCAAGAGGGAGTGAGGGGTGGACAATTTTGCCAAGTGGCATTGGAGGGGATGATCAGCTGCTACATTTTTAGACAGTTTTTGATCATTCTTGGATAGAGTTTAAGGGAGGTGACTTAATCATGACTAAGTGAGAAAAACTATAAGGATCAACCCCAGTGAAGCGAGGAAACTGTTGCCTGCCCAGATAAGACGACACGAAACCTTGAGGAAAATAGCCAAGAAACATCCCATGAAGTCCCAGTGTTCCCCGAACTCATTATTGATTAAATAACAGCTAAGTGGTCGACCATATTTAAATAATTGCAATTACTTAATGAAAATCAATTTCATTTAATTTATAATCTTCCTATTTATAATGGTACCATATCAACTCTATAATTTCTTTGTTATCTATTGTTATCATACTAATTCTTCTATTTTTATTAAATACATAATTTTAGTTTAATTTGATATATGCATTTTTAATCTGAACGAATTCAATTTTATCATTTCCCTTATCAACCATCGCGGATTCAATACCCATTTATTCTTCTAAATTAATCCAGAGTGCTACCAATTAATTTAATCTGATTTTCAACCAATTTTTCTCATTAACCACCTTAAGTCATCCAATATACGACAATATATATTATATATATTCATAGATTGAGTAAATTTTAATCAAAATAATTAAAGAGATATATGCATCATCATTAAGTTTTAAATGATCAATGATATCAATAATGTAACAAAAATTTATTATGGCTGAAGAGAAAACAAAAATTGAAATTCTCTTTTTATAATTATTACAATTGGTTGATCAAGAAGATAATTTAAATTTAAATTAGGGTTCACTTCAAATTCTTTTCTATAAGTATTCGCCAATATTTTTAAATTTTTTATTAAACCTTGGAATTGTTTAATAAGAATATAAAAACTAGTTAATTAAATAAATAAACAGATAAAATTAAAGTAAATAATTCAAGAGCTTTTCATCGGTCATTGTTTCAAAAAACTTTTTTTATTTTTAAGTTAATAAGTGTTATAAACAATCTATATTAAAATATTTAAATTATGGTGTTATTGACATAGTCAATCGAGAATAATCGATAGAGAGCAACTCTGTTTTATATATTTAGATAATTTGTAAATTACTCTCTTTTAATTTTTGAAATCAATTAACAAGATTCAATTAATTTAAAAACAATAATAGTTTCAAAAGACTAACTCAATACAATAACAAACAGTAAACATGGATATATGTTACATAGTATTAAATGTCAGGGTAAATAAATAAATCAAGTAAAGAAGAAAAATGCCGGAGGGTCTCCACTGGACTATCTCGCAATTTGAATTGGATCAAATAAAATATACTATATTTAAATAAAATTTAATTAATTATAAATTAAAATTAATAAATAATATTTATAAAACCAGCGCATGTTTGGCTCTTTGTTGATGGCACCTCTTCACGTGTTGGCGCGTGAATGCCAGCCAATGTGTTAAAAAATTAATTCCGGTACTTTCAGCTATTCAATCAAGCTGAAATTTTATATATAGCAGTTTTATACAATTTTTAATCATGTGAAAAACATATAGCTTTATTTTTACGGTCAGTTTAGAGGACAAAAAAATGAAAACGTTGTAGGTAATGACCCTCTTTCGGTTGAGCTACAGTTCTCAAAAGTTGTTAGAAAACTACGAATTTTGAATAATGCCCGTATACCAAATTTCATGATTCTAGCTCATACTTCTTGTCAAATCTTGTCTACCTACATACACACACACCTACACACCTACACACTATCTGGCGATATAGTAAAAATAAATATCTTTACACATATATACTTATTTGTACATAAAAGTTCTTTGTAGTTTTTTATTAATATCATTAAAATTGAAATGTAGGAAAATTTAAATACTTAGGTTCTGTATTCACGAAGTATAATAATATTCAAGAAGAATATTTAAATAGAGGGTGGAATCAGGCAACGCCTGTAATCATATAGTAAAGGGGATTATCTGTCAAAATTATTAGCCAAGGGGATCAAAATTTAAATATAAATGACCTCTATGCATCTCCAGACATAGTTAGGATTACAAAATCGAAAAAGCTGCGATGGGTAGGACACGTGGCTAGAGAGGATAGAATGGCGAAAAATATATTGGTAGGGAGACCAATTAGGAAAAGTTCGCTTGGAAGACCAAGGACGGGGTGGGTGGACAATTTAGGAAAGGACATGGCAGAGGTGTGAGGGGGTAGGAGTTAGATGGTTGTGGCTCATGATAGGGACAATTGGAGAAATGTGGTTGCTGCGACCAAGATTTCTTTCTAGTTCCTTAGAGATAGATAGTATGTTAAAAGTATATGTATATATGTACATATATAGGTCAAATAAATATATTTTAAATTAAAATATATATGAAATACCAATGTAACATTGCAAGTCTTCAGTTACGAAAACCTTCCTCTACACCCCTCTCTATTCTATTATTTATTCATGTTATCAAATAAATAAAGATAGATATTTGTATTTGTATTTTGATTTGTGATTATGAGTAAGGTGGACAATTTAATTAAATACAACCACCACATCTTAAACTTTACTACAAAGTTTTTCATTAAAAGTATGGAAATATTACAATTATTACCGACCGACGATAGTAAGGGAGGTATTGTTTATTAAGTATTTAGTGCTCGGAAGTTTAAATATACATATATTTTTTTTAAAAGAAAGACATATTAAAAACCATTAAAACCATTTTTTTCCATTAATTATAGATAAATTTTCATAAAATATGGCGAATACATATGGCAGTTTAAAATTTTTGGATTGGAAAATTTATATTAATAATAAAATTAATGAAGTTTAATTTAAATGTGGGCACTAGTTAACACAATTTGATTTATGTAAATGAAATTTAAAAAAAATTTATAATTTAATAATATTTATGAATTATTAAAAATAAGAATATAGCAGAATATTTAGTTATATTTCCAAAGGCAGAAAAAATATAATTTAAATATTTTATTTTGATATCCTTGGATATTTATTGAACTGATTAAATTAATAATTATTTTTAAGAAATACTAATGAAAATGAATTTGCGAAAATATGAAACGTCGAAGCTTTGAGAAATATTATATATAGGTATAGGATAAGTTATACTAATTAGGTATATAAATAATTATTGTATAATAATAGATAGATTGAAAATACTTCTATTAATATCCCAATTTATAGAGCATCACATTTTCTACTTTGTCGTTTATTATTTATTTAATTTCCTTATATAAATAAATTCTTTCATCTATTCTTACTTCTCTCATTTAGTTTTTTTCCGTATCCCATATCTAATTCAATTTTATAATTGATTAATATATTTTAAATTTGAATTTGAAACAAAAATAAATATTGTAAATAATCTATGTATTTGTTCAAACATTTGTTTAATTTAATAATAAGATTTATTTTTTGATTTATTGATATTTATGGAGAGGGTAAGAGAATATTTAAATATTTATTGAATTCATTGAATTCTTTATTTAGCAATAGAATGAAGTAATCTAACCTGAAATAGAAATAAGTATCATTATTTAATGTATAAAAAAAACCTCTTTCTCTTCCCACACTTGCTATTTGAATGAATTGGATAATGTTTTGCAATTTGACCAATGCAAACGAAAAACTCGCGAGTTTCAGGCCGGCATTGATTCAAGGCAAACAGCGACAAAGAGGTTTGCTTGTTGTTGTGAGGGTGGAAGAGAAGGGAGTGGACGGATAGAGGGTTGCACATACAAAACACACGAGGTCAGGGGCCAGAAAGGTCATGTGGGTCACTCGTCTTGCCAGTGATTCAAACTCAAGGGGTGATGCATTTCCCATTATTTCACTCTGGGGTTTAGATTTACAAGGAATAAGAGAAACGATAATATTTATTTTAAAACAATATAAATATAAAAAATTTTAATAAAATAACGTTTTTCCAATGGACTAAAAAGAATAAAATAATTTTTCTATAAGCTTGACAAAGTCTATGGATGAATTGCTTCATAGTCAACGAAAATCGTTGGGCGCATTTAGTTTAATTTATTTATATGAACAATCAAGTCAAATTTTTGTAATAATAAAAATTTTATTAAACACAAACTGACAAATTTTTTTATCATGCAATAAAATTGTGCGCACTTAGCGCTCAACGTTTTTCGCTGAATATGAAGCAATTCATCCATAAACTTTGTCAAGCTTATAGAAAAATTATTTTATTATTTTTAGTCCATTGGAAAAACGTTATTTTATAGAAAATTTTTATATTTATATTATTTTATTCTTTTTAGTGCATGTATAACAAGAGAAATAGAAAAGATGAGGTTATACAAAAATTTACACAAATTGAATAAAACAAAAAAATATATTAATCTTCCAAAATTGATTTTATGCATTTATGTTAAGTAAATGCTATTATTGAATAATAATTATTGAATTATATTTATAAATAAATAATTTTTATTAATATCAGATTTTATAAATGTATATAAATCAGTGGCGTACCTAAGGGGGGGGGGGGGGGGGGCGGTGGGTGCGGTCCGCACCGGGCGGCACTTATCTTGGGGCGGCATTTTTTATATTTAGTTATAGTTGTAACAAGCAACTTATTCATTTCATATTTATTTTATTTCTTTCTTGAATAATAAATGATTATTATGATTATTATAAGTTTACTAGCTGCTCAGAGCGCCTTCGGCGCTCTTCACACCTAGACGGGGGCTCCGCCCCCTGTACCCCCGAGTTGTACATAGTATTTGGTGGTTGAAAGTATTAAAAGGTTTTCATCCATATTGTTTCAATCAGTATATTACATAAAACATTCATTTCTTTTTGTGTTCTTATTTAAAAAATATATTTTAATTTAATCACTATATTAATTATATATATTATTATTGTATATGTTATATCTATCTACCTATGTGGCTCAAAGATACTCTAAAGTTCTTAGCCGCAACAACCACATTTCTCCAAGTGTCCCTATCCTGAGCCCTTATTCCATCTCTCTTACGTCCCTTCCTACGCGTCATTGGTTTTCCAAGCGGACGTTTTCCAATCGGTCTTCCCACCAATATCTTTTTCCTCTCCCATTCTTGCCACGTGCCCTGCCTATCGCAACTTTTCCCTTTTATAACCCTAACTATTTCTGAAGATGCAGAGAGGCCATGCAATTTCTTGTTATACAGTCTCCCTCATACCCGGTGACCTCATCTTTCTTTGGCCAATAAATGCAGGGAAGAATCCTATTCTCAAATACTCTGAATCTACTCTCATCTCCAAGGGTCATAGACCATGCCTCCCACCCATATAATGCAACAGGCAAAATAATCTTTTTATATATTCCCTTTGATAATAATTTTGAAGAGATAAGCCTCTTTATTGCAGATAACAGGCGTTTCCCGATTGCAACCCCGATTTAAATTCTTCTCAAATATTATTATCCTTCGTGATTACATTCAATTTTTCTACATATTCAAATTCTACATTTTGCATCTTAAGATTTTGTATGTTAATACTCTTCCTCTTTGTTACTAAATATTTTTTCTTATCACTATTAATTTCAAACCTCCATTAAATTTTCCTCGCTATCTGTAATTGCAATTGCCGAATCTCCTATTATATTTAAGTCGTCTGAGTAACCTAATATTTTACAATTGATTTCCGCATCTTATTCTTTCTTTACTACCTTCAAGAGAAATTTGAAGATTGAAAATTTGAAAAAGTTTATCCGGATCTATTGAGTCATGCGTAGGTTTTACTAAAGTCTACAAATAATTAGTGAACAGAAATATTGAATTCGCGGTTTTGTTCCTAATATCTGTCATAATGAAAATATCTTAATTAATGTTGGTCGATTTGGCCTGAACCCGCAATGATATCTCCTAATATTTCCTCCGCCTATGGTTCTTAAGTATTGTATATGTTATAATAGTGAAATAGAGTATAATATTTCTTGATCATTACATTTTGGTATTTTATTTTCATTGCTAGATTATTATTGAATATTTTTAATTATAATGAAACTTGAGAAAATGCAAAAATAGAGACTTGAGATAATTTATAAAAATTAACGGTATAAAACTATAGATAAATGACCAATATATACATTCATTAATAGTATTAATTTAAATTAATTGATTTATTTGTTTTTTTTATTATTAAGTTCATTTATTAATTTTTTTAGATCATAGTTATTTTCCTTAAAAGTGGTGCTAGGGGATTTGAAAATTATTCGTCGCAATATGAAGATTTCGCTTACAGTTTCTGTCATGTCCGACCTCCATCCAACAGTTATTTTCTATTAAGTTTTTTGCTTCTCTTAATCATGTGATCTATATATTTAATTTTTTTTGATTCATTATAATAAAATTTAAACAAATAAAAATTTTTACTTTGTTAATTTATATAAATTTCAATATAAACTGATTGTGAGTGATACGCTTAGCCAATACTCTGAATATTTTGTGTACAAAAATATTGAATGTTCTTAGCGAGATTTGATATAATGTTGTACGATTTGTCCTAAATCTGAATTAGAAGAAAATTATAAATTGCATTAAAATGAGACCTTTTAGAATAAATTATTTAATTGAAATGATATTTAAATATAAGAATTTAAAAAAATATTATATTCTTTGTTTGGCAATTGTTATTTAATTATGTGCAACATGATTCGACTTCGTTATTTTTTATTAATATCACATAATAAAAATGAATCTTTTAAACATAATAAATAAAAAAGACATTTTAATAAATTTAAAAAATATACCCAATTTAAAAATGTCAAAAATTTAAAACAACTTTATATCATCATATTTTAATTTTTATATAATATATATATATTTAGTAATTAATAATAGAGTAATTAAATTAAAATAAAAAACAAAGATAATATAATTCAGTCATTTTAATTCAGGTTAAATAATATTTTTTTTTATTATTCAATGATAAAATTTATATATTATTATATATTATTATAGAAAAGAAGAAATATTCAATTAAATAAAAAATAATTTAAGATAAAAATATGATCTAATAAATATTTTAATTAAATTGAGAACTTTTAGAATAAATTATTTAATTGAATTGATATTTGTATATTAGAATTTAAAATAAAAAGGGAAATATTATAATAATTCTTCGATTGGGAATCTCTATGATAATTCATTGTTTGAAATGATTCCGCTAGGCCGACAGTGAGCCGCGAGCTGCTCTTGAATGAACAACACGGAGAATTATATAAACTTTAAAAAATTAATTTCTGCGGTTATTGATAAGATATTAATAAAATTTATAGCCTATGTTACTCTAGAGGTATATAAGAATATTGTGATGTAATTTCAAAGAAATCGGTTCAGCCAATTCTGAGTCTATAAAATAGTAATTTTCCGGACAGACAGACAGACAGACAGACAGACAGACAGACAGACAGACAGACAGACAGACAGACAGACGTGAAAAATTCTAAAGTCACTTTTGGATTCTAGAGGTCATGAAACGCGAAGATATGCAAAAATTTTTAAATTCTGAGCAATGTGCAGACAAAAACCTTTTTTTATATATATAGACTATTTGATTTATCTTATCTTCTTATACGAGTAAAAATTGTTTCTTTGTTTCATTGTTCTCAAAAACCGCTCTAACGATTTTTTTGAAATTCACAACAGAGATAGTATTTATAAAGAAAAATTGAGTTTTATTGATCACATCTCACGAAACTTTATTAGTTCTTCTTAATTTAAATTTATAATATATGGATGACGTCACAACCACCGCCTGTGAGATATATTATATTCATATATTTGATTTTTTAATTTCATTAATAGTTTTACATTTAAATTATTTGAAATTGTTTCACACAACGTTTAAAAGAAGATTTGTTTCATCAATTTTATTTTTATCATCATAAATATTAAGTTGTTTATATTTTTTGATATAATTAATTAGATTGTTAATTGTTGATTAATGAGATGTATTAGTAAACATTATTATAAGCTATTATGTACAAAGCTTTAGCTTAAATAAAAAGTGTAAGCATAAATAAATTATCTTTGTTGTTATTAATTAAAAATTAACAAGTGGTGACCCCGAAGCTGATGAAAAAAAAATCAAAAAGGAATCATACGATTTTCAAAATGCCGGAAATTGAAACGAAAACGAATGCTACCATCGAAAAGGTAAGCGTGAAAATACCTCATTTTTGGCCTTGGCATTTTATATCAAAATTAAAATATGATTTTTTAGACAAATGATAAAAAGGAGATCTTTATATTTTTTTATTAAAATAGGCTTCTTTTTTTATTTTTAATTTTTAATAAATTCTCTTTTTATTAAAAAATAATATTAAAGTGTATATAAATTTCAATCAAGCCACCGCTTCTTATATCTTATTTATTTATATTATAAAAATTCAATAAAATTAAAAATATATTTGTTATACTGATATCTGTTTTCATTGCATAAACACATATCCAAACATTAAAAATTTTAAAAATTGTTTCAGAGCAATTAGAAGATTTTCGATAACGATCATCGCATCTTTATTGAAACCGGCTAAGAGCGTGACGTTTAGAAATTCTTCAAGAGAATTAATTAATTATTTGAATATAATTAAGAGAATGCTTTTTGTAGCTTTTTCAAGAGTTAAGAATGGAAAAAATTTGAAGGTTCTATTACCACCTGAGAATGAATGTTATACTCGAAATGTTGTTTGGAAAGAGGTATTAAATTAATATATGAATATATGGAAACACCAAATGGGGTAGTGATGCGCAATATATGACACTGTATCCTGTTAGTGTGACTTAGCCTCTCCTACTCAATTCCGACTTTCACCTCCTTGGTGGTGTTCATTGGTAACCTGAGCAACCTTGTGGAAGATCGTGGTAACCAACCCCGGTGGGAAGCAGGGTCAGGGCTGACGAAAGCGGAAGAAATGGTCCTCCGAAGAATAGGAGGTTGGGTGAGAGGCTAAATTCCTCTCACAGTAAAATAACATATTAATAGAACTTGGAAAAAATGTCTTGGAATAGAGATTGTTGAAACATAAGAGTTATGCGATAAAATAGGAAATGATTAAAGAATTATGAGTTAAAATATGAGATTACTATATAGCATAGGCCTTACTTAAAGTGTGATTGGGGTTTTAGTGGGTGAGAGCCCCACACGTTGGCTGGTAGAGCTTTCCCCTAACACACTATTTAAAAAAAAAAAAAAAAAAAAAAAAGAAATATATTAAAGTTATATTAATTTTAATTAGATTGATGTAATTATCTAATATTAATATTGGTGTGAATGATTGTAATAACATTGAATAATAAATGGTATTTGATAAAATTTTGTTATTTTTTTTATGGTCGAGTGATAGCTCGTTGTTGGATGTATAGGATCAATTATTTTATTTGATCAAGTAAATTTGAAAAGGTTTTAATATATTGAAATGAAAATCAATTTATTTTAATTTATTTGAAACATTTTAGGAAACAAATTTTTAATGGGTCATTTTTATAAATCCCATTTAACAATTATAATAAATAATTAAAAAATTGTAAAATTTTTAAAGTATATAAAAATAAATTCTATAAATTGGTTAAAGGGTCGAGTCATAGTTCAGTGTCACAGGTATATATTTTATATTAACACGCCTACTTTTCTGTTTGTATGTTATTATTTGAATGGCGATTCGGTGAATGGTTAATGGTTAATTAACGATCCATATAACATCATCGACTGGGCCGCTACCATAAGGAGTGAATAGAAATAGACGATATTACTTGGATTAATCTTATACTAGCTAAAATTGTTTGTTTTATAACAACTTGGGGCGCTAAACAGATTTTCAAAACATCACTCGAAATGCAATTAAACAAAAAAATTGAAAAGTTAGGCTAAGCAGACGTCTTAAATATTATAAGAGATTCGGCAATTGCAATTACAGATAGCGAGGAAAAATTAATGGAGGTTTGAAATTAATAGTGATAAGAAAAAGTATTTAGTGACAAAGAGGAACAGTATTAACAATTGAATGTAATCACGAAGGATAATAACCAAATACGATGTACCACTCGGGGTACAGGGGGCGGAGCCCCCGTCCAGCTGTGAAGAGCGCCGAAGGCGCTCTGACCAGCTGGTATAAATTATGATTAACTATATGATTTCGAATATTATTCCTCGGTGTATATAAATGCATTTTAGTGTAAATTTTGAATTCTAATTCCAAGAACAGGATAATAATTTTATTTTATTGTATTCATTAAAATTCGTTGAATTCGTAAACGCATCTTTAAGATTTTGTTCGGCAAAATTATCTTCATTCTACAATGAGTCAATTAAGACTACAAAATCTTGCAATATTGTCAATAGAACAAGAGATTACAAATAATATAAATTTTGAGAGCATTATACACGATTTTTCTAGTATGAAAGCTAGAAGAGTAAATATTATATAAATATGTTTACGTGTGCTTACAAATATGTGTAAAAAAATTTACTCTGTGTATTAATTAATATTGATTAAAGAACTTAATAATTTATTTATGTGTGTTAATTTATAAAAACCACTATTTGATTGACTTATAATAAAAAGGGCGGCAAACTGGAGATCGCCCCGGGCGGCAAAAGTTCTAGGTACGCCACTGATATATATATAAATACTAGCTGATCAGAGCGCCTTCCAGGCGCTCTTCACACCTAGACGGGGGCTCCGCCCCCTGTACCCCCGAGTGATACATAGTATTTGGTTGAAAGTTTCAATCAGTATAAGTAGATAAGACATATATTTGTTTTCTTGGAAAATATATTTTAATTTAATCAACAACAAATTTTCCTACACTAAAAATTAAAATTGCAAAATGTGTTTATTTTTTTATATAAATAATGATCGTGCAAATTACACTAAAAATTAAAAAAATTATTAGCTATAAGAATATAATAAGTATGAAAATATACTTTGAATTTATTTTGAATAAGATATTCTTTATCATTTTAAATGAATGTTTTAATATCATTTTAAATGAATGTTTTAAATCATTTTAATAAATGTTTTAAATCATTTTAAATAAATGATTTAATATCATTTTAAATGAATATTAAGTTATATAATAAATATATTTCGTAATTTGATTCTAAAATATTATTAATTTCGTAATTTGATTCTAAAATATTATTAATTTCGTAATTTGATTCTAAAATATTATTAATTTCGTAATTTGATTCTAAAATATTATTAAAATAAATATTTTTTATTCATAAAACTAACTTATACTTACATCTCAAAAACAGCCTTTCTGGGAAATTGCAAAATGTGTTTATTTTTTTATATAAATAATGATCATGCAAATTACACTAAAAATTAAAAAAATTATTAGCTATAAATTAATTATAATTAATTAAATTAATAAAAATAATTTAAAGATACAACTTGTTGAGAAATGAACTTATAATTAACATTAATAAAAATAATTTAAAGTTACAACTCGTTGAGAAATGAACTTATAATTAACATTTCCTTTAAAACTGTTTAAAACCCCAGAGTGGACGCTGACAATTTGGGTTTTTCCTGGTAAGACTGTCCCCCCCCCTGGTTTTTCCCAATAACAAAGAGAAAGAAAATTCCCTTATGTTGCCTCCCCTTCCGACCCCCTAAGAGGGGTTATTTTAAAAGAACAATCGGAAAATAATTTTAAATGAATGAATAAATGAAAATTCAAATTTTATATATAGTTTTTTATATATGTTTATTTATTCACAAAAAATTAATTAAATTGTAATTTAAATTCTTATAGTTTTATTAAATAAATCATTTTTAGTTATAATTTTATATAAGCATTTTTTAATTGAACCTATTCAATCTTGTCATTCCCTAATCAGCATACGCGGTTTCAATAACCCTTTTAATTATTCTAAATTCAATCTTTAATTAAATCTAATTTAACACACAACAATTCCGTCTCATTATTGTAATACAAAGTTAGAAATATTAAGTTAATATAATTAATATTATTTATTTATTAATACCAATTAATAATATTAATTACTTATAAATAATTCATAATAATAATAAATTGTGATACCAACTTATAGGAATATTAAAATAATATAATTATTATTTTATATATATATGAATATAATATAAATATTTTTAATTTTATTTTAAGAATAGATATATATCTAAAAGGCGGTAACTGTGAGGTCACATATATACATTTAAATATAAAAAAACTAATGAAGATGATTTTTTCCAGATATGTGATCAATAAAACTAAATAACTTAAGAGTATAACTAATGGTTTTCAATTTATAAAATCTAATTTAACACACAACAATTCCGTCTCATTATTGTATTGTAATACAAAGTTAGAAATATTAAGTTTAAAAAAAATTTAAAATATTTGAATTTTGAAAATTATATGTAGCGCCATCTGTCGATAGTTTTGTGACACGACAGATTTTTAGCAATATATTACTAATTAAATTAATTTTGGATAAATTAATTTTGGATTTAACTACACTAAAACCTTCCTTGGTATGCCCACAACAATTCCTGAAAGTTTCACCGTAATCGGACGGGTAGTTTTTGAGTCTATAAGAGACAGACAGACAGACACACAGACAGACACACAGACATTGCCTTTTATATATATAGATAGATAGATATACATTAATATATATATATACAGGGTGCTTCAAAAAAATGTATACACACTTTAAACTATTGTAGTTTTCCCATCATCAACGGCAGTCTTTGAACTGTTTCAACGCTCTCCTAACAAATCTTCAAGGCAAGGGGCACGTGAAAGTGATGTAAGTGCTAGCAGCGTGCTACGCATTCTGAAGAGAGGCAAGAATCAGTAATTATTTCTTAGAGTTCCCAGCACGCTCTCCAGACCTTACACCACTGGATTTCTTCTTGTGGGGCACAGTAAAAGATGAGGTGTACAAACGTAAACCACGTAACCTAGACATTCTTTGGAATGAGATTCAAGCAGTGTGTAGAGAAATCTCATTGGACGTTTTGATACGATGTACAGAATCAGTGGTGACTCGTACTCAGAATTATATTGATGCTGCAGGTCACCAATTTGAACAGTATTAACATTTGTTATTTATGTTTCATTTACATTGGACTTTCAGCTTTCTATTTTCCTGAAATTTAACTTTGTAGAACGGTAAATAAATTTTCTATGGAAGTTCAAAGTGTGTATACATTTTTTTGAAGCACCCTGTATATATATTGTCTTCATAAAAAAAGGTTATTCTATTGTTTTGTTTCCTTTCTATCGGGGACATATACAATGTATAATAAGCGGGAGTGTCCTCCCCTAGACTTTCCCGCATATAAATAGGTATAAAGAGTTGTGAATGAATATTTAGAATGTGTAAACTTGGTATTGATAAAGAGCCAGTTCGTATTAGTTTATTGGTGTCAAATTTGATATTTGGTATCATTTATATATATATATATATATATATATATATATAGAATAAAGTGCTACTTAACTGATATTTTAAATGTAAAAAAAACAGATAATGGATATAATATAAATATTTTTAATTTTATTTTATTTATAATATATAAGGGCTGGCTGTGACGTCATGAAGTGCTGGGTGACGTCATATAATTTTAAATTAAGAAAAAACTAATGAAGATGATTTTTCTCGAGGATAAAACCAATGCAAAGTGCATAACACGTGGAGATATGTCCTCACGTGAAATTTGATATGAAAATAACCCTTCACTTCCTCTCTTCGATCGGCAATACTAGCACTTCCGGTTTCCGGATTTGCACCAAAAGTTGATCAATTCATCCTAATGATGTATTAAGTAAATATACCAAATTTCATCAAAATCCATTGAGCCGTTCAGGCTGTACACATCTATACGGACGGACGGACAGACAGACGGACGGACGGACAGACATCATGCTAAAAATACTTTTTTCTGTTAAGAAAATGCATGATTCGTGGAGATATGTACCTAAAAATATCCATAGGTGAAATTTGGTGTGAAAACAATACCTCCCTTACTATCGTCGGTCGGTAAAAAAGAAACGCTACTTGTATAGGTAAAATGTCACTTCCGGTAGTCAGATCATGATGAAATTTGGTATCTGAATTTTTTTCATATTTTTAAATCTATATACAAAATAGGAAGCAAATATCTCGAAGCAAACTAACTGGTACTTTACTTGAAAGGTAAACGCAACCAGTGTAGGTAAAGTACCACTTCCGGTTAACCGATTTTGACGAAATTTTGATAGAAATCTACAAACTGTGAATAATATCGGTGTACCAAATTTCGAAGTCCTAGCTTGATTAGTTTTTGAGTAAATTTGCTTACAGACATTACATACATACATACATACATACATACACACAGACATAATTCGAAAAATGGTATTTTCCGACTCAGGGAGGTCTAAAACGTCAAGATCTATCGAAATCTCGAAGTCGAAATTTTTGACGATTCCAATACTTCCCTTATACGAAGTATGCGGGAAAGTAAAAAAAAAAATATTTTCTCTATACCATCTGAGGGGAAGAAACCCCTCCTCATTGGCGATACAACTGATTAATAAGAATTCATCATTAATTTTAATGCTATGAAATATTTTAAAATACTTTCTAAATGAAAATCTATCCTATGTTATGTTTATGTTTATGTTTATGTTTAAAAATCCGTTGAAAAAAAATTAATCGGAGCAATACACAAGGAGTTAGTTACTAAAAGTAATTAATCGCTAATTAATTATATATAATTCAATTATCTAGGGATCCATTGAAATATCAATAAAAATTTTCAAAAGTATATCTCAATAAAAAGTCGATGAAAAATCGATTTCAATTTGTCAAAAGAACGAACAGACAAACAGAGAGACAGACGCCAAGTGAAGTTGAGAAAACCGTTATGTTATAACGCCAAGTGAAGTTAAGAAAAACGTTATAACAATAGTCAAACTTACCTTATATGTTAAGTGTAATTTTACTAATATTTTTCGAATGTGGTGGGTAAAACCACATCAAAAGTATGGTAATAAATTGTGCATGGAAGAAATTAACATAGGTAAAAAAGCTTGTTTCAATTAAATTAGATGTAAATTGTCTGTGTGTAATATATAATCTGTTATATACATACAAACAATTCAGGTATATAAACGAATTTAGAATTCACTACATCATTTAGGAATATATATAATTGCATAATAGGAATTTTAGTTAAAATTTATATCTCTATATCGAATGATTAGCTATTTAAGCTAAATACTTAATCCATTTAAACTAACCTAGTATTGCTTTATGTAATTTGAGGATTTATATTTAAGATAATTTAAAATCTAATCATTCCATGATAATAGTATTATATTTATTTATACTAGCTGCTCAGAGCGTCTTCGGCGTCTTCGCTCCGCCCCCTGTACCCCTAAGTGGTACATAGTATTTGGTTGAAAGTAGTAAAACTTTTTACATGGTAAAAATACTTTTTTCTGTTAAGAAAATGCATGATTCGTGGAGCTATGTAAAAATATCCACATGTGAAATTTGGTGTGAAAACAATACCTCCCTTACTGTCGTCGGTCGGTAAATTAGCTGGAGTGTCTCCACTCGACTATCTCGCAATTTGAATTGGATTAAATAACATAATATATTATATTTAAATTAAATTTAATTAATTATAAATTATAAATAATAAATAATAAATATTAAACCAGCGCATGTTTGGCTTTTTGTTGATGGCACCACGTTACGTGTTGGCGCGTGAGATTTGCAGTGTTAAAAAATTAATTCTGGTAATTTTAGCGAATCAATCAAGCTGAAATTCTATATATAGCAGTTTTATACAATTATTAATCATGTGAAAAATTATCAAACATATATCTTTATTTTTACGGTCACTTTAGAGGAAAAAAAATCAAAACGTTGTAGGTAATGACCCTCTTCCGGTTGACCTACATTTCTCAAAAGTTGATAGAAAACTATGAATTTTGAATAATGTCCATGTACCAAATTTCATCATTCTAGCTCAAACCGTTTTTGCGTAATCTTGCCTACATACATACACACACACATACACACACACACACATACACACACACACACACACACACTCACACACACACACACATACAGACATTTTTCTCAACCTTAGTGAAAATGATTCAGGAACCTTCAAAACGTATAAAAACATCAAAATCTCAACATCGAAAATTTTCGTGATCGCAATACTATCTCTGGCGAGATAGTAAAAATGTATTCAACCCCAGAAAGGACTTTTCTCTAGAATGTATAAAAAGAATTATCAATCAATATTTTCATTTACTATGTAAGTATATATATTATATTTTAATATTTATATTGATTACGTATATAGACTTAAAATATATAGGTATAATAATCACTTCATTGAAAAATGAAGAGAAATGATTTTTTACTCATAACGATCTTGGTTAATTGACAGTAATTATTTGAAAAAGATCTTTAATAAAGCTCACTCGCTCCTTTAATTTTCCATTGAAAAGAATTTCTATTTGTACTAATAGTCTCAAATATTAATTTAAAAATTCAATTACGAATAAGTTATCTCTCCATTTGTCTCTTTGAACTGAAGGGAAAAGTATTCGCTCTAACAATTGATTAGTTAACCTCTAGTTTGGGGAAAATTTAATGACTCACCCATTATACACTAAATACTGAAAATTAAGTATCTATATATTAAGCAAATGGTGGCAGCTAGCTGAGCGTGTAGCATAACAATTTTCTACACAAGAAGTCGGCGTTCGATTCCAACTAAGAACAAATTTTTCTAATAAAAATTCAATTTAACATCAGCTGCCTCCGGCTCCAGGAACTGTCAGTTCCTGGTTCTAAACATGCGGAAGGCAACGGGAAACCACCGCATTAACATTTCCAAGAAAAATTATCATGGCTAGGCGACTTCTAAGGCTATCCTAGTCATGATGATAGCCAAACTCCGAAACGGAGACGGCACCTTAAGAAGATATTAAGCAACATGTCAAGTTTTGATTAAAGTATATATTAAAATTTAGATTTTATTTATTAATAAATAATTTAAATTTAAATTTTCATAAAACTTTGGAAACTAGAGTAAAATTATAATACTAATTTCATTTGTATTAAATGGCGATCAATTGAATTCATATATATATTCATATATAAGGGCTCATAGAACAACTTTAATTTATAAGATCTCTAAAGATCATTATACCTAAATGATAATATATTAGCTATATCTGACTACGCGTTGTTGTGTTTCAACCTGTTTAAAAGGAAAAAAGAAACATTTATAATATTTTTAATATGGTGGTATATGTAGACTGAAAAATGTTCATTTATAATTAAAATATCAAATTCTTAGAATGAGGATATTCTAATGGTTGAAGGTCCCCAACCGATAATATTAATAATTATGGAGATACTTAATTAGGCAAAAAACAAAGTTTGATAATTTTTTGCAAATCTATGTTGCAATAGTTTTCAAATAACAATCATTAAAAAATTTAATTTCGGTAAAACCTAGAAAAAATTTATTAATGAAACGTTTTATCAATTAATATATTAGTATAATATTAGCATGTCTGTGCTGTATTAAATTGGATATGTATATCTATAATATATATAAATATATATATTCAAAAATAAAAGATAATCATTTTATTTTAGCTATCGTTTTTATTCAAAATTATTATTAATTCTAAATGATTAATATTGGTTCGTTTGAAAACTCGAGCAGAAATTGAAAAAAAAAAACTAAATCAATTGAATAAAATAAAATGATTTTTATGAAAACATTTAAAAAAATACAGCAATTAATAAAGATGTAAGTCGATATATAGAAAAAAATGAATTTATCAGCAATGCATTTCAATTACTGCTACTATTAGTATTAACGAATTCTTTTTATAAATACAAATCTGAATTTATCAAATATTAATAACTCGACTTGTGTTTTATTTTTAATAATATTTATTATAATTGAGTTTTTTAGTGAAAATATGCCTCTGTGGGATTTATAAGATAGCAAAATAATATACAAATTTTAATGAATTTTTAAACAAAAATAAATGATATATATTTTAATATTTTATTTGATGCCTAATGAAAAGACTAAAACAATAATATTAAAAGATTAATAATGGCATATTAGAATTGAATTATAGAATAAATGGTAAAGCAATGGTAAACTATAAAACTTGAGGATGATTTAAAAATTTAAATAATAATTAAAATATATCTATAATTTTAAAAACATCTAGTATGATTGACAAGGGCTTTTTTCTATGTTTTCAAACTTTTTCAGCAATTAATCTATATTAATCTAACTCTGTGTCTCCATGGTACTCGAAAGTTCTTGGCCGAAGCAACCACAATTCTCAGTTTCCCTATTCTGAGCTACACCCATATAGGAGTTACTATTCTCTCCCAACTCTCTTAGGTCCATTACTAAATTGTTCGACCACTGGTTCCTGATCATCACCCCACAAATATAATTTTCACCTCCTATTCTTGCCATGTGCCCTGCCTATCGCAACCTTCTCGATTTTATGCCTATAATTATAGAGCCTAGAGATGCATAGAGCAGAGGTTCTTAATCTTATGTACTCTGCGGACCCCCACTTGAAAAAATTTTTTTTGACGGACCCCATTCCAACTTTAGGTACTTTACGTCATTTTATTAGTTAATTTCTGGCTTACGATCTCATAAGAACAAGGATATATGATGAATATTTCTAACAGTGATTGGTGAATAACGATTTTTTTGCATATTGTAGAACACATTTTATTAGAAATTATAATATTGAAGAAAGAAAATTCTGCTAAATATGAAGATGGAAACGGTAGCAATAGTTTTCTTGCACATTTCGTTGAATTTGGGTATTTGATCTCTGTTTCCTCACAAAGCCATGCCATCGCTTCTTTTATATTAAATAAAGTTTTAACCGACTCATCATTTTCTCGTGCACCTGTACGATGGCTTTGCGGACCCCCAGTAAAGGCTTCGCGGACCCCCAGGGGTCCGCGGACCACAGTTTAAGAACCTCTGGCATAGAGGTAATGCAATTCACCGGTGACCTTTCTTTGGCCCATAAATGCTGTAAATAATACTAAATCTAATCTGGACTCCCAGGGTAATCAATCAACCACACCTTACACCCGTATAGAGGGTTACTTTTCCCCGGAGTATTTTCGTTCCCGGGAATCGGGAAATTTAAAAATGCATTTCCCGGGAATCCCGGGAAATTATAAAAAACTAAATTTGAGGTGGAAATTGTAAAAGTTTTACGAAAAAGTTAAATAAATGTTGTTTTTGCCAAAAAATAAAATAAATTTAATTCAAAAATAAAAAAAAAATTCAGAAAGATATAATCATCAAAATATAACATAAAGATAATGATTTTCTTTTACTTGTTTAGAAAATAACATTTTAGAAACGAGAGGCAATCAAGGGAAATGTCGCCTAAAACTGAGATCCTTCATATTAGAGGAGTTACGATTAGTTATTCCTTTTTATTTATTTTTTATGTTTCTTTGTGTTGCATTATTTTCGATTTTTTTTGGCATTATTTTTGTATTTTGTTTTTCTTATTTTGGTTTTTCTTTACTGTATATATCTAAAAAAAAAAATGGAAAACTGAAATTTTGAGTCTGTGATTAAATTAAAGACATTTATGATCGTTGATTACAGAGTGTTAGTTATTATGTAAATATGTAAATATGTTTTGCTTTTTTTTTGTTGTTGTTTGCTTTTTGGATGTTTTTGCTATAGTGCATTTTATTATTATTTTATTATTGTTAGCAATAAAAGAACTATTTTATATAGAATTCTTACCAAGGTGTCAGGTATGGCAATTAAAACATACCCAAGCTTGTGAAATCGAATTTTAAGTATATATATTTTAACTTTTATCCCCTTTGATAATAATTTTGATGCGATAAGCCCCTTTATTGCACGATAACAAGCATCTCCCGATTGTAACCTCGCTTTAAACTCATCTCGAATATTATTATCTTTCGTTATCACAGAACCTAAATATTTAAATTTTTCTACATTTTCAACTTCTATATTTTGTATATTAAGATTTTGTGTGTTAATACTATTCCTCTCTGTTACTAAATACTTTGTCTTAGCAATATTAATTTCAAGCCCCACCCCTTTTCCAGCGTCTATTATTTTTTCTACCGCATCTTGAATTGAGTTTCTTGTGTCTCTTAATAGATTTCAATCGTCCGCGAAACCAAATACTTGAATTTTTCTGCCCAATTAGATTTCGTTCCATTTCTTCCTAATTTGTCTAATCATTTATTATAATTCAAAATTAAATAAAATTGTTGATAAAGCAAATTCTTGTTTTCATCCATTCGAAATTTCGAAAGTTACTAATAAGTGATCTTCTCATCTTCGCATCTTACCTTTCTTTACTACCTTTAAGGCCAATTTGAATCATACATACTAATTTTTAAATACACATCTCTGTTATTCTTGCTGAGACCACTTCTTTCTATCTCTTTTAAAGATTTCTCTTTTCATTGATTATAGTAATTAATAAACAAATAAATAACATTCATTAAATATTTTTAAAACTGAAGTATTGTAACAAATATTATCTATTAAATAAATAATAAATAAGTATTATCCCGTTAAAAATATTATAATAACATCAACGCTTTTTTTAATTTTATTTATTTTATAATATGTTTAAAGTGTATGATTATATTTAACAACACTTCTCCTATTGTATAAAAATAATTAATTATAATTAATGTATAAAATAGGTATCATGTATATTGAAAACAAGATAAATTTTTTAAAGGTCCAATTACTTTCTGCGTCAAATAGCTTCATTATTATTATTATTTTTCTTTTTATGAAAATAAATGTTAATTATTTTATGTTACCCATAAATACATATATGTATTGATATTTTTAACATGACTGATAAAATATATATTATACTACCGCGTAGGTATATATATATATGTACTTACGTCTATGTCATTCCTACCATATAGTGATATATTCTCAGGCTTCATAATAATATAGGATATCATATATAAAATACATTCTTTTTAGTGATATCATGTTGAAATTCAGATATTAGTCTAAATGGATTAAATAATATAATTTATTGTTCTATAAAAATAAATATAAGTTACATATATTATGGTATTATTATGACCCTGTTTTCAAAATCCATGAATGTCAAAATGAGACATACGTCACAGCCTTTGATGAGAGAAACAATGCAACCATGTTAAATAGGAATAAATTTGTTAAATTTGAAGATATATATTGTGTAGGAATATAATAATTTATATAAATAACTGTAAATATATATAATTAATCAATTAATAAATGTTGTATTATTTTCTATTTTGAGTTCAATAGTCTCATAATTTCAAAAATATTGTTTCTAATTTTACACTTTCGGCGGAAATCCAAATAAGTTTGGGAACCACTGTTCTAGTTGAAAAGTAGGAAGACATAATATAAGTGTGTGTGTGTGCAGTAGAAGTCAAATTTCAAATTAGCACTTTTATTGAAAAAATTAAAATGCTCATGACAGAAGAATATATTCTAGAACTTGTAAAAATGCATAAGATGAATTGATTGAGAATTAAGATACCAGATGAAAAATTTAAACAGAATAGTATATGTAAATAAAAGAAATAATATTATTTAATCATAATTTTGCTTTTTTGTGATATAAATTTAAATATGTAAAAGTAGAACACTTTTGTACAGGATTGTTAAAGTTTATACAAAGATATTCGATTATCCCTTGTCCCACATATTCCTTATAAGAAATATATATATTTATTTATTCTCATTATAAATATATATATATATATGCTGGTTTAGGTTTCCGTGAATGTTTTTTATTGTTATTATTACTATCAGATTTATCAGGTATATAATCACGTATTTTTGTGAGATTGTTTTCTCGACGTTTCGGCACCCATTAATTCACAAACACCTAAAAAACTTGCCACTAATAAAGTTGATCGCACAAACAGCTGGAATTCCCGCCTCTCTCTCTCTCTCTCTCTCTCTCAGATCCAGAACCAATATAAATCCCGCAATAAAGTTAAGCTCCGTCCACCAGAGTACACAAAAGCCTATTGCGCATGCGCAGGTATCATGCTCAGATAGAATCCAAAGGGTCGGGTCCCAGTTGGCCTCTGGCTATTGTCCGGTACGGACGTGTGCCAGAGTCAGGATTGCCCAGGATTCTTCGGGGCTCCACAGCAACGCAGTGAGTAAAAAACAATCCAACCTATCAACCCAAAATCCCGATATTAACCCTTGGTCACACAGACTAAGACCCAGAATCCCAAAAATATTCCCACCTAAATAATCTCTTGAATATGGCGCCAAAATGGGTGCCGAAACGTCGAGAAAACAACCTCACAAAAATACGTGATTATATCCCTGATAAATCTGATAGTAATAATATATATAGGGTTGCCATATTTTTTCTCGGACCAACTGGGACAGTTCTGTCTATTTTACTTTAGGTTTAGGGATGTTTTACATAAGATTAAACTATGAGAAGAGTAATAAAATGATAAATGATTTTTGACAAATAACAAGAGTTGGAGAAAACAAGAAACAAAATAAATTGTTAATACTACACCAAGTGCTTTGAAAGTTAATTTGATAAAACGTTTGGATGAAATCAATATATACATTAAATAATTTAATTAATATACTTATATATATATTCCGATTTTACCAATAAAATGCAATTTCCCAGGCCAAAAAAAAAAAGAAATGTAAATTGGTAATTGCTTTCGTGCTTGATTTGAACTATAAACCCTTTTGAAATGCAAAATTCATAATGGATAAATCAATCATAGTCCAAATAAAAAGAAAAAAAATTCCACACAAATTAAAATAAATTGATTTATTTATTTTATATAGCAGAAATAAAGTTGAATTAATCATTTTTGTTGTTGTATATTTGTTTATATATTTGTACATTCAAAGAATATCTAAATGTAAATAATGATCTTGTTATAAATACCTATACCTATAAACATATATTTTAAAAAATCTGGAGTGTCTCCACTCGACTATCTCGCAAATTTAAATTGGAATAAATAACATATTAATTTAAATTAAATTTTAAATTAAAATTAATAAATAATATTTATTGAACCAGCTCATGTTTGACTCTTTGTTGATGGCTCCACGTCACGTGTTGCCGCGTGAGATTTGCAGTGTTAAAAATTAATTCTTGTACTTTCAGCGATTCAATCAAGCTGAAATTCTATATATAGCAGTTTCATACAATTATTAATCATGTGAAAAATTATCAAACATATATCTTTATTTTTACGGTCACTTTAGAAGAAAAAAAATCAAAACGTTGTAGGTAATGACCCTCTTCCGGTTGAACTACATTTCTCAAAAGTTGATAGAAAACTATGAATTTTGAATAATGCCCATGTACCAAATTTCATGATTCTAGCTAAAACCGTTTTTGCGTAATCTTGGTTACATACATACACACATATATATACACACACACAGACATTTTTCTCAACCTTAGTGAAAATGATTCAGGAACCTTCAAAACGTATAAAAACATCAAAATTTCAACATCGAAAATTTTCGTGATCGCAATACTATCTCTGGCGAGATAGTAATATATATAATATGAATAAATAAAAAAATAAAATTTTAAAATAAATTGTTGATTTAAATCAGTGTTTCTCAACCTTTTTGGACCAAACGCCCCCTTTGTAAGACCCGCTTCTTAATTCGCCCCCCTATAAATTTTTATAGATAAAAATTGCATGATAATCCCTAATATAAGGTAGGCACACCAGGTGATACTTAGAGCCATATTGAAAAATCCAGATTCAGAACCTGATTGCAAAATCATCTGACCTTTTTTTAGAACCATATCGAAAAAAATTGAAAAAATGAGGAAATGTTTAAAAAGCCTGTTCGCAAAATCATCTTACCTTTTTTTAGAGTTGAAAATGATTTCGTCCCCCGAAAATAACTTATCGCCCCCCAAAATCGTATAGTCAAATAATCGCCCCCTTTAAGATGTCGATCGCCCAGGTTGAGAATCACTGATTTAAATTGAGAAAAATATGACTTTATTTTCAAAACATATTTCAAACTAACTGACTAGTTAGTTATGAACTTTTATTAACAATATATAACTAATGGAGACAAAACATTATCTATATAATGTAATAATTTATTTTTATTTAGAAGAACATATTTATATAAAATTTCATATTTTTGTATATCAAGATAAAATTTGCTATTTAATTGAACGAAATAAACTTGAATTGAAGAATTAAAATATAAACAAATATTTTTTTCCCTCTCTCTCTCTTCTTTGAATAAATTAATTTTCATATTTTCTTTTATTTTAATTTAATTCTTTAAGCTTAGAATTTCCTTAAAATCTGTTTATTTACTCGACTTTTTCTAAAGATAATCAACCACTTCTCCTTCCACTGACCTTCTCGGTAGTCAAATGGATCCATAAAAAGTAATGCCTTTGGATAAATTAAAGTTTTAATATTTAATTACAACAAAAAAGAGAAAAAATCATTTCTAGTTAAGAATAAGAAAATATAATTAGATAATGAGTATTATAAAATAAATTATTAAAAAAAAAATTAATTTTCTGAAAAAAAATCCTAAGTAATAAAATTCTGATTTTATAGGAAAACTGAGTGTGAAATATAAAATGAATTGCGTATAAAAAAACGGATAAAGAAAATCATACTCGTGGATAGAATATTTAGTCTGAAATGCCAGGATTTTACAAACTTAATCCCACTTAAATACATTGGTAGTGTAATATAAATTAATGAGAAACATTATTATTTTAAATTTTATAGAAACAAAAAATGATTTGGAGATATTCAAACAATTATTATTCAAGTATACCTATTATTAATATAAAATATTATTAATGTAAATTGAAGTTAAATTTTGATTAAAAAAAAAAATTAAAATAATCAAAGAATCAGAAAAAAAGTTTTTAGTTTGTTGTTTTTAGTTTAATTCTATGTTTTAAGGAATGAAATATTTTAAACTTAATTTCATTGAAAAAAAAGAGATTTTTTGAATATTTTATATTTAAAAAATTGCAATTGTAATAATAATTTTCAATTACTTAATGATACCTAAATTATTCAATAAATAAGTAGGTAATAGATGAAGTTATTTTTTAATTTTTCAAATGTGATTGATTAAATAATAAATTAAAAATCAATAGAGAGCTTAAGTATGTCGTATTGTAATTTTAACTTTATTTCAAATTGTCGTATCACTTTATTTTTGATTAAGTAAGATGTGTATAAAAGACGTGAAGTGAATATCAGTGGTTACTAGCAACATAACCTTAAAATATTCAGTTCTTTGATCACTGTCAAAATAAAGTAAGAAACTAAAGTGAAATTGGTCACACAACAGTGCCAGATTAAAGTGTTACGACAATCGATCATACGACAATAATATACGGGATTATTCCCAGTAGGCTTGACCTTGCAAAGCCGTATTACGTTATTTCAGATTCACGATATACTTAAACTCTCTAATAATAAATATTTTATCGTTATATTATTTTTTAATTTTATGTTATTTTTTTTCTAAATAAGGATAAGAATGCGTTCATTGAATTATTATATATATTATGTTATATTATAAATTGATCTCTCAACTAATAAATGTATTATTAATATAGCTTGACGTTCCTTAATGACTTCGTAACTATCAAATAAAAAAACTTATGTTATTATTTACTATTTAATTTTCTAATAGTAATTAACATAAAATTTTAAAATAAATCAAAGATGATAATAGCTAACGATGAAATAAAATCCAGATAAATATTAACAACAATACCTAAATCCTTCTATTTCTTTTTATTCAAAAATAAATCTTATATATATATATATATATATCTTTAAGTTGTAAAATATATCTCTAGGAAAATGAAAATGTTTAAACTTGTTTAAAGATAAAAATATAAAAGGTAGGTTGAGTTGATCGTTTTTGAATGAAGGGCCTGCAGGAAAATGGGTTTTTAAGTATTGCACCAGAAATTTTTAAAGATTAGACCATTTAGATTTAACGATAAGGAAAGCCAGAGTTAACAGAGAAAGAAATACAAGGCGTGAGGAGGACATCAATCAGTAAAAAAAAAAAAAAAAATATGAAAATTAATTATTAATATCAAAGGAGGAATTATGGAATAAGATTAAACGCGTGTGAATTATATATATTATACTAATAGGAATGTAATTTTAATTTTGGTCGGATAAATTAATGATATGTTGATTTATTTAAAAGAATATTTTCCTAAATGTATTTAAAATATTGAAAATATAGTCTAATATTCAATATATTTTAAGTATAGCCAAGTATATTTTATAGATATACCTATATTTATTCGAAATTATTAAATTCATAACAAGTATTATTGCATTGACATCACAAATAGGATTATTTTTTATGCAAAATGACTTGCCAAGCATCCAACAACACAATTTAACTGTCATAATATTATATGTACATTTGTTAGTTACAATCAATTCGTTGATTGATAGATAATCAAATGTCCGGAAACTATATTTTGCAGAAATATCTCAATTAATGTTATGTCATAATTAGAGAATAGAATAATCTATTCATATGTAATTGATTTAATTATGGAAGTTTTTTAAATTTTTCTTTTTATTAAAAATATATTTTCCTAATTCTATCCTAGAAATTGAATAATAGGTATTTATCTATTTAATAACAATATTAATAATAATAAAAGTTTGATTAATAATAACAAATTTAAATAGAAAAATTGAAACAATATACTTAAACAAAAAATTGAGAAAATACAAAAATGATTAAAAATCTATATAATATATTGATTGACTCTTCAGAGGTTTTGTGTTTAGCACGACAGTCTACCACACTGAAGACTAGAGTTCGGGCCTAGGGAAATTCATAATTAATAGTTTCTATTTAAAGCTTTGCGTGATCCTCAGGGTCTATCCTAAAATAATAAGAATTAAAATTATAAATTAACACTCATATTATATAAAAAAAAGAATAATTAAAAAAATAATATACTTATATACTCAAAAATAAATCGATTAATAATTTCAAAAAAGCAAATTAATAAATATGGAGACTGTAAAGGGACGATAGAATTTGAAATATAAAAAAATATTAGATTGCTTTTTTTATAATTTTGAATCAAGTTAAAATATAAATATTATATATATATTAATAGATAAAAATTATCATTTTCATTTTTCTGCTAAATTAATTAATTTTTTTTTTAAATTTATAAGTTTAAAATTATTTTTAAATTATATCGAACACAATTGAATTGACGTTTCTCTGATGATTCAATGTGATGTCCGTGTTTCTTTATTTTGCTTTACTTAAATTAGATTTTATGAGATCAGTAGTTAAATCTTATAAAGTCATTTAAGATAAAGTTAATGTGCTGAATCAGAAAATTAAATCCATTTGTTATTACAGCTTCAGGATTGAAAAGTGGTACACGTGACATTAATACATTTAAAAGAGCAAAGCACCGTAAATTAATCAAATGTATTCGATTTAAATTTAACGGAAGAATTTCATTCATGATATTGAACCATAATCCTTTATTAATAAGATCAGAAATTTTCAAATATGTTTTTAAAGATTTTTAAATAATTGAAATCTTTCAATGACAATATAAAGAAATGGTAAAAATTTGTGTTTCCTCGGAGCTTCACAGCAAGGATCTTAGTCTGTTTAACGAAGAGTCGATATCGGGATTTTAGGTTGATAGGTTGGGTGAATTTGTACTCACTGTGTTTCTTCGGAGCTTCACAGCAACACATCAATAATTTTCATTCATTCATTCATTTAAAATGATAATTAAAGAATATCTTATTCAAAATAAATTGTTGAATAAATATGATCTAAATATTTTTTGAATTTGTTGAATGTAATCACGAAGGATAATACTATTTGAGAAGAATTTAAATCAAGGTTGCAATCGGGAAACGCCTGTTATCATACAGTAAGAGGCTTATCTCATCAAAATTATTATCAAAGGGAATCAAAATTCAAATATATAAAACAATTATTTTGCCTGTTGTATTATATGGCTGTGTGGTATGGTCTATGACCCTGGGAGATGAGAGTAGATTCAGAGTATTTGAAAATAGGATTCTTCCCAGCATTTATGGGCCAAAGAAAGATGAGGTCACTGGCGGAGACTGCATAACGAGGAATTTCATAACCTCCATGCATCTCCAGAAATAGTTAGGGTTATTAAAGCGAGAAGGTTGCGATAGGCGGGTCACGTGGCAGGAATGGGAGAGAAAAAAGATATTAGTGGGGAGGCCGATTAGAAGACCAAGGACGCGTAGGAAGGGAAAAAGAATGAATGTTTTATGTTATATACTGATTGAAACAAAATGGATGAAAACCTTTTTCCACTTTCAACCAAATACTATGTACCACTCGGGGGTACAGGGGCGGAGCCCCCGTCTAGGTGTGAAGAGCGCCGAAGGCGCTGTGAGCAGCTAGTATATATATCTATAATAATAAAAGCAAGTGTAATGTGTCTGTTTGTTTGTCTGTTGGACCGAGCTCTCCAGCAAAAACTATCGCACGCAGGGACCTGGAATTTTTTACACGGAAGCACAGAAGGGCTGGCCACCAGACCTCGAAGCCCGATTTTCGATTTTTTAATTAGAAAAATTTTAAAAAAATTATAAAGAATATTAATAGTTTAGTTACCATACTAGATCATAGAGGCGCTGGTGGCGATAATTTGGAGGTAATTTAAATTCTGAGCAATGTGTAGATAAAAATCTTTTTATATATCTATTGATATTTACAATATCTCAATTGATCTTATTGGCCTTTTAAACTTTGAAAACATTCACATTACGGCTATAATTTAATACTATTAATTTTTAAGATTATGTGAGTAAATTATTTTAATTAAGAAAATTTGATCTCATAATTGGATTTTCACGTAAGATTTTAATATATAATATATTTTTTAATATTATTTTTATAGTAGTTTAGTGTTATGCTAATTTTATATTTTATTTTTATTTTGTTTACTTTGATTTTTTTTTAAATAAATTAATAACATTTAAAGTAGCATAAAAAAATTAATCGAGGCAGGAAAATTGATGGGGTTTGAAATTAATAGTGATAAGACAAAATAATTAGTATCAGAGAGAATAATATTTGCAAAGAATTTAAATCGAGGTTGCAATCGGGAAATTATTATCAAAGGGGATCAAAATTATTAAATTATAGGTCATAAAATAGAGAAGGCTGGGGCCGACAGGGCACATGGCTAGCATGGGAGAGGAAAATATATTGGTGAGAGTTCGATTGGAAAACGTCCGTTTGGAAGACCAATTGTGAACAGGGTGGACAATGTAGGAAGGAACGTGAGAGAGATAGGATAGGGTAGGAGTTAGATTGTTATAGCTCAGAATAGGGACACTCGGGGGGGGGGGGGTACAGGGGGCGGAGCCCCCGTCTAGGTGTGAAGAGCGCCGAAGGCGCTCTGATCAGCTAGTATATATATATATATATATCAAATCTTTCAAAAAATTAAAATAATTACAATTACTAATTCATAAATTAAGGAAAATTAACATATTCTAGTTATGTTTGATATTATTTCTAAGGTCTATTTTCGTCGTTGGATAAACCGAAGAAATAAATTAAAAAGGTTTTTTTTTATTTAAAATATTTTAACTAAGAAAAGAAGAAAAGCTTTCTAAAAAAATGATTATACAAAAAAGTTTTAAATTTTTTTCTCAAAAGAAAAACTCTTTCAATCTCTTCTCCCTCTCCTTTTCTAAGAGATCTATAGAGATAGATGTTTGTCCCTCGAAATTTTTTAAACAAAAGCTTAGATTGATAAATGCGTACGTTTGTTGAGTTAAGTAAAACCTTCCAATAAAATAGTATTCGAGGTAAATGATGGCCAGTGTAAATCAAAAATATTTATATCATATTCCTGAAATAATACTAAATCAAAAATTTCATAGTCTTTCATCTCATTTTCATTCGATATTAAATAAACATTGACAATAAATTTTGTTTAAATTATATATATATATATATATATATATATATATACAATGCTTGAGTGTATAATGTATAATATATTCTCACACATGAAACAAAAACAATTCTAGAACATTGCATAATGAATGAATTGTCAAGGATTCATCCTAATGCGTTTGTTTCATTTCACAATCCAAGCTGGAAATAGAAAATTGTACTCTGAGAGTGACAAAGGAATTTATACTGATGATCATAATATAAATATTAGGAAAAATTATTTTAAAAGTCTCTTGAAATAATGTCAAAAATGCTGTCATTAACATTATACATATTGAATAAATTTTTTATTCTTCGTTCTGACTGCAGATTGATAACTCATATGGTTTTCTAGACATTTATTTTGATGGCCATGTGGAATAAAAATACATTAATTTATTTTTCACTTTAAATAAAAGATTCAAATTATTTAATCCTCGAGAAAAATGTGTTTGCATTAAATTAAATTTAAATTTAGAAAAAAATACTATATATATATATTGTCGTGTATAAGAGGAATTAATAAGGTATTTTTATAAGGAAAAATGTGTTATTGAAATCAGTTTATTTAATAGGTAGCACTCTGGATTGAATTAGAATAAAACAAAGGGTTATTGAATCCGCGTTGGTTGATATGGGAAATAATAAAATTGAATAGGTTCAATTAAAAATGCTTATTTAAATTACAACTAAAAAATTATTTATTTACTAAGAATATAAGAATTTATTTGATATAAGAGATAATAATAAAAGTAATAAGAAATTGAATAAAATTAATGTTACCGTAAAAAATTAAGGAGTATAAATTGAATGGAATTGAGTTCATAGAATAATTGCAATTATTTATATATATAGTCGACTACTTAGCTGTTATTCAAATTAATAATGAGTTCGGGGAACACTGGGACTTCAAGTAAGATGATTCTTGGATATTTTCCTCAAGGTATCATGTAGTCATATCAGGGCAGGCACAGTTTCCTCGCCACTGGATTATCCTTGTATTTTGTTCTCACTTAGTTAGATGAAGTCGCTTCCCTTACACTCAATCCAAGAATGACCAAAAAATGTCTAAACATGTATGTCATTCTCCCCTCCTATGCCACTTGGCAAAATTGTCCACCCCTCTCTCCATCTGTGTATTTCATGGGTTCTTTTTAAAACAATCATTTTTAGAAAGTCACCTTTTATACACTCTGTCCCATGTGCTCAAACAAACAACCCTCTACATTTCAGTATCATAATACATCCAATATATAAGCATAAAAAAAGGCATTTTTATATTTATATATTACAATATATATATATTGCGTATAAATCACAATTATTATATTTACACTATTTTAGAAAAACTGTAGATAATTAAAATTAGAAATCAATAGGAATTAATAAGAAGATAGTGTGAATTTATAATTTATATGATCGCTTTAATTCATAAAGTCTTTAACCAACTAATTAAATGGACAGGGACTTAGTTAAATTGAAAGAAAGAAATTAATATTTTATATATTTATATATATATTTTCGTATATGGTGGTTTAATAAGAAAAATGGATTGAAAATGATATTAAATTAGTTTGGTAGCACGCTGGTTAAATTTTGAAGAATAATTTGGTTAATGAATCAAGCGTCGGTTTATTTAGGAAATGGTAAAATTGAATTAGTTCAGAATAAAATGCAGATATAAAATTATAATAAAATAAAATATTTAATACTAAAGAATTGATATTATAATAATTGATACAGAGAAATTATTAGGCGGCGGCGCTCCTCAAGGGGATGGCCGGGATGTCACTCCTGCAAGGGATATTGGTGCCTCCTTCTCCAATTCTAATCAAGACTCATTCAAAAATTGTTGTTACACCAATAAAGTAAACTCTTCATCCCTTCCATTGCTACCTTGGAGCATTGTCCACCCCTTCCCCCACTTTCGATACACGAATGGGTCTCCGTACATCTAGAGATCACATGTGCTGCATTTTATAAATTTTAATATAACAGGAATTAAAGAACTTTTAACTATTTATTTGAAAGATCCTCCTATTGTATCAGTCGGCTGGTTCACTTGATGTTTTTTGTCAAAAGGTCTTTCATTCTCTAATTTAGCAAATTTCTTTATATCATCCACATGTGGCGATGTTTGTTATAATTGTCCTTGAATATTTCCCACCTTTGTCAATTAAAAGGAATTTTTCTGCTTATATATTGCAATATATATAATAAATGTCCTTTAATTTGGAAATATAGTTCAAATACATACTATAAATAAACTTTTATAATAAAGATTGACATCCTTACGCCCACCCCCTCAATAAATTTCATGACATGTTTCTTAAAATGTTAATAGAACTAAATATCTAAAAAGCCGACAATATAAAAAAAATATTTTCAATGTATGAGAAAATATTTCATGAATTCCTTTTTTTAAAACTAATAAATTACATGACTCTCAATATTAGCGAGAATTGACTAGTCAACACATGTGTGCAAGATGGAATGGGGTGAGTTATTGGAAAGTTAGCCAGAGGCAACTTGGAGGGGTTAAAAAATTTCCCTTATGGATATTAACAAGAATGTTGATTAGTTTTCGGCATAGAGCGGAGCAGAGACATCACCCTCTAAGTGGATTACAGTCCCAGGATCAGGTATCACGGCCGACTTTCACCCCGCCACCCTCCCAGAAGTCGCAAGCCCATTAACATTAACAGCTAAGCGGTCGGCCCTTAATAAATTGCAATTGCTAATTAAATACAAAATTTGATTTAATTTATAATATTAAATAAAATAACTTTATTTTATATAGTTAATTACCTATTTATATTTCACACGAAACCAAATATAATTAAGTTAAATTATTTTATTATTAAATATTAATTTTATCTTAATTTAATGCTTGATATTTATTCTGAATGAATTCAAAATTACCTCTTCCCTTATTCACCGTCGATAGATTCACGCCACTATTTTCTATTCACAATTACCAGAGTGCTACCAAATTAAATTAAACATCAAATTTATTAATTTTAAAATCCGTTTTTTTCATAACCTAACCCATACTAAGGCTTCAATATACAACAATATAAGTGAATTAAAGATTAATGGCGGGACAAAGTGAGATCTCTATAAACATACTATATTATTTTTAAATAATTTAATTAACATATAAATAAATAATAACCAAAAATTAATTGAAAAAACTTAAGAAAATATATTTAATTGATTTATTTGAAATGATTTCAAAATTTTAAAATGCATTTTAAGAATAAAAACATAATTTGGTAAATAATATTTGAACATTAATTAAAAAATAATTATTATAATTAAAATAGCAAATATATATTTCGTTATCTCAAATAATTTAGATAATATTTTGTAAAAAATTTAGGTATTCATATTAACTCATTAACTTACAAATTAAAGTTTAATTGATTTATTTGTTTGTAATTAAGGTGGATTTGACAGTAGATTGACTTCCTGAGGTGGGTAAGCGCATAGGTAAGTTCAGTTCCAGTCGACAAGTGAGCAAGCAGACTAGGAGTAGGGGGTGTGGAGGGGACCCCTGACAGTTGGGGGTGGAGTGTAAGAACGCGCGCTCAGGTATTTCTATTCAGAAAAAAATATTTTATCTATTTGTCGCTATGAATAATTTATCATTATAAATAATAAATGAAAATAAAATTAATATAATCCACTGTTATAAAGATGGCACTGCAGCACACGACTTTGTACAATTCAATCGATCATCATAAAATTTGAAACGCATATATGTACCAAAGTCTTTTATGGTATCCACTCTGTGATAATTCACAGCTAGAAGAAAATTCTTTTTACACTATTCAACAGATCATTGAAATTGTATAATATAGGAACGGAGATTATTATCACTTTTTTGTGATGAAACTTGCCACATTATATCGACTACAAAAAAGAATAAGTTGACCTGTGGCCAGTTCCGAACCGACCGACGATTTGAAGTAAATTAAGTTCCAGCTACAGAAACAATTTCAAATAATTTTAATATATCTATTAATGTAATAAAAAACAGATATGGATAGAACATAAATATTTTTAATTTTATTTTATTTATAATATATATGTAAGACCAGGCTGTAACGTCATGAATGGCTGGATTTGCACCAAAAGTTGATCAATTCATCATACTGATGCATTAAGTAAATATCCCCAATTTCTTCAAAATATAGGGAGTGTGAGAGAGACAAATAAATAAATATATCAAGCATCACAGAGCGAAGAACCCATTGTAGTTGTAAGATTAAAAATAAATTTTATTTCACATCTGGAAAAAAAGAAAATTGCTAAAGAAAAGCATCTCCCACCTTTCTATCACATTCCAGTATACTTTACAAATTGAAATATACAGGCCGACGGCTTATATATATATATAAACATATTTCATTTTACTTAAAATTATTATTTTATTTTTCATATTATTTGAATAAATATAAAAAATTTACTTTTTTGAATTCATCTTTTAATAATTAAAAGATATTGATTACCTATATCTATATAAATATTGTAATGATATTTTAAAAATATCATTAATCCTTAAAAAAAAAAAATTATTTATTTAAAAATAAATTTATTTTTGGAAAAGATTATTGTAATACGTTTCCCCAGAAGAGTTGTTGAAAGGAGACAAAGGCATTCGTTCATAGGCTACCCTCGAGAGCAGACGGACTTTATTGGAAGAAAAAAGGACCACCATTACACTCGGTCGTCCACGGACTATCGCTTACAAAAAGACCGGCTACATTATTAACAAAAAATATTGTTTTTCAAGAAGGATTGTTTTTTTTTATTTTTTTTAATCTAAGAATTAAAAAAATTTGTTTCACAACAAATATTGGTTTCTCTATAATTTTTATAAAACGTCTTTTTTTTTCTTTTTTTTTATAAAAAATATAAAAAAATTCTGTATATAAAATTATAATTTAAAAGATTTACATTTAAATCTAAAGGATTTAAAAATTTATATTTAAACATTAAATATAATAAATCTGATTATAATTTTTTATTCTTAATGATAAATTTAATTTTTTTCTCTTATTTTTGTAGTCCAGATCTCCAGGTCAGTTCTCAACGATTCAAAGTCCACCCCAACCCCTGGACACAGCCCCAGACCCCTTGAAAACATGTTAAGCACATGGGGGCCACAAGAGGCGCTGCTGGCACTAATTTAAATCCGAAAGTTGTTCATAAAACAACCAACAGATGCCGCACCAGGATCATTTTTAAATTCATGAAATCCATTTGAATCATTTTAAATATTGTGAAGTGTCGTAAACATGTAAACATCTGATTGTCTAACCTAAACAATTTGAAACAATTGTAAATATTATATTATCTGACTGATCCGACACCCTCCAATTGCGATCAATATGAATAATAATAAAGTTTCACGAATTTAACATTGCGTGACTACCCGTTGGTCCACCCTTTTCCAATACACATTTGTGACCAACCCTTCTTTTTCTTAAAATTTTCCCCTGTCGATATCCACCCTTATTAAAAAAATCATTACAATATATATTAGTTTTAATTTTGAAAACTTTTTAAATTGTAGAAAATTGTAAATAATTAATCATCTTACTTGATAAATAACATTTTGATTAATTGGTTAAATATTAATAATATGAAGATTAATATGAAACATTTTTTTTAATTAATGAATCTCATTTTTCTTTTATTTTTGTTTAATATTAAAATTTATTAATTAACTAGTATTCATAATCATTTTTTTATATTAAATAATTAAATTTCGAGTTTTATATGAAGTACCGGGACCCCGAGCCTCGGCTCAGTACTTAAGTTTAAAAAAATGATTCATTATTATTGGGTTTGGCTGGTAATATTAATACCGGGACCCCGAGCCTCGGCTCGGTACTTAAGTTAAAAAAAATGATTCATTATTATTGGATTTGGCTGGTAATATTAATACCTGGGACACCGAGCTCTCGCTCTACCCTTTAAAAAATATTGATACACAATTCTTTAATTATTTATTACAATTATTAAATGTTACACATTTGCATCAATCTGATTAAAATTAATGAACTTGTGCTCCTCAATAATACATAAATATATAATATATAGGTACATATATTTTTTTTCTATAGTGTTTTTTTGAAAAACTGTTTAGCGCCCCAAGTGGTTATAAAACAAACTAAAGACAAAAAAACGTGCTTTGCAGCTTTTCGGAATTAAAAAAGCAAAATTGGCAGTCGTGGGACTGGCCGACAGAAGTGAAAACTTCTGCGTAAGAAATTTTAAAACAGACGAAATTCGCGCTATTTCACGAGAAAGATGAATTTCATATGCATGTATATATATATAACTTATATATTATTTTAAACATATATTTTAAACAAATTTGTAACTTATATTTATATATATATAAATACACAACTTTGTTTAAAATATTGCAATACGAACTGTTTTATAATTCTTATCTCTAACATAAAATATATATTTATTATGTGAAGTTCATTTCGTATAATTTTGATTATATATGTATATATGAAATGAACTTTACATAATAAATATATATTTATATGTTAGAGATAATTTATAAAACAGTTCTAATGACAATTCAAATTTCGCGCTCTGTTATAAGAAATTTGAAAGCAGACGTAATGTGCTAGCTTCATGGTGTTGGTCACGATCACGCGAGTTCTATACTTTTTCCCCATCCCGCAAAAGTGCTCAACGCCGCTAAAGAAGTTTTCACTTCAAAAATTATTTAATATTTGGAAATATATCTGACTTATAGAAAAAATGAATATTAATTAAAGAAAGAAATTGTTTTTAAAATATCCTGAATAATATGTAACAATTTTCAAGATAGAAATTTATTACAATATTACAATTATTAACTGTTGCATCATTGCATCAATCTGATTAAAATGAATGGAACTTCGGGTACTCAATAATAATAAATAAAATAATATTAATAAATATATTAAATAATATTTTATTGAAAAAATATTAAAAATTATAAAACTATCTAAAACTTAATTAATAAAAGAACAATGAATAAATAAATATAAAATAGTAATTTATTAAAAAGTAAACAATAGATAAAAAGAAAAAAAAATAACAAAATCATTATTTTCATTTTTAAATAACGATTCACCCGGCGAGTTTCGAACCGACGAAATCCACTCGTTAAAACATCTCTCTAGCCTCTGTACTATATATATTTAGATAAAAAATTGTCATTTTTTTACTGTCTTAGCAGTATTTGATGTTTTTTATTTATTTTTTTTTTTTTTGAGAGAGATTAATAAATATCTATATATATTTTATTAAAAATAAATATTTTTAATTTTATTTCGAAATTAAATAATAAATTTTAAAATATTTTAAATAAAAAAAAATATTAATACAAATAAAAATGGAGGCCAATTTTGACGTTTTCCATATATAATTTTCAATTAAGAAATTAATAATGAAGCTGAATGTTTCAAGAGATATCATCAATAAAACTTAATTTTTCTTTATAAATACTATATCTAGTGTGAATTTGAAAAAAATCGTTAGAGCGGTTTTTGAGAACCAATATATATACATAGATAAATAGATAGATATATACAATTTTAGCTAGCATAATAAGATAAGATATATTATATTTATTTCATTATTTAATGTTTATTAATGATGTTTAATGATGTCCAGACATAATTTATTTTTATCAGTGGAAAAAGCTTTTCAGCCTATTTCTTTTTGCACAAGATAAAACAAACATGAGAACAAAAAGTAAGGATTTCTTTTTTACCATGTTATTCCCTCCCAACTCTCCGGAGATCGGAACCTTCTTCGTCAAATTCATTAAAATGAATGAATAGAGCTTAGTGTCGTCATCATATCTGCAATAGCGTCACATTGTTTTTCCAATGATCGATGACCTTATAAGGGTTGGGATTTTGAAGGAGGGTTGTTCTGGTGATTAATCAGCTCTTCAAGTCCCTTAAGACCACCTGCCGGCGAAAAATAAGGGCTTGTTAGAAGGTGAAACATGGCTAATGTCACGAACAAATTTTTGACAAAATGTTTACAACCGCGAATTTGGAAGTTGAATTAAACCTTCAAAATAAAAAAAACATAATAAAATAAATGCATAGTTTATTAAGGTTAAAAAAAAAAATTATTTAATCAAATATAAATAACCAAATGCAAATTGTGTAAAATTTTTTAATCCTTTCATTTTACTGGGAAAGTCAATTTATTTAATGAAATGGAAATTCAATAATGTGATTATTTTTCAATTGATTTATTTTTTAAATATTTATGTTTACAATATTTTTGGCATGTTTGTTTAAATAAGCTAACATTCCGATTACGATAATTCTTTGTCTTGGGTTATTCTAATTATTTATTATTCCACTATTCCATGTCAATTGTGGGTAGAAAATAGACAATTCTGAAATTATATCAATTATTAAAAAACCAAATGTTTATAAAACTATAATATAAATGTTTAAATAAAAAGAATTTAATTTTTTTATTCTTTTTTCTTTTCAGGGAATAAATTATAAAGTTATATCACTAAATAAAAGGAAAAATATTGTAATAAGTATAGCGCATTATACAAATAACTCAATTTCTTTTTAAATCTGGTGTAAAAACAAATATATAAATATGCTATATAAATTATTTATTTATATTGAAAAATGAATAGTTATAATAATAATAAATTTATTAAATAAATAAATAATAAATAATTCTAGAAATTCTTGCTCCAAATATAAATATATACGAGGGTGGGATGAAAAGTTTCCGTCCTGACGAAGAAAAACGATGTTTTTCAATTTTTATTTTGTTTTATTTTTTTTTTTTTTTTTCTAAATTCAAGATAGCTGAGACCTGTACGATGTCAGCTGAACTTGTGCGAAATATTTTGCATAACCATTTGAATATGGAAAGCTGGGTGCAATGGGGGTGCCGCATTTCCTAACGTTAGACCAAAAATTGCTTCGAAAAACCATTTCTAACGACAATTTGGCGCTGGAGGCGTAATCCAAACGAATATTTGCGTCGATTCATAACTGTTGATGAGACTTAAATTAAATTAATTAAATTAATTAGATCACCGTTATGAGAAATGTATCACTGTTGATGGAGATTATGTTGAAAAATATAGCAAAAAAAAAATTGAAAAACATCGATTTTCTTGGTCAGGTCGGAAACTTTTCAGACCACCCTCGTATATATATATATTTTCAGGATATATTAATGAAAAATGATTGAAAAAATTTAACTTATTAAAATATCCAAATAAATACTTTAGAAGGAGTGTATTTACTATAATAGAAAGTAATTGGAATTGAATTTAGAGGTGTAGATCGATTGAAAATGATTAGTTTCAAGTTGTTGCTCATTTTGAGTGCGAAGGGATGTTCACCATTTCCAAAGCTCGGGCTAAACTAAATAGGCTTTTAGGTGAGAACAATCAAATGCAATAATTATTAAGATTTAATTTTCATTAAATTTTCTTTTTTGAAAAATAAAGTTTTTGTTTCTAAAAAGAAATTGTATGGATTATCTGTTCGTTATACAAACAATTCAATATATATAATACAATATATAAGTATACTAAAATTAATTAGATTTTATGTATTTATGAAAATAATTATTGAATATATATTTAAATATAGATCTACCTATATTTATATCCTTTTATGGTATGTAAATAAATATTACTTGCTGATTGTAGTACTGATATATGTACAATTTATAAAATGTAATTGCAATTTCCAAAAGATCAAAAGTCAATCAATAAAATAAAATAATTATTTTTCTCTATTTAATTATTGCATACCAGCATAATGATTGATTTATTTAACAAACATTCAAAGAATAAAAAAATTGTTTTAGTACATAATAATAATACCAGATTGAGAGAATAATTAAAACCTTTGAATTAGATTGTTTATACTGAACTATTGTTAGCTAGCTTATTTGAAAAGATGTATAATTCAACACATAAGGATAACACTGAATAGGGTATAGGCAACAGTGTATGACAGTGAACAGGTGTATAATAATTGGTTAAAAATACTTCCAAAAATATATTTTTGGCTTGATGTGTAACATAAAATCAAACACGAGACATCTTCCAACAGTAATGGTCGACTAAGCATCAAGATTATTGAAAGCTTTTAATAATAAGAAAATCAAAACTGAAAGCAAAGATGACCAAGTCATCTGAGTAAAATTAGGCCGTGAGGTCATGAGTGCTATCGATACTAACTCCGCCCACCCCGTTATCCTCCATGAAATCTACAAAATCCGCCAAAAAGATGGAAAACCCTTGAAGCGCCCCCTAAAGTTTTATAATTAAAAATTGGAATTTATTTATTTATTTATATTTATCTATATATTTAATATGACAGTCTGTCCGTCCGTACGCAAAAAACTCCAGAGCCTAAAATACAAGGAGTAAGGTAACCAAATTTTTATGAGGTGAAGGGTACCTCAAATGAGATGAAAAATAAAAAAGAAATTAGAATCTTAGGTAACTCCTGAGCTGAGCTGCGGGTGTTCCATTTTCCAAAAAAATTGCAAAATATATATATGGTGGGATTGGGAAGATCAAGGACGCGGTGAGTGGACAATGTAGGGACGTGGACAGATGGGACAGGGTAAGAGTTAGATGGTTATAGCTCAGGATTGGAATACTTGGAGAAATGGGGTTGCTTTCGAGATCCGTAGAGGCACAGAGATAGATAGATATAACATATACAATAATACTATATATAATTAATTTACTGATTAAATTAAAATATATTTTACATAAGAACACAAACAGAAATGATAATATAATGTAATATACTGATTGAAACAAAATGGATGAAAACCTTTTACATACAGACTTCCAACGAAATACTATGTATTACTTCGGGGTACAGGGGGCGGAGCCCCCGTCTAGGTGAGAAGAGGGCCGAAGGCGCTCTGATCAGCTAGTATATATTTATTTTATAAATATTATTGTTTTATGTCTTATAATTATTTTGATTGTTTATCCTTCCTACCTTTTTCCGATTTCTGATGGAAGGGCTGGATCCCTCCTTAGATACTCCCCTTCATTTAGACCAGGGGTGTCAAACTCGCGGCCCCCGACCACTTAAGACTTTTTTAAAAAATTTTCAATTTGTCTCTAAAAAAAGGTAAAATGTTTTTTTGCGGCCCGTCTAAAGTTAAACCTTGTTTGTTTGGCCCAAGTGTACCTATGAGTTTGACATCCCTGATTTAGATTGTGTTATACTATATTATATTGATTTTTCTTTTTATGTTATTTTCCAAATTTTAAAAATTAATTGAAATAAATCAAATTTGATAAATAAATAAAAATTATTAAAAAACATAGAATTATATATTACGGTCATTGTGATTAATTGGTATTATTTAATAATATCTGAGGATAATTAATACTAACTAACTAAACTGGTTAAAGTTAATTATATATCAGAATTTAACAGGTCAACCAGTTATTATTAATAATTATCAATTAGATTTGGTCAAATTAATCATTTTCAATTGATATGACTAGCACTTTACTTTCACAAATTTCAGTTTCAGTCTAATTTAGTTTTAATTTATTAAAAATAATAATATTTATTAATTATTAAATGCATTTAATTAATTAACTAGGATATCATATTGTATTATTGGTGAAATTCTCAAATTAAACAAAACATATAACAATATAGTTAAGAATAATTAATAATTAACCAATTTCAAATTAATTACTTTGACATTTTAATTAAGTTAAGTAATAATCTGAATTTCAAGTAAGAAGATCTATTATCGCAGCACAAAGATATATACACTAGATTTTAACTTTTAATAAATAAACCTCTTTTTATTATTTTTTATTAATCAATCTGACTAAATTTAATTTGTAATAATAGTTTGTCTTATTTATGACTAACGCGTGTGCCCGCACATAGATTTATTAAACAAAATTATTAAATAATTTTTCATTTAAACGATATAACGACGATTTTAAATACCTCTAGAGGCCATCTAGGTTAAGTAATTAAAATATTATTTACCTACATTGGTATTATTATTGGAGATTTATTGTATGTTGTACTATTCTCACATACAGTCAAACCTCGAGTTACAAGTTAAATTCGTTTCGTAACGTAACTCGAAATTGCTCGTTACCTAAAACAAGTTTTGTAGTAATTTAAGTAATTTAATTTCAATTCGTTCTGAGCCCCAAAATATTACTACAAAAAATTATAGAAATATTTTTCTATTTCTAAGTCAGATATATTTCCAAATATTAAATAATTTTTTAATTCCGAAAAGCTGCAAAGCACGTTTTTTGTCTTTAGTTCGTTTTATAACCACTTGGGGTGCTAAACAGTTTTTCAAAAAAACACTATAGAAAAAGAATATATGTATATATTATATATTTATGTATTATTGAGGAGCACAAGTTCATTCACTTTAAACAGATTGATGCAAATGTGTAACATTTAATAATTGTAATAAATAATTAAAGAATTGTATATCAATATTTTTTAAAGGGTAGAGCGAGAGCTCGGTGTCCCAGGTATTAATATTACCAGCCAAATCCAATAATAATGAATCATTATTTTTAACTTAAGTACCGAGCCGAGGCTCGAGGTCCCGGTACTTATTTATTAATACCCATAATAACGTAATTGGTATGTATAAAATATTAAAACAATTGTTAACTCATCGAATTTAATATCGGAGGGAAGATCATTCCCTGCTGTCTACTTCGATCTGTTGTATTTCGGTAAAAGATCCTCTCTCGTTATCAATAACTTTAACATTTCTCGATGATATTAGTTCGCATTCATCTGTACCGGATTTTGATTGGTTTTGAAATGAGTTGTCGGGACATCATCAAATAACTTAATAGACCTTAAAGCTGCTGTTTCATCCGGATAATTTTCTTTTACCAACTTTTTTAACTGTAACCACATTGAATTATTTGCTCCTATACCGAGACACAAGACTCAGCTCGTATCCCAAAGTTCCATTGTACAGTTCTTTGGACACAAATATTTTTATTTTTCCCCCCTAAAAATTACACAATTAAAAAAAAAGCTCATAGAAACTTCATTTTTATTTAATCCTTAATTAGCAATTAAATAAAAATGTATGTGAATGTATACTTAATAATCAAAAATAAATATCTATCTATATATATAAAAGGCAATGTCTGTCTGTCTGTGTGTCTCCCCTAAACTCAAAAACTACCCGTCCGATTGCGATTGAACTTTCAGGAATTGTTGTGGGCATCCCAGGGGAGGTTTTAGTTTAGTTAAATCCAAAATTAATTTATCGAAAATTAATTTAATTAGTAATATTTTGGTAAAAGTCTATTTATGGTTACCATGGTTACATTGAAAAATTTACAATAAATAAATAAAAATAATTGGAAATCTTTTCAACTTATTAATTTGATAAATTTTATTAATATTTTTAATTTTTTTTAAACTTGAATCATACAATGGTAATGAAATAATGTAGGTAGACTTGTGAGACAAACAATAAGAATCTCTATAATAAGAGAATATTCTTATTCCGAAAACTGTTAATTAAAATGTAATAACTATTAACAATTAATAAAGTAGAAATAATTTTCCTACAAATAAAAATGTAATAATAAAAAATAAAATTTCAATTATATTAATTTAATAAATTATTATTATTATTATTATTATTATTATTATTTTCAGCTATTAAACGGTATATTATTATTATTATTATTTGTAATAATTCCAATAAAATAAATAAAAATAAAAAACAAAAAAAGTCCAATTAATACTAAAATTTCAATTATATTCATTTAATACATTATTATTATTATTATTATTAAGTGTTCAGTTATCACATACGTATATATGTATACAGACACACGTGCAAAAGAGAAGCTTTCCCGGGTCTGCTAGTATATTATAATAATGTTTAGATTACATTAAATATACAAAAATAAATATCAAAATTTGGATGTATTATTTCACATTCCTACACATAAGTTTAACCCTTAACGATCGAGAGCATTTAATTAACATATGAAATGTCGCGAGTATGGTTAAGAATGGGAAAAATTCTATAATTGTAGAAAATGTAATTATATTTTATAAGAAATAGCGATCAGTTTTAATTTAAAGTAATTATAATTATAATTTTTTGTTAAAATAACAGATATTTGATAAAGTATTCTTATATTTTTAATAATTTATTATAAACGACTCAATTATATAGGTTTGTTATAGTTAAAAAGCATTTTATTGTTTTCTTCTCAAACCGGGCTGCTTGCTGAGATAATTGACAATTTTAAAGGGAAAAGATTGAAAGAGGGATTAAAGTTTAAATAAAAATAGAATACAAGAGAAATAATTTCATATTACGAGAATATATGTTACATTGTTTTTGTTTTAATTTGAAAGCCATAAAGATGATTGAAAAATGATCAAATATGATTGGTCCATTAAAAGTTTGAGACGCGAAATAAATATTATAGAATATAATGATTATAAATTTCAGCTTACATTTGATGATATTATTAACGAGATATTCTCATTAGGCGATATGATGTTTATATGACAAATTTTAGAACTATTATCAGGATAAATATTGATTTTATGATTAAGCATCAATAAATCATAAAGTTTTTAAGTAAAAATCCGAAAATTTAAATACCATTATCAATATTAATTGAACCAGTTTGTAATAATAAAATAAGAGATGGCATTAACCATTTTATTATATCATCTATTATTATTAATGTTAATGTTATTAATTATCATTATTATTATTATAGGGTTGGAGTCTGCTTCCTTTCACATCCAAGGTGTAATACAGGTCCACCAATTCAGTTTGATACTTATGTATTCAATTCGATGAAATTTAGAAGGGGGAGAAACATAAAATGCAATCCTCTTCTACCATATTCCACTGGGAATACCATATAGTTAAACAGGAATAATACATTTTTAATATATATTGGTATTTTTACAACTACAAAGACATGTCATTAAGTTCGTGACTTTTTGAATTTTCTGTCTCTTAAATGAAATGGCAACACTGCTCCTGTCGGCAGACAACTATCATCTGACTCTTTTTGAAATTTTAATAAATTTAAAAAATTATTAAAGCTTTGGTGGTTGTTTTTATTTATAACGGAATTTTGTAAATAAAATCACATATTGATATTTGTTATTGTAAATTTATTCAAAAAAATACAAAAAAAAATTGGACACTCGAACAGTGCAGTCGCTTGATAACGATTGCAGAAGTAGCAATCGAAACGTTGTGTATATTTTTTTTTGTATTTTTTTGAATAAATTTACAATAACAAATATCAATATATGGTTTTATTTACAAAATTACGTTATAAATTTAAAAAATAATTTTTTATCCAAAAACATGTTTCATTCAAAAAGTCACGGACTTATTGACCTGTACTTGTATGTGTATCCTTATCCGAATAAAATACAAGTGAGTAAATAGTAATATATAAACGATCTTCTCAAATAATCCAAAATAAATAGTATAAATATATATTTAATTATATTATCATCATATTATTTTATTTAAAAATTACAATTATAATATAAGTGAAAATGAATCCTTTTAACTTTTGTAATTGGCACTGTTCTACTTTAATATGACTTTTCCTTTTTAATTAGTAGGATTTTATTTCGGCTTTGTTGTTTGTTTGTCTTGCAAAGGCAGTTTTGCTTGCCTGTCTAAGGATTTAACTTAAGAGACAAAAAACAAAAACAAAAAAAAAAAATACATAATCAAATCTCAAGATCAAAGAAATACATTGTGTAGTTACATTTTCATTTTATTTTATATTCTATTAATCTATTTTAATTATATTTACTAGCATGTATACGTCTGCTAAATTTAAACAAATGATATTTTATAACTTTTCTTAAATAATTTAGTATAATATGGCATTGTTTTTAATTAGCCCTCCTAGGATATTAAAATATAATTAAAAAAATTAACTAATAATTTAAAAAATATTTATATATAAATATATATAAGTGAGGGATTTATTTGGAGATAAAAGAAGTGAGATGTAGTTTCTGAAATGTATAGAGATATTTATTTACATATGTACATTGATTTTAAAATGGCCAAGCTAGTACCTGAAATGTATAGAGAAACAAATCTCAAGTCTCTTGGTAGCGTAACTTGGTTAAATTCATAAGGGGAAAAATATATAACAAAATAATAGTGGATAGGTGCTTCTATGATGAATGCTTGTTTCTTTCTGTTCGTGTGTGTCTGGCTCTGTTCAATCCAACGCCCTCCCGTGGCCAAACCCGAACTTACATCTCCCCCACAAAAGAAAGTACCGTCACATTATTTTGTAAAGGGTAAAAGATTTTTAATATGAAATAAGGAAAATTTTTTATTTTTTTTATTCTTTTCTATTTTATATATAGAGTTTGATATTCTTTCTATAACTCTGTACGGCCCGTCTCGAATTTTGTCTAGCTTGTCTCTATTTAATTTATTTCCTAATTCTACATAAACTAAGTCATTTTTCCTAAATGAATAATCCCTTCTTTTTTTATTTATTCTGAATCTGTTTTCTTCAGCTGACTTATTCGAGAATTTTAAAGCTTCTTTTCTATCATATTCCAGATCTCTTTCCTTGCTAAATTCTTCTGGAACTATCTCTGAATGTTTTCCAAGTAGTAAATATTCAGGAGAGAATCTGGTGGAACTGTGTGTTGTTCCATTATATTCTCTGACACATTCTTCTGCCAAAACGGCCCATCCTTTTCCTTTATTTTTAGAATCATTTCTCTTTATCCTCAGCCTATTTGTTAAAGACTGGTTCACTCGTTCAACTAAACCATTTGACTCCGGACAATCAGTACATGTGAAAATCAGTTTTATGTTATTCTTAGTTAAAAATTTTTTAAAATCTTCCGAATTTATCCCAGGATACTGATCCGCCAACAGGTTATCTATTTGGTTCGAATCGTCAACCTTTTTTATAAGTTTAATAAAATCTTTTGACGATTGAGTTGTTGATGTTAAAATAAAGACAAATCTTGAGAAATGATCAATGAGCACATGCATGTATCTTTTTTTTGTATATCTGTCTTTGCAACCCCCTATTGTATCTAGGGACATGATTTCAAAGGGTCTTGTTGCTGGACCGAAAATGGATGCTTTTCCGAGTAATCTCTCTCTTCTTGACTTATTTTCTAAACATGCCTTGCATTCTCTGCAATACTTTCGTATAAAAAAATCCATTCCTTTAAAATAGTACTCAGGTCTAATTTTACTTAACATATGTTTTACCCCTATATGACCATAGTAGTTGTGAGTTAAATCTATTATTTTTTTTCCTAAGGACATAGATACAAATATTCTTTTGTCATCATTTATTTTCTTTAAATAAACTCCTTTTTCATTTATAATGTTTTTAGAATTGTTTATTTCAGTGATATTTAAACTTTGGTCTGCCATTATTTGTTCTTGTGTTATTAAGTTTACCACTTTGATGACATCTTCATTATGACAATCACTGAGGACTGGATTTCTGGAAAGGGCGTCGGCCTCAGTGTTTGTGCTGCCAGGGGCGTAAATGATTTCAAAGTCATATTGGGAAAGATAAAGAATTAATTCACCAAGGGGCTCATCTGGTCTTGCATTTACTTTGAAATTTTCCAGGGGTTTGTGGTCTGTGATGACTGTAAATGGTTTATCTATTAGCCAGTATTGCCAGTGTTGTACAGCTTCCTTTATAGCTAAACACTCCAAATAGATAGCCTTTCTTTTCTTTTGTAGTGGAGTTAGTTTTTTTGAAAAGTAGGCTACTGGATGTAAGAATCCTTCATCATCTTTTTGCTTCAATATTGCACCGATTCCTTCCGACGATCCATCCGTAAATATGTAACTCTTCTTATTTGGATTAAAAATTAATAATATTGGCGAGGTACATAAAAGCTCTTTTACTTTATTAAAAGCACTCTGACATTTGTCCGTCCATTCAAACTTTACATTTTTTCTTAGTAAATTATGAAGAGGTTCTAACAATTCTACCGATTTGTCTATATACTTATAATAAAAATTTATTTTACCAAGAAATTGCCGTACATTTTTCTTATCTTTTGGAATTTTGAAATCTTTTATTGCTATCAAGTTATCTTTTAAAGGTCTTATTTTGCCTTTTTTAATAATATGTCCTAAATATTTAATTTCATTTTTCGCGATATTGCATTTTGATAATTTCAGCTTAAAACCTTCTTCTTTCAACATCTTAAAAACTAACTTTAAATGTTCTAAATGTTTTTCAAAACTTTCGGAGAAAATAAGGATGTCGTCAATATAATTCATACAGAACGTGTTTAAATTATTTCTCCTAATGGAATTTGCAAGAATTCTTTGAAATATTCCAGATGAAGCTCGAAGTCCAAATGGGAGTACATTCCATTGAAAGTGGCCATTTTGTGTTACAAAGGCCGACTTTTCCCTATCCTTTCTTCTTAATGGTATAGACCAAAAGGCCGAATTAACATCCAATGCCGTGAACCAGTTGCAATTTCCTGCCTTTATCATTATATCATCAATTCTTGGGAAAGGATGAGACTCAGGTAATAAAATCCTGTTTAGACATGAATAATCGATACATAGGCGTGATTTTTTTCCTTCGTCTTTCTTATAAGCCAATGTTACTGGAGCCGCAAAAGGCGAGCTTGATTCTTCAATTAGATTCATTTCTAAAAGTTTTTTTATTTGACTGTCTATTTCATTCTGTGTTGTGACAGAACATCTATAGGGTTTTTTATATATATATTGATAATCACGCAATTTTATTTGAGCCTCTGTATCTTTTATTTTTCCTACATCGAATTTGTTTTTTGCAAATAATTCATTATTTTCTTTTAATAATAAAAATGTTTTATCTTTTTCTTTTGCATTTAAATGATTTAAATAGTGTCCATATTCTTATAATTTTATGTATTCGTTTATATTTATATTATACAATGTATTATTAAATATAATTTTATTTTTTTTATTAATATGGTTTAAGGAGAAATCATTTGTTAAGGTTTTATTTTTAAATGGGTTTGAATTATTTTCTAAGCTTTTAATATCTTTATTTTTATTTAACGGTATATTTTTAAAATTTATTCTTTGAAATATTTTTAATTCATTATTTTGACATAGTTTAAATTTCGTTATTAAATCTAATCCCAGAATCAATTCAAAGGAAAATTTATTATTATTAATACAGAATATATTTACTTGTTTTTCTATTAAACCTATTTTTAATTTTAAAGAAATTTGTCCATCAACACGACAAAAACCAGCTAATGTTTTGAATAAAATTTTATTGTGGTCCTTCAATTTATCATTTAATCCTTTCACCACATTTAAATTGATGATTGATATATTAGAACCGGTGTCATAGATTCCTTTTAAATATCTATTCTTATTAATTATTACATTTAATTTAATCAGCTGGGTTTTATCGCAGGGCATAATTAGTTTTTTTTTAACCAATTCATTAAATTGTTCTTCACCAAGCATTACTTTTGGGCGTGTTTTATTTTGAATATTCCTACATAGTTGCACTGGGTGAAATCTCTTAGAAAAACCTAGTTTTAAACATTCAAGACATTCAATTTTATTACTTTGTTTTATATTAATGTTGTTTTTATGTAATGGAATATTCTCATATTTCTGCAATATACTTATGAGATGATCAGATTTCTTTATTTGAAATTTATCTAATTCATCTTGAATTTTTAATGGTAATCCAATGACAATTAAATTAATTTTAGTTTGTTCTGAGATATGAGGGTCCGAATCTATTAAAAGATTTTCTTTCTCAATGCAATAACTTATTATGGAGCCCCCTAGAAATTTAAAATTAAAAGCTTTTCTAACTTGGGACCATCCTCTCTTTTGAAAAGTTAATAAGATTGATTTTTTCCAATCTGCCCATAAATGTAGATTTTTTTTTAGATTTAATTCATACCAATTTTTAGCAATGTCTGCCAAAAAATATTTTAATGCTTGAATTTTTATTGTTTCATTTTGTAGATCGAACCTCAAACATTCTTTTTCAAATTTTTCAATCCATACATCGACATCTTGGTTTTTGCCTAAAAATATTTCTAAATTGAATTTTTTTTCAATATCCTTCAATACGTGGATTGAATTATTTATGTCAATGGTGTTATCCATGTTTGTTAAATTAATAGAATTATTTAATTGTTCTTCAAGCATTTCATCTTTAAAAATGAAATTATCATCATTGTCTAAATATAATTTCCTTATATCTTCATCTAGAGCCACCTTTGGGTTTCTGAAATTCCCGACCCTTGTCATACTTTTACAGGCTGCCTGAATAACGCTTAATTTCATCAGCTTAAGGTGATGAGATTCGTGACGGTACTTTTCAGGAAATAAGTAAGTCAGGGAAGAGCCCTGGAAACTGATAGCGTGGAAGGAACTCACCATAGCGCCATCAACTTGCTCCTTGACCATATGTATTATAACCTTCGCTGCCATCTCGGAAGAAGCTCGATTTGTTTTATAAGTGAGGGATTTATTTGGAGATAAAAGAAGTGAGATGTAGTTTCTGAAATGTATAGAGATATTTATTTACATATGTACATTGATTTTAAAATGGCCAAGCTAGTACCTGAAATGTATAGAGAAACAAATCTCAAGTCTCTTGGTAGCGTAACTTGGTTAAATTCATAAGGGGAAAAATATATAACAAAATAATAGTGGATAGGTGCTTCTATGATGAATGCTTGTTTCTTTCTGTTCGTGTGTGTCTGGCTCTGTTCAATCCAACGCCCTCCCGTGGCCAAACCCGAACTTACATATATATTATTTAATCTTTCATCTAGCAAATTTTAAAGCATTAGATAAAAACATACAATGGTCAAATCCTATGAATTTTAATTACAATTTTTAATATCTTATTTTTACTTTCCCGCATACTTCGTATAAGGGAAGTATTGGAATCGTCTAAAATTTCGACTTCGAGATTTCGATAGATCTTGACGTTTTAGACCTCCCTGAGTCGGAAAATACCATTTTTCGAATTATGTCTGTGTGTGTGTATGTATGTATGTATGTATGTATGTATGTAATGTCTGTGAGCAAATTTACTCAAAAACTAATCAAGCTAGGACTTCGAAATTTGGTACACCGATATTATTCACAGTTTGTAGATTTCTATCAAAATTTCGTCAAAATCGATTAACCGGAAGTGGTACTTTACCTACACTGGTTGCGTTTACTTTTCAAGTAAAGTACCAGTTTCCTTCGAGATATTTGTTTCCTATTTTGTATATAGATTTAAAAATATGAAAAAAATTCAGATACCAAATTTCATCATGATCTGACTACCGGAAGTGACATTTTACCTATACAAGTAGCGTTAGGTGTAAATTATAAATATATATAATAGTGTTAAACCATTTTACTTTATAATTTAAATTAATTAGTTTGTTTATTTTTATTGTTGTTAAAACATAATAATATTAATCTAATTACCTATTTATATGCGGGAAAGTCTAGGGGAGGACACTCCCGAATTTTTTTTATTTCCGTTCGTGAATTTTCATTAATATTTTATTGTAAAGTGAATATTTATAATTGATCAATTAGAAAAAAAAAAAATTCAAAATGTTTTTATAACATTTTTTTATTTTATACATATTATTAAATGTGTACCCGTATATTAAAAAAAATAAAAATTGTACTAACCATATAATAACAATAAATAGTGTAAATATTTCGTTTTGATTTTCAATGATAAAAAAAAAAAATTTTCTAAATACTTATGTTACAATTACCTCATGCGAACACAAACCACAACAGGCAAATCCCTTTTCAACTTTAACTCCTCATTAATATTATATATTTAATCTTCCAGATTTCGTGAAAATGTTTTTATTCCCTCACATAAAAGCATTATAAAAATGGGTTAGAGAAATTAAAAAAAAAAATGATATTAATTTTATTGAAAAACTTTTCATTCAAGTATTACATTTTTTAAATTTTTATAGAAATAATTGATTAAAACAGAAATAGAATATATAAGTTAATAATTATTTATTTCAAACAGATATAAATATACATATACATGTGTATATAATGAAATTTGTTCTACAAATTTATAACATTTTTGCTGAAATAAAACATACTAATTTCATTTGATTAATTATGATTAATATTTATGTAAATTATTATTTATTACTGTTACGTGATGTCTGTCTACCTTTACTATTAAATAATTTAATTAAATTAATAATTATTAGGATGCAACAGAAATTCTAAAAAATCAATATACATTATATACTTTATAGCAATGTTTTATGACCTATTAAGGGGTACACAATACAATGTGTGTTTTAATTACTCAGTATTCAAGAATTTATCATTTTAATAACAAAATAAATATCCATTAATTTTTTTTAAATATGTAAATAGTTTCATAAACTTTCATTAAATCCATTCATTTTAAAATTTAAATATATAAAAAGAGTTTTTTTTTCCTCAAAAACATAACTAAAAAATTAAAAAAATTTAAAATCAAAATTAATTAATTTTAAAAAATTTATTATAATAAATAAAATATAAGAAAATTAATATATTTATATTAAATATTTTATTATTATTTTTTATAATATTATCTAATCTATCAATAAGATCAACATCCTATTAGCTATTAATTCTAGAAAAATCTCATGTATTATAATAAATCCATTTCAATTTTATTATAAAAAGCTAACTTTTAAAATGACATTTAAATCTATAAATCGTTAATGTGTTAACCTATTCCTTATTTGCTTTATAATATTTGGAATTATTTAAAATAATAATTTGTAAATATGTATATTCAGTAATTATAAATTATTTTATTATATAAAAATCCTTTTTCATTTTAATCGTATTAAATGAGATTTTACATAACTTATATAGCTTAAGATTAAAAGTAAATATTTGAAAATAAGATTTGTGATATTAAATGAAATTAATCTTAGCTTAATGTGAATAGACATTTTTGTTATGATAAAAAGATTTATAAATTGTTATATTATTTTATACATTTTGAAAATATTTTTTTGTCAATTTTAATATTCTAAGGCAGGGGTGTCAAACTCATAGGTACATTTGGGCCAAATAAACAAGGTGGGCGGGCCGCTAAAAAACATTTTACCTTTTTTTAAAGTCGAAAGTGGTCGTGGGCCGCAAATTTTTTTTAAAAAAAGTCGTCTAGTCGCGAAAAACATTTTACCTTTTTCTCGATTGACACCCCTGTTCTAAGGCATAGTATATTCTAATATTTTGAATTTTTCCTTCTGGTTGCATACTATCCAGGCGGATCGTTTCTTTAATACATTATTATCTCTGGAATTTTTTTTTTTTGAGAAAATATTTAAAACCTTCAAAATATATAAATAATTATGGAATATTTAAAGATAATTCTTTAAAATTTAGTATCTTAATAGTAAGTTGATTTCTTAATACTTATATAACAATCTATCTACGAAATAATATTATGAAATATTTATCTCTTATTTAATAACATTTTAAATTCAAAAACGTTAATTTAATAAATTATTATATTAAATATAAGAAGATGGAGATTTTTTAATATAGAAAGTTGTGGGGCAGTTTTGTGGGATTGGCGGTCGTAATCAAGTAAGGGTGTAGAATATGTTGCCTTGGTAACCGGCGTAAACATTAACTCCCGATTCCCTAACTACCATTTGCCTTAGGGTTTCATTTAATTAAAATAACAGAATTAAAATATTATATCTCTCTCATTATAGAAAATATTAATTTTAAAAATTAATTATTGGTGTAAATGAATTAATTTAAAAATATAAAATAGAATATACATATATATGTATAAAAAAAACCTTGTTAGAAAATTATTTGGATACATATTTATTATATAGATTAGTTATAGTTAATAATAATAATAAAAGGGAAACTTGTATTATTTGAAGAAAATATTTTAGAGATACTGTAGAATTATTTTAGAAAAATAGTACTTGGAGGGGAAAAAAATTACTTACGATAGGGTCGTGGTGTCACGAGGCGCTGACGCCTCCTCCGTCACTATTTCTCCACTCCATTTGCTATTATTTCGGGCCGTTTATATATCTCCGTTGGAATTTGCCTATAATTTGGTGAGGATTGGACAAGAGTCGGACCGCGACTGACTGCTCCCTATACCACTTTTCTAACCCCTTCAAATTGAAGACGCACACCACGCTCCTATACGGACAACACGAGAACCAAATCAGCAGTCGATCGGTGAATAACAAATAGATGGCATTTTCACACACCCTCCCCCCCATTTTCTATTAAATTAATATAAAAAGTTATATATATTCAATAATTTCATTCATTTATTATCAAAAATAATTGACAATTATTAAAATAAAAATTTTATAATTGATGTAAATGTATATACTTTACTTTTATATTAAATACACAATTACATTCTATAATTTTTTTAAATGATTTATAATAAATAATAGATGGTAACTTGTAAAGATAAATTAATGATAAACAAATATTTAATGAATTAAGAATTATTTAAAAATTGTAGTATCAATGTAGCAAACTGGCTCTTAATCGGTAAATATATATACATACCACAACACTACCTTATAAAATAGATCAGCGATTCTCAACTTTTCAGTATTCTTAGCCCAAATTTCATCCATATTTTTAAATGCCCTTCCCCTCTTCCCCTGATTTCAATAGAATGTATACAATACTAATGTATATTGATTATTACTTTCCCGCATACTTCGTATAAGGGAAGTATTGGAATCGTCAAAATTTTTTTTTAAATATATATTTTATTAAAAAAGGTATTAGGAAAAAAAATTTTAAATAATTTTTTTTATAATACAAGGAAAAGTCTGATATTGGGACATTTTCATCTCTTTTTACTTTCCCGCATACTTCGTATAAGGGAAGTATTGGAATCGTCAAAAATTTCGACTTGGAGATTTCCGACACACGTCCGCACTGGACTCGGACTGTTGTCCAGTGTGGACGTGTGCCGGTCTCAGGATTGCCCAGGATTCTTCGGAGCTCTACAGCAACGCAGTGAGTACAAAACCACCCAACCTATCAACCCAAATTTCCGATATTAACCCTTGGTCACACAGACTAAGACCCAGAATCCCAAAAATATTCCCACCTAAATAATCTCTTTATATTTATACTAGCTGCTCAGAGCGCCTTCGGCGCTCTTCACACCTAGACGGGGGCTCCGCCCCCTGTACCCCCGAGTGGTACATAGTATTTGGTTGAAAGTAGTAAAAGGTTTTCATCCATTTTGTTTCAATCCTTATATTACATAAAACATTCATTTCTTTTTGTGTTCTTATTCAAAATCTATTTTAATTTAATCAGTAAATTAATTATATATATTATTATTATTGTATATGTTATATCTATCTATCTATGTGGCTCAAAGATACTCGAAAGTTCTTGGCCGCAACAACCACATTTCTCCAAGTGTCCCTATCCTGAGCCCTTGTCCCATCTCTCTTGCGTCCCTTCCTACGCGTCATTGGTTTTCCAAGCGGACGTTTTCCAATCGGTCTCCCCACCAATATCTTTTTCCTCTCCCATTCTAGCCACGTGCCCTGCCTATCGCAGCTTTTTCCCTTTTATAACCCTAACTATTTCTGAAGATGCAGAGAGACCATGCAATTTCTTGTTATGCTGTCTCCCCCATTCCCCGGTGACCTCATCTTTCTTTGGCCAATAAATGCAGGGAAGAATCCTATTCTCAAATACTCTGAATCTACTCTCATCTCCCAGGGTCATAGACCATGCCTCCCACCCATATAATGCAACAGACAAAATAATTTTTTTATATATTCCCTTTGATAATAATTTTGAAGAGATAAGCGTCTTTATTGAAAAGATAACAGGCGTTTCCAGATTGCAACCCCGATTTAAATTCTTCTCAAATATTATTATCCTTCGTGATTACATTCAATTTTTCTACATATTCAAATTCTACATTTTGTATCTTAAGATTTTGTATGTTAATACTCTTCCTCTTTGTTGTTACTAAATATTTTTTCTTATCACTATTAATATCAAACCTCCATTAATTTTTCCTCGCTATCTGCAATTGCAATTTCCTAATCTCCTATTATATTTAAGTCGTCTGGATAACCTAATATTTTACAATTGATTTCCGCATCTTATTCTTTCTTTACTACCTTCAAGACAAATTTGAAAATCAAAATTTGAAAAAGTTTATGCTGATCTATGTTGAGTCATGTGTATGTTTTACTAAAGTCTACAAATAATTAGTGAACAGAAATATTGAATTCGCAGTTTTTTTCCTAATATCTGTCATAATGAAAATATCTTAATTAATGTTGATCGATTTGGCCTGAACCCGCAATGATATCTCCTAATATTTCCTCCGCCTATGGTTCTTAAGTATTTTCTATGTTATAATAGTGAAATAGAGTATAATATTTCTTGATCATTACATTTTGATATTTTATTTTCATTGCTAGATTATTATTGAATATTTTTAATTATAATGAAACTTGAGAAAATGCAAAAATAGAGACTTGAGACAATTTATAAAAATTAACGGCATAAAACTATAGATAAATGACCAATATATACATTCATAAATAGTATTAATTTAAATTAATTGATTTATTTGTTTTTTTATTAATTTTTTTAGATCATAGTTATTTTCCTCCCTTAAAAGAACCTTTCTAATTCTGTGGTGCTAGGGGATTTGAAAATTATTAGTCGCAATATGAAGATTTCGCTTACAGTTTCTGTCATGTCCGACCTCCGTCCAACAGTTATATTCTCTCAAGTTTCTTGCTTCTCTTAATCATGTGATCTATATATTTAATTTTTTTGATTCATTGTAATAAAATTTAAACAAATAATAATTTTCACTTTGTTAATTTATATAAATTTCAATTTACACTGATTGTGAGTGATACGCTTTGCCAATACTCTGAATAATTTGTGTATAGAAATATTGAATGTTCTTAGCGAGAGAGATTTTTTAACCTTTCACTTTCAAATAGAAAAGAAGAAATATTCAAATATATAGAAAGAATAAATAAAAATTAAGTTAATATAAATATGATCTAAATATTTTATTAAATTAATTAAAATGGGAACTTTTAGAATAAATGATTTAATTGAATTGATATTTAAATATTAGAATTTAAAATAAAAAGTGAAATATTATAATAATTCTTCGATTGGGAATCGCTATGATAATTCATTGTTTAAAATGATTCCGCTAGAGCCAGTGGGCCACGCCAGGCTCTTGAATGAACAACACGGAGAATTATATAAACTTTAAAAAATTAATTTCTGCGGTTATTGTTTAGATATAGATAAAATTTATAGCCTATGTTACTCTAGGAGTATATAAGAATATTGTGATGTAATTTCATAGAAATCGGTTCAGCCAATTCTGAGTCTATAAAATAGTAATTTTCCGGACAGACAGACAGACCGACAGACAGACAGACAGACAGACATGAAAAATTCTAAAGTCACTTTTGGATTCTAGAGGTCATGAAACGCGAAGATATGCAAAATTTTTTAAATTCTGAGCAATGTGCAGACAAAAACCTTTTTTAATATATATAGATTATTATTATTAGTACCGGGACCCCGAGCCTCGGCTCGGTACTTAAGTTAAAAAAAATGATTCATTATTATTGGATTTGGCTGGTAATATTAATACCTGGGACACCGAGCTCTCGCTCTACCCTTTAAAAAATATTGATACACAATTCTTTAATTATTTATTACAATTATTAAATGTTACACATTTGCATCAATCTGATTAAAATTAATGAACTTGTGCTCCTCAATAATACATAAATATATAATATATAGGTACATATATTTTTTTTCTATAGTGTTTTTTTGAAAAACTGTTTAGCGCCCCAAGTGGTTATAAAACAAACTAAAGACAAAAAAACGTGCTTTGCAGCTTTTCGGAATTAAAAAAGCAAAATTGGCAGTCGTGGGACTGGCCGACAGAAGTGAAAACTTCTGCGTAAGAAATTTTAAAACAGACGAAATTCGCGCTATTTCACGAGAAAGATGAATTTCATATGCATGTATATATATATAACTTATATATTATTTTAAACATATATTTTAAACAAATTTGTAACTTATATTTATATATATATAAATACACAACTTTGTTTAAAATATTGCAATACGAACTGTTTTATAATTCTTATCTCTAACATAAAATATATATTTATTATGTGAAGTTCATTTCGTATAATTTTGATTATATATGTATATATGAAATGAACTTTACATAATAAATATATATTTATATGTTAGAGATAAGAATTATAAAACAGTTCTAATGACAATTCAAATTTCGCGCTCTGTTATAAGAAATTTGAAAGCAGATGGTTTCATGGTGTTGGTCACGATCACGCGAGTTCTATACTTTTTCCCCATCCCGCAAAAGTGCTCAACGCCGCTAAAGAAGTTTTCACTTCAAAAATTATTTAATATTTGGAAATATATCTGACTTATAGAAAAAATGAATATTAATTAAAGAAAGAAATTGTTTTTAAAATATCCTGAATAATATGTAACAATTTTCAAGATAGAAATTTATTACAATATTACAATTATTAACTGTTGCATCATTGCATCAATCTGATTAAAATGAATGGAACTTCGGGTACTCAATAATAATAAATAAAATAATATTAATAAATATATTAAATAATATTTTATTGAAAAAATATTAAAAATTATAAAACTATCTAAAACTTAATTAATAAAAGAACAATGAATAAATAAATATAGAATAGTAATTTATTAAAAAGTAAACAATAGATAAAAAGAAAAAAAAATAACAAAATCATTATTTTCATTTTTAAATAACGATTCACCCGGCGAGTTTCGAACCGACGAAATCCACTCGTTAAAACATCAGTCCAACCGCTGGACTATATGTATTTAGATAAAAAATTGTCATTTTTTTACTGTCTTAGCAGGCAGTATTAAAAATTTTGACGTTTTCCATATATAATTTTCAATTAAGAAATTAATAATGAAGCTGTATGTTTCAAGAGATATCATCAATAAAACTTAATTTTTCTTTATAAATACTATATCTAGTGTGAATTTGAAAAAAATCGTTAGAGCGGTTTTTGAGAACCAATATATATAGATAAATAGATAGATAGATAGATATATACAATTTTAGCTAGCATAATAAGATAAGATATCCACATCTGTTTTTTTTACATTTAAAATATCAGTTAACCGGAAGTAGCACTTTATTCTATATATATATATATATATATATATATATATAAATGTTACCAAATATCAAATTTGACACCAATAAACTAACACGAACTGGCTCTTTATCAATACCAAGTTTACACATTCTAAATATTCATTCACAACTCTTTATACCTATTTATATGCGGGAAAGTCTAGGGAAGGACACTCCCGATTTTTTTTATTCTGTTTTTAAATATTAAATTTTTAACTAATTGCCAAAACAAGATTTTCTTTCAATAATATTTTTTCTTGAATATTCTTCGGACCACTAGGGCGGCACGCCCCACACGTTGAGAATCAGTGCATTATACTAATTCTACTTTTCTTTTATTGAATTTTATTCCTTTTCTTTTCAATTAATGCCGACGTGCCATCAAGTTACGTAATTTTTCAAAGACCTACAAATTTATTAAAAAATTTGTTCTTAATTCAGTACAAGAATATATGAATAAAATATCCATCACATAATTTAAGTAATATTCAATAAATTAGAAAATCAAAAATAGTACTAAAAATTCAAATTATACAAAAGCTTATAATAAAATTTATTGTCGTAATATATAATATAAAATTTATATTAAATTTTCATGTTTTTTAGAATATAGAAAATATTTTAAATAGAGAAAAAATAATTTCATTTTATTTTAATCAATAATTTAATTTATTAATGTAATTTTTATGCTCTTTAAATATATTAATATAAACTACTATTTCATTTTGTAATATGTTCTAATTAGTAATTGATATTCTATTGTTCGCGCGTATGAATGTATAAGAAAACCTTTATTTAAATATATATTGCTGCTAGTATTTATACGTTTCCTGAGAAGACAAAATGAGATTTTTGTTGAATAAATTTTTTAATAAATATTAATTTTTACTATCTCGCCAGAGATAGTATTGCGATCACGAAAATTTCCGATGTTGAAATTTTGATGTTTTTATACGTTTTGGAGGTTCCTGAATCATTTTCACTAAGGTTGAGAAAAATGTCTGTGTGTGTATATATATGTGTGTATGTATGTAACCAAGATTACGCAAAAACGGTTTTAGCTAGAATCATGAAATTTGGTACATTGACATTATTCAAAATTCATAGTTTTCTATCAACTTTTGAGAAATGTAGCTCAACTGGAAGAGGGTCATTACCTACAACGTTTTGATTTTTTTCTTCTAAAGTGACTGTAAAAATAAAGATATATATTTGATAATTTTTCACATGATTAAAAATTGTATAAAACTGCTATATATAGAATTTTAGCTTGAATGGATCGCTGAAAGTACCAGAATTAATTTTTTAACACTGCAAATCTCACGCGCAAACACGTGACCTGGTGCCATCAACAAAGAGCCAAACATGCGCCGGTTTAATAAATATTATTTATTAATTTTAATTTATAATTAATTAAATTTAATTTATATATAATATATGTGTTAATTAATCCAATTCAAATGGCGAGATAGTCGAGTGGAGATACTCCAGCTAATTTTTTTTTAAATGACTCCCTTTCTCAAAATTCTCTTAACTATGAATTGAAAAATAGGATAAGATTAATTTTCTTAACTTAATAAATGCTATTACACCAATAAACCATCTTCTATACTCACCCCCGATTTTTTATGAAAGATTTAGAAAATATGCAAATTAGTCTCTTCATTATAAAATATAAAGAAAATTTTAGGTCACCCAATTTTTTTTAAATTAATAGAAAGTTTTAGAAAAAAATTTCTCTAATTCAAATTATACTGTCTCTTAAAATTTTAATAAAATATCTAAATATACTGATAAATAATATTTAACAGTATTTTTGTTTCTCAAAAATATCAAAGTTTTTTTGATAACATTGATTTTAATTGAAAATCTACTAATTTGTTGCAAAAATTTTTTATTCGTAATTAAAACAAAAAATTTGCATATTTTCTAAAATTTTCATAAAACTCGCTAATGAGACTGTGATATAAAACGCTTAAAATAGGTAAATTATTATACCTATCTATCTTTTTGAGCGTCAAAGAGTTAAAAACGCTTATGTAATAAATACTGTGTCTACGTGGAAAAATTAAAAAACCTAAACAATACATTAAAATTATAACTATATATATTATTGAAAATTATATATACTTATGTGTTTTATCAATATCTCAAAATATATCTTTAGCATTAACTTAGAAGAGCATGACCCCAATTGTTAATAAGATTCATTCATGATCTATTTTATCAGTTATTATGAATTATTACATGATATATTTACTACTTATTTCCATGACATTAAGCATAATTCACAATTTTCTCTTTATTCACATTATATTTTATATTATTATTATTAATATTATATATTTTATAATAATTTATAAATATATTATAAAATCTAATATATATATATATATAAAAAATGTAATAAAAATATTTAGAATAATACGGCACTTTAGGTAATTTAAAATAATAGAATTATTTACCTCTTAGATAGATTTCTAATGTAGGGCCGAGAGGGCGGGTGAAAAGAAGAATTGAAATAAAAAGAAACGATATATGATAAGAATTATTTATTTGAACAACCCAGTTATTTATGAACAGCGAATTGTTGGTTTTGTAGGTGTTTGATAGGAAAGGACTCGAACAGGATGGTATTTGGAGGTTGGCGGGTGGTTGGTGAGACCAAAAAGGGTGCAAAAGATGGAAAAACTAAGATGGCGGCGAAGTAATTCCCAGAAACAAGGGTTCTGAGCAGGGCCGCCCTAACCACAGGGCTAATTGGGCTATAGCTCTAGGGCGCATGCCTTCTGGGGGCGCCATTTTTTATTGATTTATATATTTTTACTAACCATTCTGTGTAATTTCTTATGAAAAGGGGCGCAAAATTTTAGGAGCCCACGGGCGCCGAAAATCTTAGGACGGCCCTGGTTCTGAGGGAGGCGTAGTGTTTACGTGGCGTGGTGAGTGAGAACGGGTCGAACTGGTCGCTCGGTCGACCGCTTGCCTCAATCAAGCCAAGAGGGGAAACGGAGACGCGTTCACTCGCCGGTAGATGGCCTTAGTATGCACGACTTGACACCCATTAAAAATATAATTTCAATAATGTTTTAATTTTTTCACGTATTAATAAAATAGATAATAAGATAATCTAATAAGAATTTAATTTATAAGACTAAAATAAAAATGTAATATTATAATTAATCAACAAGTATGTTTTGATTAAGAATAATTGGAATTAAGTTCAATATTCCTTAAAATTTCGATCAAAATGTTTCACTTGAATAGAAGGTATTTGGAACAATACAGGTGAAAAACAATAGAATACAATACAAACAAATCACCATTCATCAGATATACAAAGGCTCTCGTCTCTCAGATCCGTCACAATTATATCTTTCATTTAATTAGATAATAGGTTAATTGAAATATAGAAGTGAGTTGGAATCCATTCTTAAATTTTATTTAATTTAAATATGTTTTTCTTATTAAAAATGGTAAATTGTTTGAAAAGAGAATGTAACATTATTATCTTTGGGGAATCGATTAATATAAAAAGAGACATAAATGAATATAATCAAACAATTAATATTGACAGCTAAATTATATAAAGTAAAATCGAGGAATATGGCGCCCAATTCTGGTTGTTGCCAAATCTCAAATACTAATACCTATTAAAACATGATTATTGGTGTTAATTGTACCTAGAAATTCATAGCAAAAATTTCAGCTTTATCCCTAGAATAAGAACTATTAAAATTTAAAAAATAAAAAAGTCAACTTTTCGAAAATAAAGGGGTGGTAATATTGTGAAGTCGGTGTGAGGGATATTGCTTAGGGGAAATTACATGTAAAACACAAAAATAAAACTCTTAAAGTTGAATGGTTAAATATTTAATTAGAGAGGAGAACGATGGTAGGTCTGTCCTTCCTCAATTTGTAAAACCATGATTATAATAAGTTGACCTGTGGCCAGGTCCGAACCGACCGACGGTTTGAAATAAATTAATTTCCAGGTATAGAAACAATTTCAATAATTTGAATATATCTATTAATTAAATAAAAAACAGATATGGATAAGTGTCTTCAAATTGTTTAAATTGTGTAAATCTTGCAGAAAACTCCTGAATCAGGGATTGAATTACAAATGAAAATTCTTTTATTAATAACTCTTCATTTGGCTTTTCGTGACATTCACTTTCAGAAAATATTTTTTTTGTATTGGGAAAATATTTATATGTATTTGAAAGAATATTACGATTAAAAGTCTGTAATTTGACTTCGAACGCTTTGATTAAGTCAAACATTATAATTACGGTTGTATTTACACCTTGTGTAGTTTTATATTAATATATTTAGGTGAGAGCATAAATCAGTAAAAAAATGTAGCTTTGCTAACCATTCCACGTCCATTAATTGACTGTATTGGTCAATAATGTTTTCATTATTTAAAAATAGTCGTATTTCCTCCAAACAATCTACAAATCTTTGTAAAACGTTTCCACGGCTTAACCAGTGTACATTATTGTGTAAAAGTAAGCTATTGTATGACGAGTTTACTTCATTTAATAGTTCTTGGAATTTTCTTTAATTTAATGCTCGCGCTGCTATAAAATTTACTAATTTAGTTACAAAACACAAAATTTCTTCAAAATTTTTAAACCTATTTTGGCACATAACGCTTGTTGGTGAATTATACAATGAAAATCAAGAATTGTGTGTCCAACATATTTTGTAAATAAATTTAAAAATCTATTTTCCCGTCCAGTTAAGCTGCGAGCACCGTCAGTTGTAACTGACACAATTTTAGATGGGCATATTTCTTTTTTTTCAATGCATCTTTAACTGCATTACAAATGTCTATTCCTTTTGTTGTTGTTGTTGTTGTTAATGTTGATAAACTTATTAACTCTTCTTTAATATTGTTTTGAATAAAATAACGTGCAAAATTTGATAAACGAGCAGAGCCTGTTATGTCGGTAGACTCATCAAGGCAATTGGATATAAAATCGCAAGATTTTATATGATTTTTTTGTTGAAAATCTACATTTTCCGCCATACTCTATCGGCATGTATTTAATTCTTTGGACAATTTTTTCTTTGTTTTCGAAGTCTTGGAATAAGTATGGTGCACATTGCAGACAAGCATCCTTTAGAATTTCGCCCTCATTAAAAGGTTTTGCGTATTGAGCAATAGTTTTTGAAACTTGATAACTAGCAGCAGTGGTGTTTGAATGAGGTCCAATATATTTCATTAAGGAAGTAGTTTGAGAATTTTTATTTTTTAAGGCACGTGATATATACTCCATTTGCTCTTCTACACTTCGATCGAGAAGAGATTTATGGTTGGTTATCATAATGTCGCTTTACTGAAGATGTTCTACAGACTATAGTTCCGGAACATAAAATACAAAAAGCTTTACTGTCCTTTTCAATCATACCGTATCTATCGGTCCACCAAGCTTGAAATTCTCTGCAATTACCTGTTTCAGATAATTTCAATTTTTTCATTGAACTAGCCATAATAATAAGTTCTAAAAAAAATGTATATTTTAATAGATAATATTAAAAAATAATTTATAAAATATGAAATAATATGTAAAAATATTTACCTCAAAATAACACTATAACTATTTAAAATAAACAGTTATATTTTTTAACGAATCACTGAGGTTTCAAAGTCGACGATTTACAATAAATGATCAATGCAGTCTCTCGTATGATACGAGCAACCCTACGACGACAACATGCAATAAATATCGTCAACTTACTTTCCAACTTAAATAATACTTTTAATCTCTTACTTTGTCAGCAAGAGGGTAAAATAAAAACAAATTCAAACAACGTCTGGGTTTAGGGCTAACCTTTTGTCGGCTGGCAGCTAAAGACAAAGTCAACGAATTTTATAAAATATGACAATGTACATCAACAGTCACCCTAATTCAATAATAAAATATATAATTTGTCGGTTCTGGTTAACATACTAAAATAGTTATTCATTACTACAAATTTATCATCAAATCATAAATTATAAATTAAGTGCAGATCGTTATTTTTTAATTCATTTTTATCAAAAAAAAAAGGTAATATTATTAAAAAAATATATGGATAGAACATAAATATTTTTAATTTTATTTTATTTATAATATATATATGTAAGAACAGGCTGTGACGTCATGAATGGCTGGATGACGTCATATAATAAATTAAGAAAAAACTAATAAAGATGCTTTTTCTCGAGAATAAAACCAATACAAAGAGCATGATTCGTGGTGATATGTAAAAAATCTCCTCATTTGAAATTTGGTGTGAAAATAACCCTTCCCTTCCTAGCCGTTCAAGCTGTACACATCTATACGGACGGACGGACGAACAGACAGATATCATGCTAAAATTACTTTTTTCTGTTAAGAAAATGCATGATTCGTGGAGATCTGTAATAATCTCCACATGTGAAATTTGGTGTAAAAACAATACCTCCCTTACTATCGTCGGTCGGTAAAAATTGCTTATTTTTTAGTACAGAATTTAATATAAGAAATAAAAAAAATATTTTATTATTTCATCTAGATCATAAATGACTTAATATAAGATTACTAGATGATTGTGAAATTTTCCAATTTGACTATTATTTAAATATAAAATAAATCAAAATATTATTCAAATTCTAAATAATTTTTATTATTAACCCTTTGCACTCGTATTTTTTCTGAGAAGAGTACCTACCAACTCGGAATTTTTTTTCATAATCGATTAGGATAAAATTATTTTTGAGAGAACATATTACTTTTCAACTTTAAGGTTTGATGGTTCAAATCTCAAAATACAAAAGAGATACAATGTCCCCTGTACGGGGACAAACGAGTGCAAAGGGTTAAAACATTAATTGCTAATTTCATAAAAATTATGAAGCGAAGACTAATTTTTTCCAAATGGAAACGGGTAAAAATCCCTAAAGGAAAAAATCCATAAAAGTCAAAAATCCCTAAAACCAAATATCCCTAAAAAGGAAAACCCCTAAAACCGAAAATCCCTAAATAAAAATATCCCTGACTGAAAAAATCACTAAAAACAAAATTTTTCTTTTTTGTATTAATTTTAATTGTTATTAAGAAACTTATATCACAAGGTGAGCATGACACCCAATTGCCTGAGACACAAACTCCCAAGGAGGTAATCGGGCCTGGACCGAAAGTAGGGAAAAATAGGTCAAAAATTAGGGAGCACACACGTGATTTTTCCAAAAAAAAATAGGGGTGTCAAATTCGTATGTAAAATAAAAGTAATTTCCTCAAATTTCGTTTATTATCATACGTTTTAATAGCTTAATGATTCCAAATATAAAATACACCATTTGCACCGTATATTTCACCAATATTTCACAACGCAATTTATAAAATTTACTATCATCAGAGGTTGTCTTTTTCATTTTTTGCTCAATGCATTTATAGAAACATCATGTCATTGCCAGAAGTTTTGAAGCTCTATAATGATATAGATAATCCTGACAACTCCACTCATTTACGAACTCTTGCAGTTTTGGTTTTGGTACCACCATCAAAAGTCATTGTAGCCTACCAAGCATTAGCTGGACGACCAACAGGGCAAAACTTCGTGATCTTTTTTCTTACTTCGAGCGCACTTGGCTAGGTGAATAATATTTGGCTGGCTTTTATGACCCCGAATGGGTTTTCGGAGGTTTTGAACGGGGGTCAAAAAAAATTTTCCTATTGCCCGTGGCGGACCGCACCCAGGACACTCTCCTGGAAATTATTAAAAAATTTGTTCTTCCCGGGACGACATTTATGTCTGATTGCTGGAGGTCTTACGATTGCTTAAGGCATGAAGGCTTCCAGCATCTGACTGTTAACCATACGTACAATTTTGTCGACCCAGAAACTGGTGAGAAATATTTTTAATGTTAAAAAATTATAATAAAAAAATGCCAAGAATTATTTAAAAAGCTATTTATTAATTTCAGGAGCACATACACAAAACATTGAGCGGACATGGAGGGATGTCCGTTCAAGAATCCCAAAATATGGCACCAAAAGTGACCAATATTTGGGATATTTATGTACGTTCCATTTCAAACGGAATTATCCTCGGGAGGAACTAGTAGAACAATTTTTCTCCCTTATAGGGGAAATGTACCCTCCGAGGTCTGGTGGTGGTGGTCCATCGGGTGGTCCAAGCACCAGCTCATAAACATATAAATTAAAATGGTAAAAAAACATTTTTATTTAATACATCTTTTAGTATAGTTTCATTAAAATTACTGACGAATTTTTATTTATTAATCAGGTCCCCATCTAAGAAACATCCGAGATGTCATATGGATTTCATCTCTTTATTATTTTTTATTAATACTTTTTTGTTTTATAATATTAGATATATATAAATAAATATCAACCAAGAACAACTGTGCACTATATGTAACATGCAAGAAAGAGATTCTAGATCACTTGCTGTTACGATGTCCAATATATGAGAACCTTAGGGAACACTACCTGGTGAGATCCAACCAAGAGACTGTTATGAGGGCAGATAGCGAGGACAAAATAAATGGTTTATTCTATTACTTAAATGGAATGTTAAGAATGAAATCATTTACATATGCTGAATGAATTATTTGATTTGAATATTCTAATATTATTTTTTTTATTTTTTTTTTTTTTGTTTCTGTTGTAATTTATTTTTTTTTTTCTTTTGTAAATCCTCTAGTCCAAATAAGGGGAGGATAGAGATATACCTGGATCTGTATATGATCTCTTAAATGGATAATTGGATAAATAAAATACTCCAGCTGAGATCTTACATATTTAAATAAATGGAAATTTGTTTTTCTTTTTTTTTGTATTCTTTCTGTTTCTATTTTTAGATACATGGATTTTTTTAATAATAATTTAATTTCTGTTATGTTAAATTTTTCTTTGTTTTTGTTTTTGTTTTTTTTTTTTATTTTTTTGAAAATCCTCTACCCCAAATAGGGAGAGGATAGAGATATACTGGGTTGTATATAATCTCTTTAATTAAATAAATAAATAATAATCAATAATAAATATCGTTGAAATATATTAATTTATTTTCATTTAATTGCAATTTTTTTTTAAATTTCCTCATTTAATCTATATATATAAAAGGCAATGTCTGTCTAAAATTACTAAGTTTTATTCTTAAATCTCCCCTTTCAATTTATTTTTTACTAAAGAGACATCCATGAGGACCCCTTTGAGAATAGCTGCTCTATCTCATCTCCCCATTATATTTCTAAAAATCCTTTAGGATATTATTATTAGTATAAGGTTATATAATTTAGAGATACAGTACAAAGGTTTTTTATTTAATTAATATTTATTTTAATTTTAAAAAATTCAAAAAAACTTAGCTATAATATTTCACATATGATAAGGTTAATTACAATTTTTTAATAGACATCCTTAATAAATAGAAAAATAATAATTTTTAAATAATATAAATAATATTTAATTATAATCTAATCAAAGAAAATAAAAGTTTGAATCTATTTGATAGTTGATCTTTTTATATATAATTAATCTCAAATTAAATATTTTTAATATTAAAAAATAACAAATTTTATATGTATATTTATTTATTTTTAATATTAAACGTATTTCATATGTATATTTATTTTTATAAATGTTTAGGCAAATTTTGAAATTAATATATATTTAAATTCAAATTGTATTTAATTGCGCTATCTACTGGACAAGGTGGAGATCTCGCCCCAACCCCCCGACACAAGCCCAGACCTTTTGAAAACATGTTAAGCACATAGGGGCCACAAGAGGCGCTGCTGGCACTAATTTAAATCCGAACGTTGTTCATAAAACAACCAACAGATGCCGCACCAGACTCATTTTTAAATTCATGAAATCCATTTGAATCATTTTAAATATTGTGAAGTGTCGTAAACATGTAAACATCTGATTGTCTAACCTAAACAATTTGAAACAATTGTAAATATTATATTATCTGACTGATCCGACACCCTCCAATTGCGATCAATATGAATAATAAGGTATATATTTATGACCCCCTACACCTCGCAGAATTTGATGAAACTTCGCCAGTTGATTCTTTGATTAATTCTAAGAAACTTTTTCCTTAGGCATTTCTTGGGAGAACTTCTAGTTTTCGAGATACAAGTGATTAAAGATTGGATATCAATTAGATGGTTATGAATGTCGAAATGTGCAGACATTAAGAAATTTTCATTGACTAATTCACTAATTATTCACATATTCACTAATTTTAGTTTTCTTCTGTTCGGTTTGGATATAGGAAAATTATTTTATTAATTAATTTTTTAATTTTTCTATATACAATCCGAACTGAAAAAACCGAAAATTAGTCGCGCCCTCTGCAGGTCAAACTGCTAAGACATGGTATCTAAATGGGATATCAATGGATTGATATCCAATCTTTAATCACTTGTATCTCGAAAACTAGAAGTTCTCCCAAGAAATGCCTAAGGAAAAAGTTTCTTAGAATTAATCAAAGAATCAACTGGCGAAGTTTCATCAAATTCTGCGAGGTGTAGGGGGTCATAAATATTAGGTCGAGTCATAAATAACTTCCGTTTGTTATTCATACATTTATTTTTCGATAACACAAAAACAAATAAAAATTAATCTAAAATGTATTCTAACAGTTGATTGGGATGTATTGAGCTTCTGTGATAACTCTCTAGTTGACTGGCGTGGATTTTCTTCCAAAACTGACTTCAAAACATCGTCATCAAAGTCAGAAGGACGACCCATCCTTGGCTCGTCTTTTAAGGTCATGTCTCCAGAACGGAATTTTACAAACCAATTTCTTACTGCCCGATCAGTTATCACTCCTTCACCATATACACTGCAAAGTTTTCGAGCCGTAGCTGTAGCACTATTGCCTTGTTTAAATTCCCAAAGAATCACATGTCGAAAGTGTATTTTTTGATTATCCATTTTAAAGGTATAAATAAAAAAATATTTACGTGCGCACCGAAACGAGGTTGTCTAGAGACTGACCAGTTTATACTTGCTAAGCGAAAACAAAAATCCCTTATCAAGGGGAATCTCATTGTGTACAAACAATACCAAAAGAAGCACACTACTTAGGCGGAAGTTATTTATGACTCGACCTAATATATACCAATAATAATAAAGTAAGTATAATTAATATAATTTTACTATTATTGATATTGATAAAGTTATATAATATATGTACATATAAATAAATTTTTGATTTTGCAGTTTTTAGATTGTATTCATAAGAATTGTGTTACAAATTCTCTACCTGGAGAAGAACGAGTATAATAATAATAATAATAAGTATAATAGTCTGCTAAAATATCGTGTATGCAAACTTCATTTTAATGATTATGATTTCTACACACATGAAAAGAAGAAATTAATTAACCCTTGAATATAAATCAAGATGGTAGGTTTTGTGATATTTAATAATGGAATATCCAAGGTTGGGAAAACAGAGGAATATACACCTCAGCTGTATAAATTTTATAAATTTTTTTTAATTTTGTTTAAAAACATGTCACAATAATAATCTATTTATTAAATAAATAGGTTACATAGAACATTATTCTTTTCATTTTAGATGTGCAATTTATATAATTATATAATTGAAAAATTGTGTAATTTTTATTTAAGTGAGAAATTTAATATAATATGTTTAAAGAAAAATATGTATAAAAGATTTGTTTACAAATGAGATACACATCATTATTGTTAATGATATTTTGTAATAATCTATTTTCAAATAAATATGTCACATACAACATTATTCTTTTCTTCTAGACATTCTACAAATTATGAAATTTTTCAGTTAAGTGAAAAATTATTTATTTGGGGATAAGACCAACATTTCAGCAATTTTCTGAAAAAAAAAAAAAATTATTTCTGAAATGTCAGTTTTAGCTCTAAATAAATAATTTTTAACTCAACTGAAAAATTTCATAATTTTTTCATTCTTCCCGCTCCTCTCATTCAAATAATTCAAAAAAGGATTTTAAAAATGGTGCCAGGCCGGTTTTTTTACATCATAGTTCATATAGGGGCCACTTTTTAGCAGCAGCGCTAAACGCTGTTTCACGAATTTAACATTGCGTGTCCCCTCCTGTCTCGCCCTCTTTTGATCATAAGTCATACTATAACTACCAAAACATGGCCCCCCCGCCCCCAATTTATATGCAAATTATATTAATTTTTCTCCAGTAAACACGAAGTGAGCACCAATTATTTCTTATCAAAAATCAATCAGGGTAATCTAAGGTACGCACTGGTATTTTTTTTTTCCGATCCGTTGAGGGATTAGTTACGGTGGTCCATTACCTTAAAATTAAAAATGAAAGAATGGTTAATTATTATGTATATGTCAGAAGTCAGAAAGGAATAATTTATATTTTGGTTGCTAAGTTCGGAATCGAGAAATAACATATTTTATCGTTGCTGATATCATCGGTGACATTTTTGTTTATCTCAGGAAAGTTGAAAAACTTTATTTAAACATCTAGATCACAGATCGAGCAATTTTATATCTATCACAGAGTATCCGTACTAGTTTTAGCACGAGCCATCTGGTAGTTGCATCCCAATATGTACTAATTTTATAAAAAAACGTTATAAAAAAGCGGGCTTGTGTGTGTGTGTCTGTTTTTTTTTTCTCTCTTTTTTTAATGAAGGATATTTTGAATGTCGGGAATTAAAAAATTGTAGAAAATTTTCTGTTAAATGAAAAATTATCTATTTGGAGATAAATATTAGTTTAATTTCCAAATAAATAATTTTTAATTAAACTGAAAATTTTCTAGAATCTTTTTATGTAATTAACATATCTAAAAGAAACGAATAATTTTTTATGTATATAAACAATATATATTTGAAAATTAATAAAAATTATAAAATTATATTTACAAATTATGTGGTGATCTCACTATTAAACATATCTTTTTAACATATTGTTTTTTCGCTTGAGCAAAAATTTGACAATTTTGGAATTCTTATTATTTAATATATACAGCTAGATGAAAATAGTAATGTTTTAAGTAATAGATAATATATAATACATAATATTTATTTGAAAATTAATAAAAATTATAAAATTATATTTACAAATTATGTGGTGATCTCACTATTAAACATATCTTTTTTAACATATTGTTTTTTCGCTTGTGCAAAAATTTGACAATTTTTGAATTGTTATTATTTAATTTATATAGCTAGATGAATATAGTAATGTTCTAAGTCAGGGGTGGCGAACCTTTTTTGATGTCCGTGCCAGAAAGTCATAAAAAATTTTTGTGAAGTAGCTGACGTGCCACTTTTTTTTTATTAATCAATATTACAAAAAGCAAAAATTTTACAATAAGCAATGTGCTACAAACAAAAGTAGCGTTAGCAACGTTAAAAGCAATTGTTTTTAATGTGATTTTTGTTGCTGTACACAAGAGATCTTTTTTTATAAACATTTTTATTAATCGATATTACAAAAAGCAAAAATTTTACAATAAACAATATGCTACAAAGAAATGTAGCGTTAGCATTGTTTAAAGCAATTGTTTTTAATGCGATTTTTGTTGCTGCACACAAGATGATAATGATTTAATATCCGGTTCATATTTCGTCAACTTCAACAGCACGCAATGCAGAGCTCGACTCATCTGTCATTCTTTTCCTATATTTATTTTTTATAAAATTTAATTCTGAAAATAGACTCACATGAGCACGTCGATGAAAATATTGATAAAATTGCCTTTGCTAATATTTTTAAGCAATTAAATGTGTCAGGAATTGAATTCCATGTAGTTAGAATTTCATCTTCTGCTATTTTATTTATTTTACCCAATAATCGATTACTCTTTCAATAATTTCTAAATCATTTCTTAAATCAACAAATTTTTTGTTCCATATAGTACTTGACTGAAATTCAACTAATTCCATTTCTATTTCATTCAAATTTAACCACTCAAAGACTTTTAAATTTAATTTTTCAAATTGTATTGTATCAGGGTACAAAATAAATTTTAAAGTGTCTTCAAATTGTTTAAATTGCGTAAATCTTACAGAAAACTCCTGAATCAGGGATTGAATTACATTTGAAAATTCTTTTATTAATAACTCTTCATTTGGCTATTCGTGACATTCACTTTCAGAAAATATTTTTTTTGTATTGGGAAAATATTTATATGTATTTGAAAGAATATTACGATTAAAAGTCTGTAATTTGACTTCGAACGCTTTGATTAAGTCAAACATTATAATTACGGTTGTATTTACACCTTGTGTAGTTTTATATTAATATATTTAGGTGAGAGCATAAATCAGTAAAAAAATGTAGTTTTGCTAACCATTCCACGTCCATTAATTGACTGTATTGGTCAATAATGTTTTCATTATTTAAAAATAGTCGTATTTCCTCCAAACAATCTACAAATCTTTGTAAAACGTTTCCGCGGCTTAACCAGCGTACATTATTGTATAAAAGTAAGCTATTGTATGACGAGTTTACTTCATTTAATAGTTCTTGGAATTTTCTTTTATTTAATGCTCGCGCTGCTATAAAATTTACTAATTTAGTTACAAAACACAAAATTTCTTCAAAATTTTTTAAACCTATTTTGGCACATAACGCTTGTTGGTGAATTATACAATGAAAATCAAGAATTGTGTGTCCAACATGTTTTGTAAATAAATTTAAAAATCCATTTTCCCGTCCAGTTAAGCTGCGAGCACCGTCAGTTGTAACTGACACAATTTTAGATGGGCATATTTCATTTTTTTTAATGCATCTATAACTGCATTACAAATATCTATTCCTTTTGTTGTTGTTGTTAATGTTGATAAATGTATTAACTCTTCTTTAATATTGTTTTGAATAAAATAACGTGCAAAAAATGATAAACGAGCAGAGCCTGTTATGTCGGTAGACTCATCAAGGCAAATGGATATAAAATCGCAAGATTTTATATGATTTTTTTGTTGAAAATCTACATTTTTCGCCATACTCAAAATTCTCTCTTTCACTGTATTCCTAGCTATAGGCATGTCTTTAATTCTTTGAACAATTTTTTCTTTATTTTCGAAGTCTTGGAATAAGTATGGTGCACATTGCAGCCAAGCATCCTTTAGAAATTCGCCCTCATTAAAAGGTTTTGCGTATTGAGCAATAGTTTTTGAAACTTGATAACTAGCAGCAGTGGTGTTTGAATGAGGTCCAATATATTTCATTAAGGAAGTAGTTTGAGAATTTTTATTTTTTAAGGCACGTGATATATACTCCATTTGCTCTTCTACACTTCGATCGAGAAGAGATTTATGGTTGGTTATCATAATGTCGCTTTACTGAAGATGTTCTACAGACTATAGTTCCGGAACATAAAATACAAAAAGCTTTACTGTCCTTTTCAATCATACCGTATCTATCGGTCCACCAAGCTTGAAATTCTCTTCAATTACCTGTTTCAGATAATTTCAATTTTTTCATTGAACTAGCCATAATAATAAGTTCTAAAAAAAATGTATATTTTAATAGATAATATTAAAAAATAATTTATAAAATATGAAATAATATGTAAAAATATTTACCTCAAAATAACACTATAACTATTTAAAATAAACAGTTATATTTTTTAAAGAATCACTGAGGTTTCAAAGTCGACGATTTACAATAAATGATCAATGCAGTCTCTAGTATGATACGAGCAACCCTACGACGACAACATGCAATAAATATCGTCAACTTACTTTCCAACTTAAATAATACTTTTAATCTCTTACTTTGTCAGCAAGAGGGTAAAATAAAAACAAATTCAAACAACGTCTGGGTTTAGGGCTAACCTTTTGTCGGCTGGCAGCTAAAGACAAAGTCAACGAATTTTATAAAATATGACAATGTACATCAACAGTCACCCTAATTCAATAATAAAATATATAATTTGTCGGTTCTGGTTAACATACTAAAATAGTTATTCATTACTACAAATTTATCATCAAATCATAAATTATAAATTAAGTGCAGATCGTTACTTTTTAATTCATTTTTATCAAAAAAAGGTAATATTATTAAAAAAATAATTTTATTTTTGTGCGTGCCATCAAAATTTTCAAACGTGCCACTTGTGGCACGCGTGCCATAGGTTCGACATGCCTGTTCTAAGTAATAAATAATATATAATACACATAATATTTATTCGAAAATTAATAAAAATTATAAAATTATATTTACAAATTATGTGATCTCACTATTAAACATATCTTTTTAACATTGTTTTTTCATATATATTGTATTAAATTTTTCTCTTGTGAGAAAATTTGGCAATTTTTAAATTGTAAATATCTAATTTGCATTTCAAACAGAAAGGAATAATTTTTTATGTATATATAATATATAATTTCCAAAAAACCGTGGAGTGATACCTCAGAAAGTACCCCAAGATGGTATGTTTTGTGTATTTAATAATACAACTATTTTCAAAGGTGTAAATGTGTACGTCTTATATTGTGTTTTTTTGGAATTTCAGCCAAACCGTGAGAATTTCCTGAAAGGCAGATATAAAAAATTTTAAAGTCACTTCTGGATTCTAGAGATCATGAATCGCGAAGATATACAAAAAATTTTAAAATCTGAGCAATGTGCAGACAAAACGTTTTTTTATATATATAGATAGATAAATAAAGAATATTAATATATTATTGATCAAGTAGCCAGAAAAGCAAGTTGTGCTTTAAGAGTGCAAAGTTATATTTATTAATTGTTCAACCTGTATCTATTCAGATATTCTAATCTATTAATAAGTAAAATATAAAAAATATTAATGCGTTTTATTAAAAAATAACCTCTGTTTATATGTACTAAGGAGTCATTGGATTTAATAAGAAGCAATAAAACCAAAGATCTAATTAAAAAATTAAAATTAAGGATTTATACAAAAGAACAAAATCCACAAACATAAACGCAACCATTAATAAACTAAAGTGGAAATGGGCTGGACACTTAATTAGAAGAAAGGACGAAAGGTGGACAAAAATTATAACGGAATGGTGCCCAATGGAACAGAGAAGAAGAAGGGGAAGATAAATAAAAAGATGGACAGACGACATCTCCAAGGTGGCGTGAAGATTTTGGAGCAGGGTAGCAAGACAAAGAAGAGCATGGATTCTGCTGGAAGAGGCCTTTGCCCTAAGGGGCCTGGTTTAAAAGAAAATATAATGTAATATATTGTAATAATTGTAAATAAACCAATTACGGCTTAATAAATAGATAAATAAAACCAAACTAGTGACCCCGAACAAGAACAACAATCCCTTGTGTAACTTAATCTCAGTGTTAACGCCGTTTTGACAATTTCCGGACAGACAGACTTGAAAAATTCTAAAGTCAAGATATGCAAAAATATAGCAGGAATGTTTAAAAAATGTATATTGTCGAGAATGGTATAATATATATATATATATATATTTTGACGTTTTAAATGTAATAAAAATTCAAATAGATATTAAAAATCTTTAATCTTCGTTATTAAGTATAATTTACATACAGTATTTATTAATAAATGTTTACTTAAAGATGATTTTTGAATAAATTTATTTTTAAAATAATTACATTCAAAAGGTTATTCTCATGTATGAGATAATAAATGTCTATTTAAAGATTTGTGATTAAATTTCTTTTTACAATAATTACATTCATAGGATTTTTCTCCTGTGTGAATTAATAAATGTGTTTTTAAAGTTTTCTTCAGATTAAATTTCTTTTCACAGTAATTACATTCAAAAAACTTTTCTCATGTATGAATTAATAAATGTTTATTTAAATCTGTTTTCCGATTAAATTTCTTTTTACAATAATTACATTCAAAAGGCTTTTCTCCTGTATGAATTAATAAGTGAACATTTAAATTAGATTTCTGATTAAATTTCTTTTCACAATAATTACATTCAAAAGGCTTTTCTCCTGTATGAATTAATAAATGTGTTTTTAAACTTTTCTTCAGATTAAATTTCTTTTTACAATAATTACATTCAAAAGGCCTTTCTCCTGTATGAATTCTTAAATGTTTATTTAAACTTGATTTCAGATTAAATTTCTTTTTACAATAATTACATTCAAAATGTTTTTCTCCTGTATGAATTAATAAATGAAAATTTAAATTTGATTTGTCATTAAATTTAAATTTACAATAATTACATTCAAAAGGCTTTTCTCCTGTATGAATTAATAAATGTCTATTTAAATGTGATTTCCGATTAAATTTCTTTTTACAATAATTACATTCATAGGATTTTTCTCCTGTGTGAATTAATAAATGTGTTTTTAAAGTTGATTTCTGATTAAATTTCTTTTCACAATAATTACATTCAAAAGGCTTTTCACCTGTATGAATTAATAAATGTTTATTTAAATCTGTTTTCCAATTAAATTTCTTTTTACAATAATTACATTCAAAAGGCTTTTCTCCTGTATGAATTAATAAATGTGTTTTTAAATCTGTTTTCCGATTAAATTTCTTTTTACAATAATTACATTCAAAAGGCTTTTCTCCTGTATGAATTAATAAATGTGTTGTTAAAGTTGATTTCTGATTAAATTTCTTTTCACAATAATTACATTCAAAAGGCTTTTCACCTGTATGAATTAATAAGTGACGATTTAATTTAGATTTCGTAGTAAATTTCTTTTCACAATAATTACATTCAAATGGTTTTTCTCCTGTATGAATTAATAAATGTTGATTTAAATTTGATTTCACATTAAATTTCTCTTTACAATAATTACATTCAAAAGGCTTTTCAGCTGTATTCGTTAATAAATTCGGAATTAAATGAGATATATGTTTAACCTTAACTTTAAAATTATTATTTTGATAATGCCTGTCTTCTGTATGGTGTAAATTAGTATCTTCTTCATAGTTTTTGTCTAAATATTTTTCTGTTTCCTTTATGAGTTTTACATCATTTTTTAAAATTGAAAATATATTTTTATTAAAACACTTTTTTAGATGTTTAGATAAGAATTCCTCATTAATGAAATTATTATGACAATATCCACAAGAATATAGAGGACCTAAAAAAACATTTGTTTTCATTATTTTAAATTATTATACAATATTTAAATATTTAATATCATAACTTTAGACTTTTAGATTATAAGCATAGAAATAAAACTTACCTATATATATTGGATATTTTCTGTCTTCTGAATAAAGATCCATTTTTAATTGATTAAAGTATTATCTATTATAAAATATATAATAGTTAATAAGTAATATTAAGGCTTTAAATTTTGATTATGAATTACAAGAAAAAAAATGAATAGTTAAATTTCCTGAATTTTACAAAAGTATTGCAATGGTCGTTCAACTGAATGCGTTTAAATGCGCTGTTGTGATCCTCGAAAGCCTGCACTCGATAGATGGTGTTGCAGGCGAAAAAGAATGTTTATAATATTTATATTTGAATTTATATTTTTCTAATATTTACAATATTTCAGTTAATCATATTGGCCTTTTTAACTTATTTAACCCACAGAAAACATTCACATTGTGACATTTCTTTTTTAATTTTTAAGATTATATATACATATTGTCATCAATACAATACAATACAATACAGAATACAAATAACGTGTACATTACATATTTTAAAATTTAATTTCTACGGTTATTGATTTGATATTAATAAAATTTATAGTCTATGAAGAAATAGAGATATGCAAGAATATTATGATGTAATTTCATCGAAATCGGTAAAGCCAAACCGTGAGAATTTCCTGAAAGGCAGATATGAAAAATTCTAAAGTCACTTCTGGATTCTAGAGATCATCAATCGCGAATGCAAAAAATTTTAAAATCTGAGCAATGTGCAGACAAAACGTTTTTTTATATATATAGAAGATAGATAGATAAAGAATATTAATAAATTATTGATCAAGTAGCCAGAAAAGCAAGTTGTGCTTTAAGAGTTTAAAGTTATATTTATTAATTGTTCAACCTGTGTGTATCTATTCAGATATTCTAATCTATTAATAAGTAAAATATTTTAAAAAGTTGTTTAATTATTAAAAAGTCGAATTGGCAGTCGTGGGACTGGCCGACAAAAGTGAAAAGTTGTGCATAAGAAATTTGAAAGCAGACGGAATGCGCACCAGCTTCACGAGAAAAATGAAATTTATATACGTATATATATATAAAATTCATAATTATTTTTTTCATCAAACTGATTATTATTACAAAAATATTAAAAATACGATGTGTATGAATATATATATATATATATATATTGTCGTATATAAGAGGAAAAAGGGTACGGTAATTTTATGGGAAAAATGTGTTAAAAAATAAGTTCAATTAATTGGTAGCACTCTGGATTGAATTTAGAATAATTAAATGGGTTATTGAATCCGCGTAGGTTGATATGGGAAATATAAAATTGAATAGGTTCAATATGAAAAATGCTTATATAAAATTACAACTAAAAATTATTTATTTAATAAGAATAGAAGAAATTATTTGATACAATTGATAATAAGAAATTAATTAGAAATTAAATAATTTTAATGGTACCGTAAATATTAATAGGAGTATAAATTGAATGGAATTGAGTTCATAGAATAATTGCAATTATTTATATAGATAATAGTCGACTACTTAGCTGTGTTATTCAAATTAATTATGAGTTCGGGGAACACTGGGACTTCAAGTAAGATGATTCTTGGATATTTTCTTCAAGGTATCATGTCGTCTTATCTGGGCAGGCAGCTCCACTCGCGATGATCCTTGTATTTTGTTCTCACTTAGCCAGATGAAGTCGCTTCCCTACACTCAATCCAAGAATGACCAAAAAAATGTCTAAACATGTAAATGGTCATTCTCCCCTCCTATGCCACTTGGCAAAATTGTCCACCCCTCTCTCCATCTTGGGGTAACGAAAAGGATCTCTGGGTTTTTCCTTAGGTGTTTTTTTTTTTAAACAATAATTTTTAGAAAGCTATCTTTTATACACTTTGCCATGTGTTCACACAAATAACTTTCTAAAATTCTGTATCTTAATATATGTATATAAAAAAGTGCATCTTTATACTTATATATTACAATATCTATATATATAATAAGCGGGAGTGTCCTCCCCTAGACTTTCCCGCATATAAATAGGTATAAAGAGTTTTGAATGAATATTTAGAATGTAATAAAGTGCTACTTCCGGTTAACTGATATTTTAAATGTAAAAAAAAAACAGATATGGATATAATATAAATATTTTTAATTTTATTTTATTTATAATATATAAGGGCTGGCTGTGACGTCATGAAGTGCTGGGTGACGTCATATAATTTTAAATTAAGAAAAAACTAATGAAGATGATTTTTCTCGAGGATAAAACCAATACAAAGTGCATAACACGTGGAGATATGCCTTCACGTGAAATTTGATATGAAAATAACCCTTCACTTCCTCTCTTCGATCAGCAATACTAGCACTTCCGGTTTCCGGATTTGCACCAAAAGTTGATCCATTCATCATACTGATGCATTAAGTAAATATACCAAATTTCATCAAAATCCGTTGAGCCGTTCAAGCTGTACACATCTCTACGGACACACAGCGGACGGACGGACAGCCATCATGCTAAAAATACTTTTTTCTGTTAAGAAAATGCATGATTCGTGGAGATATGTACCTAAAAATATCCACAGGTGAAATTTGATGTGAAAACAATACCTCCCTTACTATCGTCGGTCGGTAAAAAGGAAACGCTACTTGTATAGGTAAAATGTCACTTCCGGTAGTCAGATCATGATGAAATTTGGTATCTGAATTTTTTTCATATTTTTAAATCTATATACAAAATAGGAAGCAAATATCTCGAAGCAAACTGGTACTTTACTTGAAAGGTAAACGCAACCAGTGTAGGTATAGTACCACTTCCGGTTAACCGATTTTGACGAAATTTTGGATATAAATCTACAAACTGTGAATAATATCGGTGTACCAAATTTCGAAGTCCTAGCTTGATTAGTTTTTGAGTAAATTTGCTCACAGACATTACATACATACATACATACATACATACATACAGAGAGACATAATTCGAAAAATGGTATTTTCCGACTCAGGGAGGTCTAAAAGGTCAAGATCCATCGAAATCTCTCGAAGTCGAAATTTTTGACGATTCCAATATTTCCCTTATACGAAGTAGGTATGCGGGAAAGTAAAAAGATAAAGTACAAATTTTAATTGACTCCAATAATTATTAAATAATAAATTAACAACATATTAATGTAATTAAACTTTTATAAATAATACTATCTTATCAGAAGTAAAATTAGTTGAAAATAAAAACAATTATTTTTATAAATTTTGAATACTTTATTATTATTTTTACTATCTCGCCAGAGATAGTATTGCAATCACGAAAATTTTCGATGTTGAGATTTATACGTTTTATACGTTTTGAAGGTTCCTGAATCATTTTCACTAAGGTTGAGAAAAATGTCTGTGTGTGTGTGTGTGTGTATGTATGTAGGCAAGATTACGCAAAAACGGTTTGAGCTAGAATGATGAAATTTGGTACATGGACATTATTCAAAATTCATAGTTTTCTATCAACTTTTGAGAAATTTAGGTCAACCGGAAGAGGGTCATTATTTACAACGTTTTGATTTTTTTTCCTCTAAAGTGACCGTTAAAATAAAGATATATGTTTGATAATTTTTCACATGATAAATAATTGTATAAAACTGCTATATCTAGAATATCAGCTTGATTGAATCGCTGAAAGTACCAGAATTAATTTTTTAACACTGCAAATCTCACGCGCCAATACGTGCCATGGTGCCATCAATAAAAAGCCAAACATGCGCTGGTTTAATATTTATTATTTATTATTTATAATTTATAATTAATTAAATTTAATTTAAAAATAATATATTATGTTATTTAATCCAATTCAAATTGCGAGATAGTCGAGTTGAGACACTCCAGCTTATTTACAAAGAATTTTTTTATATAATTTATCTATACCTATATATTTATTAAATATTAATAGTATATTTAACATGTAATTGTAAAGTAAAATTGGCATATTATGGATTGAACTAACAATTAATTAAAGCAATTTTATTAGTTAATCAGTCAATTATCCAATTGTTTACACAATATCCATATATATATATATATATAGAAATATATCTATAATTTTATAATAACAAATACAAGTATCATAATATCACTAAAAATTTTATTCTGTTAAAATTATAATTATATTTAAAAGGTATTTAATTATTGTTTAATGATTCATCATTCGTCAGAAAATTGAAATGTGGTTAAACCATTTATATTTATCTGTTTAAAAATAATGATCCAACAATTTAATAGGACTTATGGTTATAAATTGATATTTAAAAGTTATATGTTAAGAATTCATTTTTAAGATTTGATGTAAAATATCACAGGCCAATTTTCGTTGGAAAAACAACATGGCTGACGTGTCAACAAAATGGTTTTTAATGTATATAGACATTTTCATTCAGTAAATTAAATAATTTTATTTCATTTAAATAAATATCTATTTTTAAATATTTTTTGCTCTCTACATTATTTAATTCTCACAATATATTAAGATCATATAAATTGGAATTATTTATTAATTATTTATGTCAACTTATTTAATCATTCAAAGAACCTTTATATTTTTTGTTATGTTTATAATTTTATTTTTTTAATATTGGCCTTTTTAAATTATTTATAAAACACGAAAACATTCAAAATTATATGAATAAATAATTTTAAATAATTGATCTCATAATTCGATTTTCATTTTCAATTGTGGTTTTGAAAATATTTTTGTATTCATAAAACATTAAAAAAAAACTTTTAAAACTTTTTAAATTATTTATAAAACACTGAAAATATTTTCAAGTAAGTATAAGATATTATATTATGGGTGGAATTACAATATATGAAGGGACACAAAGAGATAGATAGATATAACATTTACAATAATAATATATAATTAATTTGATGATTAAATTAAAAAATATTAAAAATAAGAACACAAAAACAAATAAATGTTTTATGTTTTAACTATATTTTATTTCTTTCCAAATATGATTTTCAGTACAATGATAAGAAAAAAATTTGATAATTTATTAATATAAAATTATTATTGAGTATAGATATATTCGATTACAATATATTTATATTCATATGAAATAATTTCCATAATAAAAAAAATAAAATATTTATTTTTATATTTGGTAAGTTAAAAAGAAATAATAATGAAAAAGAGTTATATTTTTACAATATATATGATTTTTTTTGGGATGTTTGCATTTTAATTTTAAATTGAGAAATTTTAATAATAATTAATTCTACCTATATAGTAAAATATTTAAAATATATCAAAGTTTAAATTATGAAATTGTACCTATATTTCAAAATGAAAATAAAAAGTTAAAGAAAATAATCGCGATATTCAATTATTTTTTTATTATTAATTAAATTAAAAAAAACAATTGAATATTTAATAGGGCCTCCTCCTTTCCCCATAAATTAGCCCTTCCAAGCCTCGCCTTCCGAAATTTAGAAAAAGTAATAATAAAGAAAGTTTGCCTAAAAAAAAAGATTAAAAAAAATAAGGCGTTTGGTCTGTAGCCTCTTTGAATCAGCTGAGAGTGCCTTTGATTTTTTGGATTTCGAAATGAAATCGCGACATTCGGGGCAACCTGAAAGAAAACCTACCTAGTAAGGGAGTGCATAGCCTCCATCAAATTGGATGGAAGGCCCATGCTAATCGAAAAAGCCCTGCGCTCAAAAGGTAACCAACAATTTGTTCCTGTTCAGGCTAATCCCATTTCGGAACTGTGCTGAATTACCTTCCCGAATTCCCGTTCATCCAATCCACCTCAAAAACACTCTCAGTAATACAAAATGGCACAATTCAGACCTGACATGCAATTCATGCAATCTTAAATAATAGCATGGCATTTGATTTATCCACCCACATTTTATTTATTTATTAATTCTAATCTAATCTATGAATTAGTATGATGAGAACATGCATGGATGTAGGAGGCAACCACCTGAAAATTCCTAACAACTATATATATATATATATCAAAAAATAGCCACCCTCCCAGTATAACGCATCGAAACCTACTAATTCTAAAAATACCTTTGTCTCTTCTGCCTCCTTTATCAATGCTTCTTCTTGAAAGAGGTACTCTGAAATTCCCTAATCTCACTAAATTCTGTCATATAATTTAATAAATTTCTCAATAATCTCCTAATGAATATTATCAAAAGCAAAAAATCATTGTAATTTAATTCTACTTTCTATATTATATTAAACTTTACTTTAAATATTATATTTACATTTTCTATTTTAAAGTGCGCCATGCTAAATAAATAACGATTATTACTTACATTTGGAGAGCTGTATTTCAATCATTTCATCGTCATGAAGGATGGAGAAGATAATCAAGAATTCATATCAACATTCAGTAGCAGGAACGAAGATTGAAACATGAAATAGAAGAAGAAAAATAACTTATTAGTTTATAATCAATAAATTTAAATTGAATTAATAATAAAATTAATAATAAATACTGACCTCGGAGTTAATAAAGGGTTGATATTTCTCGCAGATTAAACTCGAAGAACAGCTCGTAGACTTGAATGGATGTCCATCACTCTCGCCTCGATAAAGAAAACAATAATTAAGATTAGATATTTATATTATATACAGGAAATAAAAAAATAAGATATAAATAAATAAATAAATAATATTAATAGGATTAAAAAAGAGTATATATTTTTAAAAATATTATCTTATTTCTGTAATATTAAATTATTTTACATCCTATATAGAACCATAATTATAATAAGTTATAATACGCATTTAATAGACATATAATAAAAATATCTTAGAAAACATCAGAAAACTAATTATGATTATATTATTAATATCACAAAGATTTTATTCAGTTTAATTGATATATACGAGTAGGTAATAGAAATATTATTCATTTTTCAAAAGTGTTATAATAATATGAAATTGACAAAACCATATTCATATGAGATTTGAAAGGAACGGTGTGAGAGATAATGAGATTAGAAAGAATATATAGAATATTTAAAATTATATATTCCTATATGAATATAAGAAATTTATATTTTTTTGATTTATAATTATATTATATGATTTTTGAAAATAATCAGCACATCTTCCTATTTTTTAAATAAATAAGTTTTAATAGGATTAATATAATATATTGAAATTTAAAAAATATTTCAATAAATATATTTAAAGAAAAATAAAATTTTGTATATGATTTTTTAATTTTTAAATAATTTTAATTTAACTTTTAATAAAATTTAATTAATGAGATCTGATAGAATATTTAAGATTAATTCTTTTCAAAGATTGGAATGAAAAATTTATAAATTTATTTGAGTATATGAATAAAAAATTATAAAAAAACACTTTATAAAATTTAATTTTTATTGAAATATTTTTTTTTTAAAAAGTTCACTAATCTCTTCCTTTTAATTAATAAAAATAATTAATAAAATTACAATTAATTCTTGATTAAGGGATGATTAAGGGATGATTTCAGTGGAGAGGCCGTTCAGGGTCCTACACTCAGCAGGGAAGGGGAACTAAATGCGTTCGAGTCAGCCGGCCTGCAAGAGGAGGTCTAGCCAGGCCTCGGAGGGGCTTGGAGAGGGGCGAGCGGGGAGTGCAGAGGTGAGCGCTCTACTGCAAATTATTTCAAATAAAATACATATTAAAATAAAATAAAATAAACAAAAATTAATTTTTAAAAGTAGTGGTGTTTTAGAATACATCTTAAATCGAATCAATAAGTTTAATTCTATTAATTCTATTAAATCAATAAGCTTAATTTTATTCAAAGATCTTAATGAAAATTTAAAAAAAAAAATATTAATATATCAGTAAGAAGTTCATTAATGAAATTATCATATTTTGAAAAAAAAAACAAGGAGGTGGCGTATTAATGTAAATGGATCAATTTAAATTTAAAATTGTTTGCCGAATGTGATATAATTTTAATTTCATAAAAAAAGAGGGTAAATGGTAAGAATTGTTCTTATCTTGGTTGGGATACGGTATAGTAAATCTGCATGTCATTTCGAAGATATCGATGAGTTATGCTTTTCTCTGCTGTGTTCTTAGCAAATTACGTTAAACGATTCTTTTCTAGTATGAATTTCTATTTTAATTCTAAAAAAAATTTAGTAAGTAATACTTAATACATTAGTTACATACCCAATTAACAATTTATATATCTCAACCTTCTTTGGTTCCAGTATATTTTTCAGTTGGAGGAACTATTTCCAAAATAATTTTTTATATATGCAAATTAATTCATAAATCTAGTCCAGTTTTTTCTAAATTTTTTCAATTTGGTTCTTAAAAAATAAGTTAACCAGTGGCTAGGTCCGATCCGACGATGAAGTAAATTAATTTCCAGCTACAGAAACAATTTCAAATAATTTTAATATAACTATTAATGTAATAAAAAACAGATATGGATATAACATAAATATTTTTAATTATATTTTATTTATAATATATATGTAAGACCAGGCTGTGACGTCATATAATTTTAAATTAAGAAAAAACTAATAAAGATGATTTTTCTCGAGGATAAAACCAATACAAAGTGCATGATTCGTGGTGATATGTAAAAAATCTCCTCATGTGAAATTTGGTGTGAAAATAACCCTTCCCTTCCTATTTATTTTATATTATTATATAATTAAATTATTTTATTTTATTTGGATAAACAAATTGTATTTATATGGGTATATGTAAACATTGTCATATATTTACTCTTCTATCATAGGAAAAACCTCTAATCGTTATATTTTATGAAATTTCTTGTTATGTGGTCAAGAGTTTGTAGTCTTAATCAATCATTGTGGAATGAAGATAATTTTTTATCGATAATGGCAAAAGAAATAAATTAAAAAATAAAATTTTATTATAATCGAAAATTTAAAAAAAAAAATAAATTTACAAGAGATAGGTTTTTCATTTGTTCAATTTTAATTAAATCGTAGTCGGATTCTTATTTTAAATATACATATTTTAAAGATATAAATTTTAATAAATTTGAATCAACATAATTAAATAAATTAAAAAAATAAATTAAGCTTCACTTATATCAACAAATTATATTTTATAATAAAATAAATATAATATATTAAATAATATACATTGATGACGAATGAAATTAGCTGGAGTGTCTCCACTCGACTATCTCGCAATTCGAATTGGATTAAATAACATAATATATTATATTTAAATTAAATTTAATTAATTATAAATTATAAATAATAAATATTAAACCAGCGCATGTTTGGCTTTTTGTTGATGGCACCACGTCACGTGTTGGCGCGTGAGATTTGCAGTGTTAAAAAATTAATTCTGGTAATTTCAGCGAATCAATCAAGGTGAAATTCTATATATAGCAGTTTTATACAATTATTAATCATGTGAAAAATTATCAAACATATATCTTTATTTTTACGGTCACTTTAGAGGAAAAAAAATCAAAACGTTGTAGGTAATGACCCTCTTCCGGTTGAGCTACATTTCTCAAAAGTTGATAGAAAACTATGAATTTTGAATAATGTCCATGTACCAAATTTCATCATTCTAGCTCAAACCGTTTTTGCGTAATCTTGCCTACATACATACACACACACACACACACACACACACACACAGACATTTTTCTCAACCTTAGTGAAAATGATTCAGGAACCTTCAAAACGTATAAAAACATCAAAATCTCAACATCGAAAATTTTCGTGATCGCAATACTATCTCTGGCGAGATAGTAAAAATGGAGATAAGACGAAAGGACGATTTGGGAGAAGGAAAATTATTGTTGGATAGATCAATTTATAATCAACATAGACTAAATGGTAGCAATTCCTTTTAATTCTCAAAATAAAAAAAAAGGAATAATTTATTTTCGTTGTAATATTTAAATTAAATTAATTCAAATCTTAAATCTTAGAATTGTGATATTTAGAATCAATTTTTCTTAAATCACTGTTTATTGTAATAGTAAAATATAGCCTAAACCTCACAAAAAGGAAGGCAGGAATCTCTAAATAAGATAAATAAAAATATAATATTAATTTAAAAGTATATTTTTATAAAATTTTAAATTACATAACATTAAATAAATTATTTTTTTTCTAATAATAAATTAATATATATAAAATTCATTCAGTCTTTGGATTTTTTGTGTTTTTTATTTTTTTTATGTTTATGTTTTGATTTTTTTTCTTTTTTATGTTTATGATTTACTTTTTTCTCAACCCAATCAGATAATGAGATATTTTTTGACGAGTTCAATTTTTTATTTGAAATATTACTGCTAACATTTGGTAAAATGTTCAAACTCTTTCGAGGAAGAATAGGTCCATAACTCCCCTCTGGAAGAGAAGTATCTTCTTCTTGAAGATCTATATCTTTAATTTTTTCATCGATTTTTGTTTTGGGCATTGCTAAAGCTTCGAGATCAAGATTTGCGAATAAACCTTTTGCTGGAGATCTACTACGGATGTTTTCAGTTACTGGAATTGGTATAACATCAGGTTTTTGTTGAATAATCTCTTCATTAATTTCTTCAGTTTCTGAACTTGATTCATCACTACTACTTAGAAATATAGCTTTAAATAGGTCTATTTTTTCAGTTGGTTCTTTAAAAGTATCTTCTTCCTTATAGTTATCATTCTCGTTGTTTGGGGTTGTTTCATTATTTGTTTGTAAATTTTTTTCTTCCGTTTCTTTATTTGTAGAAATTTCTTTATTATCTTCTTCTATTGTTTCTACCTTAATTTCTATTATTTCTGAAATTGATTCGTCGTTAATTTTAGAATCCATCTGATTATCTTTAATATCAGAATTTTCAATTTGTACAGGAGGTTTTGATAAAACTTCATTTAAATCTAAGGATTCTTTATTTGATTCAGACATGAAATCAAATAATGCAAATTTAACTTTGGTTTTTTGTTTAGGAACTTCCATTCTGAAATTTAAAAAAAAAATTCTTAATTTTCATCATTAATTTTTAAATTGAATGAATAATTAGTGAATAAAAAAGAATATTTACCCGAGATGAGGATCTGGGATATTAAAGCGTTTGCAAACTATACTAGAGGGAAACCAATTTTCTATTTTTCTAGTAAGTTTTCCAAACATTTTACTTTTAGCGGCTTGTTGTTGATCTGTGGTTCCATGTTGCATACGAGTTACAGGCTTTAGTGGGTCTAAATCATCATCAGCTTGAGTTGCCGAGACAAATCGATCATCCATAAAGCCTTGTAATGGTTTATATATACGTGCAGCCTGATCAAATTCATTTTTTTCTCGTTGCTTATCCCATTCTGTCATTGTAAAAGGTTGAAGAGTAGAAAGTTTTTCTAAAATGAAAAAATTATTTATATTTATATTAATTTAAAATATTCGTTTTTCATTTAATATATTAATATTTTAAAAAATTATAAATCGATATTTAAAAAATTATAATTACAAGTTGAAAATTGCATTTTCATGTATGAAATAATAAACATGATAAGTTTCATTACCTTTTTGACCAAGCTTTACTAATTTCAAATACTCTTCATACCGAGCTTGTTTTTCAGGATAAGCAGCAAAAGGTTGGAATTTTTTATTTTCAATTAATTCAGCAGATTCTGTTTCTGTATCGTTTGATGTTTTTATTATGGCTCTGGCATTTTCTATTAATGTTTTAGTATCATCTTGATGATTTAATAATATCCCACGTTCGGCAGCAGTTAAATTATGTCGATCTAAACCTGTTTTTTTTTGTTGAATATTTTCTTGTGGTAATTGATTAAAACGAGATTTTTTTGATATATGTAAAGCTTTAAAATTTTCAGGTAAATTTGGCGGAAGAAATATTTTTTTATGTGTGGTTAACCTAGTTGTAAAAATAAATCCTTCTAAAACTTCAACTTGAGGCATTAAAGGTTCAAATCTAGATTTCTTAGGTTTAGAAGAACTTGGACCTCCTAATGTAAAATCGTATTGAGTCATATCTTCTCTATTATAAATATCTTCATCCTCCTCTTCAAAAGCTCCTACTCCGAATGCCTTAAAAAAATAAAACATTTTATAATGATTTTTAAATTATTAAATACTAAAAATATTAAATAAAAAATATATCTATATATATAGTATTTGTATTAAAAAAAAATTAAAATATTATTTGTGCCTGAATAAAGTAAATATATATATATTATATATTCTTAATAATGTTCTTAAATATTCTAAAACAAATACTAATACAATGCTAAAAACAACTAGGAATAAATTAGGAATAGGAATTGAGATTCACTGGTACAATATAAAAACACAAAAGTGTATTAAGGAAAAGGTGAAGTAGAGATAAAATATATAATAAAATATATAAGAGTGGATAGAGAAGTCAATTACACAAATGGAATGGGCTGAATTTTAACGGAGGGCAGCAAATAAAAATATGACGAAAATTTTTTCTAAACTCAGGAATACAAAAAGAAACAAGAAATGTGTAAATAAATAATGAAAATAATAATAAGTTTGTGAAATATTTACCTGTCCTCTAATATTAACTTTTTTATTTTTATCCTGACATTTTAAATGAGAAGATTCAAATAAATTAATATGTCCTAGAATAGGGTTTTTATTTAATCCAATATACCCTATTCCGAAAACATTATCTTTTGGCTTACATAAAACCATTTTAATATCTTCAGGTGCAAAAGTTAAGTTTTTTATTTCTTCTAACTCTTCTTCATCTAAATCTTCATCATCATCCTGTGTTGAAGGTAAAGCACACCCATAAATCTTTGTGCTTTTTACAATCTCTTTCCTGGCTCTAAGTTTTTCAGCCTTTGAAATTCTTGGACCAATCCCTTGACCAGGCTTCCATCCCATGTTCTTTAATATACGAACACCAATTGTTTCTTTAACTGGTTCAAAAATACTTGAAAAAAGTGGTTTTCCAGGTATAGGACCTTCTTCAAAGGAATTTATTTTTCTCTTTTTGCTACTTTGATCATTATAATCTGCTTTGGCTCTTAAGACTCTAGGCGCTATACCAAATTCCCCAATATCCTAAAAATATCAATAAAAAATATATAATAATTATATTAGTTATTTAAATTATCATATATTATAATAATAATTATTTACTTCCGCATCCATAAAATCTTCAGGTTTTTGAAGTTTCTTGTTAGCTTTTTCTCCCCTTGAAGATTTGAAAGTAGATGGTGCCCATCCTTCAAGAGATCCAACTGTATTATAAAAACCTGCAGAAAATCCTCCTGTAAAAGCACCATGGAATCTTCTTCTTCCTTGTTCATCAGTTGCAATTTGTTCTTCGATAGTTATGGGCTTCTTTCGAGGAAGCTCATCTAGATAAAATTAATATTTATTACTTATTTTAAAGAAATAAAAATTCTAAATATATACATTATTTATATCTTTTTTATATACCTTCATCCAAAGGATCTAAAGCAGTACCATAAGAAACATAATCATCTTCGTCATCTGCCATGATATCTTAAATTTTGAAATATTTTATTTTTACACAATTTATATATCTAAAAATCAATCAAAATATTATTAAAATATTAATATAAAGTTAATATAAAATAATAATTTCAATTAACATGTATCTATTTTACATTTTTCAAAAAAAAACGAATAAAATAAATAATTAAAGAATAAAATATGTCAAAATCAGGGAGGTCAAAATATATTAATTTTATTATATTAAGTTTATTTTGTTTGATAGTCACGTTTTAAGGTTATATTTTATAAAAATAAACCACTAAATTTTAAAGCCCGCTCCTTTTTAAATTAATATATTTTTAAATAAAATAATACAGAATATTCAATATAAATTTGTAATATATATTAATTTATTATTAAATATATATTGATAATGAATATAAATTAATAGATACGAATAGATAAATATAAATATTAATATTTCATTATTTCAAGTAGTTCCAATTATGTGTGAACTATTATTTGTTTTTTGGAAATAATTTTATTATACTTTATAACAACTTTTTTAAAAAAATAATTACCTTAATTTGATTTTAAAAAAAAAATATCTTATTAATTTATATGTTTTACTTTCGAAATCTCAAACTTTCAATAAAAAAATTGAAGGGTATTTAAATAAATTTTAATATATTATCAATAATCATTATATATGAAATAAAAATCAATGGTAATGATTACGTCAATATTCTAATTTATTTTTAATACTTTTGAAAAAAGATTGAATGATTTACTCTATTTTATTTTGAAATGACTATTTCTATCGTTATTAATTATAATTTATTGTCAACTTTAACAAATTAATTTATTATTGAATAATCCATAATAAATAACTTTTGAAAATTCTATATTAATAATTTATTTTTTAATTGTTCTATTTAAACATATTTTATTTTGTAAAATAATATTTCTTATTTAGATATTATCATATTTAGAGAATATTATTTTAGGTAGAGATTGTAATTCATAAGTTGGCCATTATGACTTCAGTGCTGCTCTCAAGCGGTTTTAGGTGTAACATTTCCATATTATCGCGCGCTTAATTCTGTGTATTTTTTTATTGTGCTTTTTTTTATTATTATTAATTAATTAATTATTAAGTGGTTTTATTTAATTTGGCATATTATGCGATGATGATGTCTGAATACATGAAACCGGATATAGCGAAAAAGCTTGTATTTGATTCCTTATTAACTGAAGAATTTAATGTAACGTCTACAACGAACAACTCTGATGTCGAAATGGAAGATTTATATGCTCAAGATGAACATCCTACCAATAATAATAATTATACACCTAATATTAATATGACACCAAAAATGAGTTTCACTAATTCATCACCACTTGACTTCCCAACCTTTCGTTCAAGAAATCTATTTACTTGCACACCAAAAGTAAAAAGTAAACTAAATGTCAATTTGAATCCGTTCACACCAACAGGCATGATTCTTGTTTCCAAAAAAAGAACAAGATCAATGCTCAGTACACTTGAAACCAGTCATCTCTCCGATATTATACATGAGTTAGAATCGGATTCTGATCAAGAAAATAGTGTTCCTACAAAACGACTCTCATTACAAGAAGCAAATATCAATCGATACCATAAGGAATTCCATGAAATTTCTCTTCTTGGTTCTGGTGAATTCGGCTCCGTTTATAAATGTCTAAATCGTCTTGACGGCTGTCTCTATGCTATCAAAAAGAACATTAAACCCGTTAATTTAAAAATAGCAATGAATGAAGTATATGCCCATGCAGTTTTAGGAAATCATGATTATGTCGTTCGCTATTATAGTGCCTGGTCAGAAAACGATCATTTAATTATTCAAAATGAATATTGTAATGGAGGAAGCTTAGCCGAACTTATTGAAAAAAATCGAATTAATAATACTCCATTTACAGAATCGCAACTACAAACCCTTTTAACTCATCTAGCCAGTGGATTAAAATATATTCACTGTATGAAATTAATACATATGGATATAAAACCAGCCAATATATTTATTTCCATTGAACCCAGAATGGACTCTTTGAATTATGAATCCGCTGATGATGGATTTGAGGAAGATGAGCATGCATCTTTAATTAATTCAACGAATTCAGAAAACAGAGAAAATGTAACATATAAAATTGGCGATTTAGGTCACGTAACTAGTATAAAAAATCCCGAAGTAGAAGAAGGTGACTGTCGATACCTCCCCCACGAGATCCTTCGAGAAAACTTCAAACATTTACCTAAGGCAGATATTTTCGCTTTGGGTTTGACTATATATGAAGCAGCTGGTGGTGGGCCTTTGCCAAAAAATGGAGAAGCATGGCACGAAATTAGAAGAGGAAACATTCCTATTTTGAAACGTTATTCCAAACAATTCCACGATCTTATCAAATTAATGATTCATCCTAATCCAGATAGAAGACCAACGGCAGCAGGAATTGTTCATAATTCGTATTTGTGTCCCTCTCCAAGCAAATCAATTGCGCAGCTACAACGAGAACTAACTCAAGAAAAACAACGAAACAAAATTTTATCTGAGCGCCTAGAGCAAACTTCTAAAATTATTAAATGTCTTCAATATTCACCTAAACAAGTACAAGTACAAGTACATCCAAATACTAGACAAACAAAACCAAGATTTATTGGAAAAATGAGTTTAAGATCCCATAGCAATGCTAATTTCTAAATTTAATATAATTATTGAGAATGTTTTTTTAATCAATTGTTTTGAAAAGAGCATACATTGTTTAATTATTTTTGTTCATTTATATTAATCATACACATACCTTTGTTAACTTAAAAATGATTAATTGTACTTTCCTTTGTTTATCTTATTATATTATTATATTATATTATAATATTACTTATTAATTTCAGTTTAATATTTTTATTAATAGAATTTTTAATTGCACTTAATTTCATTAATTTTTAAAGATAATATTGCTTTTAATAAACACTGTTATGCTTAATTAATTTCTTAATTATTCTCTAAGTTTTAGATGTATTCATTCAAAAAAAAAAAAAAAAAAAATTTAAAAACATGATCTTTTCTTAACAATTGTTCGTTATTTTAATGTATATACACGTTGTTAATGTGTAAATATCCTTTATGTATATAACAATACATTTTTAATAATTATTTTATTATAAACAAATCTTTACTCTATCTGAAATTATTCTTTATTCATTATTTATTAATATATTAATACAATAAAAAAAACTATTACTTGCATTTTGTTTATTATTAAACAACCTTTTTCCATTTTTTTTAATAACTATTGATTTATTTTTTCAAAAATCAAATATTTATAGTTCTAATTTTTTCATTTAGTTATTTGTAATTGTTTATAAGCAGAAGCATATTTTTGGACTTGCTTTTAGAAAAATCAATAAAAAATAAAATTAAAAAACAATCACAATCCAATTAATTTATAATTGTATTAAACTATATATAATAAATAAATAATTATTTTAAAATAAAAATAAGTAGTTTTAATTATATATATAATTGAAAATGATAATCAATTAATAAAAAATATGAAATTGTGTTTGATAATATGTTTAAAAAAATGAAAATTTAAAGTTGTACACTAACAATTTATATTAACATCAAAATTTAATATTTTATTAAAAAATTTAATTTATTTTATTCATAATAAATCAAAAAATAATTTACTTATGATTCCTTAATTTAATGTTTTTTAGGGTAATTCCTCGATCGTCCGGTAAGCATTTGCTTCTGCTTTTAACTAATCATTATTTAAAGTGGTTAATCTTCCCTATCATATAAGCCAATAAGATTTAAATTATCGGATTTGAACTTAAAAAATCACAATGTTCGAATATCTATGTTTAATGCATTTGCTAAAAAACGCAAATGATTTTGTCTGTTTAATTACTATCCTTGCGATATTCTAAATATGTTCCTCTTAAATATCTTTGGCCGGTCATTTAACATAGATTGAAAAAAAATTAAGAATTAATTACAAGTTTCTCTAACCCTAAAATATCTTATCCACAACTTTTTAGTAAACATGGATATCAATCAAATATCAGCATACGCATAAACGATAGTTTCTTTCCAGGCATTCAAGAGACTTTTTTGGTTTTCCTTATGCTATTACAATTTATAATCTTCAAAGTTTATATACTCTAATTTCATATTATTAAAGTTTTATTACTAAATTTTTATAGTATTATGTCTATGATATTCAGTATTATAAAAACTCAACAGAATTAGATAATTTTTACTCATAATTTATTTCAGAATTAGATCTTACTTTTTACTATCTCGCCAGATGTATGTATGTAACCAAGATTAAGCAAAAACGGTTTGAACTAGAATCATGAAATTTGGTACATGGGCATTATTCAAAATTCGTAGTTTTCTATTAACTTTAGAGAAATGTAGCTCAACCGGAAGAGGGTCATTACCTACAACGTTTTGATTTTTTTTTCCTCTAAACTGACCGTAAAAATAAAGATAGATGTTTGATAATTTTTCACATGATTAAAAATTGTATAAAACTGCTATATATAGAATTTCAGCTTGATTGAATCGCTGAAAGTACCAGAATTAATTTATTAACACTGCAAATCTCACGCGCCATCACGTGACGTGGTGCCATCAACAAAGAGCCAAACATGCGCTGGTTTAATAAATATTATTTATTAATTTTAATTTATAATTAATTCAATTTAATTTATATATAATATATGTTATTTAATCCAATTCAAATTGCAAGATAGTCGATTGGAGACACTCCAGATTTTTATTATTTATAAATATATTATTTTAATGTTTTTCTATATATTTTAAAAAGAGTTAAAAAAGGTTACTACATGAAATATCAACTGCATATAATATTATGAGATAAATATTAATAAAATAAGTAAGCTCAATAAATTTGCATGTTTAAAGAGGAAGGCAAACTGGGCATTGGCAGGTGGCAAGAAGTCTGAAGGGCGGCATTTTGGTTATGAATTTAATAAATTTTACCGGAGGAGCGGAAATTCATTCTATTTGGTCGAAAATGCTAGAGTGGTTTATTACTTTTCAACATCCTAATTATTGTTGTTTTAGTAAACAAACAATCAAATTATTATTGAATATCAGTTAAACAAATAAATGTAAAGAATTTATTATATTTTAAAATTATAAAAATTTTTTTAAAAATGATTAGATTTGCATAATGTTAACTAAATTACAATTTATAAATGTATATACTTTTATATTTTATTTTTGTATTATACTCACCAATAGAGGAACCATTCGTCTTGGTTTAAAGTGTTTCATATCAATATATATGCCATGGAGAATGACCCAAATAAGATAATGCATTTATCACGTAAATATTATAATATTCCATTTATTTACGTTTCTCTGCATACATAATATTATAAGAACGCATTCACTCATTTACGCATATGCTTGTTTATAGTTAAATATATACAAAGACATGTATTAACATTATGTATTTTTATTTATTTGATAAATGTGTGGGGGCCAATGCCACAGCAATGCAAGCAAAGCATATCTGGTAGCCCTGGGCTTCCGGTGACAAGACAAGAGCTCGGGAGAAGACAGCGCTGAAGAGAGAAGGGACCTTCCCACCATTCTTGCGGAACGCCCCTGGCCCCCCTCTAAATATCCAAGGGCGGGTTCCTTGGAATATATATATATATATATATATATATATATACATTTTAAGAATAATGTTTATCATATTGACATTTTATTTTAATTTTTTTTTGAAATAAATTAATAATGACAAAATAGAAATCAAATAATTTTGGTGATGATTTGATGAGTTATATTAAATTCTTCGAATAAAAAAATCCATGAGGTAAATTAGGTAAACTAAAATAGCTTAGAGGAGAAATCCTCATAGATCAGCGATGCACAGACTATCGAAAACTTAAAAAAACCTCTTTTTACATATTATATTATTATAGTTGTTAACAATCTAATATCTATGTAAAAAAATAGGAAAAAAATAAATTGCTATTATAAAATTATTACGATAATTAATTGAATGCTTCAAATGTCATATCGATTAACTGCATAAAACAAAAAATTGAGAATATCGTTTTTTAAAATTCCTGTTTAATTATAAATTCAAATAAATGATGTAGACTGGATTACTTTAGATTAATTTTTCTATTGAAAGTTAAGGGAAAATACATCGTTCTTATATTATTATAATTTTTACTTGAGTAATTGAGTTGAGATTTGGGAAATGAAAGAAAATGATAAAAGTTAAATGAAGCCTTAAATTGATGTTTCTATTAAAAATAAACTTCTTTATATGCATTTATTATTACAATTACTGTACTGCTCATAAAATGAAAGACAGAAATGTGTAAATAAATAAATAAAATAGATTTGTTATTAAGATTTTTTCAAATTCATTATCATTTATCGTTTTCCGAATAACTGTCATTAATTTCTTTCATTTTGATGTTATAGCAATTAAAATTAAAAAAAAACCTATTTTAAAATTGAATTTTTTAAGTATTTTCTTCTATTGTATTTACAATTAATTTCTCTTTCTTTATAATAAATTTCAAACAAACAATATACTATTAATGCATTAGTATTTATAAATATCCTCCAATATCAATTAAAGAAATAGAGATTGTCTTTAAAAAATCATTTAAGTCGAATATACAATGTTATTATAATATTGAGAAGCAGTCAAAAATATTGAATTGTCATTTAACTAAACATTTATTAAGATTTTCATTCGAGTATGGAGTTAATAAGACTAGTTATTCAAGTAAATTAGTTACTTTTTATTGATCAAAAAATATTTTTACCCCGGTCTATACATCTCTGTCATAGATTATTAGTTATTTAAACCTTGAAATATTTTATTTTGTTCACAAAATATGTTTAAGACTTTAATATAATCTTAGGGTGGGACAAGATCGTCTCACATATTCGACTCAGGTATCCTTTATGCAGAAGCGTAATGAAATCACTGACTAATGGTTTAAGACTAAAACGCCAAGAGAAGGTAGAAATTTGTGAATAAAATAAAATATTTCAACTATTTTATAAGTAACAATAATTTTTAAATTTTATTTTTATTTTTTATATAATTATCAACTATAAATTTTTATTGTTTTACAGCAATTAAAATAGAATTAATAAATATAAGTTTTGGGAAATTGATTAATAGAATCATAAAAGAAAGAGAGAGATGAATCTGCCTTCTCGAAGATTTTAGAAAGGATTAAATTCGATGTAAAAATAATAAATTTTATAACTAAATAATGAAAACATTCAAAAGTTAATTAAAAAGCAATTTAAAAAAACTATTTCTATAAATCAAAGAAATATATTATAACTTTTATAATTATTCGTATTTTTTATAAGGGTATATTTTAATAAAAAAAAAAAATGAAATAGTGGTCTGGATTATAATTAAGTTATTAATTTAACAAAATATTATAAGTTATTTTAATATATTATTAAAATTACAAAATTTAATTAAGAATTATGAAGATTACACTTTTGCTTAGGTTAGTGATAAAATTGTTTATTTTATATAAAACAATTACATTGGTGTTGTCGAATTTTATTGCAAGTTTAAATTGAGCAATTAATAGTATAAGTATAAGAGTATAATTTAGTAATATATTTAAGTTTTCAATGATGCAATATAAAATATGACAACATGTTGCTTAACATTTGGTTTATTAGTTTATTTAAGTAAACAAGAGAAAAAGTTATTGACATCTTTAGATGACACTTATAAATTTATTCTAAAAAATAAGCTAATTTTAAAATTTCTGCGAAATGTAATTTAATTTGACTTCGTTTTTTCGCTATAGAAATATCCAAAGACAATGAAATTGGCCTGACAAGGTTTGTTAATTTAATTTGAAAAGCAGTCAGAAATTTTATGAAATTAATTTTTTTTTGAAATCCTAAATATAATTTTAAGCTCAGTAATGTTTGAATTTAAGATTTTATTTTTTTATTTTCAAATTTCTCAAGTTTTTTAACAGTTAGAAAATATGTACTCATAAAATAAACTTAAATGATTATAATCAAAAATGTTATATTTAAATACATGAATATCATCAACGGTGAATCCATAAAAATGAGTTTTCTTATAAATGAGAGGAGAGTTTTACACAATTTGACGTTATGAATCATATAATTTTATTTATGAATTTCAACTAACAATAAGTAGCACTTTGCAAGTGATCTCATCTCACCTTCTTTGGCCCAAAAATGATGCGAAGAACCCTATTTTCAAATTCTCTAAATCTATTTCCTTTCCCAAAATCATAGACCATGCCTCACACAACAACCGGGAAAATAATTGTTTTATTTAATTTAATTTTGAAATTATTGGGTAATAATTTTGACCAATTCTAACAGAAATATTTTTATTTATTAACTTAAATATAAACATAAAACAAACTGGAATCTACATTACTTATATTTATACTCAGAATACTAGGACAAACCGTTTTATATGCTCTATTGCATTCTCAACTTTCGTTCCATGTCCTCCTTTTCTTGGATTTCATCGTCTAGTTTCGGAACAGTTTTGTCCCTTTTTCTGATCTTTTTGATTGTCGAACTGAGAGGGAATCACACCAGCTAATTCCGTCTTCCCTCCTGATTATGTAACCATACCAATTGTGTGTCCCAGTCCCGGGACATTTTTCTAACAATTCTTAAGGTTAAAAAATATATAATTATTAAATATTGTCCTTAATTATGATATTTAATAAAGTGGTAAATTAAATTAAAAATAAGATCAAAATGCAAATAAGAAAGTTGTCTCTACGAAGAAGGGTAATCGTTTATTGTTAGATTTTTCCATCCTATGATAATATTGCTTTCACCAAATAAAGAAATTTAAAAAATATATAAATTTAAAGCAATAATAAAATATCAATAGTAGCAGAAGACTTCTTGTATCAAAATTAAGGCCTTCATGTAACTATCATCCAGAATAAGTTTAATCTTACAATCTTAAGAGATAATATTAAATTTAAAACAAGGAAAGAGGATATAATTGTGAAATATGAAAGAAGAAAAATTAAATATTAATTTGAAAAATAAATTTATTGATATTTAATTTACATTTATTTCATAAAAAGGAACAATTTTATATTCAATAATTTTAATTAAAGTTAATTATTTAATAGCACAATTCATCATGTTTTCTAAAACTTCTTCTGCCTGGTCTCTTAAAGTTTCCACTCGCTCCAAAAGTAAAAGCTGAAAAATATTCAAAATTATTTTTAAATTTTCTTAATTAATATATTTTTAAAAATTAAATTTTGAACTATATTTCATATTTCAATTAAAAATATAATAAATAAATTAAATAAATATAATGAGTAGGAATCTTAACTCTAATAAATATTTATTATATTATTTCTAATGACTAACATTTTTAATTAAAGTAAAAAATAGTATTTTTAATAACAAATAAATTTCTTTTATTTATTTATTTAACAATGTATTGGGAAAAGATTTAGTTCTTTTTCTACATTTTTCTTCTAAATAATTTTTGTTTCTCTAATTAGATAAAAATTGTCTTTCGTTTTATATAACATTTGAAAATTATTTGGGCAAATATTAATAATAATAATGACAAATTATGTGTTATTATTAATGAAAATTAATTAAGCTATTTAAATGCTTCAGATTATATAATTAATTTTAATGTTACAAATAAAAATCCTCATTGAGAAGATTTTAAATATCATACTGATTTATAACTTTATTTATAACTTTCAATCAAATACAAATTAATTTTGTCATATATTATAAAATTTATATTTAATTTTTAAATAGTATTTATTGCAATGAAAATGAAAAAGAAATTTGAATATGTTATTTTTTTATTATTATTATTATTAGATAATAATTATAAATAAATAACCTGTGCAGCTGAAATAATCTGTGTAGCAGTTCTTTTTGAAAGATGTTCAATAACTTTACATAACTCTTTTGGTTCTGATTTTGCTATTAATTCTAAACTTTTAAATCCAGCATTATATAATTGTTTAGCTCGACCCTAAAATAAAAAAATATATAGAATTTATTTATGTCCCTTAAAAAAAGAGAACAAATTTTTTATTAAGGCAAAATATGTATTAATAATTTACCTTCTTTACTGCGGGCAAATCCATAAGAGGAACTAATTCAATCGAACAACAGTGGGTAAGACGTTGAGAAAACGTAGTTAGCATCTCTTTAAATGCCCAAAACTCATCTAATTCCTAAAAATTAAATAATACAATAGTTAGATTAATTGATATATAATGAAATCTTTCATTATTAATACAAATTATTATTATTATGACCTGACAAAAACGCATGAGCGCTGATGCAAACGATGCTGCACTTGTCATTAGAGTTTGTATAAATCCTCGAGAAACTCTAAATTTTTTTGCCACTTGCCAAATATTTGTTTCATGCCAAACATAATAAAGAATTAAACTCAAATAAAAACGATGAATGACACGAATTGAAGGATTCTAAAACAATTTAGATTTCTAATGATCTACTAATTTATCTAATAAAATTAAAATTCATTTTTGTTTCTTAGATCTAATAAAAATACCAAGAGATATGCTAAAGATTGAATTGAATTGAGTCGATAAACAAGATAGCAATCTCAAAGTTAATTAATTAATGATATTTGAAATGATATTACCTTAACTTTATGGCCACGCATTAATCTTATTGCACAAGCTTCATTGATTCCTATAACTTTTGCAGCCTGAAGATCTTTAGGATCTAAATTATTATACTGCAAACGATTAGTTATAAATAATCAAATATTAGATATTTTAAGAAATATAAATATAAACAAATAATTTAATAAAATATAGATATTATAATTTAGAAATTTCATAATATAAAGATTATAATTAAATGTTTGTTTTTAATTAAAAGTTAAAATTAGTACAATTATTAAAACGTAGTTAGCATCTTAATACATTAATCATTTTATCTTATCAAATCAATAGTACTCTAATTATTCTTGATCCAACTCTATTTCTTGTTGGTTGAGTAAATTACAACCGCTTACAGATTTAATTTAAAATTGCTGCAATTTTTGATTCTAAGACAAATAAAATTGGTTTAAGATAAAATCATTGATAAATGGGTTAAGAATTTAAATAAAAAATGATTTAAATATATATATAATACTTTATAATTTCAGATATACTCCTATACTTTGTCTTGGTTATGAGTAAAGATATAAAAGCAGTTCTATGTCGAGAAATAATTCATAAAATGATCATAAATTATAATACAGTAATGACTCGACATAGGGATCATTAAATAATGACATATAAATATAAAACGCCAAAATTAGATTAATATTTACAGCTTGAAAAAAAGCGTTGCCATCAAATTTGAAGTTATTAATATCATAAGGAATGACCAAATAGAGCAAATGCAGTGAGGTTAAAAGAACGAATGATTTTTGAGCTTGAATTAAATCAGAGTAAATTAAATGTGCCGTATCCAGATCAAATGAACCTAAAAAACATAAAATAATTTAAAGTTAAAGAAATTAAATGAAATATTTTTATATAAAACCTTTAATAGCAGCCTTTCCAAGCCTACTTATACTAATATTCGTATTATCATTTTCTTCTTTATCTGCTAATAATTTTATTGCTCCTTGTTCTTTTAATTGCGTTAATGATTGATTAACCAATTCTTCTAAACGTGCATTAGAATTCTCACTCAAAGAATTATTTTGCAGAGCTAGAAGAGTACAACCTTAAATAAAAAAAATAATATAAGATGGCATTGAATTTATTCAAAGTTTTTGAAAATAAAATTTCTTATCACAATTTTTGAATTAATAAATTTATGAGTTTAAAATTACCTGCAAGTATTTTCAAATTCGTGAATGTGGTTGCTGATCCAAGATGTAGACCATTAACTATTAATCGCATTAATCCATGATGGTCATTAGTAGAAAGTTGACTCATAACAGAATCCATCGCAGAACAAAGAAGTGATCGTATCTTTAAATATAATTATTTATATCTCTGTTATCTTAAACGTAAAAACAAACAATATGGAAGTAAGATATAAATAAATGAAAGATAATATTCTCCTGAATGATAGTTGAAAATCAAGTCAAAAAATTGTTATTTTATAAAAACTATATTCTAAAAGTATAATTATTCTTTATATTTCTATAGAATAATTTTCCTTGATCAATTTATTTAATACTAAATGAATAAATAAACGATTTTAAAAATAAAATTCAAATTCAAATAAAAATAAAAAATTTTGATAATCTTACTTTGTCTAAATCTCTTGGAGGGCATATGAGTATACTTTCACCAACTTTTCCTAAACCAGCTCTTCCTGCCCGACCAGCCATTTGTTTATATTGACTTAAAGAGATTAATTGTGTTCCAACATAAGGTTCCCGAATTATAACACGACCGGCAGGTAGATTTACACCTGCTGCTAATGTTGTTGTACAACAAATGCAACAAAGAACTCCATTTAAAAATGCTTCTTCTAAAATTCGTCGTTCATCTTGAGTTAATCCTTAAAAAAATATTAAAATTTACATTAATACATTCATATTTATAGCAAATTATTAGTTTTAAAATACATGAAATTTAAACTTCAATTCTCTTTTATCATCTTGTCTTAATTCATATACATAATAATTAGATTATATTGAATTATAATTAATGTTTTTGTTTAGTATTTTAAGAAATTGATAGAAAAATTTCATCAAATAGTAAAAGATTTGAAATTTCAATAAAACATTTACAAATAGTTCACTAATTATATTAACGTGGTTTGATTAATATAATTTTATTAGGGATATTCTTTTATAGTATGATAAAGCCCAAGCTTTTGACAAAATTGAACAATATTGTATTGGTAACATGTTGAAGTTTATTATCAGATTTAGAGCATGAAGGTTTTAAAATATATGAAATTTAAACTTTTTGTTTAGTATTTTAAGAAATTGATATGCAATTGATATGCATCAATAATAAGAGAACTGCTAAACTCTTCTATTAAAGAAGCAGGGTATGTTTTATAGATTAACCACAATTGTACACAAAATGTTGTTAACATCCGAAGACTGTCTTCAGTTTATGACTATGATTTGAATAAGAGAAGTATGTGACATGTGACTAATTGTAAGTATATATTATAAAAAGGGCTGTGAGAATAACTATTTCTATACAGTGAGAACAAAATATATTTAAAAAAATAAAATTAGTTATAAATGTACAAAGAGTCAAAATATTCTTTAAAAAAAAAACTCACCAGAATGATGATAAATTACACCAAAAGGTATAGTTTGTTCTAATATTGGACACAATAAATTACTTTCTTTTTTTAACATATTTAAAACGTCTTTCTTTTCTTCATATTTATAATTCAGAAAATCCCTTAAAATTATTATTTGATTAGTCTTTTAGAAATTATTTTCTCTAATTTTAAAATATAAATTACTTTGGTAAAAGTGTACATAAGAGACGTGCTACTATTTCACAATTTTTTTTCGTTGCACAAAATATAAGACATGAAGTTTCTGGTATAACTTCTAAAACAAGTGCCGTTAAAAAATCAGGATCCTCTTTTAACATTTCTTTGGAGTACTTAAATAGAAAAATAAAAATTAATTAAATATAAATTTAAATGAATAAATGTAAACTTACAGAGAAATCTAAATGTTTGAAATGTTCAAGTTTTTCTTCAGTAGATGTACAATTCTTTTTAATAATATACAAATCATTATCATGCTTAAGATATTCAATTAGCTCAACAGGTCGAAAATCACGGGTGTAAACATCCGCTTTTAAAAATTTAGCAACTTCATCCAAATTTCCAATTGTAGCACTCATTCCAACAACTTGAATAGGAGAATCAATTTCCTAACATTTGAAAAAATAAATATTAAAACATTATTTAAATAAATAATTTATTTTATTTTCAGATGCTAATATCATTAATAATTATTACAATCAAATTAAATGAATACTGATAATAATTTATAAGGTGATATTATCAATTTTGGTCTACCTTTTGAGAATGATATATTATTTGAGAGAGAAGAATTTCTAAAGTGGCCCCTCGACCTCCAGATTCTCCAATTAAATGAAGTTCATCCACTATAATCAAACCAATTTCTGAAAGACGATTAGTTTCTAAAAGGCCAGTAACTATACTAAGAGCCTTTTCAATAGTTGCAATATAAATAGTATTTTTTGTTCTTCTCTTTTTAGGTGGATAAACCCCTTTTCCAGCAGCATATTCTTCAATTAAGAAATCCAATTCAACTGCGAAAGGAGAAATTGACCGGACCTAATAGGAATAGAAAAAACTAATTATATAAATTATAAAGTGTATTCACATTCGAATTGAATTTTGGAACAGATAAAAGATATTTTTATTGAATATATTACACACGTTGAAGTTATATTAATTTTTGTTCAATTTTTTAATATTCATTATTTATATTATAGATTATTAATTATCATTATCGAATAGGTTTTCTTTTCAAAAACTGTTTTTGCAGTATGTTTTCCATAATATGAAACCATACTTTTGTCGATACAAGGATTTTGTTTCACACTTCATGTAACTTGAGTATATCTAATAAAGGAATTCAAAAAAATATCCAATGTGATATCTTTTTTTTAAAGAGTTCCAAAAAAAGGAATATTTTTTTCAAGAAATAACCACCTTTTAATTTCTATCAAATATTTAAAGGCAAATAAATTACGATAATAAATGCTAAATTTAATTTTTAATTATTGAAATTAATAAATTAAAGTTATTAACAAAATTATGATTTTTTATAAGACGTTTTTCACTTTCAAAAGTTTGTAAAACAATATATAATTGTTTTACAAACTTGGAATGTAAAATATTTTCCCCCATAATAAAGAAACAAAAATAAAAATATGTATTCTAGATTTTTTAAAATATAAATTAAAAATGGGTTAATGGTAAAGAATATCAGATATTTGAAATTTCAATCCTATATACAATAAAAAACATTATTCTTTCTTGTAAATAATTATCGTTATTTTTAGAAAAAAGTTCATTTGAATATATTATAAATAAATAATATTCATAATAAAAAATATACCTTTTCTTGTACAATTGATACATATGGAAGAACTAAAATAGCATTTTTTTTAAAACATAATATTTCACGAAGAATAAGAATCTCGGCAACTAATGTTTTTCCTCCACTTGTTGGAAGGGCATAAACTAAATTCTTTTTATTTTGTATAGCATTAAGTTTAAGACATTCTTCTTGCCAATCTAAAAAATAAATTGATTGTTAATATCTTAATAAGTTTATTTTTAAAAATAGATGAAATATACACCATATAAATTTTCTATTTCTTTATGTTCTTTTATTAATTCCTTTACTTTCAATGGAAGTCCAAAAAATGGGCCCAGGACCAAACCTTTCGTTTTAATTGTTTTTTTATATTCTTCTTCAATTTCTTTAATATCTTTTTTCTTTAATGTATTATTAAATATCTTCTCAGCATTTCCCATGAGGGTTTGTTTAATTTTATCACAAAATGATAAAGATTTGTTCATTTGATCATTCTGAGAATTAATAGGAATATTTTCAAACAATGAATCTTCTCCCCATTTATATTCTTGATTAGTAGGTTTTGAAATATCCATATTAATATTAGTAAGATCTAAGCTAGGAAAATCATCCATCAATGAATTATTTTTATTAACATTATTTGTATTTTTTTGATTGTCATTCATATTTGTTAAATTATTTTCTTGAATAAGAGGTTTTGAAATATCCATATTAATATTAGTAAGATCTAAACTAGGAAAATCATCCATCAATGAATTATTTTTATTAACATTATTTGTATTTTTTCGATTGTCATTCATATTTGTTAGAGAATCAATATCCAATTCCATTAAATTTACATCATCTTGAAATATTTCACATTTTTCTGCTGGAATATTTTCTTCGAGGGGCAAAATAAATTGTGATAAGGAATTTTCTTGTGGTTCTTCCTTCTTATGTGGTGTTGAAATAGAAATTGGATTAAATAATAGTTTTCTTGGTGAATTTTTAAATAAAAAATCATTACGATTTCTGAATTTGGTTTTCATCTTGAATGAAGGTTTTTCATCCATAATGAGGAATCAAATCTAAAAGAAAAAGATTTATGTTAAATAAAAAATCAATTAAAAAATAAACATTCTAAAATTATTTTCTTTATATAATATAAGTAAATAAAAAAAGAATAAAAGGGATTAAGTTCAAAAACGAAACATCTTAATATTTGTATTTTAGAATAACCATTTGATAAATTATTTGTCTAATTTTTCAATAGAGTAATTCAATTTCAGATTAAGTGTCAAATATTAGAAAATATTTATTTTGATCTTCTAATTTTTTTAACAAATCTTTTCTTTATAAAATATAAATTTTATAAACTTTCGTAAACATATCATGAATGTTAAATGTAAAAATACCTTTAATTTATTGTACATTTTTTAAAAATTTATTAATTGTTTAAGAAAGAATGAATTAATGTATGATTCCTTACACACTTAAACAATATTTGGATTTAAAAAATTCATAAATCTTTCTGAAAAGTAAATAAAATACTTTTAAATTAACTTTTGATGTCATATAAATAAAATAAAACAAGCGCCAGTGAGTAACGGAAAGCGGTAAATTTCAAATTTGAAATTCCATAATTCTATCAAGAAAAATAATTTTCTGTAGAAAGAACCAGTATAGAATTTTCTTTCTAAAGATGTCAAAAAAATGTTTGATGATAATTTTAAAATTGGAGAATTGATTATTGATTTAAAGACCTGAGATGAAATACAAGTCCTTTGCGAGTCCTTTCTAAATACTTCAATCCAATTACGGTGACTAGATATACATATAAATATCTGAAATAAGGAGGAAAACATTAAATATATTAAATATATATTAAATAAATATTTAAATTTTTAAATATATATTATTTATATTACATTTGAATAGAAGCACAAAAATAAACTATACTGTAATAAATGGTTAGCTTAGAATTAAAGAAAAAATTTTAATTTATTATGTTTTAAATTTTGTGATCACAATAAATTAATTAATTAAATGAGCTTTCTATATAAAAAAGTCTGACACCTATGATATATAAGATTAATCTTTAATATCATATATGAATATAAAATGAAAATGAAAATTTTTTATCTTATATAATTTGTTTAATCGAACATAATATAAGGAAGGGTAGGAGAAAAGATAATATGTAAATGAAAAATATATTTAAGAATTGTATGATTTTGAATAAGATCGTTATTTTTGATATATTTAATAGACATAGAAATGTATGTTTTCAAGTTCCTTTATTTACTCGAATAAAAGATTTAAAATTTTCATTTTAACCAACCCCCGGACACGGAGATGGAGGCTCTTGAAACACCCTTTTGCAAGTGATAAGCGGCCAGACGGCGCTGCAGATGCCCAACAGATGCATGCCACATTCAGATGGCACTGCAGGCGAATACTAATTTTCGGTATAATAAGTTGACCTGTGGCCAGGCGCAGAACCGACCGACGGTTTGAAATAAATTAATTTCCAGCTACAAAAACAATTTCAAATAATTTTAATAATAAAAAATTTAGATGTAGCTATTAGTGCAATAAAAAACATATGGATATAACATAAATATTTTAAATTTTATTTTATAATATATAAGTAAGAGCTGGCTGTGACGTCATATAATTTTAAATTAAGAAAAATCTAATGAAGATGATTTTTATGAGGATAAAATCAATACCAAATGATTTGTGGAGATATGTAAAAAAATCTCCTCATGTGAAATTTGGTGTGAAAATAACCCTTCCCTTCCTATCGTCGATCACTAATACTACCACTTTCGGTTTCCGGATTTGCACCAAAAGTTGATCAATTCATCCTACTGATGCATTAAGTAAATATACCAAATTTCATCAAAATCCGTTTAGCCTTTCAAGCTGTGCACATCTATACGGACTGACGGACGGACGTACAGAAATCATGCTAAAAATTCTTTTTTCTGTTAAGAAAATGCATGATTCGTGGAGATATGTAAAAATCTCCACATGTGAAATTTGGTGTGAAAACAATACCTCCCTTACTATCGTCGGTCGGTAAAAATATGTGGCAACTTGAATGGGAAAAATTGCTTAATGAGTTTACTAGTGAGATCATCACAAAATTTGTAAATAGCATTTTATAAATTTAATAAATTTTCAAATAAATATTGTATAGAACTATATTCGTTTCATCTAGATGTGTAAATTCAATAATTGCAATTTACCAAACCAAAGTGAAAAATTAAATACAATGTGTAACAAATATGTAAAAAGGATAAGTTTACTAGTGAAATCATAACAAATTTTGTAAATAGAATTTTGTAATTTTAATTTATTTTCAAATGAATTTTGTATATTACATAAAACATTATTTGTTTCTTTTAGATATGTAAATTACATAAAAGTATGTAGAATTTTCAGTTAAGTGAAAAATCATTTATTTGGATATAAAACCAACATTTTGGCAATATTCTCAGATAAGCATAATAAGAAACAAAGTTTTGGCGCCACCATGCGAATGCTGGCAGTAACTAATTGAAAAAAAATCGGACTTGTGTGTTTGGTCTTTGCAAAGACACACACACAAGCCCGATTTTTTATTATATTTTCGAATGCCAGCATAACCAGATGGCGCCATAAACTTTGTTTCACGGTGAACAATAGAGTTTAGGGGGCCTGGCCTAGTTTACTTGTCATTAGTTCAGGGGTGGGCAAATACTTTTAACCGCGGGCTTTTTGAACGCCCGCCGGCCCGTTGAAAAAGTTGGCTCTTATTTTGATTTTTCGTTCAATAAAAAAGATAAATTTTTTTTATTAGTGTTTTCGAAATATGGTTCTCCGGTCCGGAAGATATTTTGAAAGTGTCATTTTGGTCCGCGCTTAAAAGTATTTGCCCACCCCTGAACTAATGACAAGTACTAAGCCCATGTAAACTAGGCTTGAACTTCCAATATAAGTGAACCCTTCAAATTACAATGGAGAACATGCATGTTTTTTTTTACTTAAATAATTCTAAAAAATACAAGTATTTTTCATTTCATTATATTATATTATAATAAAATATATTTTTTTTTGTCACTTAAATAACTTTAATAATTTGTTTTTAGTTGCCAAATGATATAAAATTCTGACAGAGGGTTAAAATATTGAACATTTATTAGTACCTTAAGGAAATTCTTTGGAAAGGCCTCCTTCACTTGAGAGTACTAACATGTAGCGAAGTTGATAAAAACGTTATAAAAAGAGTACAAAAGAAATAGTTTTAATATAAAAAAATAGTTAGCCTAAGGGTTCGTATTGATTGACAGATATTAGCTCTATAAATAAATTTCCAAGGTAATTTTATAAAATAAATTTCAATTTTTAATTTATTTAAAAAATATACTTTCTGAATTTTTTTAATTATTATATATTTGTATTTTTTCTAATGTATATATTGTATATTTTGCTTCATTAAAAAACTTTATAAAACAAAACGTTTGGTTTTACTAATACCATTATTTTTGTTAATTTTTAAAATTTTTAATTAAATTTTTTGTATGTAAACATCAAGTGAAATATTGGATTATAAAATAAAATCAGGGTTGCCAGATTTAAAATTTGGTCTTGTGTGACAATAAGCGGGAGTGTCCTCCCCTAGACTTTCCCGCATATAAATAGGTATAAAGAGTTGTGAATGAATATTTAGAATGTAATAAAGTGCTACTTCCGGTTAACTGATATTTTAAATGTAAAAAAAACAGATATGGATATAATATAAATATTTTTAATTTTATTTTATTTACAATATATAAGGGCTGGCTGTGACGTAATGAAGTGCTGGGTGACGTCATATAATTTTAAATTAAGAAAAAACTAATGAAGATGATTTTTCTCGAGGATAAAACCAATACAAAGTGCATAACACGTGGAGATATGTCCTCACGTGAAATTTGATATGAAAATAACCCTTCACTTCCTCTCTTCGATCGGCAATTCTAGCACTTCCGGTTTCCGGATTTGCACTAAAAGTTGATCAATTCATCCTACTGATGTATTAAGTAAATATACCAAATTTCATCAAAATCCGTTGAGCCGTTCAGGCTGTATACATCTATACGGACGTACGGACAGACGGACGGACGGACGGACAGACATCATGCTAAAAATACTTTTTTCTGTTAAGAAAATGCATGATTCGTGGAGATATGTACCTAAAAATATCCATAGGTGAAATTTGGTGTGAAAACAATACCTCCCTTACTATCGTCGGTCGGTAAAAAAGAAACGCTACTTGTATAGGTAAAATGTCACTTCCGGTAGTCAGATCATGATGAAATTTGGTATCTCAATTTTTTTCATATTTTTAAATCTATATACAAAATATGAAGCAAATATCTCGAAGCAAACTGGTACTTTACTTGAAAGGTAAACGCAACCAGTGTAGGTAAAGTACCACTTCCGGTTAACCGATTTTGACGAAATTTTGATAGAAATCTACAAACTGTGAATAATATCGGTGTACCAAATTTCAAAGTCCTAGCTTGATTAGTTTTTGAGTAAATTTGCTTACAGACATTACATACATACATACATACATACATACATACATACATACATACATACATACATACATACACACACACAGACATAATTCGAAAAATGGTATTTTCCGACTCGGGGAGGTCTAAAACGTCAAGATCTATCGAAATCTCGAAGTCGAAATTTTTGACGATTCCAATAATTCCCTTATACGAAGTATGCGGGAAAGTAAAAAACAAAAAATAACGGTTGAAATGGGAACTAAAAAAATATAGAAGTATAATTCAGTTTTTTTTTACTATAACTATTAGTTATAATAAGTTTTAGTTTTTACTAATAATTATATATTTTATTTGAAAATATGGAATATTTCTCACTAGATTTCATTTTTTTGAAAATAACGACAACTTCATTTTTTAAAAAACCTGTTTAAGCCAAGCACTTGTCATTAGGCCAAAAATCCTTTCTCATATTTTATTATTATACTAAAAAATATATTTTAAAGTAACAACATGAATTTGGGAATAAAAAATAATTTCGTTTTAAATTAGAAATAAATAAAATTAGAATGGTTATATCTAAAAGTAAATTGATTCGAATTTAATCTGGTGAAGTATGTTTGCATTAAGTTGAGTTGTCCCCAGTGAAAATGGGAAGGATATCAGCTGCAGGCGACCCCAACTAAGAACCAGCAACTTGGCCACCAGGCATCAACTCTGTCTAACTAAGATCCTGCAGCAGCTGCGTTGTTCTTCGGGTTGGGTCCCTTGCCATAAGCCCGAAATCCACCCCTAACTTGGCGGTTGTAACTAGGAACTTGTAGATACATATAGACATCAAATATTCGTTTAATAAACTACTGTTTTTTTTTAAAATAAAGATCCATTAAATTACTAAAATTATAGAATAAAAATCTTTATATATTTTATAATATTTTTATTTTAAAATATAAATCAAAAATATTTTATTATTTATTTTTACCGACCGACAATAGTAAAGGAGGTATTGTTTCACACCAAATTTCACATGTGGAGATTTCTACATATCTCCACGAATCATGCATTTTCTTAACAGAAAAATGTATTTTTAGCATGATGTCTGTCCGTCCGTCCGTATAGATGTGCACAGCTTGAAAGGCTAAACGGATTTTGATGAAATTTGGTATATTTACTTAATGCATCAGTAGGATGAATTGATCAACTTTTGGTGCAAATCCGGAAACCGGAAGTGGTAGTATTAGTGATCGACGATAGGAAGGGAAGGGTTATTTTCACACCAAATTTCACACGAGGAGATTTTCTACATATCACCACGAATCATGCACTTTGTATTGGTTTTATCCTCGAGAAAAATCATCTTTATTCGTTTTTTCTTAATTTAAAATTATATGACGTCATCCAGCCTGGTCTTACATATATATTATAAATAAAATAAAATTAAAAATATTTATGTTATATGCCTATCTGTTTTTTATTACATTAATAGATATATTTAAATTATTTGAAATTGTTTCTGTAGCTGGAAATTAATTTACTTCAAACCGTCGGTCGGTTCTGTGCCTGGCCACAGGTCAACTTATTTATTTTTATGATAGTAATGTTCTATGTCTAAAGAATATAATATCTGACAAATTTATAACCCTATGAATATTAGGAGAATTATCATAAAAAAAAACAAATTCATAAAATATAATTTTGAATATAATGAATGTTTGGTATTATCCACTTTAATCAAATTATTACCCTTGTTTGGGAAGATAAAGTTATTTTATCATTTCTCTCAAATGAATTATTTAGACACCACAGTGAAATTTCACTTGCGTCCAAATGAATTATTTTGAATTATTAGAATTCCAGAATATTCAAATTTATATATACTTATATATATAATGAATATGTAAAAGTGTTTAAATATGTCTACAATAAAATTATTTAAACTTATAAAAGTATTTATTTGTAGCTTTTATTAACTTTATTTAATTTATAATTGTTCTTTGGAAATGTAATTTTATCAAAGTATATTCTTTTAGTTTTTCTACATTTTTACTATCTCGCCAGAGATATAATGGTATTGCGAACACGAAAATTTTCGATGTTGAGATTTTGATGTTTTTATACGTTTTGAAGGTTCCTGAATCATTTTCACTAAGGTTGAAAAAAATGTCTGTGTGTGTGTGTGTATGTGTGTGTGTGTATGTATGTAACTAAGATTACACAAAAACGGTTTGAGCTAGAATGATGAAATTTGGTACATGGGCATTATTCAAAATTCGTAGTTTTCTATCAACTTTTGAGAAATGTAGCTCAACCGGAAGAGGGTCATTACCTACAACGTTTTGATTTTTTTTCTTCTAAAGTGACCGTAAAAATAAAGATATATGTTTAATAATTTTAAAAATTGTATAAAACTGCTATATATAAAATTTCAGCTTGATTGAATCGCTGAAAGTACCAGAATTAATTTTTTAATCTCACGTGGTGCCATCAACAGAGTCAAACATGCGCTGGTTTAATAAATATTATTTATTAATTTTATTAATTTTAATTTATAATTTAATTAATTTAATTTAATTTAAATTAACATATGTTATTTAATCCAATTCAAATTTGCGAGATAATCGAGTGGAGACACTCCAGATTTTTAGAATTAAAGCTTCAATTAAAACTCGATAGCTTTAAAAAATAAATTAATTAGTTATTAGTTAATGTGATTGTCAAAGCAATTAAAAATTACTAGTCTATTTCAAAGTGGTTGGGCGTCATGCGTTGCTTTCTTTCTTTCAGTGAAATCATCCGAGCGAGACACACAACGCGAATTCCAACTGAAGATCAAAGTTATTCTTGCGCACACGGATTTGGCCAGCTGTCGTTTAATATAGCAGAAATATAATAATGGAAAGACATGTTCGACCAAGATGGACACCATATGTCCATACTGTCCAATGTTGAAAGACATCGAACGATGAATATTTGTTTAGCTCGATTGCCCCTAGAAAGAAGATTAAGTAAACTTTTTTATTATCCCACACATGGCAGGCACAAAATATTCAAATATTTTTCCTCTTTAATGAAAATTTTTCACTTTAACTTTATTTAGTATATAATAAAATGTTGTAATTTAACTAGATTGTGTTTAATTGTCAGATAATTTTAGAAAAGGTTTTTTTTATAATATTGCTTTCTTTATTATCTTACATATCATCAACAACAACAATCAAATATAATAAGGTATATTGAAAATTGAATTTTATTTTTAAATAAATTAAATATAATATTGTATATATATGTAATCCACATACTAACCTTACCTAGAGACTGCTTATAGTTGACCAGCGACTGCTCTTTACTTTTTAAGTCATAGATTAATATTAATGATTCAGATTACAGGTAATTACTATGATAATGATTAATATTGTATTATTATTATTTATATTTGTGTATATAATGTTTAATTGATTAATTGTTTAATAAAACAGGTATTTATAACCTCGTAATACTGACGGTTGTCCTTCATCCTTCTAACCATAATAATAGAATTAAATAATCTGAATTCAGTTAATCCTTAATATTAATCTATGACTTAAAAAGTAAAAAGCAGCCGCTGGTAACTATAAACAGTCTCTAGGTAAGGTTAGTATGGGGATTACATATATATTATATCATTGACCATTGTGTATACGAGGATAGGTCAATAAGTCCGTAACTTTTTCAATTTCCTGTCTCTTAAATAAAATGGCAACACTGCTAGTCTCAGCAGGCTACTATCAGCCGATTCTTGCCGAAATTTAAACCAGCTGGGTCTTTTATTTTTGTTTGACATCCATTAATGGAAAACGTGAATTTCCATGAAAATCCATGAATTGGGATACGAATTGCTCCCTCATCCGTCCTAATTTCCAATCTAATCATCACTTAAAAATTAACAAATATTTTTTATTTATAAATAAAATGTATTTGTTTGTATGTGGATAATATATGTAATATATTAAATAAATTAAGTAAAATAAATATTAAAAGATTCGAAATCATTCCAAAATAAAATATTTATTTTCTTTCGTGACAATAATAAGAATATTTTTTAAAATTTTTTATTTTCTAAATTACCGGTTCCAATTTTGTTTAATAATAAATTTCACAACTTTCACATTCGATAATAAAGTTAATAAATTAAAAAATTTTAGAAAATATTAATTTACATAATAAAATTAACTCAAGCAAAAATACTTTCTAAGTGATGATTAGATTGGATCAATCCCACCCATCTCAGACTACATAAATACTTGACAATCATATTGGAATCATAATTCTAAAAAAGTGAAAATGATAGATTACATTAGGGAATAAAACTAAAAAAAAACCACTATATTATTTCTGAAATTTACATAATTACTAATCTAAATCATATATAGTTAATTAACAATTATTTTATATTAAAAAAATTAGTGAATTTAATATTTTAAAAAGCAAAATCAGCTCAATGATCTGCAAACTTAATTATTAATTCAAAATAAATGCTTTATTTAAAATGTCACCTTTAAATAATGAATGTTAAATTAATTAACAAATATTATTAAAAATTAAATAATTAAAGTGACAAATTAGGTTTAAAAACATTTAATAATTATAAATTCATTTAAACCAAAAGATTGCATATACAAATTTTATAACATTTCGTAAATTAATATATTATTATATTTTAAAATAAATATTAATATCATAAATTTTGTAGTTCTTTTCTGTATTTGTATTTTTTCATTATTGTGTTCTTATTTTGATTAATATATATATATATATATTTATGTCTAGTTAGATAATTAGCGGGAACACATCTAATAATGAAGGAAAAATGGGGATATCCTGTAAAAAAATTTTGAGGGATGAAAAGGAATCGCGTGAGTTTTCCTCTGTCATTTGGAAGACAAGAATTTGACGAAGAGGTTTTCGTTTCTGTCAGCTCTCTTTCAATCCGTCTCGTGTTTTATCCTCCACTCCCCCTCCTCCTCTCTCTTATCGCCCCTTCCACTTTCTTTATGATACGCCAGATTGTAACGGGTAGCGTGTTGGCTTCAATTTCCCGTTCCCACAAAATGTCAAAAAAAGGAGAAATTTAGCTTATGAGAGAAAGATTAGAAAAAGGTGAAGTCTACTGCGATATTAAGAAACAGGACGCCTATCCAAAAACAAAAGCAACGGATAATTGTCTTGGAATTTTGACATATCTCGAAAATATATTAACTTTTTTTGCCACCATTCTCCCTCCCACTTTCCATCTCTTCGTAACATTGTGTGTGTATTTTATTATGAACGTCAGTAAATCCTCAGCTTAAATCATAGAAATACGAGAAAAATAATATCCAAATAAATAAATAAATATAGAATTGAATCAAAATTAAATAATTTTTTATTTTGATTTAATAAAAAAAGGTTATAAATCATTTGCTTTATTAAATCTATACTTTTTTATGTATTTATTTTATTATTTATACTAGCTGCTCAGAGCGCCTTCGACGCTCTTCAAACCTAGACGGGGGCTCCGTCCCCTGTACTCCCGGGTGGTAGATAGTATTTGGTTGAAAGTAGTAAAAGGTTTTCATCCATTTTGTTTCAATCAGTATATAACATAAAACATTCATTTCTTTTTGTGTTCTTAAAATATATTTTAATTTAATCAGTAAATTAATTATATATATTAATATTGTATATGTTATATCTATCTATTCATATGGCTCAAAGATACTCGAAAGTTCTTGGCCGCAACAACCACATTTCTCCAAGTGTCCCTATCCTGAGCCCTTGTCCCATCTCTCTTACGTACCTTCCTACGCGTCCTTGGTCTTCCAAGCAGACGTTTTCCAATCGATCTCCCCACCAATATCTTTTTCCTCTCCCATTCAAGCCACGTGCTCTGCCTATAGCAGCTTTTTCGCTTTTATAACCCTAACTATTTCTGAAGATGCATAGAGGTCATGCAATTCCTTGTTATGCAGTCTCCGCCATTCTCCGGTGACCTCATCTTTCTTTGCCCAATAAATGCTGGGAAGAATCCTATTCTCAAATACTCTGAATCTACTCTCATCTCCCAGGGTCATAGACCATGCCTCCCACCCATATAATACAACAGGCAAAATAATTGTTTTATATATTTTAATTTTGATTTCCTTTGATAAAAATTTTGATAAGATAAGCCTCTTTACTGCATGATCACATGCGTTTCCCGATTGCAACCTCGATTTAAATTCTTCTCAAATATTATTATCCTTCGTGATTACATTCAATTTTTCTACATATTCAAATTCTACATTTTGTATATTAAGATTTTGTATGTTAATACTCTTCCTCTTTGTTACTAAATATTTTTTCTTATCACTATTAATTTCAAACCACCATTAATTTTTCCTCGCTATCTTTAATTGCAATTGCCGAATCTCCTATTATATTTAAGTCGTATAGGTAACCTAATATTTTACAATTGATTTCCGCAACTCCTTTATAACATCATATTTTAATTTTTATATAATATTTAGTAATTAAATTAAAATCAAAAACATAGGTAATATAATTTAGTCATTTTAATTGACGTTTTAAAGATTATTTTCACTTCATAAAGTACTAAATAATATATTTTTTTTAGACATTGATAAAATTTACAATCATAATTGGATTTAATTTGAAAGAATTCCTATTCATATATTATTTATTAAAAGAGTTATATCAAGAAATTCATTTTTAATCAAATTTAAATATTAGAAAAAGTGATGAATTATTTTAAATCCAAAAAAATTGATTAAATATAAAAAATTATAATATATATTTTAAATAATATATTTATAATATATATATATATATAAAGACCATATAAATCATCACCGAATAATAATAATTATTGTCTAAACTTCATTTATAATATATATAGTATTTATGTATTATGACATACCATACCAGATGGGGATCATAAAAGGATTTTACATTTTAAATACCCGGGAGGTGGATTATTTTGTTATTCGAGTCTGCTTATCTTGGATTTATTTGCCTATTAATAAAGCTATCGTGGGGATTCCATGAATTTTTAAGGGCGCTCATAAGTCTCGGTAGCCTATTATTCTTTATACGGATAAATAAACTTAGAGAAACTGCTGCTGGTGTTGCTATGAGATCACGTTTTTAGATTTTCTCCATCATTTATTTTACGATCTTTTCTTATTCAATACTTTATTCATTTTAATTTTATATTTTTTCAAAATAGAAATATATCTATATAGATACAAATAAACCTATATAAATTTTGTTAAAGGAAGTAAAATAAATATTCGATTTATTATAAAGATGATAACGTAGTAATATTAATATGAAAAAATAATTCTCTTAAATTTAAATATATAAATAATAAATATACTAAATATAAATCTATATTAATCATTCTGATCAAAAATCGATGGTCTTCATTTCTAAAAATTGCACCTTCCCTCCCTTAAATATTTATATCATTTATTTTTTAGTTAAATTTATCAGAAATTTTCTTATAAATATTCATTTTAATTGATCTATTTTATAAATGTCTAACATATCGTTCAATAAGTCCCGAGACTAACCCAGAGATGGTGCTAGTAGTACCAAAGTAGCCACGTTTCCATAGAGTGCGAACCTCTACATGAAACGTGTAAAAATTTCACGACGATCGGATCACAGACAGCAGAGTTATCGACGTTAGAGTAAAGTCACTTTGTAATTTGTTTGAAAAATGGGAAAAAAGGGAGTTTCGCGTGTTGGTAAAACATTGTTTTTTAATGGGTAAAAACACGGTAGAAGCCCAGAAATGGCTTGAAAAACATTACCCGGACTCCTCCCCATCCAAAACAACGATTTGTCGTTGGTATGCTGAATTTAAACGTGGTCGTACGGACACAAAGGCCATTGGAAGCCGTTTCACAGGAAAATGTGAGTGAAGTGTTAAAAATTGTAATGAAAAATCGCAAAGTGAAGGTCTGTGAGATTGCAGAAATGACAGATATCATCTGGAAGCGTATTTACAATCCTTTATGAAAAATTGAGCATGAAAAAGGTTTTTTCCAAGTGGGTGCCGCACAGCAACGAGTCGACGATTCAGAGAGCTGTTTATCGCTATTTACTCGCAATAAAAAGGATTTTCTGCGTCGATACGTGACCATGGATGAAACATGGATACATCACTCCGGAGTTGAATCGGCAATCATCTGAGTGGCGCATGGTTGGCGAAAGCCGCCCAAAGCGTCCAAAAACTCACCAGTCTGCTGGCAAATTCATGGCGTCTGTTTTTTGGAATACACATGGCGTTATTTTCATTAACTACCTGGTAAAAGGTAAATCGATCAACAGAGATTATTATATTGACTTGTTGGTACGTTTGAAGGAGGAGATCGCAGCAAAACAAAGATGAAAAAAATAATTTTTCATCAAAACAATGCACCATGCCACAAGTCCATGAAAACAATGGCAAAATTGAACGTATTGGACTTTTATTTGCTTCCCCACCCCCCATATTCGCTAGATTTAGCCCCCAGCGACTACTGGCTCTTTGTTGATCTCAAAAAAATGCTCCAGAGAAAAAAATTTGACTCGAATGAGAAGGTCATTGCCGAAACTGAAGCCTCTTTTGAAGCAATCCTTCTATAAACATAGTATAGAAATGTTGGAAAGATTGTATCACTCTAAAAGGAGATTATATTGGTGAATATAAATGATTTTTGACAAAAAAATGTTGTTTTCGTTGTTAGTCTCGGGACTTATTGAACGATGTGTTATTTATAAATATCATGGCACCTGATACTTATACAACCAAATGGACAGCTTATGAAAGTTTTTATCTATACTTTCAGGTGTTCTCATGAAATCCAAATGTTGTTTATTATTATTTTTTATCAAATAAAATGTCTCATAAACAAAAAGAAATTAGGGAAAAGAGTTTAAAGATTCAATTGAAACTATAATATTTGCTATACAATCATGCACTCCCTGTTCAAGTGAATATGTTAAATATCCTAATTAATGTAATATATAGTATTACAATACATCAATTTAGAATAAAAAATGTTTTCATAGATCCTGAACTGAAATTTTATTAGTGGCTATTAGTTTTATACTCGTTTTTTAATGGGATAGAATGCAACTATTCAAGATTAATATAATTATATGAATATTAATAATATCTGAAAAAAAATATTTCTTTACTTTGAATATAAACTATATTTGGAATGAACGTCGTCACATTCAGCAATTACAAATGTGGAATATTGGAAATCTCAACAGAAGAAGGGAAACTTTCTCCTAAACCCACACTACCATTTCTCCTAAACCCACACTACCATTTCCGATCCTTAGGAAAGCCACTTACAAATTGAATCAAGATTCAGGCAAGTTTAATTCAAATTAAAGCAAGAGTGATAGGAAATTGTGGAAGGCATTGATTGAAGCTGATGTGTCAATGAATCAATTCCCAGGAGTCGACGGCTTCTACTCGCATTACTGACTCCATTAATACTCCTCTCTTCCCTTAAGCAATAAATATACCTGTACAGTACATTTTCTTTCTCTATAGTTTACGATACAAACAGGATAATAAATTAGTATAATTATAAAAAAACAAAAAAATAATATATAATATATATAATAATCTATATATATATAAAAGGGAATGTCTGTCTGTATGTCTGTCTCGCCTAAACTGAAAAACTACCCGTCCGATTGCGATGAAACTTTCAGGGATTGTTGTGGGCATAATAAGGAAGGTTTTAGTGTAGTTAAATCCAAAATTAATTTATCCAAAATTAATTTAATTAGTAATATTTTGGTAAAAGTCTATTCATGGTTAGCATGGTTACATTGAAAAATTTACAATAAATAAATAAAAATAATTGGAAATGTTTTCAACTTATTATTTTGATAAATTTTATTAATATTTTTAATTTTTTTTAATCTGTCAAAAATAACATACCCATAATAACAGTTGTAATAAAAATAAAAATATAAATCACAATGTAAGTAAAATATTGAATCGTTTTATTTATATTGTTTCAATTATTGTTTAAATATTTATTAAATTTATATATATAGATTTATTTACTTATTTAAATGTATATTTAACAAATTTATTTGTTGATTATTAATAATAATAATTCCAATTACTTTTTTCAAAATTTTTTTTATTTAAAAGCATATTCACCATTGAAATTGCAGGTAATTGGAACTCCAACATGTAATATTAGCAAATATTCTGGGATGGGAAAAATACTAAGATCATGTCATGTCCTATTAAATATTTTGAATTTTATTTGGAATCATACAATGCTAATGAAATAATGTATGTAGACTTGTGAGACAAAAAATAAGAATCTCTATAATAAGAGAATATACTTATTCCGAAAACTATTAATTAAAATGTAATAACTATTAACAATTAATAAAGTAGAAATAATTTTCCAACAAATAAAAATGTAATAATAAAAAAATAAAATTTCAATTATATTCATTTAATAAATTATTATTATTAGTATTATTATTATTTTCACCGTATATTATTATTATTATTATTTGTAATAATTCCAATAAAAATAAATAAAAATAAAAAACAAAAAAAAAGTCCAATTAAAACTAAAATTTCAATTATATTCATTTAATATATTATTATTATTATTATTATTATGTGTTCAGTTATCACATACGTATATATGTATACAGACACACATGCAAAAGCGAAGCTTTGCCGGACCTGCTAGTAATATATATAAATCATATAAAAATTATTTAAAAAAACTCGAAATGTATGTAATTTAAATATTTATTATAACAAATGGGAAGAAATTTTAATGTGAAATTATTTTTTTTTTAGCAAGTCAAAAAATAAGAAATAATCCACCTAAAAATATAATCACTTACATATAAGTGTATTATTAAATATACATCTAGGTATAGGTTGATTTTTGACTTGTGAAATTTATTATAATCTTAATAAAATAATAGAATAATATATATGTAAATTTGAAATGGCCGCTAGATTGATAGGAGAGGCTCTACAATACATACAAACTACCATGATGCTTTGCGGTACTTAAGTTGAGAATACAATTGAATAGATTTGAAGACGATCATTTAAATTTGATAGAAGCACATAATAAGAAGGAGTGTATAATAATAGACTTTATAAAATTCGATTACCTACTTTTTTTTAGGTAAATATTTTTGTATAAAAGGTGTAAATAATAAATCCACCTTATATAATTATTGTAAATTTTCATAATAAAACCTACTTTTTTTTAGGAACTTGAATTTAATTTCTAAACTCATAAATCACGGAGTGATTTACCTTTTTACATATATATATGTATATATATACATATATATATATATTAGTGTATTATTAAATATATATGTAACTATAATAAATAAATACAGAAAAGGAAATAAATTCAAAATACTTGGAAGGAGTGAATGCATGATATTCACCGAAACTTAGTAGATGAGTCAAAGAGGTGGGTAGTGTTGAATTCATGCTCGGTAATTGGCCATCTTGAAAGGAGTTCAATCTCAACCACGGAACGTAGCGTTAATGTCCCTTGACCAACGATGGGGAGGTTGCGCCTCCGAAGCAGCACACCCATAAAAAGACGGAGAGGCCTACTACATTGAAGCTCAGCCATTGTACTCCTCCTTACGGACCTGGACAATGAAAAGTTCTGATAGCAAGCCATCTTATCAGGGAAATGATTGCGTTTTAACTTGGTCCTCTCGTCATTTAATTGAACCATTTGAGTCTGGTTCATTTTGAAATTCGTACCGACAATAGAGAAAGAGAGAGAGAGAGAAGGAATAGAAAAAGGGGGAAAAGTGAGAGAAGGAGTCTTTTAAAAAATCATCAAATCGGGAACTCACTCTATACACAAATGGAAAAGAATTTAATTTGAGAATTACTATTGATCTACACAATAAAAAAGAATATTACTAATGAAATTCATTTAAAAAAACTTGATGTAATTAATTATTCAAATCAAGATGTTTTTTTACGAATGTTTTGATTGTAATTAAAAAATAGGCTATTAAACTCAACATCTTAATCAAGATCTAAGCTATAAATTTTTAATTCTAACACGTCACATAAAATGTCCCCCATGTCTCACATATACATAATTTTTAATATTAAAAATTTTCAATTTTTTCACTAAGTATCTTAAATGTTAAACTTCTGACTGCTCATCAATTTTTTTCATTGAACAGTCAAATTGCCTCCCTTTTTACTATCTCGCCAGAGATAGTATTTCGATCATGAAAATTTTCGATGTTTCCTGAATCATTTTCACTAAGGTTGAGAAAAATGTCTGTGTGTATGTGTGTGTGTATGTATGTAACCAAGATTACGCAAAAACGGTTTGAGCTAAAATGATTTAATTTGATACATGGGCATTATTCAAAATTCATAGTTTTCTATCAACTTTTGAGAAATGTAGCTCAACCGGAAGGGGGCCATTACCTACAACGTTTTGATTTTTTTTCTTCTAAAGTGACCGTAAAAATAAAGATATATATTTGATAGTTTTTCACATGATTAATATTTGTATAAAATTGCTATATATAGAATTTCAGCTTGATTGAATCGCTGAAAGTACCGGAATTAATTTTTTAACAAGTTGACTGCTAATCAAGCGCCAGCACGTGACGTAATGCCATCAATAAAGAGCCAAATATGCGCTGGTTTTATAAATATTATTTATTAATTTTAATTTATAATGTAATTAATTTAATTTAATTTAAATTAATATATGTTATTTAATCCAATTCAAATTTGCGAGATAGTCGAGTGGAGACAATCCAGCTAATTTTTTTTTAAATGACTCCCTTTCTCAAAATTCTCTTGATTATGCTTTGAAAAATAGGATAAGATTAATTAATATACAGACACACACACACACAAGCCCTCTTTTATATAACGTTTTTTATAAAATTAGTACTAAGATGGAATTAAGAGATGGCGCGATGTACTAAAATTTGGTTTCAGAATTTAACCCGGAGTGAGTGCACCTTATAGATAGTCTGTGCTAACTACCTTCAAAATATTTATCAGCTATCGAATCAGTTATCAAGCCAAACAGTATACTATAAACTAAACTAAACTAAAAAACACCCAATTGTATTTTATAAAATATAAAATCCTTTTAATTTCCGATTATTCCTATGATTTAATCCAAAGTTCTAAATACCAGAATAATATTTTTATTAAAGAAAATGGTGAAATAATTTGGATATAAATATGAAATAAGCAGTCTGCTGGTATATTTCCATTTTGTTTTATAAATGAATTAAATAAAAAGAAAAAAAAAATAACAAATTAATTGTTTTTCGTAGGTAGATCATTTGTCACTTTCTCGTATCCATTAAAAAAATGCATGTGAATCGATGTGTCTCTTGGAGGTTGGAGGGGTGTCTACATATGGGTGGCTGCCTCTTTTTCAAGCCATCATTCCTTCATATACCTACATCCCCAGGCGAAAAGACACTTCCAGCACCTTCCCTAATTTATTTCTTTTCTTTCTAGAGGGCTTTCATCGTTGCTACGCCTCGCGACTTGGATTCCATTTATCACACGAACTACTTTTCACAAACGGAAAACTCGCCTTCCCCATAACTCCACCCCCCCCCCCCTCCTTTTTCTTCTTCGCTCGCCACTTACCCTTCCACCCTATATATCTTAGGGATTAAATTCAATATATAACATTATTACTCAAAAAATGTTTACTGTTATTTGAAAATGAATAAATTAAACAAATGACGGGGTTCGATTCAAAGAATTAAATAAAATATAAATGAAATAGAACTCGATATGGTGACAAGATTAATTTCTTTATTGACTTGTTATAGAGAAATCGAATCACTTCTTTCGGATAAGATAGAAATAAAAAAGAAGAATTTGGAAAGAAACGATGGATTTTATGAGTTTGTCTAAATGGGAAGTTCTGTCTCCAAGTGTAATCAATGATTTACCAACACAGTCATCCCGCCAGAAGAAAAAATAATATCTAATAAAAGTGGAGAGATCATAATATAGAAAATAAAGCAAAACATTCACACTTTAAGTTTATGATGTGGAAAATTTTCTAAAGAAGAGAAGAAGAAAAATCATAAAAGAAACAATATAATTTATAACAAGAAAGGATCAAAACACCTGGTTTTCAAAATTTGATAGTTTTTCTTAAGTAGGTAGACTCATTTTAATGTAAGGGTTTGTCAAAGTTTGTTATTTGTGTCGGTGTAAATTTGTATTTCTTGAAATTGAATATCAATTACACTTTTTTAATTGATAGTTAAATTTTAATATTTTGATTTAATATACTATAGGCTATAGGTTATATTAAGCTATGCTGAATTATATGTTGTTATGATAATAATATTAGAATTAATTTTAAAAATTATTATTATTCAAAAAAATCATTACATAAATAGATGTTTGAAATAAAACTATAAAATTTGTAAATAATTTTTTTAAGCATTTTTGGATTTAAATATGAAATGTATTTAAAATAAGCTGGAGTGTCTCCACTCGACTATCTCGCAATTTGAATTGGATTAAATAACATAATATATTATATTTAAATTAAATTTAATTAATTATAAATTATAAATAATAAATATTAAACCAGCGCATGTTTGGCTTTTTATTGATGGCACCATGGCACGTGTTGGCGCGTGAGATTTGCAGTGTTAAAAAATTAATTCTGGTAATTTCAGCGAATCAATCAAGCTGAAATTCTATATATAGCAGTTTTATACAATTATTAATCATGTGAAAAATTATCAAACATATATTTTTATTTTTACGGTCACTTTAGAGGAAAAAAAATCAAAACGTTGTAGGTAATGACCCTCTTCCGGTTGAGCTACATTTCTCAAAAGTTGATAGAAAACTATGAATTTTGAATAATGTCCATGTACTAAATTTCATCATTCTAGCTCAAACCGTTTTTGCGTAATCTTGGTTACATACATACACACACACATACACACACACACACACAGACATTTTTCTCAACCTTAGTGAAAATGATTCAGGAACCTTCAAAACGTATAAAAACATCAAAATCTCAACATCGAAAATTTTCGTGATCGCAATACTATCTCTTACGAGATAGTAAAAATTGAATAAATCTCTCTCTCTCTCTCTCTCTCTATATATATATATATATATATATATATATATATATATAAAGGTTTTTGTCTGCACATTGCTCAGAATATATAATTTTTTGCATTCTTTGCGTTTCATGACCTCTAGAATCCAAAAGTGACTTTAAAATTTTAACGAGGAATTGCATGACCTCTATGCATCTCCAAATATATTTAATTTTATAAAATTAAGAAGGCTGGAATGGGCAGGGCTAGAATGGGAGACAAAAGAACGGCGAAAAAATATATTTGTGGGGAAACCGATTGGGAAACGTTCGGTTGGAAGACCAAGGACGGGGTGGATGGACAAAGTAGGAAGGGATGTGGGAGAGATAGGACAGGGTAGGAGTTGGTTATAGCTCAGGATAGGAACACTTGGAGAAATGTGGTTGCTGCAATTAAAAACTTTCGAGTACCGTAGAGCCACAGAGAGAGATAGATAGATATAACAGACACAATAATAATATATAATTGATTTACTCATTAAATTAAAATATATATTTTAAATAAGAACACAAAAAGAAATGAATGTTTCATGTAATATACTGATTGAAACATAATGGGGATGAAAACCTTTGACATACAGACTTTCATTAAAATACTATGTATATGCAGAGCCTCCTGTCCAAGTGCGAAGAGCGCCGAAGGCGATTTGAGAAGCTAATTTAGACTAAAAATTAAGAATAATATTCAAAATATAAATTTCATAATTATTTATTATATAAATAAAAGTTTAGTAGTCAAGAGGTAAATATTAAATATTACCTACATTTAATATATTATTCAAGATGGTATTATATCTTAATATTTTTTTTTGTAAATTATCGAACTTTCAAAGGATTAGCTATTGTTTATATTTTCGTTTGCTAGCTTATCTCACTGCCATCCTTTTTCGCTGTTGGAAAATAGTTAATGACTCCCTGGTCCCTCGTATTTGTAGGAGATCCCCCTAACCCATGGTCTAGGTTATATATATATATATGTATATATACTACATTTTATATACGAGCAGAGAGGCGCCAGGTTGCATTAACATCTTTAACTTGCCTTCCTTCCCTTATTGTTTATTCCGTAAGTTAAGCGGATGCGAGATTACAACATAGTAAGCACTAGGACACAATCATCCCTACCAATATATCCTCATCACGGTACAACAAAAGGACTAGTTAGGCAATTTAGATGCGCTCATCCTTTGTTTTGGCACTTTTTTCATTCTCGGTTTATAATAATATCATTTAATTAAATAATTTTCTAAAGAGAAATATTTTATAGCATAATAATAATGACTATCAATGGTGGATGCGCTCTCGTTGGAATATTAAGAATGTTTAAAGTGTCGGAGAACGAATAAGGAAGAGGGTGGGTCATTGATCGAATTACATTGATTCACGGGGAAATGAAGATCATTTTTTTTTTTTATTCGAATTCAATTTTCATTTTTAAAAGAAATATCGAATCTAAATACTTGACTTGATTTTTAATTCCAATTCTATGAATTATACATGAATGTATATTTTAAGTTTATTATTTGGGATAGGTAGTCGCAAAAAATTTTTAAATTCTGTAAGCTAATTTCATAAGATTCATAATAAGATAATTTCTTTGATTCTTATCTAGTATTCAATACAGGAGAACAAACTGATAAAATGAGATACTATTATTTTTTTTATTCAAATACAACAATTCATTAAATTTTATGTATTATGTTTAATATTAAATTTAATTCCCCTCCTACGTTGTAGTGATGAACATCTTACCATACGATAATTTTTATTATTAACAGTAAAAGATTTAATTTTAATTTAATTATAAAATTTAATTAAATTATTTTATTTTTAATTTCAAAATATTATAATTTCATTACAACTAATTTATTATTCTTATTTCATTTTTAAAATTATATATATTTTCTACTTATTCTTAAAAGTGTGTAAATCGATTTTAGAAATTTAAAAAAAAAATTAGCTGGAGTGTCTCCACTCGACTATCTCGCAAATTTGAATTGGATTAAATAACATATATTAATTTAAATTAAATTAAATTAATTAAATTATAAATTAGAATTAATCAATCATATTTATTAAACCAGCGCATGTTTGGCTCTTTGTTGATGGCACCACGTAACGTTTTGAAGCGTGAGATTTGCAGTGTTAAAAAATTAATTCTAGTACTTTCAGCGATTCAATCAAGCAATATATAGCAGTTTTATGCAATTATTAATCATGTGAAAAATTATCAAACATATATCTTTATTTTTACGGTCACTTTAGAGGAAAAAAAATCAAAACGTTGTAGGTAATGACCCTCTTCCGGTTGAGCTACATTTCTCAAAAGTTGATAGAAAACTATGAATTTTGAATAATGCCCATGTACCAAATTTCATCATTCTAGCTCAAACCGTTTTTGCGTAATCTTGGTTACATACATACACACACACACACACACACACACACACACACAGACATTTTTCTCAACCTTAGTGAAAATGATTCAGGAACCTTCAAAACGTATAAAAACATCAAAATCTCAACATCGAAATTTTTCGTGATCGCAATACTATCTCTTACGAGATAGTAAAAAACCTCGGACTTTTGTACGTCCATCAAGTCGGTTATTTCAATGAGGTGTTCTATGATCAGTAGAACGGGTCCTCTCAACCTTACCTTGATTTTCTTGATCGAAGGCGCTACTTTTTATCAAGTAGCTATTCCCCAATGCTGATCCCGGAGGCTGGGTTGACTCCGTCCCATAGATCCCAGCTAGAGAAATTTTATATAATTTTTAATTCATATATTTTTAATGCAATATGATTTTTTAAGAGTCAAAGACAGACATCTAAAATGATGCAATATGATCACGTTTGTCTTATGGACTACTTTATGTAACGTTTATATTTCAGAGTAAATTATTTAATTCTATGAGAGTGCAGAAATATAAATTAGTATCATCATATAACTCTATAAATAAATATCTAATATAATAAATGTTTTAACTTTCCAATATCTTCAATCTTCTTTATATTATTATTATTATTATATTTAAAATTATAAATATTATTTGTTTATTTTAAAAGTTATTCGTTACTCAAATTTTAATTTCTATATTAAGTGTTTTTATGTTATAATATGGTATATGAGTATTATATAAATAAATAAATAAATTTATATTTACTAGTAGTGATCCTCACAATGAGATAGAATTAAATAAGCATAATTAAACTAGACTTTTTTTGGCTATTCATGTTGTGTTAATAAATTATTTGAAAATCTTGTTTTTGTTCCTAAATGAATTCTGACAGAGCACTCATTTTGGCTTAATGGAAAAATAAGAGAAGAAGCAGTTTAAACTTTTATGCAATTTTTGTAGCTTTAAGTTTTATCCTGTTCTTTATATTACATTTACTTTTATATATAAACTTCTCAAATAAATAGCATTCTCCATCCATTTTTTTTTTCATAAGTGAACGTCTTTTTCATTATTTACTAAAATAAAATATAGGTATTTTTCAAAAGAGTTAAAAATATTAATTATCTTTAAATAATAAAAATCATAAGAAAATTATAAAAACTACAATAAATAAATAATTAATATATAAAAAAGAATTAAAATTGAAAAAGAATATTTAAATATAGGATTTTAATTGAACGATTAATCAATTAAACAATTTTTATTAAATAATTATTATTTACAAATGGAGAGGAGGCTAACTGCTAAATTGAAGGTCTCAAACTGTCTAAACCATAGTGTGTAGCATAGAAGTAAAAAGAGATTAATGCTAAGCGTTATAGTAAGAGGTATTTGGCACTTTATTCAGATATCAAATCTGTCTATATATATAAACCATACTCTTCAGTGAAAGCTGTTTTTACAATTGGAGCATCCAGCCTACTTATACTAAGGTTTCCTTAATTTCAGCTCTACGTATCATCTTTTTTATTAAAAATGTTAATAATTTTATTGTGTGCATAATTGCACTGCCTCCTGCCTCCCTCAACTCTGAACCTCCTGCGTTGAAAAGGAGTGATACAACGATTCCATGCAATTCCATGCCGAGGTCTGAATGCCGTCTGTTGTGCTGCCATCTCGCAGAGTCCCCGTAAGTTACTTCTAACATTCTATTGGGATTCCGCATATATATATGTATATATACATATATACATATATATATATATAATACAAGTATATATATATCTTAAAAAAATAAGTTAAGTATAAATCAATAATGGTCGTTTTTTAATAAATTAAACATAAATTAGCAAATAACACATTACATCACTATTTTGTAATTTTGTATTCTAATATTAAATTATTTCTCAATTACCCTCCTAAATTTCAAACTTTATCCATATATAAACCCCAAAAATCGAATGAAGTTTGGACATGGTATTAAATAGTCAGACATTCTATTATCTTTCTCAAAATTCATCGTTGTGGATTAACTCTAGGCTCCCTCCCATAAATGATACTTATTCAAAAGTAATTTTACTCAATTCCTATACTATCAATATAAGTAAATTGAACCGTTAAACCCATCCTAAGCTAATAAAATAATTAAATATATTCAAATTGAAAATATAGTAATATTGCAGATTTTCTTCATTTCAATCCTTTTATTATATTCAACTTTCACAATGCAAAAGTAAAAGTAAATTCCAAAAAGATGTTAATTCAAAATTAAAAATCATATAAATATAAAAAAATTTTATAAAATAACTTTTTTCCAAAGGACTAAAAAGAATAAAATAATTTTTCTATAAGCCTGACAAAGTTAATGGATGAATTGCTTCATATTCAACGAAAAACGTTGGGCGTATTTCGTTTTATTTGTTTATTTGAACAATCAAGTCGATGTTGTTCATTCAGAGTAGAAGTCGATTCATTTCTGACAATGAATATAAAATTAATAATTCTAGCAATTCCCAAAAAATAATTATTATAATATTTAAATTTTTATTTTAATTTCTAATATTCAAATATCATTTCAATTAAATAATTTATTCTATAAGTTCTCATTTTTAAATAAAATAAAATATTTAGATCATATTTTCTTAAATTATTATTATTTTTTAAATTAGTCTTATTTTTTATTTGCCTATTTTTCTTTTCTCTTTAAAAGTGGGTATAAATTTTATTTATTCTAATAAAAAAACAGAAATTATTTTTTTTGTTTTTATGAAGTCTAAAATATTTTTAAAACATCAATAAAAATACCTAAATTACATTATCTTTGTTTTTATTTTTAATTTGATTATTCAATTATTAATTACATATATATTTTAAGGGCATAATTGATTTATTGATTATATAAAATTAAAATGACTTTTTAGACAAAATGAGTTGTTTTAAATTTTTAAAATTTGTTTTAAATCCAAATTATTATATTAAAAGGCTTCTTTTTTATTTATTATGTTTAATAATTCTCTTTTTTGATGCAATATTACTAAAAAATAATATTAAATTGTATATAAATTTAAAAATTCTAATATCTGAATTTATTTAAGATTTGCATGGTTGTGGGGAGACCAAATATGTTAAATAAAGTTAGTTTTAGTTTTATAAATCAAATAAATGAAAATCTATTACATACAGACTTTCAACCAAATAATAGGTATTACTTCGGGGGTAGAGAGGTCAGAGCCCCTGCCTAGGTGCCAAGAGCGCTAAAGGAGACCTAGTTTATTATAATAAAGTATCAATAAGCAAAATAAATTAAGTTGAAAATAATAGGAGATTTAACTAAATTAAAATAAATGTAAATTCTCTCACTCAATGTTAACATTAAGTATATTAAAGTCATACATTTTCTACCCATTGCGACAGAAAAAATCTTTGTAATCTTCTAGTAAGAAAAGATCTTTTGAAAAACTTTACAGTAAGTATCATCTTTTTTGATGACGGTCATATATCATTTGTATAAAGAGAGAAAACAAAATTCGACTATATGCCTTTGTTTCTTTATAGAAAAATTACATTTTCCCCACTCATAAATAAATTATTCATTCTAATCTAAAAATAAAATTTTCCGGACATTGAATATGAATTCTTTATTCTTTTTATAGCATATTTTAAAATTAATATTTTATTTCAGATATTAAAAAAATTTCTAAACTAATTTTAGCCGATTTAATTCTTATTAAGAATTTATATCATATACATATATTATAAATTATAAAGAAATTGGTTACATCTGAACTTGCTTCAACCATCACAAAACATACCAAAATTAATTTTTGTTTTAATTTTAAATTTAATACTTTTTATATTATTATCAATATTTTAAAAATATTCCTATATAGGTAATATTTTTTTAAAGTAATTTTATATTCCTCTTATGTATTTATTATTTTATTTAATCATAAATCTTTTCTGTCAGTTTTTTTTCGGGTTTATCTTACGACTTTTTAAATCAGAACAAGAGGGCAGCTCAAGCTGACTTTCAAAATATTCTTAAAATCAACTAGCTCTAAAAATGTAAAACACTAATCTAAACTTAATAATTTTGTTTTACTGAAATATTCGATAAAATGAAATATTTCAAGTCAACTTTCTATTATATACACTAGGTGGTTCAAATGAGGGACGTTTTAATTAATAGTTTAAGAATAAGAATATACAATAGAAAAAAGTTTACAGACGTAACAGATAACGGACGGAAGTTCTTGATATTCTGACTCAATTTCTGTAATGTGCCACATTATGCAGCCCCAATAAAAGCCCTACCCATAAGTAACCATTACAAAAGTATTGAAACGAAGCTGACTTTAAAAATTGGCAACCGATCTGCTTCTTTATCCAGGATATCCATAGTCTGATTAATCCTGGTTCACTTATTTCATCATTCAGGGTGACTTTCTCTAATCTCACTGTCACATTTGTATATTACTTCTCTCTTTTTAATTCTAGTTAATATTAAATATTAATAACATTAAACCATTTCTAAAATGGTTTTCTAAGGCCTCTCTTAGTTGAACATACCATATATGTGTAAAACCAAGTGACATTTTTTGAACGGGGCCAATTTTTACATGTTGATCGGTTTAAAAGTGGCCGAACAAGTGTAGGTGATGAACCCCGATGTGGACGTCTAGTGGAAGTTTCTGATCCCTCGTGGGAATCGAGGATTGACGATCTGTTTTTTTTATTTTTATTGATTCACAACACAAGGTTAGACCAGCTATGAAGAGCAAACGCCTTGGACTCTTGTCAAAAGGAGTCATTCTTCAGCACGATATTGCCCGCACTCATACAGCCCAGCTGACCCATGAAAAACTTCAAAAATTGAGTTGGGAAGTCTTACCTCATTCTGCCTACAGTCTCGACCTCGCCCATTTAATTTTTACCTGTTTGGATCACTCAAAGACGTCCTACATGGAAATAGATTTGCTAACATAGAGGAAGTTAAGGAAACAGTGCAAAAGTGGCTTCGGGGTAAATTGAAAGAAATCTTCGTCAAGAGAATTAGGAAACTGCAAGAAAGATGGGAGAAATGCATAACTGAGGAGGGAGATTATGTTAAAAAATAGCATGAATTTTATGAGAATCAAATAAACCGTTTTTGAGCTCTAGCCATTTGTCTCTTTAATTATTGAATCACCCTCGTAAATAGATTATATTTAGTAAAATAAATGTCGATCTGTAAATTAAAACAGTTAATCATTATTTTTTTAGAATTCTAAACGAATGAAAAAGTTTTAAGTTACACCTTTATCAGGATTGTTAATCGATCTTTAGACCACAGTATAAATTAATTCGAAAGAAAGATGAGGTAATTTTTAGAATAGATTACAATTAAAATTAAAAAAAAAAAATATCAGAATGGCAATATCATAATTCACTCTCCTGAATTGAATAGGAAAAAGAGAGAGAAAAAAGTGAGGGCAAGCGAGAAAGACAAGGAATAGGGGAAGCAGGCGGTTGTATTAGGTCATATGTATTCCAAAGCCAACCAAGTCCAGAGCTTTCGAGATATATGAATACTTAGTCCCAGTGGTCGCGAAAATAAAAGTACAAATTTGGAAAGTCGAGTTTTGTTATTTATAATATTAAAAAAAGAAGGAAGGAAACCTAATTGTTTATCCGAGCGCAAACTGTTCGAATGAAATTCGCTTAGCAAGGCGCTCAAGCTTTTGGAGGGGATATGGGAAATTAAGGGTTTCTCACAAACCAAGGGGGAGTAATTTGAAATATGAACTTTCGTTGAATTGATATCATAATTCTCTACGAGTCCTCTCTGCTTAAAAAAACAACTTGAAAAGAAATTCGAATTACGAATTATTATTAAACAAAAGGGCTTATAAATAAAAATTTACCTTTAATTAAAATATACCTGTATAAGGGGAAATAAATATCAATATAACAAGTTTCAATAATATAATTGCAATAATAATTATAATAATATTTATTATTAAATCTTCATTAATTAAAATAATTTATCTAATTTATATGTAATTTTTTAAAGAATTTTATAGGAATGTCTTATACACAGATAGAAATTGTCCTGATAATCTGTGACACAGTGTTGAGTTAGTATGACTGACGATAGTTCTAGATCTATTGTATATAACAAAGGATGAAACATTATTCTATAATACAACTGATCACTTCGTCGATAAATCCTTTGTTTGTACTCCAAGCTTATTAACAAACAATGTATTCTTTATCAATTACTTTATCCTTCGGCGCTCTTCACACCTAGACGGGTGCTCCGCCCCTTCTACCCACGAGTGGTACATAGTATTTGGATGAAATTCCTCGTTATGCAGTCTCCGCCATTCCCCGGTGACCTCATCTTTCTTTGGCCCATAAATGCTGGGAAGAATCCTATTTTCAAATACTCTGAATCTACTCTCATCTCCTAAGGTCATATATAGACCATACCTCACTCCCACTCGATTTAAATTCTTCTCAAATATTATTATCCTTCGTGAATACATTCAACAAATCAAAAAAAAAATAAATCAGATTTATTCAATAATTTATTTTGAATAAGATATTCTTTAATTATCATTTTAAATGAATATTTTAATATCATTTTAAATGAATGAATGAATGAAAATTCAAATTTTATATATAGTTTTTTATATATGTTTATTTATGCACAAAAAATTAATTTAATAAAATAAAATTTAATAATAAAATTTAATAAAATTAATCTAATAAAATAAAATAATTTAATAAAATATTAAAATAATAAAAATTAATAAATTTGTAAAAAAATATATAATACTTAAAAAAAAAAATGTGCCTTTGCGAGTTTCGAACTGAGGAAGCAAAGTCATAAGATAACGCCTTAGCACGCTCTTCTTTTCAAATGTCCTATTAGGATATATATAGATGTCAAATACCACCCCCTCGACACACCTTACCAATTAGCGGTTTGATAATAAAACAAAAACCTTCTTTGAGACCTACTGAATATGTATAAAAAAATTTCATAAGAATCGGTCCAGTCGTTTAGGAGGAGTATGATTTCAAAGTTTTGTGACACGAGAATTTTATATATAAGATATATATATAAAACTCAGAAGCACGTTTTATTTCTCTTATCAATAGAAATAAATTACGTCACCACCCACAAGCATTCACATCCCCACGACTCCGCCCTCGGAGAGCTCTAACTCATTGCCATGCCGAAGAGCCCCAAAACGCCCAAGCCCTCAAAAACACCCCTTGCGTGGACTCATACCCCTCAGTCGAGACTTCCACCAACAAGCCTTTCTCGTTTAATTTCGCCTTTATTTGCTACTCTCCTGTCAATAAGAGAAGATAGGCTTATTACTCTTCTCTTGACTTTTAATGAAAGTATGCAAAGACATTCGACGAATCCCATTCCTATTTCATTCACCCACTAGAATAGGATCCAAGTGACTTAAGTAGCTAATATCTTCACTTGAAATTAATATTTAATATTCGTAAGGAAAATTTAATGGAAACTCGAATCGAATTCGGATACTAGAGATTTAAAATTACTTATTAGAAAAAAATAAAAAAAAAAATGTTATTTGATTGAAAAGAGAATATAAAAAAATATTTTTTTATGTTAAATAATTCAGAATAAATTTAATATAATTATCATTTATTATCTTTAAGAAAAAAAAATTAGATAAATACAATCAAAATTTTGGGGAATCTTGAATGATAGATACATATTTCATTATAGTCTCTTTAATTTTTGTTCACTTACAAATACATAAGATTTGTAATTTCCAATGTATCATATATCAATAACAATTATAGAGTAGATGAAAGTCATTTTGATGTAATTTTATTTATTACTATCTCGCCAGAGATAGTATTGCGATCACGAAAATTTTCGATGTTGAGATTTTGATGTTTTTATACGTTTTGAAGGTTCCTGAATCATTTTCACTAAGGTTGAGAAAAATGTCTCTCTCTCTCTCTCTGTGTGTATGTATGTAACCAAGATTACGCAAAAACGGTAGAATGATGAAATTTGGTTCATGGGCATTATTCAAAATTCATAGTTTTCTTTCAACTTTTGAGAAATGTAGCTCAACCGGAAGAGTGTCATTACCTACAACGTTTGGATTTTTTTTCTTCTAAAATGACCGTAAAAATAAAGATATATGTTTGATAATTTTCAAATTATTAATAATTGTATAAAACCGCTATATATAGAATTTCAGCTTTATTGAATTGCTGAAAGTACCAGAATTAATTTTTTAATACTGCAAATCTCACGCGCAAACACGTGACGTGGTGCCATCAACAGAGACCCAAACATGCGCTGGTTTAATAAATATTATTTATTAATTTTTAATTTATAATTTATAATTAATTAAATTTAATTTAAATTAGTATATGTTATTTAATCCAATTGAAATTGCGAGATAGTCGATTGGAGACACTCCAAATTTTTTTTATAGTAAGTATATAACTAAATTTATGGAGTAAGGAAAGTTTTCTTTTTATCAATTCTCTAATATACTTATAATATCAAATTATATAAGTTGTGTGACATATATATATATATATATATATATATAGACTCAATATATTTTAGCATCCACAAGATACGAGAATCATTTTTTATGTAAGAATTTCATAAAAAAATATATTCCATAAAAAGCCCAAATAACCCCTTGAGAATGTCTTGTAGTAGTAGACTTTTGGAGGTTGGTTGTATAGGTTGAACGATCGAGGATTTGAAATCGAATGTTTGTCCATCGGGAATGTTGTAGGGGGAGAGAATCAGGGGTAGGAGACAAGAAACAATGTTCTAGTTGTAAAGAGTCCGATCCCGCAGGATGGCTCTACTCTGACACGAGCCTTGTTCTTAAGAGGATTTGCCTGGACCAGAGGATGCTGCGGCTGCTATCGATTGCCTTCGGCGACGGTGGTCGACACAAAGGCGACGAGCGATTTATCTTTTTTTTTCTTCTTACTTCCTGGCTCCTTCCGGTAACCCCCGCGGCCACCCTGTAACATTCTAAAAAAAAAAAAAAAACGAAACAGAACGGTATCTATCGATCGAATTCGGTGATGCGATCAACGAACGCCAATGTGTTCTGTTGTCCCTTAGCCATTGGGCGGAAAAGCACTCCAAGTGACGTCAAACGGAGTAACCATGAAAAAGAAAGTCAAACGATATTCCAACTATATAAAAGCCAGAGATAAAGAAACTATAAATAATATTCCCCCTCCTCTTTACCTCGCTACCCTGATAAAAACGATCGAAAAGTATATTGAAGCAGCATCTTGTTGTAGACAAACACCTTTGAATTTAGAAATTCTTATACATTGTCTTGAAAATAAAGATATTTTTTATATTTTACCAATTCTAAAAAGAGGAAATGGTAAAAAAATATGGCATGGAATTTTAAGAAAATATAAACAGAACGACAAAGATTTTTTTATTTCAGGAATCAATTATTTTCAAAATATTTTACAAAAGATAGGTATTTTTATTCAAATTATGAAAAAAAAAACATTTCTAAAAGCCTTTTTCTTTAGAGAAAATTAATAATTTATTAATTTAAATTAATATTGATTAGATTTAACCAAACACGCTCAAGCATAGTCGGAATAAAAAGATACAAAAATAAAGTAGATATAGAATACTAATTCAATAGCCCAATATTTGTTTTCTACAAGAGTAGGAGGAAATCTTCAAAAGTCACTAACCAACCTATATTGACCATCGTGTGGTATTTTTAAGTAATAAAAAATCTTTGCACTTAAAAGCACTGCTACCTTAGATATCTTGTGCTATTGTTTAATTTTACTATATACTTTAATAAAATAAAATTGATTGTATTTTTGAAGTGAAAACTTCTTTAGCGGCGTTGAGCACTTTTGCGGGATGGGGAAAAAGTATAGAACTCGCGTGAGCGTGACCAACACCATGAAGCTAACGCACATTCCGTCTGCTTTCAAATTTTTTATAACAGAGCGCGAAATTTGAATTGTCATTAGAACTGTTTTATAAAATATTATATTTGTTTTATAAAATAATATATAAGTAATATATATATATATACAACAATACATGCAAATTCATCTTTCTCGTGAAATAGCGCGAATTTCGTCTGTTTTAAAATTTCTTACGCACAAGTTTTCACTTCTGTCGGCCAGTCCCACGACTGCCAATTTTGCTTTTATTAATTAGAATAATGAAAAATTATTTTTGAACAATTAATCACTTTTAAAACTCGAATAATATTATAAATATATAAATTGAAAATATAAAACATATAGAGTGAATATATTATATATATTACATATATATATATATATATAAATATATATTTTACATATATATATATATATAAATATATATATTACATATATATATTGTATATGTACTACATAATATATGCATATGCATACCTATATATGTTTCATTTAGTTTTTCAACGGTCAGTCTTTATTAAAAATATTATTTCTAAATAAATCGATGTTTATTTATTTTTCGAAAATATTATATGAAATGAAAGGTTTAAAAAAATACTAACTAATAAATTTAATATCCGATTTTTTTAATATTTTTATAATATATATACACTATATATGGTGTATAAATGATATTTATTTTATTTTTCAAATTAAATGTTATAATATTTTAAGTGGTACTTACGAAGTTACTAAAATTATATGAGAAGAGTATATTCATTTATATATATCGTATATATATCGTATATATGTATATAAACATGTATGGTATATAATTAATAAAAAAACTTTATTTCAAATATTTTGTATATAGGTTGATGTATAATATTTCCATCTCCATATAGGGAATGATTTTATATTCATTCTATTTATTATTCTCATTATATATTTATTATTTATTTGCAATGATAAAATCTTTTTGGATGGTTCTTATGAGCGACTTGTAAAGGTATTTTCCTAGTGGCAGTTTTTTCTTCTTGACCTGACCCCCTTATGTGTTTAGTATAAAAAAGCCACACTCGCCGATTTTCCATTGCAAATTCAAACCCAAGCGAATTGTAATTTCAAATCGAGAAAAGCGGATCTGTCTGTCTGTCCGAAATAAGAGGGAAAAAAAGGGCCGAGGTACTTTTATATAAATAAAACGTAGTAATACTCGAGTGGGCCATTAGGAAAGTTTCGTCGAATGCAAAGGACTTTACTGCCTTACTGTATATAGTACATAGAGTCCTCATATTCATATATACCTATATATATGTCTATGCATTGTGGGTGGTTGATTTGTGTAAGTATACGTCGTTGATTTCTAAAGAATTCAATTCAATTGAAATAATCTAACATCTTAGTCATTTTATTATTTTTAATTTATTTAATATATGTTTAGTGATCTTTTCTCATTTATTTATTAACTGCTGATATATTAAAGCACTCCATTTCATCAAGGCAACCAAACACACCCTCCCACGTCCATTTCTTTCAGAAATTAATTTTATGTAGTAATATACTTTAGTATATATTTTTTAATTGTTGGTGGTTGAGCAGATTGATAATTGAAAATATAAAATATAAAATATAAAATATATATATAGTATACATAATCCAAAACTTGTTCAATACTTTGAGGAATGGTTAAATAAAATTTCACATAAGATTGGAAAAAAATATTATATACAACACAAAACCACTTGTCCAATTGGATAGAAAATGTGTAAGGGTCGTCCTGAGAGAGAAATTGGAAAAGGTAAGATTAAGATAGATAGCACAGGTTATGTGTCTAAGGTCATGAACTTTCTAGTTTTAATATTTCACTATTATCAAACACACACACACATAAATAAAGCTGTGGCGCAAACAGAGGCGAGGGGGGTTTAACCCCCCCCCCCCAGGAGAGAAAAAAAATTATAATTGCTGTATATTATGTACTATATTACAAATAGAAAAGAAAAAATATAATCCTTTTTATTTGAAAAAAACAAATTCTTAAAGTATAACTTAATGTATAATAAGCGGGAGTGTCCTCCCCCAGACTTTCCCGCATATAAATAGGTATAAAGAGTTGTGAATGAATATTTAGAATGTGTAAACTTGGTATTGATAAAGAGCCAGTTCGTATTAGTTTATTGGTGTCAAATTTGATATTTGGTAACATTTATATATATATATATATATATATATAGAGAGAGAATAAAGTGCTACTTCCGGTTAACTGATATTTTAAATGTAAAAAAAAACAGATATGGATATAATATAAATATTTTTAATTTTATTTTATTTATAATATATAAGGGCTGGCTGTGACGTCATGAAGTGCTGGGTGACGTCATATAATTTTAAATTAAGAAAAAACTAATGAAGATGATTTTTCTCGAGGATAAAACCAATACAAAGTGCATAACACGTGGAGATATGTCCTCACGTGAAATTTGATATGAAAATAACCCTTCACTTCCTCTCTTCGATCGGCAATACTAGCACTTCCGGTTTCCAGATTTGCACCAAAAGTTGATCAATTCATCCTACTGATGTATTAAGTAAATATACCAAATTTCATCAAAATCCGTTGAGCCGTTCAGGCTGTATACATCTATACGGACGGACGGACAGACGGACGGACGGACGGACAGACATCATGCTAAAAATACTTTTTTCTGTTAAGAAAATGCATGATTCGTGGAGATATGTACCTAAAAATATCCATAGGTGAAATTTGGTGTGAAAACAATACCTCCCTTACTATCGTCGGTCGGTAAAAAAGAAACGCTACTTGTATAGGTAAAATGTCACTTCCGGTAGTCAGATCATGATGAAATTTGGTATCTCAATTTTTTTCATATTTTTAAATCTATATACAAAATATGAAGCAAATATCTCGAAGCAAACTGGTACTTTACTTGAAAGGTAAACGCAACCAGTGTAGGTAAAGTACCACTTCCGGTTAACCGATTTTGACGAAATTTTGATAGAATCTACAAACTGTGAATAATATCGGTGTACCAAATTTCGAACTCCTAGCTTGATTAGTTTTTGAGTAAATTTGCTTACAGACATTACATACATACATACATACATACATTCATACATACATACATACATACATACACACAGTCATAATTCGAAAAATGGTATTTTCCGACTCAGGGAGGTCTAAAACGTCAAGATCTATCGAAATCTCGAAGTCGAAATTTTTGACGATTCCAATACTTCCCTTATACGAAGTATGCGGGAAAGTAAAAAGTAAGTTTATTTTATTTTAAAAAAATTACATGATTTCTTTCAAAATATCCTGCCACTACGGGCGGATGAAAAGCTTTCGAAATCTTAAAGTAGTTTTTTATAAATAACTCCTTTATTATTAAGTTTAGATAAAAATGAATATAATGAAACTTTTACTAAATTCGATTCCCTATAAATTTAATAGGATAGTATAATTCTCATAAAAATCGGTATTTATTGAGAAAATCAATAAAATGTGCTTTAACACCTCTTTAAACTACCCTTACTTATGGTCCGATCTTGTCCAAAAACAATCCAATAATCCCCGCCCATCATTCCCAAAAAAAAAACATCTAAATATCAAATTTCAAGACAATATCTCATTTTGTTTAGACGTAATCTCGGTAATGAGCGGCCGGCCGGCCGGTTCAAAAATTGTTTTTTTTGTAGTTTTGGATTCAGAACTATCTGAAAAGTGGAAATCTCGAAAAATCTCGGAGCAAAAATTTTCAAAATTTTCCGACCATCGTATAAGCTATTCTCATTCCATGAGGAAAGCTAAAATGATTTACTTATAGCTGGAAAAAAATATTTTCTTTCTAACTTTGAATACGAGTAAATAAAATACAAAATTAACTTTTTTTGTCAGATTTTGTAAAATCGGTGTTGCATTTACAAAACTTTTTTAAATATTTAATATAAAAAAAATTTCTTAATGAAAATTTGTCTTTGAGAGAGCCCGGCGGGGGGGGGGGAGAACCCTCCATAGGAAGGTGGAGCGGCTAGTCAATATATATATATATATTAAATCTATAAATCAATATAATCGATTTTTTTCGTTTCTTTTATTTAAGCAGTTAAACTGGCTTTAATTCGAAAAATAAACTTACTTCAAATCGAATTTTTTCATGGAGCACTAGGGTACATTAATTTTCTATGGGAGTAGAAAAAAAATCTCCTTACATCTTACCTCTCAAAATGAACTAATTTTCGAAAGATCAAGTTTTGGGAACCTTTAATTTGAATTCAAATAAATTATGATAATAATAAATGTTTATTTGTTAATTAATTATTTTAAATAATGATTTATCGTTATATAAAAAAATTATTTTTTGTTAATTTTAATATTACAAAAACATTATTTACATGAAATTTATGGACGAATATGATATGTAAAAAATGCGAAAACTTTTGTTTTTGCATTTCATAAAAATTGTTATTTTAGATTTTAACTAATAATTAAATCTAAAATATTAACCATTTATATAATTAAAATTTGAATTAATTTAATTTATTGTACATTTTTTTAAATTGCATTAGCGATTAATAAGAGTTAAATAATTATTAATTAACAATCAATTAGAAATTAAAAATTAGAATATTTTTATGAATGTATTTTTTTATTTGCTTAATAAATCTAAAGAAATAAATTTAACAGTGATATGCCTTCATGACTACCTGGCATATGTTTAATTTTATTTCATCAAAAGTGGCAACGAAAATGAAACGTCAAAAAATTAGGTGTGAAATTTTTCCCAAACCAACGTCCTAAACAAAACAATGTAAACTAAAAAGATAATGATATCATGATAACTTTATATTAAAACAACAAAACAAAAAAATAAATAAATTAAAAAATCTTAATTTTTATGATTTAAATTAAAAAAAAACAAAACAAAAATTCAAGCAGAAAAACACAGCCTCCTCCCACTCTCCCAGTCTAGATGGAAAAACAGCTGTACGTGGACTGACCAGCTTGTTAAATAATAAAATTTAACTGCTATACAAAAAGTACATAGTGCATACACACACAACTCTAAAAGCAGTATGATTCATTAAGTTTATTTAAAAAAAAAAAAAAAAAATTTCTCCAATTAGAAAATATATATTTTTTAAGATTTGTAATTAAATACTTAAAAAAATTCTAATTTTGAAAAAATTATAAATTTTATTATATTATATATTTGTAGCTATATACATATATATATTGAATATCCCTTATATTATTATTATTATTATTTGCGTCTGGACCATCTAGGATCACGCAAAGCTCCCATATACAAGGGTATTGATGTTAAGTGTGCCCATATGTGAATGTTCTTTTTTTTTTAGGTGTTAACTTCATTCTTCTTTTTTTTGTGTGCTCATGAAGATCCGGTGTTATTCTCATCACGAACCATTGTTGCTTGAATAAGGGTATTGATGTTAAGTGTGCCCATATATGAATGTTCTTTAGGTGTTAAGTTTTATTCTTCTTTATTTTTTTTTTTTGAGGGCTCGTGAAGATCCCGATCCTCCAGGAGACGGGCGGATTGGGTACCATCTGGAGTTATTCTCATAACTATCCATTGTTGCTTATGGTTGCTTGTTTTTGAGGTAGTCCTGCTGGTGCAGGGTTATATAGAACCAGGGCTTGGTCAGTTCCTGGAGCCGGAGGCAGCTGATGTTAAATTGAATTTATTAGAAAAATCTGTTCTTGGTTAGAATCGAACGCCGGCTTCTTGTGTAGAAGGTTGCCACGCTACACTCTTAGCCAAGCCACCTCCTTTATATTAGTATATACATATAAAGGGGTTGGACAAAAATATGGAAACACCTTAAAAAAACATGATTCTTTGCTTAAGCACGGCCAGCAATTCCCTGTTTATGAAGCTCCCTTCTAATTGTTTTGGTACTCACAGGGTTCGGTAACACAACATTCATTTCAGCAGTAACTTTTGCAGCTGTGGACTTCTTATTTTTCGTCACAATTGCCCTTAATAATAGTCTGTCACGATCACTCAGGACACACTTTCGTCCGCGCTGTGATTTAGCAGATGATGTTTTTCGCTTTTCAAATATGCGGAATAAATCTTCGATACAGTACCTCTTGATACACTAAACACCTCGGCTACCTTGCTTACGGAAGCAGCTACCATGCGTGCTCCAACAATTTGCCCACGTTCGAAGTCTGTTAACTCTGACATAATGCAATGACGACCGCACATAACAGTACTCCGACAACAACTGAACTGTTTAGCACATTTACGAAGTTGTATAGGTGGCGTCAGTAGTCAAAAACGTCAGCGGCACCTACATATTTCATTAAAATCATTCTTTCTTTTCAAACATTCATTTCACAATGTGTTTCCATATTTTTGTCCAACCCCTGTATGTAGTTTAGAGAAAATCAATAAATAAAATTAGAATAAAAAAATAATAGAGAAATTAATTCGGTGAAAAATTAATTAATTAATTAACACCAACCATTTATTTTACAATATCCATTATCTTGAAATGATTGACCACTAGATAATAATAATCATCTTTCAAAGGGCCCTGCAAATTTATTATAATAGATATGACATGGACGAGGTGGAATAGGCAGGTGTCCCTCAGCAACTATCTTAATTGAACTATTAATTTAAACAGATGGCAAAATTCATTGGCAAAAGCACGTAATAACGCTGAGTAGGGAAGCAGGTACTATTACTATCCCAACGACACCCTATCTATTACAATTCTAGAATACAGATATACAACACTGCCATAAAACCAGCATAATTTTAGAGAAAGAGAGAAATAGTGGTCTAAAGCCTCGCCTGACGAACTTCTTTCCTCCTAGGTGGAATAAAAATCAGGTGGGTGGTACTCGTAACTCGATCTGAATAACTTGATGGGTGTGTGTGAGTTTGAGTGTGTCTCTGAGAGGGTTGCTTTACGAGGAGATTAACCGGCTTGTAGCCCCCTTTTCCCTTTTTTTGTACCCCATCTTCTCCCACGCTTTTCCCATCGTTCCTCTTCTCATCCCCAACGTGGTGAAAAAAAATAGCAAGGCAAAAGTTACGACCATCCGCTTCTTCTACTTTTTTATATACGAAATTAAAATGCAAAGCGAATCCAAAATATATTGCTAATTTGAATGTAATTCCATTTATAACGAGTGACTTAAATCCTCACTCTCCCTTTTTACGGAGAAAGAAATAGCTAGAAAGGTTTTACATTTAATTAACCATGAATTGAAATGACATAGGTGTAAACACTATCGACGACATGCAAGTGCTTCAATAAAATAATTTCAATCCCCTCCTATTTATTTTAAAATTTTAAGTATTTGTTTTAGAGTTAAATTAATAATAATAGAATTCAAAAAAATTAGTAACTACTTCAATTAGTCAATTGTTCCTTTTATAAAAATATATATTAGTAACTGAATATTTTTCTTTTTTTCTTTTTCAATTGCATAACACAAATGAAAATTTTAAGATACAAAAAGAAAAAATAAAATAAGTTGACCTGTGGCCAGGCCCGAACCGACCGACGGTTTGAAGTAAATTAATTTTTAGCTACAGAAACAATTTCAAATAATTTTAATATATCTATTAATGCAATAAAAAACAGATATGAATATAATATAAATATTTTTAATTTTATTTTATTTATAATATATTTGTAAGACCAGGCTGTGACGTCATGAATGGCTGGTTGACGTCATATAATTTTAAATTAAGAAAAAACTAATAAAGATGATTTTTCTCGAGTATACAACCAATGCAAAGTGAATGATTCGTGATAATATGTAAAAAATCTCATGTGAAATTTGGTATGAAAATAACCCTTCCCTTCCTATCGTCGATCGCTAATACTACCACTTCCGGTTTCTGGATTTGTACCAAAAGTTGATCCATTCATCATACTGATGCATTAAGTAATATACCAAATTTCATCAAAATCCGTTGAGCCGTTCAAGCTGTACACATCTATACGGACGTACGGACAGACATCATGGTAAAAATACTTTTTTCTGTTAAGATAATGTATGATTCGTGGAGATATGTAAAAATCTCCACATGTGAAATTTGGTGTGAAAACAATACCTCCCTTACTATCGTCGCTCGGTAAAATTTGTGATATTTACTTCTTAATAAGTATTTATTTTTCGAATTTTATAAATCAATAAAGAATTTGAACCTGTAAATATTTTCAACATTAAAATATTTTTATTTGCAATTTGAATTTTAATTTACAAAATATTTATTCAGGTATATAATGAACGTTTGTTTAATTTATATGCCACTAATAAGATTAATAATAAATTTAAATATATATATATATATATATATACAAATATTAAATAAAGATTATAGTGTATTGATGATGTATGTGTGGTTATTTCAACTGAATGACAGTTATATAAGAATGTAATCCTATTTATTTTATTAAATCAAAATAATATTTATTTATATTCAATTTTTTTTGTTCAAAAATAATTTTATATTGATTAAAGTATCCAAAAAAATTTTTAATAAATAAAAAATATATTATTATAGAATAATTATTTTTAAAGATAATTCAACTTGTATATTATCTCTATATTATGTAAAAAATCCTAACATAAAATTACTAATAATAAACAATCACTTATATCTTTACATGTTTTTTAACAAATGACAGAAAAAGAGAATATAACTAATCATATGAGTATAGGTAGATGGTAGATAGGTAAATAATATAAATAAGGAATAATATTAACTGAATAATAACTATGTAAATAAATAGATAAATAGATTAATAAATTTAAACTAATTAAATTTATCATTGAAATTTTTTATTTTATTCATCATCATCAAAAAATTATTCTTTAGTCACATAATTAATATTGCTCCTACATATATAGTTACCTATACTCATGCTATCTTAATCAATTGAAATCATTTTTTCAATATTTTTATTATTATTATTATTTGTTTGATATGAAATAACCATATTCACAAGAAATTCTCTCTTAACATCATTTATTTATTTATTTTCCTTTTCAATGGCTCAATTGTTCCTATTCACATTGAAAGCCGAAGGTCATTTAGGGTCAATTGGAGTTTCGAGTCAATTCAAAGGGTCAGAAGAAACCCCAATGGACTATGGAGTTGGTTGTAGTATTAGGTGGATGGAATGAGTAAGGGTAGAGAATAGAAAAGCGAGATGGGAAGGGGGAGTGGGAGGAGATCTGAATATTCATCGTCGACGACGGGACGGCAAACTGACGACGAATAATTGCTCTGATTTAATTTCAACGTTGGCCCCCCAGGGTCCTTTACGCTCGCAACGAGATGAGGACAGTCAGACAGACAGACATACAAGCACACTCGTTCTCGAAACTCGTATTTTTTTTTATCTCCCTCTTTTAGTTTATATATTATACTACAATTCAAAATGTTCCTATTGTGTATGTAAATTATCTATTACAATATCAGAGACAGTCAGCCATCAAATAAAATAATTAACTAACGAAACTGCACTGGGGAAAAAGAATATGGGAAAGGGGAGACTAATATTTAGAAAAAAAAAATTCTCAAAAGAGACTTAGAAAATTCCACAGAAGTCTATTAAATATGCTTCATACTTTTAACGAGATTATAAACTTCTACTTATCCAATTAATTCAATAAAGGAAACAACGATGAAAAAGAAATTTTTTATTCGTATTACATTTATCTTTATGCTTAAGCCCTTCATCTATAATTGAAACTGACTTAAAAGAATACAATAGACATTAACTTTTAATATATTATATAAATCATAATTTATATTTAAAAAAAAAAAAATCTTAAAGTTAATTTAAATATTTGTTTATGTCCATTTCCTGTTTAATAAAAGAAAGAAAGAAATAATGTGCACATGATTTCTATTTGCTTCAATTGATATCTAAACTATTCTACAAAGTTAAATTAAAAATCAGACAAATAAATAATAAAGAGTTGAAAATCAAGCCCAAAAATTATTTTGAAAATTTTCCCTTTAATCTAAAAATCTTGGAAAAATAGTTTAGAATATTTATTATATATTTATATTTTTCATTTACCAATAGTAAATTTTTGTTTTGAAATTTATAAAATATAGAAAATAAATTGATTTCGTTTTAAAAACTAAACAAAAACTTCTATTAATTATGCAATTTGAGAAGATACAAATCTATTATTACATTATTTAATTTAAATATATATTAACCATATTATTTTTGAACTAATTAATATAATAAACGAGAAATTAGTTAAAATGAACTTGAAAAAATAAGTTTAAAATTTTCATAAAAAATCTGGAGTATCTCCACTCGACTATCTCGCAAATATTGAATTGGATTAAATAACATATATTAATTTAAATTAAATTAAATTAATTAAATTATAAATTAAAATTAATAAATAATATTTATTAAACCATGGCATGTTTGGCTCTTTGTTGATGGCACCACGTCACGTGTTGGCGCGTGAGATTTGCAGTGTTAAAAAATTAATTCTGGTACTTTCAGCGATTCAATCAAGCTGAAATTCTATATATAGCAGTTTTATACAATTATTAATCAAGTGAAAAATTATCAAACATATATCTTTATTTTTACGGTCAGTTTAGAGGAAAAAAAAATCAAAACGTTGTAGGTAATGACCCTCTTCCGGTTGAGCTACATTTTTCAAAAGTTGATAGAAAACTATGAATTTTGAATAATGTCATGTACCAAATTTCATCATTCTAACTCAAACCGTTTTTGCGTAATCTTGGTTACATACATACACACACACATTTTTCTCAACCTTAGTGAAAATAATTCAGGAACCTTCAAAACGTAAAAAAACATCAAAATCTCAACATCGAAAATATTCCTGATCGCAATACTATCTCTGGTTAGATAGTAAAAATGCATATATAATATACCTTATAATACATATATTTATTTTGTATATATATAAATTTTTTTCTATTATGTATATATATATAAATATATTCTATGAAAATTTGTTTCAAATTAGTTATTGAACTAAAAAGTCAAGTGACCTATTTTACCTTTGATATTAGTATATTTCATTTTAATTATATCTCTGTATTTTAGTAGAAGAGTGAAGGAGAGGTAGAAAGAATTTGAATTTCCACTAGAATGAAAATAAGTATAAAATGCAATTCTAATTAAATGTTTCTTTTTCATTAAATATTTATATAAAAATTCTTTCTATTTTTCTATATAAGATTGAGTGAGCGAACTTTCCAAAGCAAACCACATTTGCTCATTGTGTTGTATAATATGACGAAGAATAAAAAAAAAAAAAAAGAAACAACTAAAGTTAAATCCTTCCGCGTTTCTTGAAGCGCAAAAAAGAGACCATTTGTGTGCTTTTAAATTGTCTCTAGGGAGGGTTGAGTGAAGGGGAGAAAGTCTTTCATCACTTTGTGAAGAACGCTTTAGAAAACTGCCATTTCACTTGAAAAATAAATTAATCTCCTGCCCTTTTTATAGCACAGGAGAAGTGTTTTATTTTTAAATGTTTTTTTTTTTTTTTTTTTTAAACATTTTTTTGATAAGTTATTAAATACCTTAATTATAAATTAAAAGCAAACTTACTTTATGGAAAGTTAGATAATGTTTATTGACTAAAGTTTATCTGCTCATGGAGCTCCGTCTCTAATAAAGTTGAGTTGTGATTCGAAATTTATTTAAACATCCGAGCGATGTTTTTGTTAACTGGAATAAATATATTCTAGCATTATTATAAGGAATAGAAGAGCGGGTGAGAAAGGGAAATTTTGTCTGCGCGTGCAAATTCGCCTTTTGCCGATAAATCTCCCATTCTCGTTCATTTCATTCCCCTTTCTCTCTCTCTCTCTCTCTCTCCTTTTTCCTCTTCAATTCTTTCCACCTTCGTCCATTCACCCACCTACCTCCCAATCACCCCGTACTCAGCAAGAGATTTGTTTTTGCTTGAAAAGGGACCCTCAAATGTTCACAAAGTCAAAAGGATCGTCATTTAATGCTGACTCAACCGACCACTGCCCAACCCCCCTTTCACTGGGGATTTTATTGTCGTTCGGAAAATTAATTTTCTATTCGAGTAAAAATTAGAAATAGATATTGAGATTAATTTACTGGTTCAATGTAGAACCGTATGAAAAATGTTTACGTTTAAGATCTTTTATAAAAAGATTTATAATAATTAAAACATAATCTTACCATTCATTGAAAGAAGATTAATAATAAAAGATAAAAATTACTTTAAGATTTATATTATTAAAAAAGGGAATTGGATATTTTACTATCATCTTTCTTATGATTGAGAAATTAAATTTATTTATTTAAAAAAAAAAATTTGATGAAAATGTTTAGTGACAATATCTTACCACAGATGATAATACTCTTGTTGAATAAGTTTAAAATTATTAATCTATTATTCCCTTTGTCAGAAAATATAGTATACATTTTTTAAAAATATGGGATTAAGGAATGTAATTAATATTTCCATCTTCTCTTTTATATACGAGGGTGGTCTGAAAAGTTTCCGACCTGACCAAGAAAAACGATGTTTTTCAATTTTTCTTTTGTTTTATTTTATACCAAAAACTGCTTCGAAAAACCATTTCTAACAATTTGGCGCTGTAGGCGTAATCCAAACGAAATTTTGCGTCGATTCATAACTGTTGATGAGACTTAAATTAAATTAAATCAAATTTAATTAATTAATTAAATAATTTTTTAATTAATTACCGTTATGAGAAATGTATCAGTGTTGATGGAGATTATGTTGAAAAATATAGCAAAAAAAAAAAAATTAAAAACTTCGTTTTTCTTGGTCAGGTCGGAAACTTTTCAGACCACCCTCGTATATATACAAGTACTAGTTGTACTTCTGAAACAACAAATATATCATCCTTGTCAAAAATAATTGACAGATAAAAAACAACGAATTATATTAAAATTTTATTGACATCTGCTGTGATTGCGAAATGGCAAATGTTAATGAAAATTGTGAACAAGTGCTTAGAAGAAGTTCGAAATCGAAACAATTGACACTTGATGAGCATAATGGTATTCTGCAAAAATTATTACAGTATAAGGAAGGCGATAAATTGCAAAGCGGTGCTATTAATAGCGTTGCTGCCAATTTTGAGGACAGCCGTTTTAAATGTTTCCAAAATTTATAATGTAGCTAACCAGCAGTATAGTAAAGGCTAATTATCTGTAGATGTATGAAACATAAAAGAAGAAGGAAGCTTAAGGATCATTCAAAAAAATTGTCACAATAACAAATGTTTTTTAAATTGTCTTGGAACAATTCATAGTTTGTCTGTTGGCATCTCAAAGTCAACTCTTTTTGATATTTTAAAGTGAGGTAGTACGTTTAGCGCATTTCTTCGGCTATTAATATATCTAACAGGTCAAAATAAGGTAACTAGATTAGTGTTTTGCTTGTCCAAGGTTAAACCAGATGGATATTTTCAAGAAATGAAAATTACGTCCACACATCGAAGAAAAATAGTTTTATTTAACACACGAACGTTTTTGTTCGTACTACCTTATGCTAGATGAAGAAGAACCCCATAGAAGCTGTAAAAGCAAACATTTCAATTGAAAAATGAGGTTCATGGCAGCTGTAGACAGGCCTCGTTACGACCCGTGTAAAAAACAATTTGTTGATGGAAAAATTGATCTCTGGCATTTTGTTTATCAATGCCAGCGAAAAGGAGTTCCATAAATAGGCCCAAGGGAACAATAATAACGAAAAATATCGAGTAAATTACAGTAAAGGAATACAAAAAAATGATCCTGGAAAAATTAATAGTATTTAGTATTATAAAAATAAATTAGCTGGAGTGTCTCCACTCGACTATTTCGCAATTTGAATTGGATTAAATAACATAATATATTATATTTAAATTAAATTTCATTAATTATAAATTATAAATAATAAATATTAAACCAGCGCATGTTTGGCTTTTTATTGATGGCACCATGGCACGTGTTGGCGCGTGAGATTTGCAGTGTTAAAAAATTAATTCTGGAACTTTCAGCAATTCAATCAAGCTGAAATTCTATATATAGCAGTTTTATACAATTATTAATCATGTGAAAAATTATCAAACATATATTTTTATTTTTTCGGTCACTTTAGAGGAAAAAAAATCAAAACGTTGTAGGTAATGACCCTCTTCCGGTTGACCTACATTTCTCAAAAGTTGATAGAAAACTATGAATTTTGAATAATGTCCATGTACCAAATTTCATCATTCTAGCTCAAACCGTTTTTGCGTAATCTTGCCTACATACACACACACACACACACACACAGACATTTTTCTCAACCTTAGTGAAAATGATTCAGGAACCTTCAAAACGTATAAAAACATCAAAATCTCAAAATCGAAAATTTTCATGATCGCAATACTATCTCTGGCGAGATAGTAAAAATAATTTAGCGATAATATACCGGACGTAACACATACGTTCGTATGGGTAGGGCGGTTAAATGGGTATGTATATATCATATTTTCGGACATGTAAAAGATTCAAATGTACACCATATTTTCGGATAGAGGGAGTATAATTTAATAACAGCTAAACAGTAAACTAGAGATTTCCGGAAAAACCAAGAATTTTACAATGAGTTCATTTTTACTATCTCGCCAGAGATAGTATTGCGATCACGAAAATTTTCGATGTTGAGATTTTGATGTTTTTATACGTTTTGAAGGTTCCTGAATCATTTTCACTAAGGTTGAGAAAAATGTCTGTGTGTGTGTATGTGTGTGTGTATGTGTGTGTGTATGTGTGTGTGTATGTGTGTGTGTATGTATGTAGGCAAGATTACGCAAAAACGGTTTGAGCTAGAATGATGAAATTTGGTACATGGGCATTATTCAAAATTCATAGTTTTCTATCAACTTTTGAGAAATGTAGCTCAACCGGAAGAGGGTCATTACCTACAACGTTTTGATTTTTTTTCCTCTAAAGTGACCGTAAAAATAAAGATATATGTTTGATAATTTTTCACATGATTAATAATTGTATAAAACTGCTATATATAGAATTTCAGCTTGATTGATTCGCTGAAATTACCAGAATTAATTTTTTAACACTGCAAATCTCACGCGCCAACACGTGACGTGGTGCCATCAACAAAAAGCCAAACATGCGCTGGTTTAATATTTATTATTTATTATTTATAATTTATAATTAATTAAATTTAATTTAAATATAATATATTATGTTATTTAATCCAATTCAAATTGCGAGATAGTCGAGTGGAGACACTCCAGCTAATTTGTTGCAATTTTCGTCAATGAAGATGAATCTATGATGTTAGTGAGTTCCGAAACCCTTGGAAATAAGGCATGTTATTACGCTTATATCGAGTTTAAAGTTTTTGTTTCTTTCTACTTACTTTCTTCATCTCTTTTCTATATCCCTCTCTCTATATGTATTTCTTATAATATTTACTATTAAATCTTTTCTATTTGTAATTGATTAAAGAATTGATTTGTTTCTTGGAATAAGAAATTCCAACATTTTTAAGCTCTTTAAAGATGCAAAAGACACATTTTTCTTCATATAATCGTTTTTAGTCTCCATTTCAAGAAGGCATTATCTTCATCATCTTTTTAATCTACCAATCTTCTTTTCTTCACGATACTTTCTTCATCTTTCTTTTCTACAATCAACTCATCTGTTCAAATAAACAGTAACCTTTTTTTCATCCGTTACTCTTACACCTCATTATTTCATTAATTTCATTTTCTAATCATAAAACACACTCTTTACTTAGGTATAAAAAACTAAAATATTTATATCAATAATATAAATAAAATAAATTTAGATTAAGTTTTGTAAAGGTATAGGCTAAATCATTTCATATTAGATTGTATGATAAAATACAATTCGTTTACTACTGTGGGCAATAGATAGTAAGACTTTTTAATTTAAACTTCTCGCGGAAATCCATTCTTAGAATTGTTCATTAATCTATTTTTAAAAAATTTTCAAATTGCTTTGATTTGGATTTTTATCAAATTAAACTCTTATTTTCAAACTTGTCTCTGGCTTATTTTTCATAAAATCACATTCTTTATAGTCAGAAATAGTTTTTAAATGTGCGAAAGTAATAAAGCTTTGTCTCCATATGCTTTCAAAAAATTCCTAAATGACCTTTTTTCAATTTTAGTTTTATTAAAACTAATAATAAGATTTTAAATTAACAAATTATTAATAACTTAAATGCCGTCAGGTTATAACTCTAAAATAGATATAGTCATCTAGTCAGTGAGAAGGATAGAATCGATATTCCCAACTGATGAACATTAATAGAATAAATTTTGAGATAAAATTGATGACAAGTTTAGGTATTCCAAATTGTTGTATGGTTTATTATTTTGATTAGTTATTTATGGAAGCTAGCAATTCATCATCTGTCAAATAAAGAATGATTAATTATTAAAACTCATCTAAAGTGACTATTATATCCTCACTACTTGGACCTTATCCTAATATTTAGAGACCATTTCCTTCTATATTGCTATTTAAATTATTCGCGAATGTAGTTGTAGATTCTATGATAATCAACTTCACAGAAACAGCAATAGTATTATTATTGCTTGAATTGTAACCTTTATATCTACACAGTAATACAACTTGAATTATATAAATACTCTTAAAATTATTTTAATTATAATTTTATAGCTAATTATAGAAATATTTTAATAGAATAAATTGGGAACAATTTATTGTTATAAAACATAGATGGGCAAAATACTTTATAGTAATTTATTATAAAACCTTTAAATTTGAAGAAAATAAAATAAATTAATAGAATAAAAATCGAACATCGGTAAAAATATAGTTTTAAAATCTAAAAACAAAATGAATTTTTATTTTTATATTGAAAATAAAATAAAAAGATAAAGGATTTCAATTTACCAACTGAATTTTCAATTATTATTTTATATTTACTATTTGTTAATTAAATAAAGGAACACACACAAAAGTAGAATAAATTAGGGTTTAGGTTTAATTATTTGTTTTTTTTTCATTATGAGTTTTAATTGTTTGTTAAATAACAACCAATGAAAATTTTATGAGAAAACAAAAGACAACTGAGCCCCATCATTCATTCAAGATGTTTTGAAGGAGATACGCCTTTTGAAGTGAATCTAACGTATTTCGAAATTGTTACCGAAGTAAACATCTCAAATGGAGGCTTTTATAAGCACTTGAAAAATTTTCATAAATAATTCTTAGGTTTTGTTTTATTTTAATTTTATTTTAAATTGCTTTCGAATCCACTTGAATTATTAATTGATTCGAACAAATTTTAAATAATTCTCTCTTTTTTTTCACTTCTACTTTTTATTTGATTAAGAATGTTATAATTAAAAAGGAATATATTATTTCTTCAAAAATACTCATCATATTCAGATTTTTTCAAAATGTAAACATTTAAAAAAATATTTTTTTCTCCAAGTATTAAATTACAAAAATGTAATATCATCTAAAATAAATTAATATATAGGGTGACCCAGCCAGTAGTTGAACCCCTTCCAGTAGTTGAACAAATTACCAAAAATCCTCCTAAATCTCAAGAGGAAACATGCTTGGAACGTGAAATTTTATTTTATTTTTAAGTTGATATGTTGTCACAACTGAAACACCTATCGTCTGCTGCACGTGACTTAAGTACTCAGAGATATTATTTTTTTTCTCAAATGAAATGCTTGTTTTTGCATTCACGACTAGTCTACTGAAAATACGGTAAGTAAAAGTAATCCACGTGCATCCTAGTCATTTTTAGAGATATTTTTACCGAATTGGTCTTAAATTAAAGCTAAAGGACTACATTTTGAAGTATGATATTAAGGTATAGATATTTTTTATTTTTTAGAGCTCTAAACTGACTGTTCAACTAATGGCACTGTTAAAATGCACAAATTCCAGTAATTGAATAGTGATGAACGTTGCCCGCCATCGAAGATCACCAGACTGTGAATGTTCAATCCCTCTTATACCTTGAATCCCTCTTCCCCAAGGGTAGGCCTGAAGAATTTAGAAAAGTGCAGGGGAGGAGTGGGAGGGTAATATTGAGGCCCGTGAACTGTGTTTCAGTTTTGGAAAAGGCTTCGGAGCAAATGTCTTAATGAAACTCAGACAAATGGCCTTTTGTCTGAGTGTATTGAAAAAGAGCCCGAAATTAATCATAATTTTGATGCCTCACCTTCAGCATTGAATGTTAGTGCAATCCAAGCAACACTTTCAAGACAAACGGACTCGCCTAAAGTAAAGTAAAGTAAAACCAGGAATCTGTATGCAGTAACGGGACTCGACTCCCAAAGCAATTTCGTATCAAAAGTATAAAAAAATTTTAAAAATATTTTTAATTTTGTATCTTATGTGTATATTGCCGATTGGTGTTTGTTTGAAATAAATAAATAAATATATGTATTATTGTGTATTATTGTTATTATTATTATTATAATTTAAACATTGAGCAATGTTTGGAATGTGAATCAGCCTTGTATTGTGTTATGAGTGCTCAAGCTATAGGCCTAGATATTTGTTAAGTCGTTTTGGATGGGTACCTAAACTTAAAATAAAAAAAAACTATGAAATAACGGGTGTTCAATTACTGGAATATCGAGCGTTCAAAAACTGGACATGTCTGTTCAACCACTGGGATAAAATCATTAAAAATGTTGTGAATTTTTTTTTGCTTTTTATTTTTCAGTTAAGCACTGTTTAATATTTTTTTTAATAACTACAATAATAAAGCTTTGTTAAAAATCCATTAGCTTAGTTTTACGGCTAATAGTATAGAACTTACAACAGGTTCCGTGGTAAACTGGCTTTATTTGTTCAACTACTGGCTGGGTCACCTAGGTAAATGATTAATTTCCAAATTGTTTTAGATGAAATTTAAAAATGAATTAGCGAAAATATTTTCAGTTAAAATTTGAAATTTTATTTTTATCTGTTGATAAAATATTTTACATATTTTGTATTACATTTCTAAATTTATGTATTTTTAATTTTGATAATGTAATTAAGAATTTTTTAAGAGGAAAAATCATTTATTAACTATTATAATTCTATTTTAATTATTTTAAAAATTATTTATTTTATAAAATAACAATAAAACAGTATAAGATTATTATCAAATGTATTAAAAAAATATTATTTTGAGAATTTTTATAAAATATTATAATTTTTGTAATTTATTTATTTTTTATTCCTTAAATATTTCCTAAACCAATTTGTATTTATTCTTCAATATCATTATTAAAATTATTTTAAAAATTTGTACTTAATCATTATTTTTAATGTAATGAATTTGTATTATACATTTCAGCAAAAAGATTAATTTTACTTTCGTAGTTTAATAAAATTATATATTATAATGAACTAGCAAAGGAGCCACATTAAATAATAAAATAAAAAAATATTTATAATATGATTATATTTATTATGTCTTTCTGATATTAATAAAAGAGCTGAGGATTTTTAATGAAATGCATTTTTTTTATTTATCATAGTTTTAGGGTAAATCATTTTAATAGCTTTCATGCTTGTTCAAGCCAACATGAATAAAATAAATATATAAATAAACAGACACTTTTTTTATTAATTTCGCTACTCTCTGGATATGTTGATATTTTGAGCTTCTTTTTTGAATTTTCTTATAAGTTGGCAAGGTCTACTTCCACCTTTTTAGAAACTATCTGTTCCCATCAAACTTCATTATACAAAAACTTGGTCCCGCTCCTTCTGCTTTGAACCTTGTATGAATAAAGTCAAAAATTTGTGTATAGATATACAATATTAAATTTATATTAATATATTTATATATTTTATTAATGTATTATAATTATTTTAATTTTATTAATATTTCACTAATCCTTAGAAATTTTTCTATTGGGTTGTTCAAATATTTTTATTATCAATTTTTATATTATATTTAATTTATTGAATAACAATTTAATATTTTTTAAATTGAAAATGTGTTTAATTAGCTATTATAATAGGTTTGATCTAAAATTTTTTATATCTTTACCTATTAATTAAAGAATTATATTACCCTTTAAAAAGGTATTTACTAGTATATAAGTATTATAATATATATTATTTTAAAATTTATATTTTTGAATTTTATTCAATTTATTAATTAAAGTTTAAGTTTAAATCTATTATAAACTTTGATAATTTTTATATTTAAAGTTAATTTTTTTTAATATTTTTTTTTTGGTTTTTCACCTTTATATATTTTGTTTGTTAATTTTAAACTAGAATTCTCATTTATATATTTCTTTCTAAAATCATTTAATTATTTCAAGCACTGAATTTCATATCAGTTGAATTATTGATATTCTACATTTACACTAGCAATATATTTGGTTAATAAAAATCAAAACTTCTCTAAATTATAAGTTTATTCATTTTATTTAATTATAACGACTATTTCGAACAGACTAACAATCAAACGTACTGCAGACTTCAAGAAGTTTCTGATCAATTTAAATTACAGGGGTATTATTTGATCTTGTATTTTGAATTAAATTCGACTTACTTTAATCCAAAACCCTTGCTTATACAATGCTCAATTAATAAAATTAATCAACAGGTGTCAATTATTATCAAAGGATATTCAATGCATTGCAATCGTTTAATTAATAATATTTTATTTTATTTTACCCTCTTCTTTTTTAATTATTATTATAAAAATTTTATTTCTAATTTTATTCTATATTTTGTACACTTGGTTACTCATTATAAGTTTAATTTTTTTTTTATAAAATAATTAACCCTTTTAATTTTCTTTTAATATATTCTCTCATTATACAGAATAGTATTTTTATTTCTTAAATAAAAATCAAAACGAATTGAAATCTTTCTGCAAAGGAATAGGATGTTTGACCCAATTTTACTGAGACAATAAAGTCATCAACACAGACGATTATTCATTGATTGTTATTTTATAACCTATTTAAAATGATATATGTCATTGAATTTTGGTTTTCCACGACAATACTGTTTCCGAAGATATCTCGAAAGTATTTTTACTTGTAAACTGGAAAACTTTTTCCATTGCCATTTCCATATTTTGAATCAATGGAACAACTTGCCTTGCCATTTGTATACATAACAAACAGGAGAATGTGAAAAAAAACAATAGCCATCATATTATTAATAATATTATTTAAATTTTATCGTTCGAATCAGGAAAGAAAGGAATATTATTGTAGATTATATCTTTATTTCAAAAGATAAAACATGACGATTAAATTAATTCTGTTTAATTTCTATATTTTTATTAATTCAATGACTTAAAAATGATTCTTTTGCTGAATTAGCTTCAATTACAAAACAATTTATATAGATCAGAGATTTTTCGTTAAATTAAGCATATATATATATATATATATATATAATATATAATATTTATATAATTTGGAACTCCTATTTATTGTACTCTTTGGAGAGTTAGAAAAACCAATCAAATCAATGTTTTTCATTTTATAACAATTTTTGACTAAATCTTGTAAATTGTGACCAAGACAAATTGACCATAATTTTCGCCAGATTCTAAATAAAATTGATTTTTCGTATCATTAAATGGAAATTTTTAATTAATTTTAATATCGGTTTATTTTTACAGTTCAACAAAAAACATTGCCTCATAAAAACAGGTAAAACCTATACGAAAAGATTCATCATGAAACGTAGATTCATTTTCACTACTATTATATAATTTTACAGTGCTTCGTTAATTAAATATTAATTATTGAATTTTGACAGATTGAAAACATTTGCCGCTGTTAAACCCCTCCGCCACCTCACCTCCCACCCACCCACCCTCCCTCCTGGCCTGCCTGTCGGTGTGCTTCGAGCGCATTCAGTTCCCATTCCCTTTCCAGTGGAAGACGTTGACCGGCCTCACCACCGAAATCATCCCTCAATCAAAAATTAAATGTAAATTTATTGATTCCTATTAATTTAAATGAAATTTAATAAATTTTAGAAAAGATTCAAATAAAAATTTAATTTCATAAAATATAGATTTTTAACTTTTTACTGATATATTAATAAAATATATTTATAAATTTCGCCCACCTCCAATGCTTTGCTTATCGGTGACCTTGAAGGGGACAGCATAGCAATCCTTTGCTTACCCCAACGCCTTTGACTTTATTTTCAAAATAAATTATATTATTTCATATATATTATAGGGTATTACTTAATAAAATAAATACTTAACAAACAAAATTAACAATATTTAATCGTAAATAAACATAAACATAAATCGTCCGTTACATTCAACTGCCTACATAAAAGTGTGCGAGAGCATAAAGCTAACACAGGTCACAAGTATTGTAGCATAGAGGTCACTTCCATAGCCTTCACACAGCGCCCTCAGTTAACTTCAACTTTAAATGAAATAATTTAAATTATTTCCTACAATATATATAGTTTATATCAATTAAAGAACACTAAATATCAATTAAAAAAATATTCTCAAATAAATTAAAGGAATATTATGCAAACGTCTCTATCAAAAAAATCTATTTTCACAGTTCTACAACTTCAACCTTTTTCTCATTTCTCTTCCTACAATGTCTGCCCACCTTGATTTTTCAACCGGTCGTTTCTCAATCAATCTTCCCCCAAATAGACTTTCGCTAGTCTTTCATATCCTATTCTTGAGACGTGTCCTGCCCATAGGAATCTTCTCGATTCTATTATTAATTATATCTGAAGATGCATAGAAGTCACGTAAATTCCTAGTAATGCAGTCTTCGCCATTCTCAATGATCTATCTCATCTTTCTTTGACTCATAAACGCTGAGAAGAATTCTATTTACAAAAATAAATATTTATATTTGAAAAATTATTTTCAAAACTTAAAAATTTAAAAAAGTTAATAAAAAAAGGGAGGCAGGGTAGCCGAGAGCGTAGGATACCAACTTTCCACGCAAGAAGTCAGAGTTCGATTCCAACTAAGAACAAAAATTTTTCAATTTAATTTAACATCAGCTGCCTCCGGCTGTCACCTTGTCGTGTTGGGGGGCTTCGAATTAACTAAGAACATCCACGTCTCGGAGATGAGACTAGCAATCTACTCAAGAGACGCAAATCACAATTGCTCAAAGAACCACACACAGCCTCGAAAATTGGGATGATTAACACATTGACGACACGGCAACGAACCTATTACGGCAAATGGGTTAAGATTCGCCGTAAAAATGGAACGAACACGTAGGAAGAGCCAACGCGGAAGGGCTCTTGAGAATATAGCCCGGGATGGAAGGCCAGCAACACAAGAGACCAAGCCACCGAAAAAATGGGCTGACTGCTGGGCGTACTCTTCCCAAAAAAGACCTGAGGATAGTGAAGAAGAACAGGCCCTAGGCCTATAATAGAAGAAGAAGAAGAAGAATAAAAAAAAAAAAAATATTTAATTCCTTTCCTAAAATTTTGATTTGTGACCTCTGTAACTCTATTCTGTTAAGATTATAAACAATATTTTCTTAAGTTTGAATTTTATATTTTGAAAGAAAAAAGGAAGCCTCTATACATCATTTGGATTCTATAACTAACATATAGAAATCATAATTGATAGTGATTGTCGTAGTTAACGTGAAGCTAGCAGAGAAACTTATGTTTTTGGAAATCCTCATGGTCCCCCTACTGATGTGTTGATATTCAACCGGCTATAACGCCCACCCCAATAGCAATGATATCCCCCTTGGAACTACCGTGAAGTATTTCTTCAAATATTACTTAGAGCAGGGATGGAAAATAGGATTTGGTCAAAGTGCCAAAATAAACTAAATTTAAATGCAATTTTTTTCGCGTGCCCGTTTACCTTTTATTTATATGCATTTTTTAATGGATTATAATAATTGATAAAAATACAATAAAAAAAAAGGAAATAAATTGTAATATTAGAGATCATGTGATAACATTAATTAAATATAAAGATTTTATATAAATTATATAAATTTTATTAATAACCATCATAGAAAATTCTTACAATTGGTTTGTCTTTATTATTAAAACCCTGAAACAAACTATCAGCCGCCTTTATCATTTTTTATAATCACCGTTTTTATAAACTCCCCTCAGAAAATGGTTTTGATTTCTTAGCAATCAAATAAGAAATTTCAAAACTAGCCTCCGTAGCTTTGCTGTTGGTTTTTACAAATTCGATTGATTTTCAGCTATCTTTAACCGTTGAGAAATTAGTTCTTTTCTTTCTTCAATATGTTTTTCGGCAATGTTTTTATGGTTCGTTTCAAAGTGTCGCTTAATAGAAGACGTTCGACATACAATAATTTCAGAGCACCGAGTTTTATCTATTTATCTTGAAGTTTTTGTTTTTTTGGTACCATTTTAATTAAAAAAAAATTTATTCTTTTAAAGTTAAACACAAATTTTAGTAAAACTAAATACTCATTAAAGAATATTTAAGAATTATATCACAATTATATATATGTACGTATGCAAAGGCAGCTATAAAAATAATTTTTTTGAAAAAAAAAAACAGAAACTATTTTAAAATAAGGAATTTTTTTACTTAATTTTTTAAATTTTTTGACCTGCTTGAAAGTTTTTTTCGTGTGCCAAAGTTAGCACGCGTGCCATGTAATTACCATCCCTGACTTAGAGTAAGGAGGTATATTTAATGATTAGTTATTTTATTTATGTAAATATATTGTTTTTATTTTTCATTAAAAAAAATCCACAATCAATTGATTTCCAAGCCATTTTTATATCATATTTTTTATGAAAATTAAATAAAATTTAATAATAATATTTACCGACCGACGATAGTAAGGGAGGTATTGTTTTCACACCAAATTTCACATGTGGAGATGTTTACATATCTCCACGAATCATGCATTTTCTAAACAGAAAAAAGTATTTTTAGCATGATGTCTGTCCGTCCGTCCGTCCGTATAGATGTGTACAGCCTGAACGGCTCAACCGATTTTGATGAAATTTGGTATATTTACTTAATGCATCAGTGGGATGAATTGATCAACTTTTGGTGCAATTCCAGAAACCGGAAGTGGTAGTATTAGCGATCGACGATAGGAAGGAAAGGGTTATTTTCACACCAAAGGAGATTTTTTTATATATCACCACGAATCATGCACTTTGTATTGGTTTTATCCTCGAGAAAAATCATATTTATTAGTTTTTTCTTGATGTAAAATTATATGACGTCATCCAGCCATTCATGACGTCACAGCCTGGTCTTGCATATATATTATAAATAAAATAAAATTAAAAATGTTTATATTTATTATTTATGTATCCATATCTGTTTTTTATTACATTAATAGATATATTAAAATTATTTGAAATTGTTTCTGTAGCTGGAAATTAATTTATTTCAAACAGTCGGTCGGTTCGGACCTGGCCACAGGTCAACTTATTTTATAAATGTTTTATAATAATTTCCAACAACTATACATATCTATCTATGATTTTAACTTTAAGTTGTTTCTTTTTGTAATTCTTTTTTTTTTATTTGCTTTCATAATATTTGTAATCTTTAATAATATATTCTAATCATTAAAAAGCTTCCGTTTATGTTTTTAATTTTTTTTTTTCACTTCTGCGAATGGATATTTTTTTTTTCTTTTACTGTTAAAAGCTTTTCTTAATCGCTCCTTATCGAATATACCTAACATTTTACAGAAGAAATGGCAAAGAAAGTCTGATAATATTCTTAAAGATTTCCTTCTATTTCATCTTGGACTAAGTCTGAAAAACATCTGAAGAGAGTGGCGGAAAGTGAGGCGACGGTTTGCCCAGGAGGAAGAGGGTAAGGTTTGAAGAAGAGAGGAATATGAAAAGTTTTCCAAATTGTTGGCCTGGAAGAACGATTCTGTCCTACCAGTCCTACCATTTTCCGCCTCTTAATTACGATTTTGTTAACTGCTTTTGCTTTTATCTCCTTTTTAGGCGATGGTTAATCACCACCGTTAGTTGAAAAGAGAGCTAATTACATTTTATATTATGTAAATGTTTAAATCTATTCAAGTTTATAAAATTATAAAATAATTCAAATATTATAGAGAAATATTTATATTTTTTTTAAATAAATATTATTAATTAATTAATAATGCTATGTTTGATTTTAAATCGTTCATTTTAGATATTATAATATCAATTATATTATATAATATTTATAACAAATAAATGAAAATTGTAATGAGAAAAAGATTAAATATTACTATAATATTTACGATCAATATATACGAGGTTTAGTCAATAAGTCAGTGACTTTTTGAATGAAATACAGATTTTTGAATAAAAAATTATTTTATTTTTCAACGTAGTTCAACATTTCTTCAATTTTTTATCCCTTCCAAAAAATAAGATTTGTCGAGGACATCTTTGGTGTCTATTCATCCCTAGTAACCCAGTGTTTTGACAGCTGTTTGATCTCTGGTGTGTTGTGGTGGATCCACGTTTCATCCTCGGATACGAAACGGCACAATTACATCAAAAGAGATTTGTTTGTAGGATCATTTCATCGTTGGAGTCACAAATATCCTTCGGCCAAGCCATCTCTTCAGGTTTGGAAACAAGAAATAGTCACTCGGGGTTAAATCCGGAGAATAGGGCGGCGGAGGAAGCAATTCGTATTCCAATTGATGGAAATTCACTTTTATCCTTTTTCTTTCTGTTATTAATGGATGTCAAACAAAAACTAAAAAAAAACCTAGCTGGTTCAAATTTCGACAGGAGTCAACTGATAGTTGCCTGCTGACAGGACTAGTGTTGTCATTTCATTTAAGAAACGGAAAATTCAAAACATCACGAACTTATTGACCTGCACATAGGTACTTTCATGCATTAAGAAATTTAAATAAAAAAATAAAAATAATATTTAATTTCATATGAATTAATTAAAAAATAAACTATAGGTAGTTTACAATTGAAATTAAACAAATTTTAAATTTAATAAAATAATTAATTATATTATAATTATAATTTGAAAAAACATGAACAATATAAATATATAACATTTTTACTAAAATAATTTACTGATGGTATCTAAAGGATAAAAAAGTAAAAAGTAATTTTAGAAAAAAAGTTGAGGCGAATCTCGTCGTTCATGCTATTCTTTCGTCTTAATAGGCGTTGTGTGAGCTGTTATTTTATAATCCTAATTATAATTTTATTAGATTTCTTGAGATTAAATACACTTTAAGTGAAATAAGGCGCATGATATTAGCAAAGTCTCCCGTTTGGGTGTTCATCCCTTTCTCGGCAAAGTTAGAACAATGGCTTCCTTCGACAAAGCGCCTCCCGCTCGCTCAAACCCACCAACCAGCCAGCCAACCACCCTTCTGCCCTACTTCCTATCTAGTTTCATCAAAAACATTATTTCGTTTATGTTTCATATAAAAAGTTATCCTGATATAATATAATCATTTCAAACGGTATTTAAATACAAACATAAAAATAACTCTTTTAATTAGTTACATTTATATTAGAGATATGTGTGTATGATTAAATATAAATAAATTTAATTAAAAATAATGATCAACTTTGCATAAACTATTTAATAAATTTACTAGAATTGATTGACCTATTACAATTAAATTAAAATGACTCTCTCTACAATTGATTTATTTATAAATTTTAAACTAAATTTAGAGAAGATTTGAAATGAAAATAAAATTTATATATATTGTAATGATTTTTTTATATGGGTGGATATCGACAGGGGAAAATTTAAGAAAAAGAAGGGTTGGTCTCAAATGTATAATGGAAAAGGGTGGACTTTAATTCGGCGTGAACTGACCTGAAGATCTGGACTACAAAAAAAAAATGAAAAAAATTAACTTTATCATTAAGAATAAAAATTTAAAATCAAGATTTATTATATTTAATTTTTAAATATAAATTTTTAAAACCTTTTGATTTAATGTAAATCTTTTAAATTATAATTTTATATACAGTAATTTTTACCGACCGACGATAGTAATGGAGGTATTGTTTTCCCACCAAATTTCACATGTGAAGATTTTTACAAATCTCCACGAATCATGCATTTTCTTAACAGAAAAAAGTATTTTTAGCATGATGTCTGTCTGTCCGTCCGTCCGTCCGTATAGATGTGTACAGCTTGAACGGCTCAACGGATTTTGATGAAATTTGGTATATTTACTTAATGCATCAGTATGATGAATTGATCAACTTTTGGTGCAAATCCTGAAACGATAGGAAGGGAATGGTTATTTTCACACCAAATTTCACATGAGGAGATTTTTTACATATCACCACGAATCATGCACTTAGTATTGGTTTTATTCTCGAGAAAAATCATCTTTATTAGTTTTTTCTTAATTTAAAATTATATGACGTCATCCAGCCATTCATGACGTCACAGCCTGGTCTTACATATATATTATAAATAAAATAAAATTAAAAATATTTATGTTATGTCCATATCTGTTTTTAATTACATTAATAGATATATTAAAATTATTTGAAATTGTTTCTGTAGCTGGAAATTAATTTACTTCAAACCGTCGGTCGGGTCAGACCTGGCCACAGGTCAATTTATTATATTTTTTATAAAAAAAAAGAAAAGACGTTTTACAAAAATATAATATATAATATAAACCAATATTTATTGTGAAACAAATTTTTTTAATTCTCAGATTAAAAAAATTAAAAAAACAATCCTTGAAAATCATTTTTTGTTAATAATGTAGCCGGTCCTTTTGTAAGAGATAGTCCGTGGACGACCGAGTGTAATGGTGGTCCTTTTTTCTTCCAATAAAGTCCGTCTGCTCTCGACGGTAGCCTATGTACGAATGCCTTTGTCTCCTTTCAACAACTCTTCTGGGGAAACGCTTATTACAATAATCTTTTCCAAAAATTTTTTTTTTAAAGGATTAATGATATTTTTAAAATATCATTACAATATACTATATATATAAATATATATATTATGATATGATAATATATATATATATATATTATGATAAAAATAAAAAAAACTTGCTATGAACATCACACTAGTTTCATTTAACATTCGGCAATAATAATAAAACAAAACTAATTAATTTATTCCATAAAAATTAAAATTTAATGTGATCAATAATATTATATTTGTTGATTAATTTTGAAGGCAATTAAAAAATCTTTTTGTGATCATATGAAATATTTTGAGAAATTTAAAGTATACTATAGAAGAGGGGCTCTCAAAATTTTTGAAGTTGATCCCACAAAAACTTCCATTAAAAACGTTCAGGTACCACTAAAATGATATCGTTACTAAAAGTAACTGTACACACCTCTTTCAGGTTATAAGGTACCAACAGTGGTACATGTACTTCAATTTAAAAACCTCTTTTATATAAGATTTTGAGTTGCTCTGAAGACACTTTAGAATCTTGAGTTTAGATTATTAATTAATAACAAATTAAATACTTAAATAATACAAAAAATATTTACAAGTATTTTATAAATTAAAACAATGCTAAAAAAAATTTTCTCTGAATATAAATCTATCAATTAGATACAATAACCCATTAAAAAAGCCTTAATCAAATAAATGTTTTTTAGGAGGGTGGGATAAAACGATTGAGATCAAGATAAACAATTGGGCAAAGATAAATGATAGAAGGTATTTGGACAAATAAAAAAGCTTTTGCAACGTTTGCGTATTTGACTCGATGTAACAATCTTTATCATGCACTTAACAAGATTCAATATTGCTTGTTAGAGGGGTTCTCTTTAAAAGATCTTGTTTTGGACTGAGAGATAAATATACAGCGCGTGCGTTCACTTCGTCTTTTCTTCATTCTTATATTTCTTCCGGCTCTCCTGAGACATAAAAAGCAAATCGGGGAGGCGGTTCGAAGCTTTAAAGGCATTCCCGGCAGACTCATTTAGTTCATTTTATAACGCCATCTTTCCCATATCACGAAATTTTATCAGAAATAACGCAGAAACAGTGACGGTGGGGATATAGACGAGTTAGATACCATAAAAAAATTATCGGACGTTGAAAAAAAATGTTATTTGTACAAGTTAAAAATATATTTAAAAATCTGGAGTGTCTCCACTTGACTATCTCGCAAATTTGAATTAGATTAAATAACATATATTAATTTAAATTAAATTAAATTATAAATTAAAATTAATAAATAATATTTATTAAACCACCGCATATTTGGCTCTTTGTTGATGGCACCACGTCTCGTGCTGGCGCGTGATTTTCAGTCGTGTTAAAAAATTAATTACTGTACTTTCAGCTATTCAATCAAGCTGAAATTCCATATATAGCAGTTTTATACAATCTTTAATCATGCGAAATATTATCAAACATATATCTTTATTTTTACGGTCACTTTAGAGGAAAAAAAATCAAAACGTTGTAGGTAATGACCCTCTTCCGGTTGAGCTAATTTGGTGTGAAAATAACCCTTCCCTTCCTATCGTCGATCGCTAATACTACCACTTCCGGTTTCCGGATTTGCACCAAAAGTTGATCAATTCATCATACTGATGCATTAAGTAAAGATTCCAAATTGCATCAAAATCCGTTGAACCGTTCAAGCTGTACACATCTATACGGACGGACGGACGGACAGACATGATGCTAAAAATACTTTTTTCTGTTAAGAAAATGCATGATTTGTGGAGATATGGAAAAATCTCCACATGTGAAATTTGGTGTGAAAACAATACTACTTACTATCGTCGGTCGGTAAAAAAGTAAAAACAATAAATCCAGTTAAATTATAATGCTTTCTTAGAAATCCTGTATAGGAATATAGAGTCAACTTTTCATAGATACAGCCTTTGTATTCCTATCAATGAAATTATAAGATATTGTTTCAAATACTTAAAATAAAAATAAATCATAACATTTAAAGTTAATTGGAGTAGTTCTCACCTGATTTGACTATAAAAATTTATAACTAATTGGTAAACAAATTTATTACTCATGAAATTTGTTGAAAGTTAAGTAAACTACAAAATTAATGCATTAGATGATATCATTTTTATGATAAAAAATAAATGAAATACCTCATATATCTTAAATAAAAACTCAATCTAAAATAATTATATCAGCATTTTAGTGAAAATTATATATAGGTTTTTTATTAGACTTAATTCAATTAAAATTTCATTCCCCTCCACAAATTCTCGTTATTATCTTCAAAAATAAATTTTAAATGTTGTACCTATATTATAATTATGGTTATATTTTAATAAGAGAAATTCTAATCAATTAACATTATTTTTTCTAGTCCCCCCCTCCCACCCTGGAACGAGAGGAAAACCACCTTCAATGGACTAAAAGTGCTGTTATAATTAGATATGTCTAAAGTAATTTAAGTAAGCCCGTTTGAAGCAGATCTTGTTAAAAGGAAACGAGGGAGCAGTTATGATGGCTATCTTAATTTTAACAGGTGTATCGCGTGACGGAACCAATTACACCTCCGCCTGTGAGTACGATGGTGAGCAACAGGCCCTTTGCGTGCCGGCACTTTTTAATCGGCACCCACCACTAATCTCATTTATATCACTATCAATCATCGTCGTTATGTTGACGTTGACGACACCCCCAGATCAACTTCGTTAATTAATCAATGCCTTGGTGCGATAATGCTCAGCCCTCGCAGCGTGCCGTCTCTTCTTCAAGTGTAAATAGAGAATAATGAATGATGATAGAGACCAACCACCACCATCTTCTCTATATATAGAAATTTATTTTATTATTACTTTTAATTTGGTAAACAATTTGATTCACAAATAACCCTTTTAATATATAAAGGAGTGTTTGTATGTATGTAATTTGTTTACTTTTTTGCTGTCATAGAAACAAAAAAAAAAAGAAATTTCTTAATTAATCGACACTTGGAAATTTAGAATTATAAATAAAAACAATTGAACATCAAAAAAAAAATTCTCATTTATGTATACACGTAATGTATGATGGAATTGAGGCAGGAAATAAGATGGGGATTGAAATTAATAGGGATAAAACAAAATATTTAGTAAGAGAGAAAAACATTATTAACACACAAATTCTTAACATACAACGTCTCCTATCAGTAATTTTTGGGGGCCCGAAAATTTTTGTACATGTATATTATTTTCTCTTTTTTTTTCTTGGAATTCAATAATTATATGGGCCTACATACTATAAGCCAAATGTGGGCAAACCGTGACTCGCTAAAAAAAAAAATGGTAAAATTTTGGCTCTTCAACATTTTCGATTTTTCAATATGGCTCTAAGTAGCCAACCCTGCTATATGCTTTAAAACCAAAAAAAAAACAACAGAAAAATAGGCCTGGAATTACAATGTTGCCTAGGGCCCACTTTAGCCTTAGTCCGCTACTGTATTTATATATGGGTAATCTTAAGAATAAGGTCACATGATAACAAGTATTCAAATTTCTTCAAATTCAAAAATTGAATTAATAATCTATAATAATAAAAGCAAGTGTAATGTGTCTGTCTGTTTGTTTGTCTGTTTGTCTGACCGAGCTCTCCAGCAAAAACTATCGCACGCAGGGACCTGGAATTTTTTACACGGAAGCACAAAGGGGCTGGCCACCAGACCTCGAAGCCCGATTTTCGATTTTTTAATTAGAAAAATTTTAAAAAAATTATAAAGAATATTAATTAAAAATAGTTTAGTTACCATACCAGATCATAGAGGCGCTGGTGGCGATAATTTGGCGGTAATTTAAATTCTGAGCAATGTGCAGATAAAAATCTTTTTATATATCTATTGATATTTACAATATCTCAATTGATCTTATTGGCCTTTTAAACTTTGAAAACATTCACATTACAACTATAATTTAATACTATTAATTTTTAAGATTATTTTAATTAAGAAAATTTGATCTCATAATTGGATTTTCACGTAAGATTTTAATATATAATATATTTTTTAATATTATTTTTATAGTAGTTTAGTGTTATGCTAATTTTATATTTTATTTTTATTTTGTTTACTCTGATTTTTTTTTAAATAAATTAATAACATTTAAAGTAGCATAAAAAAATTAATCGAGGCAGGAAAATTGATGGGGTTTGAAATTAATAGTGATAAGACAAAATAATTAGTATCAGAGAGAATAATATTTGCAAAGAATTTAAATCGAGGTTGCAATCGGGAAAGGGGATCAAAATTATTAAATTATAGGTCATAAAATAGAGAAGGCTGGGGCCGACAGGGCACATGGCTAGCATGGGAGAGGAAAATATATTGGTGGGAGTTCGATTGGAAAACGTCCGTTTGGAAGACCAATTGTGAACAGGGTGGACAATGTAGGAAGGAACGTGAGAGAGATAGGATAGGGTAGGAGTTAGATGGTTATAGCTCAGAATAGGGACACTCGGGGGGGGGGGTACAGGGGGCGGAGCCCACGTCTAGGTGTGAAGAGCGCCGAAGGCGCTCTGATCAGCTAGTATTTATATATAAAATAAATCTATAATAAAAGAAAAAGTGACTGAAACGTCTAGGGTTTCAATTATCAAATGTTTTTAAATTAATTAATATTTAATATTTACAATAATTATTAATATGATTGTAATTGTAAAACTGTTGAGAATCATTTAAATAAAAATTATAGGAATTAAATAAACATATTCATGTGGACTTTCAGAAAATAAGCCATTTGCGCAACGAGGTATAATATTAACATAATTTCGTAAAAGCCTTAAAATTCTTTAATTCTGAAATTTTTTTCATCTGCCAATAATATTTATTATACCTATATTATATAATATTATATAATATATAATTAATTATTGAAATTAAAAAAAAAAAACGATTGAGAGGGAATTATATATATATTTTTTTAAATTAATTATATACTAATATAAAAAAACAAACATAAGCTGGAGATATTATTTTGAGATTCTAAAATTAAGATGATGCAAAATAATTTTCAACTGACAGTTAGTTATATACACCTATATTGTTTCAAAAAAATTATCATAACGATATTTGCCATTTGTTTTTCAGATGGCTGGGTAATTACTGACAGCCAAGTAAGCACAGCAGGCGCAAATGTTGGAGTACTGCCACCCCACCCTCTCTACTTTCTACCACCGCTAGTTAATTCACGCCTGCTGGCTTTTGAGGGGCAGGGCACTGGGATGGTCTCTTCTACCACCGACCTAAAGTGAATTTAAATTAACGAATGCAAAAACACGAGCAGCAAAGCAACAACACAGGTCGTTCCAACTTTCGCCCCAAGATAATAAGGGGTTTTTGTCCGACGGCCATTGTGTAATAAGATAGCGGATGCTCGGTAAGAGGGGACAGGGGGTTGGATTTACGCAACTCGAATACGGGAGTGCTAAAGATGAATGGACTCAATCTCCTCTCCTGAAATAAACAATACTTATTGAAAACAAAAACTAAACTAAAATGGTACAATTATTTACTTTTCTTTTACGTTCATTTCAAAACAAATACAATTAATGACATATATATATATTTATATAAAACGACGCCACGCAGCATGGGGGTTAACAGCATTAACCCACATCCTCGTGATCCCGGGTTTAATTCCCGGGCTTGATAAAGGAATTTCTCTAGCGGTCTATTAAAGGGAGCCAACCCAGCCTTCGGGATCAAAATTGGGAAGCTAAAAAATGAGCGCCTCTGATCAAGAAAATGAAGTTCAAGGTTAATAGAATCCGTTCTACTGATTATAGGACATCTAATTTATATAACCAACTTGATAGAAGCAGGATGTACAACATTCAGAGGAAAATTCTAGAAAATTATGTTAAAAATAATGAAAATAATAATTAAAGTTTTCTTAAATTCATTATAAATTTTAAGTGGATTGTTATTATTGATTTTTACTTTCCCGCATACTTCGTATAAGGGAAGAATTGGAATCGTCAAAAATTTCGACTTCGAGATTTCGATAGATCTTGACGTTTTAGACCTCCCTAAGTAGGAAAATACAATTTTTCGAATTATGTCTGTGTGTGTGTATGTATGGATGTATTTTACTTTATAATTTAAATTAATTAGTTTGTTTATTTTTATTGTTGTTAAAACATAATAATAATAACCTAATTACTTATTTATATGCGGGAAAGTTTAGGGGAGGACACTGCCGATTTTTTTTTACATTTGATTGCTATAAGTATCTATTTATTTATTATGTTAGATCTTCATTTAGATTAAATAGGTATAAATATTTTTCATATTCTCTAATAAAAAACTACATGATTTTAATTTTATATTCTAGACTCTCTTTCTAAATAAAATAAAATCTGAAGTGTCTCCACTCGACTATCTCGCAATTTGAATTCGATTAAATAACATATATTATAATTAAATTTAATTAATTAAATTATAAATTAAAATTAATAAATAATATTGATGGCTTCATGTCACGTGCTGGCGCGTGATTTGCAGTGTTAAAAAATTAATTCAATCAAGCTGAAATTCTATATATAGCATTTTTATATAATTTTTAATCGTGTGAAAAACTATCAAACATATATTTTTATTTTTACGGTCACTCTAGATTCTAGAGGAAAAAAAATCAAAACGTGGTAGGTAATGACCCTCTTCCGGTTGAGCTGCATTTCTCAAAAGTTGTTAGAAAACTATGAATTTTTAATAATGCCCGTGTAGCAAATTTCATGATTCTAGCCTAACCGTTTCTTGTCTACATACACACATACACACAGGCATTTTTCTCAACCTTAGTGAAAATGACTCAGGGACCTTTAAAACGTATAAAAACATCAAAATCTCGACATCAAAAATTTTTGTGATCGATAGTAATAATATTTACTTATTTAAAAATGAATGTAACGTGATCATTTTGACAATAAAATAAATATAGAATTCTCGTTTTTAGATTTTAATTGATACATTTTAAATTTAAATTAATTATAATCTTATTTTGTATAGTCCTCAAATTTTGATTGATTAAAATGATAACCTATCTATACATAAGAATTGTCTTTCCTTAATAATACTTTAAATTTGAATGAATTTAAATAAGGAAGGAGGAATGGAAGGTGAATTTAAGGTTCGTTCAGGGATTTCCCTCCTTTCGTAATGAGTACCTGGGGTCAGCTGGGGTTTAATGCATTCCATAATTCATGACCCTACAACGGCAGACGTCTCCTGATCCCCATGGAAGCCACCAGGGATATTGGGAAGGGGTGTCAAGCAAAGTGGAAGTTGCTAGGATGTCGGACATGCCAACTACACACCCACCACAATCACTACCGACTATTAAGTCCCTTAGATTAGGGACAATTCAATCTATTTCTTTTTTTTTGTATATAAATTGTTAAAAAAAAGATTATGAATGATTATCATATTGATTAAAGTTATTGTAAAATAAATTTTGAATATACAACATATCAAAGTCACTGTCAGATCATAAACTGAATTTAAAAGTGACAATTTTTTAAAAATTGATTTTTTTTTTATTTTGAATGGGTTTCTTTTATACCTAAGATTTTTTTAATATTTGGATCATATTAAATAAAATAAAATGGATTTCAATCATTTTTTCATAAGTATTGGAGGAACATGTGCTGCTACTATAATATACATGAGGTAAAAAGAGAACTAAAATTAAGAATGTATTCTATGTATGCCAATGAATGAAAAAATTCAATTTCCATTTTTTTGAGATTATATACGCGTTTTAATGAACAATTATAAGCAAGAAGAGAAAATTTTACATATTTTTTTTTATTCTTTTAAAAAAGCCATAAATAGAAATTTTTATTAGAAAAAATTTATAGGGGAAAAAAGTATCACAAAAGAAATATACCCCTGTACAATTACAATGAAAGATTTAATGAATTAAAAGTCTAATTTTTTGATCACTCAGATTAGGTGATTTATCTACATCATCCCCATTTAATGTTGATATTAATAAAAAGACATTGTAGGTTTAATGTCTCATATAAAATGATTATATACTGAAAAATAAAATAAAGTTTGATTCAGAGAACTGTCTATATTAGACCTTTATAAAAGAAATAAATTATTTATAGAAAAATAAACTTATTTTGGTTTCTAAATATGATAGAATGAAATCATGCAGTAATGAATGAATAAAGTTATATGAATATAGCTGGATTTAACAAAAAGTATTTTTAGCATGATGTCTGTCCGTATAGACGTGTACAGCTTGAACGGCTCGACGAATTGGTATATTTACTTAAAGCATCAGTAGCATAAATTCATAAACTTTTGGTGTATATTCCGAGACCGGAAGTGGTACTTTACAAATTATTATTTTTATATTCATTGTGGGAAAATATTTCACTTAAAATATAGTAGTAATTAATAATTGAGTAATTAAACTAAAAATATATTAAAAACCAAGATATATAATTTAGTCATTTTAATTCAAGTTTTAAAAAGATTTTTTTCATACTTGTCATTGCCGTTTTTGTCAATAGATGAAAATGATCCATTTCTGAAGAACCTAGTTATTGGCGACGAAAAGTGGATAGTCTATAACAATGTTACTCGCAAGAGATCGTGGGTGAAGCAAGATCAACCAGCCCAAACAGCATCAAAAGCAGAGATTCACCAAAAAAAGATTATGCTGGCAGTCTGGTGGGATTACAAAGGAATTTTGTATTTTGAACTCATGCCACATAACCAAACGATAAATTCAAATGTGTATGTTGAACAACTCGACAAACTGAAGGATGCAATTGAAGAAAAGCGGCCGGTATTATCAAATCCGGAGGGTGTTGTTTTCCATCATGATAACGCAAGGCCCCACACATCTTTGGTTACTGGGCAAAAATTATTGGAACTGGGTTGGGATGTTTTGTCACACCCACCATATAGCCCTGACCTTGCACCTTCGGATTACCATTTGTTTCGTTCCATAGACAACTCTTTAAATGGTAAAATTTTTAACAACGCGGATGATGTCAGATCACACCTAATTTCAGTTTTTTAATAGCAAAGACTAGACATTTTACGAACGGGGAATTTTTAAGCTGCCAGAACGATGGAAAAAGGTCATCGACAAGAACGGGCAATATCTAATTGAATAAAGTTATATTTTTAAACAAAAATTCTGAATTTGCTTTCTTATTTGAAATCGGCAATGACTTAGTTGCCAACCCAATATATACATATATATATATATTGTTTGAAAATTAATTTATTTCAAATCGTTGGTCAGTTCTGTGCCTGGCCACAGCTTATTTTATAACATTTTTCTTAACTTCACTTGGCGTCTGTCTCTCTGTCTCTCTGTCTGTCTGTTCGCTCTTTTGAATTAAAACTCTATAAAGGAAGTTAAATACATAGAACTAAATGCGCCCAACGTTTTTCGTTGAATATAAAGTAATGCATCCATAAACTTTGTCAAGCTTATAGAAAAATTATTTTATTCTTTTTAGTCCATTGGAAATACATTATTTTATAAAGATTTTTTATATTTATATTATTTTATCTTGATTATTAATGATGATAAATTTTTGTAGTAATATTTCTGTCTTGATATGTACTTTAATATCGATTAAAAAAATTGAACATTGAAATAAATAGAAATATAAATTTCATAATATAAACCTTAAATTATCAAAATGAAATTTAATATACTAATAAAAAAATTATATTAATTTATCAAAATATACGAAATTACTTAAAAAGGTTCACTAGATCTTTTTTCCTAGAATCTTTTTAATTACATTATTATAATAAATGTTGTTATTCGAATAATTTAATTGTTGTCAAATGAATTTTTAATTATTATTTTTAAATATGTATAAAAATAGTGTTACACCGTTAATGAGTGTTTGAAAAAAATGATTAAGTACTTAATTCTAATTTAAATGAGAACGAATAATTGAAATTACGTCAAATTGCGAATGGTCGAAAAAATACGACTTTTGGAATTAATTGCAAAACAGTTTTGTGTTTTAGAGGTGCTTCAAGAAACGAGGAGATCCGAGTACTTGACGCTTAAGGAGTCTGTTCTAAATTAAACTAGAGCTTCTGATCAGAATTAATTAGAGAGACAGTCTCAAGAGTGCAAATGCCAATGTATTTTATGGGCGCTATTCAAAACAACCCTAAGTCAATTTTATCTCCCTTAATTTGCTAGGTTGAGATAAGTAAAATAAATCTTCGATGCCTTTCTTTTAACTGTTCACGACAACGAGAAATGAATGAATTTTGTAGAAAAATAATGAGAAGCAAAGACAAAAACAAAACGATCATAATTAAAATGAATAAAATTCATGGATAATAAATATAAAAAAGAGAAATTTAATTATCCTAATTATAAAATAACGTTTATCCATAAATAAAAAACATAATAACTTTGACCTTAAAATATTTATTTAAAAGATATTAATAATAATAATAATTCTAATAAAAATAATAATTTCATGGAACATATAAACAAATACTTTAAATATAATGTTTTATAAAAAAATGAAAATTTAATTATGAATAGATTTATATTCAAATAATTAGAATAAATTTAATAAAATATCTTGTAATATATTATATAAATATATTTTATTATTTAAAGGTATTAAAAAAAGGTACAATATATATTATGGCTTATTATATTATAGACATAAAACATTAAAAAAATCTGGAGTGTCTCCACTCGACTATCTCGCAATTTGAATTGGATTATATAACATATATTAATTTAAATTAAATTAAATTAATTAAATTATAAATTAAAATTATTAAATAAAATTTATTAAACGAGCGCATGTTTGGCTCTTTGTTGATGGCACCACGTCCCGTGCTGGCGCGTGAGATTTGCAGTGTTAAAAAATTAATTCTGGTACTTTCAGCGATTCAATGAAGCTGAAATTCTATATATAGCAGTTTTATACAATTTTTAATCATTTGAAAAATTATCAAGCATATATCTTTATTTTTACGGTCAAGTTAGAGGAAAAAAATCAAAGCGTGTAGGTAATGACCCTCTTCCGGTTGAGCTACATTTCTCAAAAGTTGATAGAAAACTACGAATTTTGAATAATGCCCATGTACCAAATTTCATCATTCTAGCTCAAAACGTTTTTGCTTAATCTTGGTTACATACATACACACACACATACACACCGACACACACACACACACACACAGACATTTTTCTCAACCTTAATGAAAATGATTCAGGAACCTTAAAAACGTATAAAAACATCAAAATCTCAACATCGAAAATTTTCGTGATCACAATACTATCTCTGGCGAGATAGTAAAAATGAACATTTAATTATGAATAGATTTATATACAAATAATTAGAATAAATTTAATAAAATATCTTGTAATATATTATAAATATATTTAATTATATAAAGGTATTAAAAAGGTACATATATATTATGGCGTATTATATTATAGACATAAAACATTAAAATAACATGATAATAGATAATTTTTCAAGTTGGCTGTACCTAGGTAGTTTCAATTCAATTTTTATTTATTAATCATTTATTTGGATGCTATGATGATTTATTGATTTTAGATTTATATTCCTAATTTAAATATATTAATAGAGTCAATTAAATTGTTATCAGGGACGCTCGGACATAACGGATAACGATTGCAGAATCGAAACGTTGTGTATTTTTTGTGTTTTTTAATAAATTTACAATAAAATATCAATATGTGGTTTTATTTAAAAAATTCCTTTATTAATAGTCAATATTTTTAAAATAAAAATAAACCTAATTTTCCATTAATATATTTAAAATTTTTCTTTAGATTTCTTTCTTTTAAAAATGAACCATTGGGTTTCTATTCAGCATCCTTAAGCAAAGATGAATGTAATTTGATAGACATAAACTATATAGCAGAATATATATATAATCCAAATGAACAAATAGTACATCTTTCGAAACATATCAAAAATATTATTATTATTCTTTCTATTATAAAATGTTACTGGCACCGAGAGACCTTGTGGTAAATATTGTTAAACAATTTTTAAATTATTTATTACAATGTTTAAATAAGTTTTCTAAAAACGACACCTCTAAAATTAGTTTCTTAAAATGGTATAAATTAATTAAAATAACTAGATTTCCATTTCAAGATGAAAAAAATTGTCAAATTTACCTGATAAAATATTTGATCCTATATTATATATATATATAAGATATGGGAATATTGTTATACTTAGTTTGCTTCAGTTTTATATTTTTCAAAAAAGCAATAGCTTAGCGACTGTTTCGACCAACGATTACTATTGCTAATATGTAGAGGGTTATTTTTCCCGGAGTATTTTCGTTCCCGGGAATCGGGAAATTATAAAAAGTACTAAATTTGAGGTAGAAATTATAAAAGTTTTACGAAAAAGTTAAATAAATGTTGTTTTTGCCAAAAAATAAAATAAATTTAATTCAAAAATAAAAAAAAAAATTCAGTAAGATATAATATATAATCATCAAAATATAACATAAACATTATTATTATTTTCTTTTACTTGTTTAGAAAATAAAATTTTAGAAACGAGAGGCAATCAAGGGAAATGTCGCCTAAAACTGAGATCCTTCATATTAGAGAAGTAACGATTAGTTATTCCTTTTTATTTTTTTTTCTTTCTTTGTGTTTTTATTTTTTTGCATTATTTTCGATTATTTTTTTTTGGGCATTTTTTTGTATTTTGTTTTTCTTATTTTGGTTTTTATAACGTTTTTCTTAACTTCACTTGACGTCTGTCTCTGTCCAGCTGGTTCAATTTTCGACAGGAGTCAGCTGATAGTTGCCTGTTGACAGGGGCAGTGTTGCCATTTCATATAAGACAGGAAATTCAACAAGTCACGGACTTATTGCCCTGCCCTCGTATATATTATTTTACTTAATATAAATTATTTAACTATTATTTAAGTTTAAATATATATTAATGAGACAACACACCTTATCTATCTTAATATCGTTTGAATGACTTGGAATGTTTTAAATATAAAAAAAATATTCAATTATATAATTTTTTCTTTTTATTTATAAGAATCAATTCCCCTTTATATTATTTAATATAATTTAATATTATTAAATCAGATTTATTGAACAAACAAATAAATAAATAAATTCTTTAAAGTTTAATAATGATATATTTATAGTAAGGTTGAACTACCAAATTAAATTTAACTATTTCAATTTTAACATAACAGTCAACTTTGATGGAATTGTTGGAAAACTTCAAACAAAACCCATTTCTATTTTCGTTTATTCATCCATTATAACTCAACATCTTTTGAAATTTAAAAGCTACTAGTCTATGTATAGATACAAGAAGCGAAAAGGGGTGTCTCCGTTTAATTCGCCTTCACGAGAGAATTTTCCCGTTCCAGATTAAAAGGGAGGCCAAACATTTGCATAAGCGCTACGTAGGAATCTACCCAAGTTGTGTTAAGAGCCTGAGAGAGAGGGAAAGGGAAGATGGAGGATGGAAGTAGAGCATCCAGAGCCAACATAACCCAGCACAAGTTTGTTACTATTTCTATATTCCTAGTAGATAAATGGAATGTAGGTGTTAACATTTGAAGTACCGTGTTAGAAAGGAAATTTTCCACCGACAAAGCTAGCATTATTTTTATTTGCTCAATGATCTTAGACAAAGACACGATTAGTTTAATAACTTAAATTTAAATCAAACATTCTTTAATCTATTTACTAAAATATTTATATTATTTTATTAATTAATATATTTTGAAAAAAAAAATTGCTAGTTAAATGTAAACCTATATATATTGTAATGATTTTTTTATATGGGTGGATATATCGACAGGGGAAAATTTTAAGAAAAAGAAGGGTTGGTCACAAATGTGTATTGGAAAAGGGTGGACTTTGAATCGTCGTGAAATGCCCCGGAGATCTGGACTACAAAATATAAGTTGACCTGTGGCCAGGTCCGAACCGACCGACGGTTTGAAATAAATTAATTTCCAGCTACAGAAACAATTTCAAATAATTTTATTATATCTATTAATGTAATAAAAAACAGATATGGATAGAACATAAATATTTTTAATTTTATTTTATTTATAATATATATATAAAACCAGGCTGTGACGTCATGAATGGCTGGATGACGTCATATAATTTTAAATTAAGAAAAAAACTAATAAAGATGATTTTTCTCGAGAATAAAACCACCATAAAGTGCATGATTCGTGGTGATATGTAAAAAATCTCCTCATGTGAAATTTGGTATGAAAATAACCCTTCCCTTCCTATCGTCGATCGCTAATACTACCACTTCTGGTTTCCGGATTTGCACCAAAAGTTGATCAATTCATCCCACTGATGCATTAAGTAAATATACCAAATTTCATCAGCCGTTCAGGCTGTACACATCTATACGGACGGACAGACGGACGGACAGACGGACGGACGGACGGACAGACATCATGCTAAAAATACTTTTTTCTGTTAAGAAAATGCTTGATTCGTGGAGATATGTAAAAATCTCCACATGTGAAATTTGGTGTGAAAACAATACCTCCCTTACTATCGTCGGTCGGTAAAAAAAGAGAAAAAAATTAAATTTATCATTAAGAATTCAATTTATAATAAGATTTATTATATTTAATGTTTAAATATAAATTTTTAAAACCTTTAAAAATTTAAATGTAAAGATTTTAAATTATAAAATTATGTACAGTAAATTTTTTTTTATATTTTTTAACATAAAAAAAATATATTAAGACGTTTTAAGTAAACCAATATTTGTGGCTAAACAAATTTTTTTAATTCTCAGATTAAAAAAAATTAAAAAACAATCCTTCTTGAAAAACAATATTTTTTGTTAATAATGTAGCCGATCCTTTTGTGAGAGATGGCCCGTGGACGACCGAGTGTAATGGTGGTCCTTTTTTCTTCCAATAAAGTCCGTCTGCTCTCGACGGTAGCCCAAGAACGAATGCCTTTGTCTCCTTTTAACAACTCTTCTGGGGAAACGGATTACAATAATCTTTTCCAAAAATAAATTTATTTATTTTTTTTTTTTTTTTAAAGGATTAATGATATTTTTAAAATATCATTACAATATATAATGTATATGTGTGTATATGTATATAATGTATATATATAAAATGTATATATGTATATATGTATATATATATATATATCTCGTATATATATAAAATACAAATTTAAAAGAAATTGTATATTATATAAAGTTATTTAAATAATGTTAAATTTAATTATGATTTTTTTCATATTAATTCATTTTATTTATTTATTTTTTTTTTATTTTAATTTAAAATAAATTTTTTATTTTTAATTTTAATTTAACAAAATAAATATTATATTATTTACACAGCTGAATTCAAAATGTATAGAAAGAGTGGGAACATGCGTTACCACCCACTTGCTCCCTCCCTCTCTTTTGGAAGCTCTCATGTCAATAACATAATTCCCAATTTACTTGATGTAAAATTTCAATTTATTTATTTTTTCTATTAATTTTAACCATTAGAAAAAAAACAAAGTTAAAAAATAAAAACAAAATAAAGATTATAACTGATTGCAGATAAAAAACACGTCACTTAGGAGGTATAGAGTAAATTCGTTTAATTAAATTATTGTTTATCTGTTTAATAAAATAAAAAAATTGAAAACCTATGGTTAATTATTTTTGAAAGATAAGTTATATTATATCGCTAGGGTTTTTTCGAAAACACCAACCCGGGACAAACGATTTATTTTTTTTGTAAAACAAAATTGAAAAAAAATTAGGAAAAAAGTCGGAAATGTCCTAAATGTTTAAAAACGGGAAAATAGGCTGCCCCGAAGACATTTTTCGTGACGCCAGCACAGAGCTCCTTAAGGCCCGATTCACACACAAGTGGCGTATCGCACTGGCGTGGTTCTGGCGTGGAACAGGTTTGTTAATGTAATTGCATTAGCTTATGACTCAATACCCACAGATATGGCGTATGGCGTGTTGGAGGCGTGGAAAATGGCACGAAGACCACTCCAAATGGTCTAGAAGTGGCGTGCCAGTCCCTACGAGCCACCGGTGGAGTCGGAGCGGAGTGGTCTTCGTGCCATTTTCCACGCCTCCAACACGCCATATCTGTGGGTATTGAGTCATAAGCTAATGCAATTACATTACAAACCTGTTCCACGCCAGAACCACGCCAGTGCTATACGCCACTTGTGTGTGAATCGGGCCTAAGACGGGACAATCCCGGAAAATCGGGACGTTTGGTCACCCTATATACCACTATATTTAAATGGGTAGATATATATATTATTGTAATGTTTTTCCATTTATCAATCATAAGTCTTATTAAATTTAATATATATTGTTTGCAAATTTTAAACCAGAATAAAGAATTATTACTATCTTTGTAAATAAAATTTTTTATTAAAATTTATAAATTTGATTAAATTTAAAATATTATTTTAAGAATGGTCTTCAAAGAGAATCATTATCAAATTAAATAAAATAAGCACATTTTTATAGGTTAATCAGTGAAGTTTCAAATTTATTGATATATTTTCTTTATGCGCATTTCCATTGTCACACTATCAGCGTAAGTTGAGAAGAAAGCTATTTATGATGATGGTGTATCAGTATTAGTCTAAAAGCTCATATCAATATATTTGATATTTCTATACTACTAATTAAAAATTATTCTCAATCACACTTATATTTAAATTTAGTCTACATAACTTATTAAAATGTTTCAATGTATTTTTCCATTTCTATTTACCTTTTATATATGGTAATTTAATTTCATATTCAATATTTTTTTAATGAAAAAACATATATTCATATCATGATTTTTTAATTAATTTTAGAAAGTTAATTTGAATATAATGCTTTCGGCTCTGATTGATTGACGTTGTATTGACCATTGTGATCCAACTTTTTTAATTATTCTAAAATATTTTTAAAGCCATACATATTTATATTATATGCTACCGTTAAAGTGAATAACTAAGTTATTGAATAACTAGTCAGTTAGTGTATATAATAGATAAAAAAATTTTATACTTTCCCTAGATATTCTATTAAACAACTAACAGACAGAACGTTAAAAGGAAAATAAACAATTTCAAAGTTATTTTATAGATCAATTGATCTTAAGTAGATAAAAATCCCTAAAATTGATAAATAATTAGCAAAATAAATAATATGTAGAAATTATTAATTCTCATATTACAACGAAAGTGTGGGTGTTTGGTCTAAAGATGATTATTATATGTGTGTATAGTGGGGTTAATGTAAAAAATAAACACCCAATAAATAAATAAATAAATATAAAGACAAATATAAAGCCAAATATAAAGCCAAATATATAAAAAATATTATAAAATTGATCTAATGAATCAAATATTAAATGTCTTTGAAATAAATAAATAATAATAAATTGTGGATTAAAACACAGATATATTTTAAAATGTAATTTTAATTGTTTGTGTGTCTCCATTTTTGAAGATGATATTTGATTTATCAAGTGAATATATTAATAAACTTTTCATATAAAGTGTTTCTCTTTTGCTGTTGAGAGCAATTACTTAGAATTCGGTAATTATTTGTTATTGAGTTTTCCTCTCAATAAAATATATTTTTAAATAAATATATAACAAATAAGTGGAGAATATCATACAAAAATATAAATATAAAATTTTTTTATAAAATAACGTTTTTCCAATGGACTAAAAAGAATAAAATAATTTCTCTATAAGCTTGACAAAGTTTATGGATGAATTACTTCATATTCAACGAAAAACGTTGTATGCAATTAGTTTAATTTATTTATATGAACAATCATGTCAAATTTTTGTAATAATACAAATTTTATCAAACACATAAACTGACAATTTTTTTTAAATTAAAAATGGTGACAAAATTAAAAATTAAATGCAAGCGTTTTATTTGAGAGATCCCTAGAAAATTAATTAACTAATTCATTTTAATTAGGCTATTTATTCAAAGTATCTAGACCATCGTTGTTAAAGTGCTAAGTAGGCGGACCATTGTACAACCCCATCATGAAGAAGAATATACTTAATGAAGTAAGAAAGAAAAATTATTTTCTAGGTTTTAGTGCATTTATAAATAAAACACTGTAACTTAATTTTTTTTTAATTATTTATTTTATTTTTAATTTTTTAGTAAATAAATTTTTAAGGTTTTAAGTTTTATTTGAATATAGTTTGAGATTATAAATGATATTTAATGATGGGTTAAAATTTATTAATTAAATTATTAATTAATTAATTAATTAAGAAAATGAAATCTTAATTTCATATTCATGTTTTGTCATCCAAGACTGAAAAGTGTGCAAAGTTTTAGTTCGATTGGTCAACTGCAACTGTGTTAAAAATGAGTTACTAGATTTGGACCATACAGACAACCAAGCAAGTTAAATAAAACACTGTAAAATTATTAAAAACAACAAAAATAATTTATAATTAATATTTAGTTTAACTCCAAGTATTCATTGACATATTTTATTTTATTTGTAAAGTGAAAAAATAAATTTTTTTAAGTATATAAATTAAAAATATATTAAATAAAAACTGCATTATAATGACCTCTAACTATGAATAAAAACTTTTCTCTACGATTTATACTTTGGTATTTATGAACTCTGTAAATTGCGAAGATCTTTTAAGCAGACTCTATTTTAATAAATATAATTTTGGTTAAATGTTTTGTGTTAAATAATTATTTCAGTGATGATTTATAAATTATAATAATTTTACGATTTTGTTTGGGATTTTCTTTCGAGTTTCGTTTGCATTATTTTTTATTCTTTCTTCTTCTTTCTGATGTATGTGTGGAATATTAATCGACCCACACTTTAGCATGCAGATGTTGCAAAGGACTCAAGTAATGCTTGAGGCTTTAGCTATTTTAGCGTATTGTTATACAGGGAGGTTGTATTGGTAATTCGATTGAAAATTCATTTTTTTTTATTCTAAAAAACGCCATATTTCTCTTTCATACCTTTTTTCGTTCTTTCTAAAAAAAAAACTTTATTGAATGACTGTATTGAAAAGTTCTTTCAATCATTGAAGCTTATAGAAATGAAATAAAATTAGATTGGTGTTGTGTATTATTTTAGGAAAATAATATTTTTATATTAGCTTGATGTGTAATAGTAAAACTTGTTTTATAATTTTATTTTTTTAAAATTATTATAATATTTATTTCTTCCAAAAGTGACTTTAGAATTTTTCATGTCTGTCTGCCTGTCTGTCTGTTGGGAAAATAAAGATGTTATAGAGACTCAAAATTGGCTGAAACGATTTCTATGACAAATCGATCTGTATTGGTTTCAGCCTGGAGAAAAATAATCTTCATTAGTTTTTGAAGTGAAACTTCTTTAGCGGCGTCCTGACATTTGGTTGAGAATGGAGAGTGAATTGAAAAATTGAAATTTCGTAACGCATTCGTAACGCAAGAGAGAAAAAAGATATAGATATAACGAGTGAGAATGAGATAGCCTCTATCTCCGTCTCTCTTTTGTGCGGTGTTTCGTTCTTGAGAGAGAGGCTATCTGCGTCTTTCTTTTGTCCGGTCTTTCGTTCTTGATAAAGAGGCTATCAGCGTCTTGCTTTTGTGCTGTCTTTCGTTCTAATACCCACTCGCCTGGTCCAAAGTCCATGGCGCGCATGCGCGCGAGTACGTTGAGGCGGAATAATATTTCTCAGCTTCTACTGGGTCAAAGAATAAAAATTAGTATGACTTATGATCAAAAGAGGGCGAGATCTCCACCTTGTCCAGTAGATATCGCAATTAAATACAATTTGAATTTAAATATATATTAATTTCAAAATTTGCCTAAACATTTATAAAAATAAATATACATATGAAATTTGTTATTTTTTTTTAATATTAAAAAATATTTAATTTGAGATTAATTATATGTAAAAAGATCAACTATCAAATAGATTCAAACTTTTATTTTCTTTGATTAGATTATAATTAAATATTATTTATATTATTTAAAAATTATTATTAAATTTAATTAATTATAAATTATAAATAATAAATAATAAATATTAAACCAGCGCATGTTTGGCTTTTTGTTGATGGCACCACGTCACGTGTTGGCGCGTGAGATTTGCAGTGTTAAAAAATTAATTCTGGTACTTTCAGCGATTCAATCAAGCTGAAATTCTATATATAGCAGTTTTATACAATTATTAATCATGTGAAAAATTATCAAACATATATCTTTATTTTTACGGTCACTTTAGAGGAAAAAAAATCAAAACGTTGTAGGTAATGACCCTCTTCCGGTTGAGCTACATTTCTCAAAAGTTGATAGAAAACTATGAATTTTGAATAATGTCCATGTACCAAATTTCATCATTCTAGCTCAAACCGTTTTTGCGTAATCTTGCCTACATACACACACATCGAAAATTTTCGTGATCGCAATACTATCTCTGGCGAGATAGTAAAAAATGATTCATTATTATTGGATTTGGCTGGTAATATTAATACCTGAGACACCGAGCTCGCTCTACTCTTTAAAAAATATTGATATACAATTCTTTAATTATTTATTACAATTATTAAATGTATTAAATAATATTTTATTGAAAAAATATTAAAAATTATAAAACTATCTAAAACTTAATTAATAAAAGAACAATGAATAAATAAATCACGAAAATAGATAAAAAAAAAAATGCACGCGGCGAGTTTCGATCCTTCGAACTCGGGGAGTAAAAACAATTGTTCTTACTGCTGGTCTATGATATTTTGATAATTACAAAGATATTTTTACCATCTTTCAAAGACATTTATTTGTTTTGTTGTTTTTTTTTGAGAGAGATTAATAAATATATATATATTTTATTAAAAATAAATATTTTTAATTTTATTTCGAAATTAAATAATGAATTTTAAAATATTTTAAATATAAAAAAATGTTAATACAATATCATTTAAAAAAAAGCGGGATTAATAAATATATATATATATTTTATTAAAAATAAATATTTTTAATTTTATTTCGAAATTAAATAATAAATTTTAAAATATTTTAAATATAAAAAAATGTTAATACAATATCATTTAAAAAAAAGCGGGATTAATAAATATATATATATATTTTATTAAAAATAAATATTTTTAATTTTATTTCGAAATTAAATTATAAATTTTAAAATATTTTAAATATAAAAAAAATATTAATACAAAATTAAAAAAAGGCGGGAGTAAAATTTCAAAATGGATGCCATTTACGTCACCCATATATAATTTTCAATTAAGAAATTAATAATGAAGCTGTAAGTTTCAAGAGATGTAATCAATAAAACTCAATTTTTCTTTATAAATACTATATCTAGTGTGAATTTGAAAAAAATCGTTAGAGCGGTTTTTGAGAACCAATGGTTATAGATAAATAGATAGATATATACAATTTTAGCTAGCATAATAAGATAAGAGTACCGGGACCCCGAGCCTCGGCTCGGTACTTAAGTTAAAAAAATGATTCATTATTATTGGGTTTGGCTGGTAATATTAATACCTGGGATACCGAGCTGTCGCTCGAAAAAATGTTTAGACATTATTATAGACATTTTCATTCTGTAAATTAAATAATTTTATTTCATTTAAATAAATATCTATTTTTAAATAATTTTTCTCTACATTATTTATCTAATTCTGACAATATATTAAGATCACACCGGGACCCCGAGCCTCGGCTAGGTAATTAAGTTAAAAAAAAATAATTCATTATTATATTGGGTTTGGCTGGTAATATTAATACTTGGGACACCGAGCTGATATACAATTCTTTAATTATTTATTACAATTATTAAATGTTGCATCATTGCATGGAACTTGGGGTCCTCAATAATACATAAATATGTATTATTAGATATGTTTCTAAGCAAAATTAAATAATAAAAATTTATAAAAAATAAAAAAAAAATTTGAATTAATATTAAATTATTAGTTAATGACTAATAAGTAATTAATAAAATAAAAAAAATAAAATTTATTACAATATTACAATTATTAAATGTTGCATCATTTTAATTAATAAAATAAAATAAAAGAAATTAAATTTAATCAAAGAACAATGAATAAATAAATATAAAATAATAGATAAAAAAAAAAAAAAAAATTTTTTCCCGCCGGTTTCGATCCTGCTAAGTTGACTATTCAAAACAGTCGCTCTACCCATTAGACTAATAATAGTTAGATGAAGAAAACGACATTTTTTAATCTCTTAGCAGACGTAGATGTTTTTTTGTTTTTGTTTTTGTTTTTTTTGAGAGTGATTAATAAATATATATATATATTTTATTAAAAATAAATATTTTTAATTTTATTTTGAAATTAAATAATGAATTTTAAAATATTTTAAATATATAAAAAAATGTTAATACAATTCATTTAAAAAAAAGCGGGAATCAACCAACCGTATTTTTTTGTTAATAATTAATTAATTAAGATTAATAAATATATGTGGGATGACGTCACCAAGCAGGAGAAGAGTAACGAGTGAAAAGTTGCTAGGGAAACGGCAGACTAGATCAGTTGTTGATTAATGAACGAATTGGAGATAGACTATACGGAAGAGAAGAAAGATTTTCAAGGAATTACGAGCCAAAAAAATAATTATTAAGAATTTGAATTGTTATCTTATGTATTTTATGAATTTTGTTTATTAAATGATTAAAGAATTCCTACAAATGGGGGCTCGTCCGGGATCAGATAAGCAAGAGCTCGACGACGGTCATGATGATGAATTAACTACGCAGGAAATAGTTCAAATGAAATTATCTGAACTTAAAGAAGAATTAAAAAAACGAGGTATGTCACACGTTGGGAAAAAATCCGAATTATTAGTTAGACTAATACAAATCGTTAATAAAGATCAGGAAGATGATGAAGAGAATGAAAGTGAATATGAAGATACGGGTGAACTTGAAGATAAACAAATTTTAAACGAAAAGCTAAATATTAATTTAAAATGTCCACCAGCACAATTTTCAATAAAAGATATTGAAGAAAACCTTCCATATTTTACTGGTGATGATAGATTATCAATAGATAAATGGATTTCAAATTTCGAGGAAACGAGTATTTTATTAAAATGGAACGATTTACAAAATTTATTTATGCAAAAAGAATGTTGAAAGGTTCTGCAAAACAGTTTGTTACTTATGAAAAGGGAATAACTTCTTGGAAAATTTTAAAAAACAAATTAATAGATGAATTTAAAAAGAATATAAACAGTGCTATTATCCATTCTGAATTATCACGAAGAAGAAAACATCCAAATGAAAGCAGTCGTCAATATATTTATGCCATGCAAGAAATCGCTAGTCAAGGTAAAATAGAGGAAGACGCCTTAATTAATTATATTATTGATGGGATAAGAGACGATGAATCTAAAATAATTTTATATCAAGCAAAAAATTTGAAACAACTTAAAGAGCAATTTGAAATTTATGACCGAATTCAAGGAAAATATAATTTTAAAAAAAATAAAACTATTAATTATCAAACGAATGATTTTAGAAAAGATCAAATAGTTGATAAAAGGTCAACAAATATAAAAAATTGGAGATGTTTTAATTGCGGATCCAGTTTACATGATGTAAAAAATTGTCCTGATAAAGACAAAGGGCCCAAATGTTTCAAGTGTAATAATTTTGGCCATTTATCAGCAAAATGTAGCGAAACTAGAAATAAAATGGAACCAGTTGCTTGCATAACAACTTCATATAAATTAATAAATATTAAAATAGCCACTGAAACCTATGAAGCGCTAATTGACACAGGTAGTGCTATAAATATAATTAGAGAAGATTTATATAAAATTATAAAAACCGATGAGATTGAAAATTCTATGATCCCTACGACAACAACATGCTATGGAATGGGAAATGTTGAAATAATCCCAAAAGGAATAATTAAATTAAAAATAAAAATTAACGAAGATGAGTATGAAACCAAATTTTACATTGTTGAAAAATCGTTAATTAATTTTAAAATTTTGTTGGGACACGAAATGTTAAAAGAAAGCGAAATTTATGTAAGAAGAGGTTTTATTTCAATCAAAAAAATACAAGAAGAAAATAAAGAAAATTTTAAAAAAGATGATGTACAAAAACAAAGCGACGATGAAATGATAATGATGATGAATGTAGATGATGATTTAAATATCGATGCACCTCCGAAATATAAACCTGAAATAAAAGATTTAATGAAAAATTATATTCTTTCAAGTAATTCACCGACACAATCGGTTAACGAATTACCTGATTTCAATTCACAAACTACAACTAATCAAATTTCTGATGATATATATAAAAGACTTGAGGAGAGAATGGTTATACAAATGGTATACCAATTTCGTAGAACAGTTGAAGAATTAAAAAACCTTTATCAAAAAGAAATTGAAGAAAAAAAGACTGATGATAAAATTAATGAAGACAGACCCAAAGAGAATGGATCCAAACTCGATGATGATGATAAAATTAAATCTAAAGCATCAGAAGAGTGTGAAAAGGAAAAATACAAAAAAGATATTGACAAAAATATTAAATTAAAAGATAAAGAGGAAGATCGCGATAGAGAAAAAAAGGATAAAAGTTCCCACGATAAGCATAAATCACTTTCCCGATCACCAATTAAATCAAGAAGAAGAAGTCGTTCACGTCCATGCAGGAAAAATAGAAGCCGGTCTAGATCACGAAAGAAGAGTCCTGTACATAGTAGTTGTCGCAAAAGTCATACACGACCTTCTAGAAGAAATAAAAGTAGAAATAGAAGTCAATCAAGAAAAGGTTTAGATAGGAAACGTAAACGTAAACGTGATAGATGTTCTAGAGGCAGAGACCGAAGGGATCGAGATAAGGAAAGTGACCACGAAACACTACATGAAGCCATACCCAAGGATATCTTCGGGGACCGAAGATGGACAGGAATGGCCGAATGTGGGATGACGTCACCAAGCAGGAGAAGAGTAACGAGTGAAAAGTTGCTAGGGAAACGGCAGACTAGATCAGTTGTTGATTAATGAACGAATTGGAGATAGACTATACGGAAGAGAAGAAAGATTTTCAAGGAATTACGAGCCAAAAAAATAATTATTAAGAATTTGAATTGTTATCTTATGTATTTTATGAATTTTGTTTATTAAATGATTAAAGAATTCCTACTAATATTTTTAATTTTATTTCGAAATTTATTTTATTTTAAAATATTTTAAATATAAAAAAAATATTGAAGTAAAATTGATGACGTCACACCCATATATAATTTTCAATTAAGAAATTAATAATGAAGCTGTAAGTTTCAAGAGATGTGATCAATAAAACTCAATTTTTCTTTATAAATACTATATCTAGTGTGAATTTGAAAAAAATCGTTAGAGCGGTTTTTGAGAACCAATGGTTATATATATATACAATTTTAGCTAGCATAATAAGATTAGATATATATCGTGAAATAATTAAAATTCTCAAGTCAAATATACAGCGTGCACGCATACCGACGCATGTAATTGTGTGTGTGAACATGGTCGGCGATTCACACGCCAACACATACAGTTATGTGCGTCGATGACCATTCACGTTATTTATCCGAATCTCAACATTACTTTAACACTACTAAATCAATTTAAAATTATTATTGCATTTAAAACTGCTTTTCTCTACTCCACAGATTTCACTATGCCGAAAAAAAATAACGACCAAAATTTAGACGATATTATTTATTTCACTACTGGTTTATAGCCACACAGGTGCTAATGCACTTGAACGAGGCGAAGATAAAATCCCTCTAATTCTCGGGGGAGATTTTAATGTAAATTTTGGATCTGATGATTCGTTGCCGTTGATCAACTTTCTTCGAGAAACATTTGGTCTGCTTATAAATAACGATCCCAAGGAATCAACAACAAAATCTGGAACTACAATAGATGCTGTTTTTACACGTTATATAGAAAATATCGAATCACGAACATATATATCTTATTTTAGTTATCACAAGCCATTAATATCAGTATTACCAATTGAAGCACCAACCGACAATAGTAGAGGCAATGTAGATATGATGATAGAGTAGATAATAATAATAATAAAGCGAATATTTGTTACGAAAATTTTATACTGTTATATGTCTTTCGAAATGATCCCTTTATTTTTCTCTATTTCTCTCTCACTCACACTCTCAACTAAAATTTATCTTATTCTCTAGATTGTAAGAAGTTTCACTTCCGCCACGTGTACGATGCTGCACATTTTGCTTTTTCTTAATTTAAATTAAATTTAAATTTTATATGTTTTTATTTTATCTATATTCGCGTTTATTTTTTATTAAATTACTAATTTATATTTATTCATTGTTCTTTTATTAATTAGTTTTTAGATAGTTTTATAATTTTTAATATTTTTTCTCTAAAATATTATTTATTATTTATTATTATTATTTATTATTATTGAGAACCCCAAGTTCCATTCATTTTAATCAGATTGATTTAATAATGTTAATAAATAATTAAAGAATTGTATATCATAGGTTCATAGAATAAAGTGACCAATGGCGTGTTCCGTTATTCAATTTATATATCTTATATATAAAATTCTCGTGTCACAAAACTTTGAAATCATACTCCTCCGAAACAGCTTGACCGATTCTTATGAAATTTTTTATGTATATTCAGTAGGTCTCAGGGCATGTCAGACTTCCTTTAGAAAACCGCTAATTGGTAAGGTGTGTCCAGGAAATGCTAATTAATTAAAAATAGTTTAGTTACCATACTAGATCATAGAGGCGCTGGTGGCGAAAATTTGGCGGTAATATAAATTCTGAGCAATGTGCAGATAAAAATCTTTATATATATATATATATATATATATCGATATATATTTTAATATTTTATTATTAAATTTTATTTAATTAAATTAATAATTATGTCAATTAATTTTTCCTGCATAAATAAACATATATAAATAAGTTGACCTGTGGCCAGGTCCGAACCGACCGACGGTTTGAAATAAATTAATTTCCAGCTACAGAAACAATTTCAAATAATTTTCATATATCTATTAATGTAATAAAAAACAGATATGGATACATAAATAATAAATATAAACATTTTTAATTTTATTTTATTTATCTATATATATAAAGGAGACTGTTTGTATGTATGTATGTAATTCGTTTACTTTTTTGCTGTCATAGTTTAATATGTTAAAATGTAAGTTATTTACATTTTAACATAAAATAGAAAATATATTATTTAAGGATTAAAGAATAAAAATAGAAAGTAAATTAGTGAATATTTTAAAAATTAGACGATTTGTGGAAATTGAAATAACTAAGAAATGAGAGGTGGAGGGGATGAGGAGAGAGGTGAGAGTGTGTGTGAGCGGGAGAGAGAGAGATTTAAAGTTTATATATAGTTCTCCGTGTTGTTCATTCAAGAGCCAGGCGTGGCCCACTGACTGGCGGACTCATTTTACACAATGTATATAACTAGCAATCAAAGAATTATTATAAATTTTAACTTTTTATTTTAAATTCTAATATTCAAATATCATTTCAATTAAATAATTTATTCTAAAAGTTCTCATTTTAATTAATATAATAAAATATTTAAATCATATTTAACTTAAATTATTTTGTATTTATTCTTTCCATATTTGAATAGGTACTTCTTTTATTTTAAGGGAGGGAATTAACTATGATCTAAAAAAATTAATAAATGAACTTAATAATAAAAAATCAAATAAATCCATTAATTTAAATTAATACTATTAATGAATGTATATATTGTTAATTTATCTTTAGTTTTATCAATACTTTTATACCGTTAATTTTTATAAATTAATTTTTATAAATTGTCTCAAGTCTCTAACTTTGCATTTTCTCTAATTTTATTATAATTAAAAATATTCAATAAAAATCAAACAATGAAATTAAAATATCGAAATGAAATGATCAAGAAATATTATACTCTATTATAACATATACAATACTTATAAACTATAGGCGGAGGAAATATTAGACGATATCATTGCGGGTTCATGCCAAATCGATCAACATTAATTAAGATATTTTCATTATGACAGATATTAAAAAAACCGCGAATTCAATATCTCTGTTCTCTAATTATTTGTAGACTTTAGTAAAACCTACGCATGACTCAATAGATCCGGATAAACTTTTTCAAATTTTGATCTTAAAATTTATCTTGAAGGTAGTAAAGAAAGAGTAAGATGTGGAAATCAATTGTAAAATATTAGGTGACCCAGACGACTTAAATATAATAGGAGATTCGGCAATTGCAATTACAGATAGCGAGGAAAAATTAATCGAGGTAGGAAAAGAGATGAGGTTTGAAATTAATAATGATAAATAAATATTTAGAAACAAACAGGAGCAGTATTAACATACAAAATGTAGAATTTGAATATGTAGAAAAATTGAATGTAATCACGAAGGATAATAATATTTGAGAAGAATTGAAATCGAAGTTGCAATCGGAAAACGCCTGTTATCATGCAGTAAAGAGGCTTATCTCATCAAAATTATTATAAAAGGGAATGAAAATTAAAATATATAAAACAATTATTTTGTCTGTTGTATTATATGAGTGTTAGACATGGTCTATGATCTTTGGAGATGAGAGTGGATTCAGAGAATAGGATTCTCCCCAGCATTTATGGGCCAAAGAAAGATGAGTACATCAGGGAATGACGTACGAGAGATGGAACAGAGGCTCAGGATAAGGACACTTGGAGAAATGTGGTTGTAGCTGCCAAGAACTTTCGAGTACCGTTGAGCCACGCATGGTCTATGACCCTGGGAGATGAGAGTAGATTCAGATTATTCTTTCCAGCATTTATTGGCCAAAGAAAGATGAGGTCACCGGGGACACTTGGAGAAATGTGGTTGTAGCTGCCAAGAACTTTCGAGTAGATAGATATAACATATTCAATAATAATATATATAATTAATTTACTAAATAAATTAAAATATATTTTAAATAATCACACAATAAGAAATGAATGTTTTATGTTATACATTGTTTGAAACAAAATGGATGAAAACCTTTTACTACTTTCAACCAAATACTATGTACCACTCGGGGGTACAGGGGGCGGAGCCCCCGTCTAGATGTGAAGAGCGACGAAGGAGCTCTGAGCAGCTAGTATATATATATATATATATTATTATTTCATATTTTTCTAAGTCTTTAGTATTAAGACCATTAAACCTTCATAGGCATGTGGCAATTTAAACAATGTATTTTAGAGGATATTAGAATATACAAGATAATTTATAAACAAATACAATGGAGAAAAATAAAAGATGTGATGAGAATGATACATAACAACCATATTTTTTTTGGTTTCTAATTTATAGAAAAGTTTTTTCTTGTTTGTTTTTTTTTTTATTTTCAAGAGGTTTTTAGGAGTTAAATCGGTAACAGCCGGTAAGAGAGACGATTGGTTGGGCTCGAGTGTGCAGGGGGTGTTCGTGACGCATCATCCCTTTTACGGGACGGGGTAAGTGAGGCCGCTTCAATGAATACTTAAGCTTTAGAGCCGCTCTGCTGCCACAAAAACAATTGCCACCACAGAGGCCATTCAGTAGGATACGCTTTTAATTTCGCCTGAAAATATATTAGCACGAGGTGGATATTTTGATTTTACATTCTAAAGCACTATGAATTGTTCCGATATTTAAAAAAAAAAATAAAAAAATAAAAAAAATATTTTTTTTTTATTATAAGTTCATTTTGATAAAGGGTAAAACAATTTCTTCAATAAATAATTTTGAATTTATTATTTTATTTATAATCTTTTTTTATTTTTTTTATTATAATTTGAGATAAAATATATTTTTGAATATTGATACAATTTTAAAATTATTTATTTTTAATATTACAAAATTTTAAATATAATTTAAATTTTGTAATTTAGTGACATTCAATTCTTTATATCTCGAAAAATTTTTGTTTGCTTGATAAATTGCATTGTTGATTCAATCTTTTTCATATTTATAGAAGTTTAGTTTAATAAGAAAATAAATTATTATTTCCATAATTAAACATTTTACTTTTATTAATATCTATTTGTAAAATTTGAATAAGAAATTATTAAAGTTTTTTTTTTATTATTTATTAATATTCATTAAAGTAATACAACATGTTTAAATTTTATATTTATATTTTCTAACTTAGTTTTAAATTCAATTTAAAAGTGAATTGTTCAAAACTCTTTTTAGTTTAAATTGCAGATCATAAGAATTAGAGTAACCATGAAAAATGATTTTCATTGAAAATTTTCTATTAATTCTTTCTTATCTGAGTTACAATATTCATGGATATTATTATACCATTGTAAATAAAGTTTAACATACATTTTTTGTGATATTGAAAACAAAAAAGTATTAAATTTTGCCTGAAGTCGTTGTTGTTGTTGTACGGGTTCCTTTTATCAACGAAACCTCGTGATTTTATTTTGAATACGCTTGGATTTTAATACGAAATGGATTATAAAATTTATTTAAATACAAACCCACGAGAGCAAAGTGGCAGTCATCAAATGCTTTTATACTTTTTACTGGTGTGTAACGCGCAATAGAGATGCAATTAAAAGGGACATTCGGTAAGCCCTCGGACGTTTGGCAAATAAAGTAGTTTTAGTAGCTGATAACGAGCAATGCTAGTACAATGCCTTTACGAACCATTTGCTTGATGAATTGAACCAAGCACCATGCATTGTACTCGACATTTTCGAAAGGGTGAGTGAGAACCCCGGCCGTTGTTCACTTCGCTAATCCACAAATGATGAAGGCCAACATCCACCCACAAGGGAAACAATCCTATAGTGCAACTTGGATTAGCTAAACTAGTTGATTTGATGGAATAGTGATCATCCAATATTATTCATCATCATCATCTCCGGTTATGAAGTAAGATCCTAATTGCATCCGATCTGAAATAAATGTCAAAAAATGTCAAAGAAATTATAAAAACCTTATAAATGAATACTGTAATTGATTATGAATTTCGCAGAAGTGGTGATTATGGCCAGTGTAAAATTTATAAATACTACAATATATTTATGATATATTAAGATATTAATTAAAATATAATTAACTAGGGATAATCAAATAAATTAATATATATATATATATATGGAGGTGGCTTGGCCGAGAGTGTAGAGTGGCAACCTTCTAGACAAGAAGTCGGCGTTGGATTCTAAACAAGAACGGATTTTTCTAATAAATTCAATTTAACACCAGCTGCCTCCGGCTCCAGGAACTGACAAGCCCTGGTTCTATACAACTCTGCACCAGCAGGACTACTTCAAAAACAAGCATCCATAAGTAACAATGGATCGTGATGAGAATAACTCCAGGTGGTACCAATCCACCCGTCATCTAGAGGATCCGGATCTTCACGATCAAACATAAAGAAAAATAAAGTTAACACCTAAAGAACTTTCATATATGGGCCCACTTAACATCAATACCCTATTCAAGCAACAATGTTTCGTGATGAGAATAACACCGGATCTTCACGAGCACACAAAAAAAAAAAAGAAAAATGAAGTTAACACCAAACATTCATATATGGGCACAGTTAACATCAATACCCTTTTATATGGGAGCTCTGCGTGATCCTAGATGGTCCAAACGCAAATAATAATAATAATATATATATATATATATATATATTAATTTAAATACATTTTGAATAAATTGTTAATTCTATTATGAATATAAATATGACTAAATTATATTATACTAGCTGCTCCGAGCGCCTTCGGCGCTCTTCACACCTAGACAGGGGCTCCGCCCTCTGTACCCCCGAGTGATACATATTATTTGGTTGAAAGTCTGTATGTAATAGGTTTTCATCCATTTTGTTTCAATCAGTATAAGTAGATAAGACATGTATTTGTTTTCTTGTAAAATATATTTTAATTTAATCGTTAAATTAATTATATATTATTATTGTATATGTTATATTTATCTAACTCTGTGTCTACAGTTTTCGAAAGTTCTTAGCCGCAGCATCCACATTTCTCTAAGCGTCCCTATCCTGAGCTACAACCAAATCCTACCCTGTCCCATCTCTCCCATGTCCCTTCCTTCATTGTCCACCCTGTTCACAATTGGTCTTCCACACGGACGTTTTCCAATCGAACTCGCCACCAATATATTTTTCCTCTCCCTTGGTCTTCCACCGGATGTTTCCCAATCGGTTTCTCCCAATTTCTAGTTTCTCCAATTCCAACCATGTCCCCTTTCCATCCCAGCCTTCTCGATTTTATAACCTTAACTATATCTGGACATTATTTCTCGTTATGCCATCTCCGCAATCCCCCTGTGACCTCATCTTCTTTTGGCCTATAAATGCTGCGAACAATATTAATCTCACAAATACTCTACTCTCGTCTCCCAGAGTCATCGATAGGGCGACCAAACGTCCCGTCTTTAGGTGCTCTGTCCCAAAAATGTCTTCGGGACACTCTACTGTCCCGTTTTTTCAATATTTAGGACATTTCGTAATTTTTTTTTCAAAATTTTTTCAATTTAGTTCTAAAAAAAAGTATACCGTTTGTCCCGGTTTGGTGTTTTCGAAATATGGTCACCCTAGTCATCGATCAACATGTAAAATAATTGTTTTATATATTTTAATTTTGATCCTCTTTGATGAGATAAGCCCCTTTACTGCATAATAACAGGCGTTACACAATTACAACGTCGATTTAAATTCTTCTCGAATATTATTATCCTTCGTGAGTAGAGATCTTAAGTATTTAAATATTTATACTTTTTCAAATTCTACATTTTGTATGTTAATTGTATGTAAGTCATATCCGTATCATAATTCTTGAATTTTTTTGTTTAATTGCATTTCGGTTGATTTTCCCCCAATTTCTCTAATCACATGTCTCCTCTTCCAGTCCAATTCATTTACCTATCAATGTATACATAAGGCATTTAAATTTCTTAATTTGGCTAGAACACTCCATTTTTTAAAATTTTAAATAGAGGGAGAGAGAGAGAGGTTCTAATTATATATATATATATATATATATATATATATCTGTTTCTATGACAGCAAAAAAGTAAACAAATTACATACATACAAACACTCTCCTTTATATATATTTCTGGAAAATGGAACACCCGCAGCTCAGCTCAGGAGTTACCTAAGATTCTAATTTCTTTTTTATTTTTCATCATTTGAGGTACCCTTCACCTCAGAAAAATTTGGTTACCTTACTCCTTTTAGTTTAGGCTCTGGAGTTTTTTGCGTACAGACGGACACTATCGTATTAAATATATAGATTTATCAATATTAATAGATGATATTAATATATATTATATAATTAAAAATTATAAATATGACATGATTTTAATTATCAAATAAATAATTTTTTTTGTTTCAAGATTTTTTAAAAAATCATCTCGATTTTGTAAAGAGTATTGATCAAAATAGTATATTAGTTTATCGATAAGAGAAATTAATTCAAAATTTAATATATCATCACGAGAACAAAAAGAGTGCGAGGCCACAAGATCAGTACCAAAGGAACAAACACGAGTCAAAAAAACAAAAAAAACAAAAAACAAAAAAAATTAAAAATCGTTATTAGAAGCTTGTAAGTTGAAAATATGATAATTAATATTATAAATATCTATGTATTTTCTTAATATGAATATGTTAATTTACAGTACCAAAAAAATATTAAATGAATAATTAATTGTTTATGTTCAGGCAGCTACTAAGTTACTGAGACAAATCGGTATCATAGAAGTGGAAGGTTGTTATAAACTAGATATTATGACGCGTAGCTTATTAATGTAAGAATTAAAAACTAAGAACATTTTTTTTTATTAATTACTTTCTATAATCTGGCTGTATTTAATAATTTTTGATTTATCCACTAAGAATAATTTCTTAATTCTTTGAAGAATTTAATATTTTCAAAAAGGATTATATTCTAATTATCCCCTATCCTACACTATTAATTGAAGATCCTTTTTTTCCATTTTATCAAATTAAAATAAACTTAAGTCATTATTTTTTTAAATTTATTTTTAATCAAAAACCATTATAATTATAATTTAAATTTGTTGTATCTTATTTGATTATTTAATATGTGCTTAGTGTGTATTTTTTCAAAATGTCATCGTATTCTTTCTAATGTATATATTTATATTACAGATTTAAAATAATTAATTTTGTATTATGCATCTCAAAATGTATGAACGGGCGAGTAACATGAATAATAACACAGATATTTTATATACCTAATTTAGATATATAAGCAGTATCGGCTCTAATTTTGGCGCCCAGATTTAGAACAGTAATTGATGCACCTAAAATAATAATTAGAAAAAATGAACTAAAACTAAAAATAATTTTGATTTATTTATTTTACAAAAAGATACAACATGATTAATATTACAAACAACACAATTTTCGTAAATTATGGCGCCCTTATAGGAAGCGCATCTTTTGCTTACACGTAGAACCGGCCTTGTACAGGGTGGGGCAGAAAAACCTATCGGATTTCAAATACCTTTTTCTCAGAAGAGGGAGCAGGTAGAGTAGTGGGGTAAAAACCAATAGAAAGCCGGTTTTATGCCATTTGTCAGTAGTCTACATGCCTTGGTCTGGTGAACATCGTGCTTTTGTTATTGAGCGGTTTATCGAAAACGGCGGTTCGATAATTGCTACACAACGTGCTTTTCGAATTCATTTCGGACTCGGGCGTCATGATGCTGTTCCACATCACTCTACGATTACAGTGTGGGTGTCAAATTTTCGACAGACGGGTTCAGCATTGAAAAAGAAGTCGCCAGGGAAATGTTTCCAGGTCGCCTCATTTCTCTGAGAGGTGATCTTGGCTGGCCGCCGCGCTCACCGGATCTCACTTCATATGCTTTGGCGTTACCTCAAATCGAAGGTTTATCAGCATCGACCAAGGACCCTTCTTGCTTTACGAATGGAAATTGCTCGGAAGAAATTCCTGTGGAAATGACGGTGAATGTCATGGAAAGCTACCGCGAGCGCCTAAATCAGTGTATCCGCTCCCAAAAACTACATTTGAGTGATGTGCTTTTCAAAACTTAAATTTAAAAATGACATAAAATTTGCGATATGTTAATAAAAGAAATTTTTTTAACAAGCTGAGTGGTTTTAATTTTATAACGTTTTGAAATCGGATAGGTCTTTCTGCCCCACCCTGTAAATGAGTACTTATTTTGAAATTATTAGTATTTCTCTACTTCAAAAGAAATCAAGAAACGTTTTCTATTAAAATACAAAAATAAATATGACAATAAATAAAATAAATTATATAATAATGGTAATAATAATAATAAATAGAAACTCCAAAAAATGATTTTTTATTTATTCATGTAATACTTGAAAGATACCATTCCATTTTATACATGAATATTAAAAGGAAATATGAAAATGTAAATAAAAAAAATCGATTGTAATGATTCTTCAAACCAATTCTACATAGTAATACATATTTAATGTGGAAGAACACTGAAGGAAAACTCCAGCTAGCTGATAATATACTATATGTACCAATTTTTTAAAACAAAAAGTTCTAGTAATATAAATTATAATGATAATAGAGCTGAAGGGAAAGAATTGAAAAAACATAATTCGCGAAGAAAATATATTCAGGATTGTATTGAGTGAAATAGGATATACGATAGACCATCATCACTACTGCCATTTCATTCCCTCATTGATTAAGTTAATAACAAATACTTTTACAAAATAATGTTTTTATAATTATTATAATAAATACCCAGATATTACGAGAAGGCCAATGGTACTTTAATTTGAGGGGAGGGATTGTGTTGTATCATCATCCCGATTAACCAATCAACCCATTTATAACCTAAACAATTCAATTATTTAAAAATTAGCATTTCATCCAAAGACTTACTTTGTATAGCCATTCATTTTAAGTTTATGAAATTTTTATTTCATATCCCCAATCATAATAATTAAATACAATTGTTGCAAATAAATTGAAATAAATATCTAATTAAAAAATATTTGAAAGAGTAATTTTTATAATAATGTATTAATTCTTTTATTATACTACAACCTAAATTTCAATATCATTATAAATCATTTATTAATAAATTAATTGATGCAATGAATTCATTTTTAAAAGAAAATTTACACACGATATTTCACATTTAATATATTAATTAAAAAATAAATTATTTATACAATTTTCTCTTGATTCGAGAGTTATAATTAAAAACTTTAATATTTAAAAGAAATAAATTTCTAATGTAGAAGTATAGATCAATAAATAAACAATCAGACATCTGCAGGGTTAAGTTAGAAAAATACAAAATCATTTCATTTTTACTGTATATTATTTGTAATTATAATTTTTAGTTTAGAATTAGAGAAAGATAATTTAAAAAAAATTAAAAATTAATGATATTCAATTTTTGATAGGAAGATGCAGTCGAAAAAAGTTAAAGATGCGAGTTGATTAAAAAGATATCTATTAGAAATTCTCTTACCTTATTAAAATACAACTACCTGGTTTACCGAGCCGCTGCTAGGTACTTTAAAAGGAAGGAGGGCATTAATAAATATATTTAGAAATTAATTGAGCCGATTAATATGAATACTCTCCATTCTAATTTTCTTAACTTTATTATAGCTTGTAAATAGATCATCATTTTCTTATTTCAAAAACTCAAATATTATTTTTTGTTTTTTGTATAAAAGACTATAGAAGAATTTTTTTTTAAAGATCCGTGTTGTTTATCCGATGCCTTCTACGTTTCTGAAAACTACATGTAACAAGAATGAATATAAAAAAAATAAAATAAAAATACTTTTTAAAAATACGCTTTTATTTAAATGTACTAAAAAGGAGAAAATAATTTCACCACACACACCACGATTTCCTTTCAATTAATCATATCTACCATAAAAAATGAAAGCGTGGGGGCCAAACATGCAGGGAAAGAAAATAATACGAAGGACATTTCATTGTATATCCACAAACCTATCTGTTGTTTTTACTATCTCGTAAGAGATAGTATTGCGATCACGAAAATTTTCGATGTTGAGATTTTGATGTTTTTATACGTTTTGAAGGTTCCTGAATCATTTTCACAAAGGTTGAGAAAAATGTCTGTGTGTGTGTGTGTATGTGTGTGTGTATGTATGTAGACAAGATTGCGCAAAAACGGTTTGAGCTAGAATGATGAAATTTAGTACATGGACATTATTCAAAATTCATAGTTTTCTATCAACTTTTGAGAAATGTAGCTCATCCGGAAGAGGGTCATTACCTACAACGTTTTGATTTTTTTTCCTCTAAAGTGACCGTAAAAATAAAGATATATGTTTGATAATTTTTCACATGATTAATAATTGTATAAAACTGCTATATATAGAATTTCAGCTTGATTGAATCGCTGAAAGTACCAGAATTAATTTTTTAACACTGCAAATCTCACGCGCCAACACGTGACGTTGTGTCATCAACAAAGAGCCAAACATGCGCTGGTTCAAGAAATATTATTTATTAATTTTAATTTATAATTTAATTAATTTAATTAAATTTAAATATAATATATGTTATTTAATCCAATTCAAATTTGCGAGACACTCCAGATTTTTTTTAAATAAAACACTTGAATTAATTTCTACCAGAATTAATTTTTTAACACTGCAAATCTCACGCGCCAACACGTGGTGCCATCAACAAAGAGCCAAACATGCACTGGTTTAATAAATATTATTTATTAATTTTAATTTATAATTTAATTAATTTAATTTAATTTAAATTAATATATGATATTTAATTCAATTCAAATTTGCGAGATAGTCGAGTGGAGACACTCCAATTTCTTTTTCGAGACTGTCTTCGCTATTAGTAATAATGCCTCTGATATCTTCGGGGAGTTTTTCTATCCATATTGTTTTTAAAACCTTTTGCCTCCATTTTTCTCATTAATTAACTTGGTTTACTATCCCTTAGATCTAATTGGGTAGTAAGTCTTTTGATTTTTATTTCTTCGCTTTCGCAGAATATTTTGAGAAGTCTGTTTGGCTTTTGTATATTTTTCTGAATCCTCAACGTTGGTTAAGTCATATATATTTTCAACCGTTTTCGAATCCAGTTGAGCAATCAGATAGTTAAATTTTATGGCCTCGGTAGTTATTCCCGAAATTGAAAATTGAGCTTCGACTTGAGCAAACCAGACATCGGGTCGTTCAGGCCAAAAATTAGGTATTTTCACGCTTACCTTTTCGATAGTAGCATTCGTTTTCGTTTCAGTTTCCGGCATTTTGAAATCGTATGATTCCTTTTTGATTTTTTTTTTCATCAGTGATTGTTGGGCTTCGGGGTCACCACTTGTTATTTTTAATTGTAACACAACAAAGATAATTTATTTAATGAAATTTTCCTAATGTTCCCGGGCATTTTTTTAATGTTTACAATAATGTCTAAACATTTTTTCTTTACAATTTTACATTATAATAACACTAATTACCGTAGTTATAATATATGGGATATTTTCAACTTTGACCGCCAATTTGACCATGTTCCCAACCGAATTTTAAAAAACCAAGACCCACTTTACATTTACACTTTTTTAAGCTCTACTCGAATCCAAAATCAAAATTTATAAAATCGAAAATTTTTGGCTACAGACACACAGACATATAAACGAACTAAAAGTACGTTGAAAATCCTTAGTAGATTAAATATTTTACTTACAATCTTATTAATATTAATAATATAAGCAATACTAGTACTATTTATATAGATATATTATTTTTTCCAAAACGAGATTGAATAAATGTAATATTTTCATTTAGATGTTTATTGACACCTGTTATTAATTATTTAAATAAAAAATAAAAAAATAAAATAAAGATAAAAAAACTAATTAAAATGATTTACCTAAAAAGGATACTGATTGATTATTTACCTCAAAAAAAATGTAATCCTTTGAACTATTTCCAAGATCAGATCTGATCCCATAAAATGATTAAAATTAAAATTGTTTTCAGTTCTAATAAATCATTAGAATAATGAGTTTTCCTCTTCAAACACCCTTTAAAGTTTATCAATAAAATTTCTAGATATTCAAAATTTAATCAAATCCTTTTATATTTATTAAATATCCATCACAGTTTTTATTATTAGAATTTTATTAAGAAAAATATCATATGTAGTAGTTTTAATTAAAAAACAATTTCCTCCCCAAACCTCCCACACCCCATAAAAATAAATTGAAATTAAATGAATATTGTTAATTAAAAAATAAATTCAAAACAAAACAAAAAAAAAATGTCTCATAATTTTCATTTATTTCGATCCAAATACATTTTATTTATATTCATGTATAGTTCAATTCATGTATCCGTGTATTTACAAGCGATCCTAATCAATGCCGATTTCAATAAAAGCGCGTGGATGTATTGATGCGCGGGATGTATTTTAGTAACTTTATGAGTGTGTGTTTGTATGTGTATATATGTGTATGTTTTAATTTGCGTAAAAGCCGAATGCTCCAGGGGCGATAATAGGTGAAAATGTTAGAGATGCAAGCGGACATGCAGTTGGAAGGGCTGAGGGATAAATAATGCCCACTGGCTCAGTGTATCACTACTTGCAATAAAGCAGAACGTTTAATTGCTCGAAATATGCAATGTTGCACTAGGAATTACAAGTAATAGAATATCTGGGCTCAATGAATAAATAATTAAGAGAAATGAATTATACTCATTATAATTTTATAATTACGAGATAAAAAGAAATATAGAGAAAAATTTGTTTTTATATAATGTCATAGAAATCAGAAATCATATATTATTTTCAATTCATAATAATTTAATTTAATTTATTTAAAATACTTGTGCTATTTTTATATTGGTATTTTTACTATCTCGCCAGAGATAGTATTGCGATCACGAAAATTTTCAATGTTGAGATTTTCATGTTTTTATACGTTTTGAAGGTTCCTGAATCATTTTCACTAAGGTTGAGAAAAATGTCTCGGTGTGTGTGTATGTATGTAACCAAGATTACGCAAAAACGGTTTGAGCTAGAATGATGAAATTTGGTACATGGGTATTATTCAAAATTCATAGTTTTCTATCAACTTTTGAGACATGTAGCTCAACCGGAAGAGGGTCATTACCTAAAACGTTTTGAATTTTTACTATCTCGCCAGAGATAGTATTGCGATCATGAAAATTTTCGATGTTGAGATTTTGATGTTTTTATACGTTTTGAAGGTTCCTGAATCATTTTCACTAAGGTTGAGAAAAATGTATGTGTGTGTGTGTGTATGTGTGTGTGTATGTATGTAGACAAGATTACGGAAAAACGGTTTGAGCTAGAATGATGAAATTTGGTACATGGGTATTATTCAAAATTCATAGTTTTCTATCAACTTTTGAGAAATGTAGCTCAACCGGAAAAGGGTCATTACCTACAACGATTTTTTTCCTCTAAAGTGACCGTAAAAGATATATGTTTGATAATTTTTCACATGATTAAAAATTGTATAAAACTGCTATATATAGAATTTCAGCTTGATTGAATCGCAGAAAGTACCAGAATTAATTTTTTAACACTGCAAATCTCACGCGCCAACCTGTGACGTAGTGCCATCAACCATGCGCTGGTTTAATAAATATTATTTATTAATTTTAATTTATAATTTAATTAATTTAATTTAATTTAAATTAATATATGTTATTTAATCCAATTCAAATTGCGAGATAGTCGAGTGGAGACACTCCAGATTTTTTACTATCTCGTTAGAGATAGTATTGCGATCACGAAAATTTTGAATGTCGAAATTTTGATGTTTTTATACGTTTTGAAGGTCCCTGAGTTATTTTCACTAAGGATGAGAAAAATTTCTGTGTGTGTGTGTATATGTGTGTGTATGTAGACAAGATTACGCAAAAACTAGAAACGCTAGAATCATGAAATTCGGTATACGGGTATTATTCAAAATTTGTAGTTTTCTATCAACTTTTGAGAAATGAAGCTCAACCGGAAGAGTGTCATTACCTACAACGTTTTGATTTTTTTTCCTCTAAAGTGACCTTAAAAATAAAAATTTTACATGATTAAAAATTGTATAAAACTGCTATATATAGAATTTCTGCTTGATTGAATTGCTGAAAGTACCAGAATTAATTTTTTAACACTGCAAATCTCACGCGCCAACACGTGACGTGGTGCCATCAACAAAGAGCCAAACATGCGCTGGTTTAATAAATATTATTTATTAATTTTAATTTATAATTTATAATTAATTAAATTTAATTTAAATATAATATATTATGTTATTTAATCCAATTCAAATTTGCGAGATAGTCGAGTGGAGACACTCCAGATTTTTATAGTTAATAATAAAGTTTGAAATGAATAAGTATCAATGTTCCGATAGACTATATGAATTGATATGCTGATTTAAGGAATAAATCATAAGAATTGACTATTAGTGAGGTAAAAAATATTATTAATATTTCTTTGATTTTTTTTTTCTTAAATCATTTGTCAATTATTTTTTAAATAAAAATATTTATTTATACAATCAAAGAAGAATAAGAATGAAATGAAGTTAAAATATTGAAATAAACAACCATCAATCAGTTCATCTGTAAGCTTTGTAAGTCTCCAGCACAAGGTGACCACTTGTTTTTCAATACAATATTTTATTTAAAATTTTTACGGATTACATAAAAAAAATTAATACAGAAATATTGATTTTCAATTGTTGTATATTTTATTTGTATTTACCACATCGAAGTGTTTATTTATTGGATCCTATGAAAAGAATCGAGTTTCAAATCAATTTCGGTTTCAACGTGTGTGAGGATATCTGGTTAGGAGTTGCAAGGAGGGGGGATTGGTTTGAAAAGGGGAGAGTGTACGTGTTGTGTAAGGGCTTTGTTAACTTTATCTTTGGCAGACACCTTCGATGACAATCCCAGGCCTATAGAATCTCCCAAAGGAGCAAGAAGGAAGGCTATTGTCCCTTAGGAAGGGCCCCTTGGCTTCTTCGCGACAAATCCCTCTTCAGTTGACTCACATTGATATTTGCCCAAACGGACATCAGAATATTTACGACTTTATATATATATTTATATGTATATATATACAATTATATGATACTCTAATTACATTATAATTAAGAAACATTCTGCTTTGTACATAAATATGAAAAAACTTGACCTAGAAAATTTATTCACAAATATTTTTCTTCTTTTTTATAACTTACTTATATATACTCGTACTTCTCTTCAAATATGAGATGGTTTTTTTCCATTTATAACTCTTGTAGTAATAGAAATGCCCTTCCAGATAAAAACACTCCAGATTCAATAATAAATACATATTTATATTTAATATAAATGTCAGCGTGAACCTGTATTCTTCTCTTCAATTTTGATAATTTTTTTATCTAAAATTTATATACATATGTTATTAATTTTATTATTCTATTTTATTTTTTAATAATAATAATAATAATAATAAATATTTATTTGTCTTTGCCTAATTCGGCATACAAAATTAAACAATTTCATAATTCGCACAGTTTAACAAAAATTGCACAAAAATCAAACACATATACTTAAATATAAAAACATTAAAAAAAAAGAAAATAAACAGTAGTCCATGTGTTTTCACATAAAAACCAAGAGATTTCACCTTCCGTCTCACTCATTAATTATAAAACTTCTTATTCTCAGGATTGTTATTATGTAGTGATAAAAAAATATCGCTTATCTGTCTCTCGTTCCCCACATTCAATAGAATTTCCATGTAATTATTTTCGGTCACAGCCTCAATTATTCTATTTTATTAATTTACTAGCTGCTCAGAGCGCCTTCGGCGCTCTCCACACCTAGATGGGGGCTCCGCCCCCTGTACCCCCGAGTGGTACATAGTATTTGGTTGAAAGTAGTAAAAGGTCCATCATCCATTTTGTTTCAATCAGTATATTACATGAAACATTCATTTCTTTTTGTGTCCGTATTTAAAATATATTTTAATTTAATCAGTAAATTAATTATATATATTATTATTATTGTATATGTGTTATTATCTATCTATCTCTGTGACTCAACGGTACTCGAAAGTTCTTGACCGCATTTCTCCAAGTGTCCCTATCCTCAGTCCTTGTCCCATCTCTCTTACGTCCCTTCCTACGCGTCCTTTGCTTTCCAAGCGGACGTTTTCCAATCGGTCTCCCCACCAATATCTTTTTCCTCTCCCATTCTAGCCACGTGCCCTGCCTATAGCAGCTTTTTCCCTTTTATAACTCTAACTATTTCTGAAGATGCAGAGTGGTTATGCAGTCTCCGCCATTCCCCGGTGACCTCATCTTTAAATCTTATGATCGGATAGATAGAATCACACACCTCATTCAATACAAAAGGACAAAAGGAGGTGGATAATCTTTTTTACCCCACTGTCATTTAAAGAGAGAAAATATGAAACACTAATTAACTTATTAAATAAAGTAAATTTTCAAATTTCCTTATTCTTAATAATCATCTATACCTACTGACATAGACTTAAGGTACCTTAATCAATTTTGTATAAATTTTGTTTATATTTTCTTTTTTTATCTCGTATTAAATCATCTTTTGATAGCTCTTTACTTTTCTATTTTTATTAATTCTATTTAAACTCATTTATGAAAATATCAAAACAATATTCCAAAAAAAACCTAATATATATGATATATCTATCATCTTGATATCATCTTGATATTATCTTGATATTATACTATAATTCATATTTTATTTTCCAATAGTTTCTTTTAAAATTTTTATTTGTTTATTTTTTTTCTAAATTCCATTCGTTTCTTATATTAGAAAATTCAAATATATAAATTTATTTTAAAATTTTTGCATGCTTATTAAAAATTTTTATGGAAATATTATATGCAGAATTAATACGATTAATAATTAATAATAGAGTATACTATTTAAATATTTCAAGTTTAAATTGGGTGGCTTGTATTGCAGGTTGCCTAAATGCCAGGGGCTCCTAGTCGAGTGAACGCTCGCTCAGTCAGTCAGTGAGTCGTGCGTGTGTGCGCATGCCAACTCAAACCAGGCGGACGGCGATGACGCTTTCTCTCTCTACTATATCAAACCGTAAGTATATTTTCTATTGAAATTATCATAATTCACCAATATAAAGCGATCAATTAACATCACCTCTACCATCATTGTAATAAAGTCTCAAATGATTTACTGATTTTTTTTAATAATTATTTTAATAGAAAAATATCATATTTGTTTTTTATTTCATATTCATATTATGAATGATATTTTATTTATTAATATATATATATATATATATATATATATATATATATTTAACGTTATATATCTGCACATTATTCAAAATTTAATTTAAAATTATTTACACATTTTATTAGAATTTGAAAATGTATATATCTTTTCTTCTAATTAATCTCTTTTTATTTATTTTTCTCATGTCATTTAATATAATACGATATATTATATATATCATACCCTATATAGATATATTTCTATTTATTATTATTATTATTATTATTCTATTTTTTAATATTTTCTATTCAATATGAGTTGATTTTTTTAATATATATTTGGATATTATTCATTTAAGTAAATATAATTTTTTTATTTTCAATTTGAAGTGATATTTATTCTAGAGACGCCCAGCAGGGCTAATTTATTTTCTTTTTTTCTTTTATCTTGTAATTTACTATTTAATTTATCTAAAAAAATGATAAATTCTGATAAATATTTATTCTTTCAATATCAATTATTTACTGAGAATTCAACATGATTATCAAAATCAAAATCAATTGAAATTTAAAAAGCAATCATTTCAACATACTCTTTTAATTATAGATAATATTATTAGAAAAGGTCACTTTTTAATACTTTCATTTATTAAAAAAGAATTTTCTTGAGATATATCTAAATATTATTATTTAATTAAAATAAATAATAACGAAAAATTAATATGTGATACAGTGATTAATATATTTTGTAGTTTGAAAGTATTTTTAATATGCATTAAAAAAAACACAACTGATTATAAATCTAGGTATTTTATTAGAATGAATTAATTATAAATTTGGAAATAATTTTAAAGTTCGGAAGCTTCTATTAGCTAAACAGCGTAGGGGTTACTTTATATAATATATTTATTATATATGATATATTATATATTACTCGTATTCTATATTCTATTGTCTGTATCTCGAGACAACTGCCAATATATTTACATCTTTTACTTAATTCGATTTTAAGTAATAGTTATTGAACTAATATATATATTTTTTCATGTTATCTTTTTTATAATTAAACACAAAAAAACATCTGATCAATTAGCATCTAAAATATTTCAATTAAATAGAATTTTTATGCTGAATTTAAATTTGAATATAAGAAATATACTAAATATATAATTATGTAATATTTCAAGTGCTTTATTTGTAATTTTTCAATTATCACTTGTAAGTACATTGAATTTCTATTTATACATAGAAAATTATATATTATTTTTTCATTTAAATTGTCGTGAATAATTTAGTAAACTGTTAGGATAAAATTCATTTAATATTTTATTTGTTTTTTCATTTCAATTATAGAAAAATAAGTAGTATTTAATAATTTAAATATTTTTATTTTTTATTAGTTTATCTGCAAGTATATCATTCAAGAGAGGGAGAGAAGTATACACTACATTCGTCGAGATCATCCATTGACTTACCTCGAGTGGGCAACCAATTTATAACTCCGAGGTTAGTATCTTTTGTTTTATTTATTTTAAAACAATTGTAATATATTTTACCATATATACTTATATATGTGTCTTTTGTTTTTTTTTTCCATGTAACATCGTTTCGATCAACATCGATGACAAATTTGCTGCTCTTCGAATAATATTGGTTTCTTCAAATTCTTTCTACACATACCAAACAGCTCACCAAAAATAAGTATTCAACGCATATTTTTTTTATTATTCTGACACTATTAATAATAGTAATAGTGATTTTAATTTACTATTGAATTTACTATTAAACATTTATATTAGGCATTAAAGTCAATAAATATAAACAAGAATCATTGAATGGCATGAATTACTAATATTTTAGAAGAGAATAGGAAAAGGTGTTTGTGTGTTGGGTTTGCATTCTTCTATTTAATGAAACACCTTTTTAGTATTTAGTAATTAGTATTTAGTGGGTGAGGTGGGGTGGGGTGGGATATGTGTCAGAAAAATGTTAAGGGATTGTTTAACTGCATGTATTGTATTGTGATTCCCAAGTCGTCTGTGTTTTGATGACTTTTGTGTCTTTTGTGTACAGTTTTGTGTATCTCTGAGAATGACTCTGACGTGGCTCTATGATCTTGGACAGACATTCGTGAAGGTAGTACAACAATGTTCCTTAATGAGATTAGCTCGCAGGATGTATTGACTACCTTGTTGCTAGCGTTAGTCTTTTTTCATGAGTGTTCCTCCCACGATGGAGGACGTCATGAATCCCAAATAGGATAGGTAGGGCATTTCTTACAGGTTGCCTCGAATGTGGTGTTCAGTCGTAATCCAAAAACTCAAAGTCACTCTCAGTTGATCCACAGATACTCACAAACTCCTTCCTACTTAATTTATTTTTTTTTCCTATTTTTTTCTCTTCTTTTTCTTCTAAATTTCGCATTCTTTCGAAAAATAAAATACAATTTAGACCATACTGTGTCTAATATACGCGTTTCGGGAATGCTTTTTTTATCGTTTCCGCGATTGTAAACTTTTCTAGCAAGAAGACTATCTCGAATGAAAATAGAAAACATTATTAGATGGTCATCCGTGCCATAGAATTGTGTCTCGGATAGGATAGACCGACTGGATAGGGAAAACATCAGAGCGCATAGAAGCAGTCTTCACGGTAGGTATTACCTATATTTTTATTGAAATTCAATTGATATATTCATTCTTGTAATAGAATTCTCTCCTATTAGTAAACTATATCTAATCATCTTTTTTTCTATTTCAAGAGCATTATATGGTTTTTGGAGTGTCAGAACAGAGATTCATCACATCATCTCTTTACAACGACGGCAAGTAATCTCATCGGTAAAATTGAATTTTTATTTGTAAAATAATTCATGAAAAAAAATTTAATTTTTTTTTAATATAATTAAGAATATTTAATTTTTAAATGACTTTTGTCAGAAATGATTCTGTGTGTCAGAAAATCTACTTTAAAAGGGGCTTTCATTATACAACTTTTCAAATAAATTCATATAAATAAATAATATATATACAAGTAAAACTATACTAACAATTATCAATTTTATTTTCTTATTTTTAGATTTGCAATGAATGGAATGTAATGTTCATAAGATTTCATCTACCTAAAATACAATACACACAATAAATATTATTAAAATAAAATGAAAAACTTAACATTCAATGGGTAAGTTTTTTTTATTTATTTACTATTTATTTTCTATTATTTTATTGAAATTGAAATATTATTTTAATTTTTTTCTATACTTACTTTCAAAATATTTCACTCATTTTTATAATCCTTATCTTATTGATATACCTCTACAGCTATTTCTATTTATTAATATCTTTTATTTTTCGAGAATATATTTAACCAGTATATTTATATTTTCATAAATATTAATCGAATTGAATATCTATTATTTATGATAGTTTATTATATTAATGAAGAGATAATGAAGAGATATTATATTAATGAAGAGATAATTAATTCAATTCTTTAATATTTCGAATATTATTTTTTAAGTTCATTTTTAATATATCAATTGGTCTTCTATTCCCATCAGATAGATACGCGTATCTTCATGCCCTTAGATAATGTAGTCTTATTTCTACTCTGGTCAATAATAATGATGAATGCATTTCAAAATGAAGTACCAGCATGTAGGTATAATAATTAATACAATATCATTTCAATTATTTTTAAAATAATCCATTTTTACTATACTATACTCAATGTTGAATATGTTGTAGATTTATATTACATAAATACATACTTTTAGATATTTCTACTTTGAGGAATTTACAAAGATACTATTTTAATTACCTACTAATTTAATTTTTTATTTCTTATTTATTTTTTAGTCTTACTTAAAAGATACCATTCAAGTTCATTTTATTGGAAAGAGAATAAAAAACAGATCATCTGAAAGCAAGGGGTGAAAACCCCGCTGTAAGTATTTATGTTTTTGATAAATATTTTAAAATTAATATTGGAATCTATTTTCAATCTTAATAATGTATGTCTTTTGTTCTTCTATTTCATGTAACATCGTTCGTTGTTGATGACAATCTTTCACCTTATCCACCTTGGATCCATCATCAAAAAGGTGAGTAGATATCCAAATATGAATTATTCCAGGGAGACATTATTTCATCTTAGTTTTTGTTTTCCAGAGAATGAAGAACAGAAGTGTTGAAAAATTTGTTGAGATAGATTCATTATCTAACATCAATAATCAATCAATTGTAAGTTATCTATATATATTTAAAGAATAGTTATATATTGTTTTTTTTTATAGTTTAGTTTAGTTTAGTTTAATTTTTAATAAAACTTATTTTTTTAGATTAAACAAGTGTTAAATTTAAATGAGTTCGTTTGTCAACGCCACCATAAAAGAAAAGTTATAGGTAAGTTGTTCTTTTTTTTCTTATAGTTTAGTACATATATAGGTTATAACAATAAATTTCATATATGTATAATGACATAGATATATGTATTAATTTTTTTTCTCTCCTGGGGGGGGGGGGGGGGTTAAAACCTCCAAATCCCCCCCCTGGTTGCGCTAATGGGTTGGGGAATAAGTTCGTGCGTTTTTTTTCAAAGAGCTTTATTTAAACAAAGAACAATAATTATAACAATAAATTAATCAATCGGGTCTTTTCGATCGCATAGCCTCATTTACGCGACATAGTTGGATGATGTAGAGCTCCTTGTTGACCGTGGCGTTTGTTCCAAGCTTTTCCCATTGTAATTATGCCTTCACAGTCCCACCAAACGCAGATCATGATCTTTTTCGGGTGGAGATCTTGCTTGACTCTCGGCTTCGGCGTGTCTCCTGGGGCCACCCGCTTCTTTCTTTGCTTTATAAAAATCTGGAGTGTCTCCACTCAACTATCTCGCAATTTGAATTGGATTAAATAACATATAAATAATATATGTTTGATAATAAACATATAAATAATATATGTTTGATAATTTTTCACATGATTAAAAATTGTATAAAACTGCTATATATAGAATTTCAGCTTGAAAGTACCAGAATTAATTTTTTAACACTGCAAATCTCATGCGCCAACACGTGACGTGATGCCATCAACAAAGAGCCAAACATGTGCTGGTTTAATAAATATTATCGTTTAATTTTAATTAAATAGAATATTCTATTTAAATTAAATTAATTCAATTATAAATAAATTAAATAAATAATTAAAATTAAACGATAATATTTATTAAACCAGCACATGTTTGGCTCTTTGTTGATGGCACCACGTCACGTGTTGGCGCATGAGATTTGCAGTGTTAAAAAATTAATTCTGGTACTTTCAAGCTGAAATTCTATATATAGCAGTTTTATACAATTTTTAATCATGTGAAAAATTATCAAACATATATCTTTATTTTTACGGTCAGTTTAGATGAAAAAAAATCAAAACGTTGTAGGTAATGACCCTCTTCTGGTTGAAATACATTTTTAAAAAGTTGATCGAAAAGTACGAATTTTGAATAATGCCCATGTACCAAATTTCATGATTCTAGCTCAAACCGTTTTTGCGTAATCTTGTCTACATACATAAACACACACATACACATATACATACACACACACAGATACATTTTTCTCAATTTTAGTAAAAATGATTCAGGAACCTTCAATACGTATAAAAACATCAAAATCTCAACATCGAAAATTTTCGTGATCGCAATACCACTTATCTCTGGCGAGATTCTAAAAATGTAATGTTGGATAGTAATAGAGAGATGAAATTTATATATACGAGTATATAAATGCTATGTGAAAGGTTAACAATTCTATTTATTTTTATTTTAAAAAAATTATAAAAAAAATGATATAATAATTATATTATTTTATTTTCAAAACTAAAAATATTATATTGCAAAAACAAAATACTGCAAATACGATAACAACACTCACGGAGAACAATTTAATTAGTTATTTGAAATCAAAAATAAAATCTATACCATCTACCCAAATTCTATTCAAATACTAAAATAATGAAATAAAAATGTTAGTGGCTCTTTAAAAAACAAGAAAATTTTGTTAATTGTAACTTTTGGCTCTTCCGTCTCAAAAGGTTTCCGGCCTCTGTTCTAGACCGTTAATTTAATTGAATGAATCCACCCAAGTCTAACAATTAATATAACATAAAATTAAATATAAAAAAAAATTAATAATATTGGATTTTTATTTTGAAATGACCTATATAAAATTTAAGAAAAAATTTAATAAATGAAAGATGTATACATATTACTTGATACGAGTATCATCCTGTATTATGTGTGGTTAGTTTAAATTTTAGTCTAAACTCACTTATTTGATTCTAGAATGTATAGTGGTAGTTTAATATATAATATTATAATGGTTTTCAAGTAAAACACCCTTAAGGGAATCAACTCAGGGAGAATCACTCTACATTTGGTCCATTTTCAAATATAATTCCCAAATAGCTCTCTTGTTCACTAATATTACCCTCTTGAATTTAGGAGCCATGTCTATACTCAAGTAAATATTTCCACTTTAAACTGGTTTTCAACTAGATTAAGATATCGAGGTCATGCAATCAAGTGGATTTCGAGTGGTAGTTGAGTTGGCAAAAGCAACTATAACTATGTTGTAATAGGACAAGAGGGTGCTACTGTTGCTGCTCATATTGCTGCTTCCACTGCCCGAGTATAATTCAAAATTTGCAATTGTAATGAGCCTCATAAACACAACAGGCTTTCAAACTGTGATTTAGATACAAGTCTGAAGATATATTGTGTTAAATTGTCATTAGTTGTCCTCTCCACCTTGAGAACACCACACCACACTCGTCCATTTATATCTTAAATAGATTTTGATGTTTCGGGTGTGACTCATCCTATATATTTCCTCCACTTCAAATCGATTTTATATATACTTACGTGGAGGGAACTTTTTTTTTTTTTTTTTTTTTTGTTTTATATTCATGGAAAGGAAATTTATTTTTCTTTCACTTCACATTTATACACTCAAAAAAGAGAGAAAAAGATATTAAGCTATCGGAATAAAAATAATGGAGATTTTGTTAAGCTTTTCTTTCGGGTCGAATACCTTCGAGCACTGTGAGAAGCTGTCACTGTTCTCTGTCGCTATTGCTTTTTTTTCTTTTGAATTTTCTTGTCATACTGTTTGACATATCGACTCTATATTTTCAAGTTAACATTGAATTTAAAATCTTCATTCAAAAGATTTTTATTAATTTTATAAATATCTACATTTAAACAATTTCTATTATTAATAATTTGCCCAAAAGATATTTGTATTTTTTATAAGGATAAAGAAGTATTGAAATGTAACTACGTTAAATTTCAACTGAAAATTCATATCACAACTTGACAGCTGACATTTCAAACTCTAAAAAAAAGTATAATAACCTACAAAACCCTGTTAACAATTTTTTATTTTACGATAATTTCAAAATGAATATTCAAAAGAATATTTCCACTCTAATTTGCTGTATTACTTCCAAAATATACTGCCGCAAAATTAAAACAGTTTCTGTATTGGTTTACTAACAATAGAAAAAAAATCAACTGTGTCCAAGCACAGAACCGACCGATGATTTGAAATAAATTAATTTCCAAACAACATTATATATATATATATAAAGTATAAAAAAAAAATATTTTTAAAACTTGAATTAAAATGACTAAATTATATTATCTTGGTTTTTATTTTTAGTTTAATTACTCAATTATATATTAATACTATATTTTAAGTGAAAAACCACCACCAACCAGTGAATATAAAATTAATAATATTAACTATACCACTTCCGGTTTCCGGATATACACCAAAAGTTGAAAAGTTCATCGTACTGATTCAAGTGCAAGTAAATATACCAAATTTTATCAAAATCCGTTGAGCCGTTCAAGCCGTACACGTCTATACGGTTAAACAGACGGACGGATGGACAGACGGACAGACACCATGCTAAAAATACTTTTTTCTGTTAACAACTCGTGGAGATATGTAAAAATCTCCACATGTGAAATTAGGTGTGAAAACAATACCTTCCCTTCCTATCGTCGGTCGGTAAACAAGAAGTAGAAATGATAAATAATAGGGGACCGAAAAGTAATGTCGTTTCTGCGCATATCGATATTCGTTTGTCATTTATCAGTTGATTGTATACTTCAAAATCGCGCCAAAGACATTTTAAGGTTAGAGTGACTCTTCTCCCAATAAATAATTTAATCTTAAATTTTTTTTTGCAATTTTATGTGAAATGGCCAGCCAAATACCAGAAGAAGTTCATATCCGGCATTATATGCTTTTTAAGTTTCGCAAGGGTAGTAACGCATCAGTTGCTACCAAAAACATTTGCGATGTTTATCCAAGTGCATTAGACGTTCGAAAATGCCAAAGGTATTTTTCTAAGTTCAAATCCGGAAATTTTTGATCTTTCCACTGGCCATCGGATTTCTATTTATTCTGATCGCTAAAACATTTTTAAGTGGCAAAAATATGAAAATTTGAATTGAGTTTTATCGATCCGGATAAAACTATATTGGTTTTTGAGCAAAATATCTGGAGATGGCATTTTGGACATCATTCAAATTTTCATATTTTTTGCCAATTAAAAATGTTTTAGCGATCAGAATAAATGGAAATCCGATGGCTAATATCAGGCGAGTATGGTGGATGAGGCAATACCTCCCATTCCAATTCATTAATTTTTTCCAAGGTTCGTCTTACGCAGTGCAGTCATGTATTATCATGTTTCAGAATAACGCCTTTTCTGTTGACAATCGCTGGGCACGTTTCAATTAAAGATTATTCACAGTACAGGTCTGCATTCACAGTATGTTCAGGTTTCAGCACTTCAAAATGAATAAAAAATTTGCTTACTAGATGGAAATAGGTTGTTGATATCAAGGGTGATAAGGGTATAATATAATTGATTTATCAAATATTCCATTTGGATTTATCTAAAGACAGAAGTGTACCGGTAATCCTTGTATACTATACATTTTTACAGACAATTGAAGGGGTATTCACATTTTTGAATATAGGTATAGGTATTCTTTTCTTTATTCAAACGATAAAAGGAATACTTTCCAATTTTATTAATAAGAGATTTGGTATTAAAAACGGAGATCATTGAAATCCTTTTTCAATAAAATCAACGAAGAGTAATCTAAAAAAAATATATATTTTCAATATTACCCTATTATATATATCTGGAGAAAATTCTTTATATTATTGGATCCTTTTTGAAAATCAAAATACATTATTTTGTTGATGATAAGTGAAAGTAAAAAAAAACAAACTTTTCGTTGATTTTATTTATTACCCGAAGTAATTCTCCAGGTTAGTTGGAACCTTTGAACGAATTTGATTGTCTAGCCTTTTCTTCTAAACGAATCCTCGCATATATCCATCTATCCACACAAGGACAATTCTAGGAACGGTAACGGAGAGCAAGGGAGCGAGTTTTTCTAAAAGGGCTAACGAGCTGAGCCCTTGGGCCGGAACCAGACAGGGGTGGCCACGATTATGCTTGCCTGAGAGCCTGAGGGCATCACGTCTCATCGTCCAATCAGCACACCACCCAACCAGCCCAATTGCTCTCTCTAAGCGAAATATATATTCCCTCAGAAAAAGCTTAAAAGGGAATCCTTAATTAATTCGCAACGAATTGACTTGCTGTTGAAACCCAATTAAGATAGTTAACGAAGCTTTTAAATGGAACTTTTTTTTTTATCAAAGCAAATTTAATTTCTATTGGCAAGAAATATCATAATAGGTTTATTATTTTTTTTTTATTTTTTATTATATCAATTAAATAATAAGATTACGGGGATTTTGAAAATACAAAAAAGATGATTAAACTCTTAAAAAAATATCTACAATTTAAATTTTAAACTTTAATTAAGCATGAAATGCAAAATTGATTAAAAATAATACTTATTTCTCGTATATGAAATGATATCAAAGACAATAAACTTGTGGTTTTTAAAATCGTTAAAATCAATAGAATTAAAATTTATCTGTTATAATATCTTTATGTATGCTCATGCTTGACTAAATAATTCTCCAATATCTGGTAGTGTTTGTAGAAAATATCAATTTATTCATAAATCATTTATTTTCAAAAATTAAATCATTTTTGACTTTTTTATTTCTTAGAATTTAATTAATTAATTAAACCCAACCGACGGTTTGAAGTAAATTAATTTCCAGCTACAGAAACAATTTCAAATAATTTAATTGTATCTATTAATGTAATAAAAAACAGATATGGATATAACATAAATATTTTTAATTTTATTTTATTTTTAATATATATTTGTAAGACCAGGCTGTGACGTCATGAATGGCTGGATGACGTCATATAATTTTAAATTAAGAAAAAAACTAATAAAGATGATTTTTCTCGAGGATAAAACCAATACAAAGTGCATGATTCGTGGTGATATGTAAAAAATATATAATATAAATTTATACGGTTTCCGGATTTGCACCAAAAGTTGATCAATTCATCATACTGATGCATTAAGTAAATATACCAAATTTCATTGAGCCGTTCAAGCTGTAAACATCTATACGGACGGACGGACAGACGGACAGACATCATGTTAAAAATAATTTTTTCTGTTAAAAAAATGTTTGATTCGTGGAGATATATAAAAATCTCCACATGTGAAATTTAGTGTGAAAACAATACCTCCCTTACTATCGTCGGTCGGTAAAAATATATTTAGGCTTAGGATAAAATGGAAATTAAGCTAATTATTACTTTTATCTTAATGTATAAATTTATATTATATGTTTTGAAAAATATTTCTAAAAAAATAACTATATTAAAAAAAAAAAATGATTATAAATTATTAATAAAAGGGGAGGACTAAAGGTAAATCTTCCTTTTAAAACTTCTCTCTGATGTTCTTAGGTCACATTCAATAATAATTACTGAAAGGAGCGAATTCCTTTTAGAAGATAATCGCCAGTTCTTGGCGCGTATTAAAAGTTGCCGGGGGCGGTCACGTTTATATTTAGCGATCAGACAATTTAAATGAATTTAACTGAAAGGTTTTCTTAGGTTCAATCTAAGAAAGCTTGTTGTAGATTGGTTCGTTAGTCAGGGAAACGTGGCTGCCGCCTTGTTCAAGAAACGGAGAGAGAAACTTAGATAAAAGAAAACTCGGTTTAACAACACAAGGAACTAACTAATGAATGAGGGTTAAATCGAACCTAGAAAAATCGAGAGAGCTCCAACATCCAAATCGAATTCATTCCCTTTCGCTTGGATGTGAATTATTGAAAGCCATCCACTACTCCACCTATTCTGGGATTAATTAATGGCCATGGATTATCTAGAAATCATTTGGAATAAAGAATTACATCTCTAAATTCTTATCAATTACGACAAAATATGTTTTTTTTTTATCTTTTGTTTATTTTTAAGTTAAAATAATTTATTTATACATGTTTACACTTTTTTACTATCTCGCCAGAGATAGTATTGCGATCAAGAAAATTTTCATTTTCGATGTCGAAATTTTGATGTTTTTTACGTTTTGAAGGTCCCTGAGTCATTTTCACTAAGGTTGAGAAAAGTGTGTGTGTGTGTGTGTGTGTATATACACAAAAACGGTTTGAGATACAATCATTAAATTTGGTATACGGGCACTATTCAAAATTCATAGTTTTCTATCAACTTTTGAAAAATGTAGCTCAACCGGAAGAGGATCATTACCTACAACGTTTTGATTTTTTTTCCTCTAAAGTGACCGTAAAAATAAAGATATATGTTTGATAATTTTTCACATGATTAAAAATTGTATAAAACTGTTATATATAGAATTTCAGCTTGATTGAATATCTGAATTAATTTTTTAACACTGCGAATCACGCGCCAACACGTAACGTGGTGCCATCAACATCTGGTTTAATAAATGTTATTTATTAATTTTTTTTTAACTAATTAAATTTAATTTAAATATAATATATGTTATTTAATCCAATTCAAATTTTCGAGATAGAGTTCAGATTTTTTTAAATCTATAATATGGCTAGTTCAAAATTGATTATCAAATATCAACAAATAAGTTTGGACATTTTTTAAATTATTAATATTTATTTGAAAATAAATAAAGTAAATAGTTTAAAGTCTATTTAACTGATTCAAACTATCAATTATGATATAAAAAATAATGAATATGAGAGAAGAAGAAGTAGGCGAATTCGCTCGCAAAATACATTTTAAGAATCCCCAATTATGAACGGAGCTATATTTATTATCAGATATTTTACTTTTCGAGGTTGAAAATTTTAATTATTAGTTCTTAAAAAACAAATATGTTGTATGATCTAATATAAGAAATATAATTTTCTTAAAATAATAACAATAAAATTTATATTAACGTAAAATGTATAAAATACTTTATATAAAAAAAAAACTTTTTTAAAAAACCACGTTTTTAACGCACTAAAAAGAAGAAAATAATTTTTCTGAAACCCCATAGGTACTGACATTACAAACAAGAGATATGATTTGAAGAAAATTTTCTATAACGTAAAACGTGGGGCGCAAATAATAATAAATTTTTTAAATGCAATATAATTTCTTTGATTAATTTATTTCAATATCCATGGATTTATATTTTAAGTTTTATATTTTTTACCAGACTTTTTGTAAAAGGGAATATTATTAGTAATCCAACAGAATACTTTTATTAATGTAAATTTTTTTTGGAAAATTAATTCCTTAATATTAAATAAACATCTTCAATTTACACTTTAGAAATTTTATTAACATAAATATTAAATATTTGCTAGAAGTTTTGCAGTAGCAAAATTTAGTTTTAGATTTCTTCAAGTTAAATTTCTTATATTATTTACCAGAATATTGTTAGGATGTCATTTTTTATCAGAATTTTTTAAAAGTGAATATTATTAGTAATCTAAAGGTAATCTTTTCATAAATTAAATTTACCTCTTTTAAAAATTTCGATAAGTTATAAGCTTTACTTTTTGAAGCTAATTAAAATATGAATTCATTTATCCTATTAATTTGTACCTAATAACATTTATTTATAAATTTTTATACGATACAGAATATTTTAGCCATAGTTGCGCCCCACGTTTTACGTTATAGAAAATTTTCTTCAAATCATATCTCTTGTTTGTAACCTATGGGGTTTCAGAAAAATTATTTTCTTCTTTTTAGTGCGTTAAAAACGTGGTTTTTTAAAAAAGTTTTTTTTTTATATAAAGTATTATTTTCTACTTTTTAGTCTTCATATATTGCAACCGATTTCACTTGACCTATACTACTTTTAAGTTTTTTGATTGACTTTAATAGTCATGAAATACTATTATCCTGAAAGTAATAAATTTAAATTGAATTATAAAGAGAAATTTTTAAATTTTTAAATTTGTCATATTTTAATTCTTTATTGCCTAAAACTCATCATAAATTTAAATTTTGTTTTCTAAATTACAGTACAAAACATTAATATACCTTCTTTTAAATTTATTTACATTTTAAATATTATACATATTATATTATTCTTTTAACGGGTTTTTAACGGTTTTTTTCAAATTTAAATATTTACACTTTTTGTTTTGATTTTCCCATAAATTATGTGTTTACCTTACCCACGAGTTTAATGGGTAATTAAATGGTAAAGAATAAAAGGCAATTTTATTTAAGAAAGAGTAAGAAATTTATTATGAGTTTGAAGATACAAATTATTTAATCATACAAAGGCCGAATAGGCAAATGCACTGGAACACACTCCAGTCTGTACTAATTATATCTCTCGTCTCATTACATCTGGTTTCATTACATCTGGGTGCTAGTCGTGCTCGGTTTTTCCTTTTATATCACCTGAACAAAAGGTAAGGAGAAAGGGGGGGAGAGGGATGAAATGAAGAAGGGTTTTTCCGGACACGTGTTGAAAGTTTCTCTTCAAAAGGGTCAGTATTTGACAGCAACTGCAAACAATAAACCACACTGTTTTCAATTGAACGACCCTTTCCAGGTGTCTACCTGCTAAGGCACTTAATTTTAAGAATGTTTATTGACATATTGTAAATTATGTCGAATCATAAACTTATTTTTAACTCTAGTGTAATGTAAACACGTGGAGTTTGAATATAACTCATACAAAATTATATTCATTAATTATGCTCTAATTAAACACTTGCAAGCTACGAATGTGTTATTTTATTGTATTGTCATCCAGAATACATTACTCTGAAAAGTTTCAGAGCGATTGGATGACTGGAAGTGGTCGAAATTTCGATTGCAAGATTTGACCCGAACAGATAAATAAACAAACAAACAAACAAGAAAGCAAGCTAAGAAAAACGTGGTAAAAATACATACAATTTAGGAAAAATAGTAGGTATTTGATAATACTGAGTTTTGTTGCCAAATACCTGTAATACAGTTTAATATATTTAAAGAGATATATTTAAATATTAACTTATTCAATTTAATATAATTTATAAATATGGATTTATTTTTTATTAGAAATGGATTATATTTATATCTAAAGTTATAATTAAAGGAGTTAATATTAAAATTCTGTTAATAAAATAAAAGAAATATATATATATATATATACAGTGGTGTCTCACACAACGAACTTGATTAGTTCCAGTAGCAAGTTTGTTATGCGAAAAGTTCGTTATGTGAAACGCGTATTCCCATAACAATACATGTTAAAAAAAATAATTCGTTCTGTAGCATAAAATATGCTAAGATGACATAAAAAAAGATAAATTTTTTGTTATTAATTTTATTTAGATACATCTAAAAACAATTTTATTAATTTTAAGACAGTCTAAGTAGAGTCTACCGAATCTTGCACATCTTCATCCATTTTCGGCTTTTTGGCCGATGGTTTCATGAAAAACCTTTCCAAAATCGTTTGTTTTTCTCTTTTCATCAACATCTGCCGTTAATAAAGGACAAGAGTATTGGAGTAAAGATTGTTGATCCTGTTTGCTTCAGCTGAATCCATTGGTAAACTCCTGAACTGCTTTCCATTTGACCAGGATGTTCTTGATGTCAATAGTTGGGTTTGGTTGATTGTTTGATTGTTGCTCCTTGATATCAGATGACGCTTCTCTTTGAGCATTGTCCTGTGCTGGACCAGAAGTGCTTGGAGCTCTTCAGTTGTCAGCTCTTCTTCGTGTTCCTCAATAAGCTCCTCTACATCCTCTTCCTCTACCTCTAATTCTAACCTTTGGGCCACTGTGATGATGTCCTTCACCACTTCTGTGTTATCAACTACTGCTTCTTCCTGGATCCACGAAGGCAAAAGCATCTTCCAAGCAAAAATGAGGGTCCTTTGTGACACTTTTTCCCAGGCCTTCTGTTTAAGTCGTATTGCCATAATGATCGTGAAAGCTCGGGCAAAGCGGTCGTGGATGATCGGGCGACTTCGTTGTGTGAAACGAAAGTTCGTTGTATGAATCATCAAATGAGTGTGAAATGAAGTTCGTTGAGTGCAGCGCACTGTACATATAATAAGAGAAACCAAACATATAGTTGAAAGCTATTCCTACATATTATACTCCTCATTCTTGTTTCTTATTTTATTTCATACTTTTATATGAGAAGCCAGCTAATAGACACTTTAATTTTAGATTAAATTTTTTTTTTAATATTATTTTTATTACTAAAATATAGAAGGAGGAGAATATTTAATCAAATACATTCTAATAAATTTAATTAAATATTTAAAAAAAAATAAATATGCATTGTCTGAAACGAACATGTATATAGTTATACATACGTACAATTGAATAATAATATAAATAAAAAAGTATTATTTAAACATATCTATATCGAGATTTTAAAAAAAAATTAATTAAAAATGAGTTTTGTTGAACTATTCAGTTCGCAAGTTATTTATAGTATTTGCTCAAAATGTATTCAAATTCGGCTTTCAGAAATATTCGAATATCCATCCTGTTGCATACATTTGATATATATATATATATATTATCATCCATCTGTCTGTCAAACACAGTTTATTGTTCTTGTTAATGGATATTTTTTCAAATTACTGGGAACCCAGAAAAATTATTATTTATATCAACACATGTGAATTTGACTAATATTCCTGCTAAGATAATATAATTTATGATTAGTTATTTTTTACCTATCTAATACATGATTGTAAAAAAAACATTGGGGAGACCTAGTGGAAAGGGATGAAGGAATAAATACACGAAATTGGAGAAATGTGGTTGCTGAGGCCACGCACTCTTAGTAAATTTTATGAGAAAGAGTGATAAAAAAGAAACTGGTTTAAGATAAATACAATTGAAAATTTATTATCAAAATATATATAAAAATAAATTAATTAAAAAAAATATATTAAATATTCATTAATGGGTTATAAATTTTTAAACCTTTGATGGGGTTATGTTTATTAATAAAGAAATTTTGTAAATAACACCACATAATTATCATTTATGGTACTTTTATTAAAAGACACTTAAAAAATTCAACGTTTCGATTGTTTTTTCTTCAATCGTTCTCAACTAACTGAACCACCAGAACCAGCTGTCAATTAGGTGTATGTAGTGTTATTTACAAAATTCCTTTTACTTTAATAAGTTATTTATAATTCAATTAATTTGATAAATGCAAAATGAATTGGAAATGGACTGACAGCCATTAGGAAAGCAAAGGTTAAGAAAAAATACCCTCTTAACTACTTTTTTACCAAAAACGTTAACGTTTTAGTTTCTGTTCCGGACCCTCTTCAGAACTGTGTTACTTGTGTCTTCAACACTTTCTTCAATTTTCAATCCATTATACACTTTCTAATCAGAAAATATAATTATAAAAAATTATTTTAGAAAATTTTCCAAAACATAAATGAATTCGTAGTCAAGGGGTAATTCTCTAACTACGGGTTCAAATTAACGAGCGGTTAAACCTCTCCAAGTTTTTAAAAATTATTATTTAATATTTATTAGTTTAACTTTTTAAATAAATGTGTAAATTTAGTAAAACTTAGTGAGTATCGATGGTAAAATTAAAAAAAACAAGAATAAAATAAATGAATTTCAGAGAAATTTTTCTCAAAGAAAAATAAATCTTAAAAAAATACTTTTTAAATTTTACGATGATAACGATTTAAGTTTTAAAAATTATAATTTATTAAAAATAAAATTGTCCATTCTTATTATCTTGAATAGTAATCACCGAGGTAAATGTCTTTTCCATGAATTGAATTAATTGTTGATTCGACAAAATCAGTCTGCATATGCAACGGTCAGTACTTAGATTAGGGTTTGAATTTTAATGCATTTCCGTGTGGCATCAATTCTTGATTAGATACAGCTAGGACATTCCAATTGGCGTTGATTTATCGAAACAATCAATATGTTAACCGATCGGCCGTCCATGGTGGATACGAATCGTTTACTCTCTAGCATTGTTTACCTCCACCTATGTGTGTCTACACAAGTTTGTAACAACAATCGATCTTAAATCTAATTAATAAAGTGGGTAACATTGTTTCAAGCAATTGTACTAATTAAAATTAAACAAAAAAACAAAAAAATGATAAAAAAACTTGTACAAATAAATCTTGGAAAATGGTTTTAATAATTAAATCACTAATTTGAAGTATGTATTAATAATAATAAAAAAAAAAAAACTTGAAATTTTATTTTCATAAAAATAATTAATTAAAATCATTATTTTATCAAATCAAAATGTCTCTCTCTCTCTCACTCTCTTAACTACCTATCTAACTCCATCGAATTCTTATTCTCGTACAATACCATCACTTTCTCTCTTATATTGAAAATAGAATAATATTTAGTATATTAATATTAAATTATGATAAAAAATATAATAATATTTACTAGCTCCTCCGAGCGCCTACGGCGCCCTTCACACCTAGACGGGGGCTCCGCCCCCTGTACCCCTGAGTGATACATAGTATTTGTTTGAAAGTCTGTAAGTAAAAGGTTTTCATCCATTTTGTTTCAATCAGTATAAGTAGATAAGACATGTATTTGTTTTCTTGTAAAATATATTTTAATTTAATCAGTAAATTAATTATATATTATTATTGTATATGTTATATTTATCTAACTCTGTGTTTCTACAGTTTTCGAAAATACTTAGCCGCAGCATCCACATTTCTCTAAGCGTCCCTATCCTGAGCTACAACCAAATCCTACCCTGTCCCATCTCCCCCATGTCCCTTCCTTCATTGTCCACCTTCATTGTCCTTGGTCTTCCACCGGATGTTTCCCAATCGGTATCTCCCAATTTCTAGTTTCTCCAAATCCATCCACGTCCCCTTCCCATCCCAGCCTTCTCGATTTTATAACCTTAACTATATCTGGACATTATTTCTCGTTATGCCATCTCTGTCATCCCCTGTGACCTCATCTTCTTTTGGCCTATAAATGCTGCGAACAATATTAATCTCACAAATACTCCAAATCTACTCTCATCTCCCAGAGTCATCGATAGGGTGACCAAACGTCCCGTCTTTAGGTGCTCTGTCCGAAAAATGTCTTCGGGACACTCTACTGTCCCGTTTTTTCAATATTTAGGACATTTCGTAATTTTTTTTTCAAAATTTTTTCAATTTAGTTCTAAAAAAAAGGTATACCGTTTGTCCCGGTTTGGTGTTTTCGAAATATGGTCACCCTAGTCATCGATCAACATGAAAAATAATTGTTTTATATATTTTAATTTTGATGCTCTTTGATGAGATAAGCCCCTTTACTGCATAATAACAGGCGTTACTCAATTACAACGTCGATTTAAATTCCTCTCAAATATTATTATCCTTCGTGATTAGAGATCTTAAGTATTTAAATATTTATACTTTTTTAAATTCTACATTTTGTATGTTAATTGTATGTAAGTCGTATCCATAGCATAATTCTTGAATTTTTTTGTTTAATTACATTTCGGGTGATTTTCCCCCACTTTCTCTAATCACATGTCGCCTTTTCGAGTCCAATTCATTTACCTGGCTAGAACACTCCATTTTTTAAAATTTTAAATAGAGGGAGAGAGAGAGGTTCTAATTATATATTTATTTTTTTCTATGACAGCATGCGTACGGACGGACAGACTGTCGTATTAAATATATAGATTGCAAACAATAATTGTAAAAAATAACCACCCGCGCAGCTCTGAACGGGAGTACACATTAAAAATCGCACTCCGGTCTTTCCAAAATTTATTTAGTGTTTTTTTGTTATTATAATTTTTTTTTTATTTTTGCACAATTTTGTTGTTAGTTTTTCAAATTGAACTTTCGAGTTTCGATGAGCCATAGAAATAGATCGATAGTTAATAATTAATCATTGTAAAAATATTTATTACTTGTTTTTTTTTTATTTACCTTCTCATTAATTCCTTTCATTTGCCTTAATTGGGTAATAATGGAATACATTGTGTGTTTTGTATAGAGAAGAGGAGGGAACAGAAAATAAAGTGATTATAAAGTAGGGATGGAATTATGGATCGGTTTCCTGTTATATCTGGAACAAAGGATAAATAGCCAAAATTTTCGATAAATAAATTTGCTAAAGATAAAATCTGAATAGGAGGCAATTCACATTATACATTCATAATAAGGATAATTAGAAAATTGGATAAAAGAGTAAACGAAATATTTTAAGGTAAACAGATTTTTATTTCTAAAAATAAATAATATAATATTTTATAATTAATAATTAATAAAATATAATTTTTTTTTATATAATTCAAATCTTTATTTCGATAACTATAGGTTATAAACTAGCATCCAAATAATTATTAATTTATTATTTTTTCTGGATAAATTCATTTTTGGTAATCTTTCTTTTTCAATTCTATCTAATTATTTAAATTTGCTTTATAATAGTGTATACTATAATAATATTCACCAAAATATTTATAAATATTAACCAGTATTTATTAATTTATAGAAATTAATTCAAGTGTTTTATTTAAAAAAAATCTGGAGTGTCTCGCAAATTTGAATTGGATTAAATAACATATATTATATTTAAATTTAATTAAATTATAAATTAAAATTAATAAATAATATTTCTTGAACCAGCGCATGTTTGGCTCTTTGTTGATGGCACCACGTCACATATTGGCGCGTGAGATTTGCAGTGTTAAAAAATTAATTCTGGTTCTTTCAGCGAATCAATCAAGCTGAAATTCTATATATAGCAGTTTTATACAATTATTAATCATGTGAAAAATTATCAAACATATATCTTTATTTTTACGGTCACTTTAGAAGAAAAAAATCAAAACGTTGTAGATAATGACCCTCTTCCGGTTGAGCTACATTTCTTAAAAGTTGATAGAAAACTATGAATTTTGAATAATGCCCATGTACCAAATTTCATCATTCTAGCTCAAACCATTTTTGCGTAATCTTGGTTACATAGATACACACACACAGAGAGAGAGACATTTTTCTCAACCTTAGTGAAAATGATTCAGGAACCTTCAAAACGTATAAAAACATCAAAATCTTAACATCGAAAATTTTCGTGATCGCAATACTATCTCTGACGAGGTAGTAAAAATAAGTACAATTGTTTATGTTTATATTGGTAGATATTATTAAGTTTTATGACAAAAAAAACTAATTATTGATATTCAACATGTAATATAAGATTGAAATAAAATATGGAAGAAGTTGATGAGAAGACATGTGGTGGTATTTGTGGTACAGTGAAGGTAGATTGAAGAGAAGGGGTAGGTTGAAAAATAAATGATTGGAACTGTAAAGGAGGAAGGTGAGAGCTGTCGCTGGCAGATTTATCGACGCTTTGATCAAATCGTTTACCCTGGAAAATGAGGCCAACTCCGAGGGAGCTGTTGGCAAAAGACGTGGTCTACTTTGACCCCTTCTTTAAGTAGATCCCTAGAAGAAGGGACCTGAATATTGAATGTTGGCTGGGTCCAATTTCTAGAAGGGATCACGTGCGCCTTCAACGATTCAACCCCTCGCTCTCTGACATGATTGAGTCCATTGCTGCCTTAACTTTAGCATTAATATTTACTTATCATTTAAAAGAGATTTACTTCAGACTTAGATACGAAATTTTCTGATCCACTCTCCGTCTTGAAATTATTTATTATAATACTTAAAAAATAAGAGCTTTCTTTTTGAATAGCTTATAAATTAAATTATTGTATTTTAAATTTACAATAAATAAATAAGTAACCTCTATTTAATTTAATCTATATATATAAAGGAGAGTGTTTGTTTGAATGTATGTAATTTGTTTCCTTTTTTGCTGTCATATAGAAACAAAAAAAAAAGAAATTTCTTACTTAACCGACACTTGGTAATTTAGAATTATAAACAAAAACAATTGAACATCAAATCAATATTAATAAAAAAAACCGTATATACAAAATATACAAAATGTAGAATTTGAATATGTAGAAAAATTGAATGTAATCATGAAGGATAATAATATTTGAGAAGAATTTAAATCGAGGTTGCAATCGGGAAACGCCTGTTATCATGCAGTAAAGAGGCTTATCTCATCAAAATTATTATCAAAAGGAATCAAAATTCAAATATATAAAACAATTATTTTGTCTGTTGTATTATATGAGTGTGAGACATGGTCTATGATCTTAGGAGATAAGAGTAGATTCAGAGTATTTGAGAATAGGATTCTTCCCAGCATTTATTGGCCAAAGAAAGATGAGGTCACCGGGGAATGGCGGAGACTGCATAACAGTGAATTGCATGACCTCTACGCATCTTCAGAAATAGTTAGAGTTATAAAAGGGAAAAAAGCTGCGACAGATAGGGGATTTGGCTAGAATGGGAAAGGAAAAAGATATTGGTGTGGAGACCGATTGGAAAACGTCCGCTTGGAAGACGCGTAGGAAGGGACGTAAGAGAGATGGGCAGGGCCGGCCCTAGAGCCGAGCCAGTAAGGCCATGGCTCGGGGCGCTTGGCTGGCAGGGGCGCCATTATGAAAAAAAAATTAATCCTTCGCAAGATATAAGGGCTTATAAGACTTAATAGTAAATAAAAAATTATGGTACGCAATAAAAAAATTGCGTTTATTTAAAATAAGTAGTAAATTATTACATTTTTAAAAATATAATGTTGATATCATACCAAGATATCTCCTTTTTAGGAAGATCAATCAATATGTGGATCCAACTAAAATAAAATATATTTTCAAATATAAAAATATTTTTTTAATAACAAACAAAAATTTTTTAGTTGATTCTTTTTTTTTTTTGCTTGTTAAAACATATGGGGCGAACTTTAGACCCTTGGCCTAGGGCGCCATAAGAGCTCGGGCCGTGCCTGGAGATGGGACAAGGGCTCAGGATAGGGACACTTGGAGAAATGTGATTGTTGCGGCCAAGAACTTACGAGTATCTTTGAGCCACATAGATAGATATAACATATACAATAATAATAATATATATAATTCATTTACTGATTAAATTAAAATATATTTTAAATAAGAACACAAAAAGAAATGAATGTTTTATGTAATATACGGATTGAAACAAAATGGATGAAAACCTTTTACTACTTTCAACCAAATACTATGTACCACTCGAGGGAACAGGGGGCGGAACGTTATATAAAATGTCAATATTCCAGATCTTGATTTAAATATTTAGGTGGTTAAATCTATTTTTTTAAGTTAAACTGCATTAACTAATAGGAAAAAATATAAGAATAAAATGTATGGGGTATGTGAATGTTCAGACAGTTCTATAAGATTTTTTAGATAAATATAATTTATTATTAATTATTATTATTTATTATCAACTTTATTTATTTTACTTTATATTTTCATATGAAAAGTAAAATTAATAAATATATATATATATATATATATAAATTTAAATATATATCAATTGATTTATACAAAAATAATATTTAAATTTAATATAAAAATCTACTTCTAATACCCGCCGTTTGAAGCCCCTAATGTCCGTCAACCAGCTCCACTCATACATTTAATGACAAGTAGACGCGTGCTGTAGCTACACTCTCGTATTTGATGGTCGACTGCCCCTTACACATTTGGTGATCCAATCAATCATCACATAACAATTAAATATCTATTGATTTATTAATTTATTAATTTATTATTTAAATAAAAGTGATCCAATTGAATTGGTAATTTTTATTAGTCACTTAAAAAATACTTATCCAAGTGATTCAATCAATATCTTATTAATAATAATAATTTCTCTAAAATTGAACAATTGAAATTATATTATTTTTATTTAAATAATAATACAATTTACAATTACACAGATAGATTTAAATAATATAAAATTTCTCTATAAAAAAATATTTAATTATTTACTCATTTTGTATTCAAAACAATTTCATATTAATCAATTTTTATTTTTTTATTAAGAATTTATGAAAGTAAATCGTAATAATTCTTTTCTTTATATAGTACTTCCTAATTAAACTTTATCGTTTCCATAAATCCTATAATCTATCTATCTATCTATCTATCTATCTATCTATCTATCTATCTATCTATCTATCTATCTATCTATCTATCTATCTATCTATCTATATATATATATGTGAATTTAAATTTCGTATAAATGTTAAAATCAATTTAAAATTCTAAATTTTATATTTTTTTTTATAAAATAATGATATTTTATATCAGAACATAAACATCAAATAATATGTATATTTAAACTAACTATCAATTTTCTTTTTCAGAATTTCATGGAAACCATTAAAATATCTTTTATTTCATACGAGGAATTCATCTCTCTGTACGCATCAAATGTAATTTAACATCATCATTATAGGTAGGATATAAATAATCAATTATTATATATATATATATAATATATAATTATATTTACGATTTTATATAATCATTTTATGTGAATAATTAATTAATCACAATAAGATTAATATGACAAAATACGGATTTTTTTAATTTTTTTATGTTATATTTAATTATACAGGGTCCGGCAGTCAAACCTGACGGTTTTTGAAATGGGATAAATAAAAAAGTTGTTGAGATATTTTAATTATTTTTTTTTATTGTAAATGGAGAATTGGAAATTTAACATTCATAATAAAAAAACACAAAAATAACTTATGTAGCAAAAATTATGTCACTTAAATGATGACCACCATTTTCTCTACACTTTACGAGTCTCCTGGAGAAGTTAGTCATGACAATCTTCAATGTTTGGCGCGGGATCTCACGACTTTCTCGCCGAATGTTCTCCTTCAGTTGGTTCAAATTATTTGGTCTGTTATCATAAACTCTTCCCTTGAGGTACCCCCAAAGATAAAAGTCACAAGGGGACACACAAGTCGGGAGAACGTGCCAGCCATTCGATGTCACCCCTGAGCGAGATCAACTTACCGGGGAAAAATCCTCTGAGTTGAGCCATGGACGCCCGAGAGGTATGGGCAGTTGCTCCGTCCTGCTGAAACCAGACCCTCCTGAGAGGGATACGATGGCGACGTAACTCTGGGATGAGAAAGTTACGGATCATGGCAACATAACGCGCTGAGTTCACTGTCACTGTTTGGCCATTCTCGTCAAAAAATAAGGCCCTAACCCTGTTGACCTACACACTGGAGCCCAGACAGTTACTCTTTCACAGTGAAGAGGCTGCTGGTGAAGATGGCATGACTAACTTCTCCAGGAGACTCGTACAGTGTAGCGAAAATGGTGGTCATAATTTAAGTGACATAATTTTTACTACATAAGTTATTTTTGTGCTTTTTTATTATGAATGTTAAATTTCCAATTCTCTTTTTTACAATAAAAAGAAAATAATTAAAATATCTCAACAACTTTTTTATTTATCCCATTTCAAAAACCGTCAGGTTTGACTGCCGGACCCTGTATTTATATGTATATTAAACACAAATAAAACTAAACTATATATACGAAACTAAAAAAAAAAAATTTTCAAAAATGAACTAAGAAATAATAATAAATAATTTGTCAACATTTACAATTCATTATATATTTAAAATGAAATATATAGGTTAGAATATGAAATCCATGTTCCTTTGGGAGGAGGGACGTGACGTACCAATCCGAGGGTGTCGTTAGCTACACTACGTTGTGACAAGGCTTATCATCCGAATACCACCCACGCCTTTATCTATCTTATCTCGCGGCAAGCACATGTCGCACAACTGTCAAATAGATTAGATTTTCAAGTTGACAAGTAAATATATATATATATATATATATATATATGAATGAAAAAGGTTGTTCTTGATTTCTAAATGTCTATTTCCAGAATATATTTCATCTACATATATATATATGAAATAAATTTATTCATATATAGCGTATTTGGTGGCTGGCTAGTCAAATGTCTATTTTTTTTAAATTGATTAATGACACATATGAATATTTATATATATTTATTAAATCAACAAATATTGAATGTTTTATATTGAAAAAAAATATATATAAAAATTTTTATATTATCTATATAGCAGATATTTTTTTGCTCATTTTTACCGACCGACGATAGTAAGGGAGGTATTGTTTTCAAACCAAATTTCACATGAGGAGATTTTTACATATCTCCACGAATCATTCACTTTGCATTGGTTTTATACTAGAGAAAAATAATCTTTATTAGTTTTTTCTTAATTAAAATTATATGACGTCATTCAGCCATTCATGACGTCACAGCCTGGTCTTACATATATATTATAAATAAAATAAAATTAAAAATATTATATCTTATATCCATATCTGTTTTTTATTACATTAATAGATACATTAAAATTATTTGAAATTGTTTCTGTAGCTGGAAATTAATTTACTTCATGGTCGGTTCGGACCTGGCCACAGGTCAACTTATATTTTTAAGAACCAAATTGAAAAAATTTAGAAAAAACTGGACTAGATTTATGAATTAATTTATTTTGGAAATAGTTCCTCCAACTGAAAAATATACTGGAACCAAAGAAGGTTGAGCTTTATAAAATGTTAATTGGGTATGTAACTAATGTATTACTTACTAAATTTTTTTTTAGAATTAAAATAGAAATTCATACTAGAAAAGAATTGTTTAACGTAATTTGCTAAGAACACAGCAAAGTAAAGTATAACTCATCGATATCTTCGAAATGACATGTAGACTTACTATACCGTATCCCAACCAAGATAAGAATAATTCTTACCATTTACCCTCTTTTTTATGAAATATATTTACATTAAATAAAATTATATCACATTCGGCAAACAATTTTAAATTTAAATTGAACTATTTACATTAATACGCCACCTCCTTGTTTTTTTTTTTCAAAATAGGATAATTTCATTAATGAACTTCTTGCTGATATATTTATAATTTTTTTTTTAATTTTTATTAAGATCTTTAAATAAAATTAAGCTTATTGATTTAATAGAATTAATAGAATTAAACTTATTGATTCGATTTAAGATGTATTCTAAAACACCACTAATTTTAAAAATTAATATTTGTTTATTTTATTTTATTTTAATATGTATTTTGTTTGAAATAATTTGTAGTAGAGCGCTCGATCTGCACTCCCCGCTCGCCCCTCTCTAAGCCCCTCCGCCGCCTGCACTGACCTCCGCCTGCCGTCCGGCCGAGTTGAACGCATTTAGTTCCCCTTCCCTGGTGCGTGTAAGACCCTAAGCGGCCTCTCCACTGAAATCATCCCTTAATCAGTCGCTAATCAAGAATTAATTGTAATTTTATTATTTATTTTTATTAATTAAAAGGAAGATTAGTGAACTTTAAAAAAAATATATTTCAATAAAAATTAAATTTTATAAAGTGCATTTTTATAATTTTTTATTCATATACTCAAATAAATTTATAAATTTTTCATTCAAACCTTTGAAAAGAATTAATCTTAAATATTCTATCAGATCTCATTAATTAAATTTTATTAAAAGTTAAATTAAAATTATTTAAAAATTAAAAAAACATATACAAAATTTTATTTTTCTTTAAATATATTTATTGAAATATTTTTTAAATTTCAATATATTATATTAATCCTATTAAAACTTATTTATTTAAAAAATAGGAAGATGTGCTGATTATTTTCAAAAATCATATAATATAATTATAAATCAAAAAAATATAAATTTCTTATATTCATATAGGAATATATAATTTTAAATATTCTATATATTCTTTCTAATCTCATTATCGCTCACACCGTTCCTTTCAAATCTCATATGAATATTGTTTTGTCAATTTCATATTATTATAACACTTTTGAAAAATGAATAATATTTCTATTAACTAATCGTATATATCAATTAAACAGAATAAAATCTTCGTGAAATTAATAATATAATCATAATTAGTTTTCTGATGTTTGCTAAGATATTTTTATTATATGTCTATTAAATGCGTATTATAACTTATTATAATCATGGTTCTATATAGGATGTAAAATAATTTAATATTACAGAAATAAGATAATATTTTTAAAAATCTATACACTTTTTTAATCCTATTAATATTATTTATTTATTTATATCTTATTTTTTTATTTCCTGTATATAATATAAATATCTAATCTTAATTATTGTTTTCTTTATCGAGGCGAGAGTGATGGACATCAATTCAAGTCTACGAGCTGTTCTTCGAGTTTAATCTGCGAGAAATATCAACCCTTAATTAACTCCGAGGTCAGTATTTATTATTAATTTTATTTTTAATTCAATTTAAATTTATTGATTATAAACTAATAAGTTATTTTTCTTCTTCTATTTCATGTTTCAATCTTCGTTCCTGCTACTGAATGTTGATATGAATTCTTGATTATCTTCTCCATCCTTCATGACGATGAAATGATTGAAATACAGCTCACCAAATGTAAGTAATAATCGTTATTTATTTAGCATGGCGCACTTTAAAATAGAAAATGTAAATATAATATTTAAAGTAAAGTTGAATATAATATAGAAAGTAGAATTAAATTACAATGATTTTTTGCTTTTGATAATATTCATTAGGAGATTATAGAGAAATAAAATAAATTATATGACAGAATTCAGTGAGATTAAGGAATTTCAGAGTACCTCTTTCAAGAAGAAGCATTGATAAAGGAGGCAGAAGAGACAAAGGTATTTTTAGAATTAGTAGGTTTCGATGCGTTATACTGCGTTATAGAGGGTGGCTATTTTTTGATATATATATAGTTGTTAGGAATTTTCAGGTGGTTGCCTCCTACATCCATGCATGTTCTCATCATACTAATTCATAGATTAGATTAGAATTAATAAATAAATAAAATGTGGGTGGATAAAAAAAATGCCATGCTATTATTTAAGGGATGGATTGCATGAGTTGCATGTCAGGTCTGAATTGTGCCATTTTGTATTACTGAGAGTGTATTTGAGGTGGATTGGATGAACGGGAATTCGGGAAGGTAATTCAGCACAGTTCCGAAATGGGATTAGCCTGAACAGGAACAAATTGTTGGTTACCTTTTGAGCGCAGGGCTTTTTCGATTAGCATGGGCCTTCCATCCAATTTGATGGAGGCTATGCACTCCCTTACTAGGTAGGTTTTCTTTCAGGTTGCCCCGAATGTCGCGATTTCATTTCGAAATCCAAAAAATCAAAGGCACTCTCAGCTGATTCAAAGAGGCTACAGACCAAACGCCTTATTTTTTTTTAATCTTTTTTTTTAAGGCAAACTTTCTTTATTATTACTTTTTCTAAATTTCGGAAGGCGAGGCTTGGAAGGGCTAATTTATGGGGAAAGGAGGAGGCCCTATTAAATATTCAATTGTTTTTTTTTTTAATTTAATTAATAATAAAAAAATAATTGAATATCGCGATTATTTTCTTTAACTTTTTATTTTCATTTTGAAATATACAATTTCATAATTTAAACTTTGATATATTTTAAATATTTTACTAAATAGGTAGAATTAATTATTATTATAATTTCTCAATTTAAAATTAAAATGCAAACATCACAAAAAAAAATCATATATATTGTAAAAATATAACTCTTTTTCATTATTATTTCTTTTTAACTTACCAAATATAAAAATATGTTATTTTTTTTTATTATGGAAATTATTTCATATGAATATAAATATATTGTAATCGAATATATCTATACTCTCAATAATAATTTAATATTAATAAATTATCAAATTTTTTTCTTATCCTTGTACTGATAAATCATATTTGGAAAGAAATAAAATATATAGTTAAGCTTATTTAAAAAATTAACTTAATGTTTAATTTTTGTTAATTATAAACATGTGGTACAACTAATTTTAAATAAATAAATAAAATCAGATCTCCTAAAATTTTTTTTAATTTTGATAGATCAAATATTCTTATTCTTTAACTGACTTACAAATCCCATACGTTCATTTTGCTTATTCTTATGTGTATTCTGTCCCAGTGTCCCCGAAAAAATTCTCCGGGAGATAAAAATGTCTCGCTTTACATAAATAATAATATCATCCATGAATAAACTCAATATTATTCAATTTTTACCGACCCACGATAGTAAGGGATGTATTGTTTTCACACCAAATTTCACATGTGGAGATTTTTACATATCTCCACTAATCATGCACTTTGTATTGGTTTTATCCTCGAGAAAAATCATCTTCATTAGCTTTTTCTTAATTTAAAATTATATGACGTCATCCAGCCATTCATGACGTCACAGCCTGATCTTACATATATATTCTAAATAAAATCAAATTAAAAATATTTATGTCATATCCATATCTGTATTTTGTTATATTAATAGATATATTAAAATTATTTGAAATTGTTTCTGTAGCTGGAAATTAATTTACTTAAAACCGTCGGTCGGTTCGGACCTGGCCACAGGTTATCTTATTAATAATTATAAAAATTTAAAAAAAAAATTGGATCAATACAATTTATGAATTAAAAAAATACCTGCACTAAGTTTTATATGAATATATAAATATATCATAAATAAATAATAATAATTGAAGTTATGCAGAATTACTATCCCAAAAACTATAAGAAGAATATAGATGATTAAATTTGCAAACTTCGTTTGCCACAAGAGGCACGTTTGAAAAATTTGATGGCATGCACAAAGACAAAATTATTTTATTAATAATTCTAATTTTTACTATCTCGCCAGACTACAAATTTTCGATGTTGAGATTTTTATGTTTTTATACGTTTTGAAGGGCCCTGAATCATTTTCACTAAGGTTGAGAAAAATGTATCTGTGTTTGTATGTGTGTGTGTGTATGTATGTAACCAAGATTACGCAAAAACGGTTTGAGCTAGAATTATGAAATTTGGTACATGGACATTATTCAAAATTCATAGTTTTCTATCAACTTTTGAGAAATGTAGCTCATCCGGAAGAGGGTCATTACTTACAACGTTTTGATTTTTTTTCTTTTAAAGTGACCGTAAAAATAAAGATATATGTTTGATAATTTTTCACATGATTAAAAAAAGTATAAAACTGCTATATATAGAATTTCAGCTTGATTGAGTCTCTGAAAGTACCAGAATTAATTTTTTAACACTGCAAATCTCACGCGCCAGTACGTGGCGTGGTTCCATTAACAAAGAGCCAAACACGCACTGGTTTAATAAATATTATATATTAATTTTAATTTATAATTTATAATTAATTAAATTTAATTTAAATAGAATATATTATGTTATTTAATCCATTACAAATTGCGAGATGGTCGAGTGGAGACACTCCAACTAATTTTCAATAGAAATGAATTAAAATTTAACAAATAATTCATAAATTATGATATAAATTTGTAGAACTGAGTATCTACCTATCTTAGTAGGTTAACCAATAACGGCAAATTGTACATTTTAAATGTAGTAGTTTATTAGTAAGATATAACTAAATTATGTATATCAGAATTTTTCAAACGATTATGTTGCTTTTTTTACTGTGCGCGCTCTCCACATTGTGGGCCTTTATTAAAGTCACTGCCACCATTAGTTAGAATGATTATTTTTACTATTTATTTTTAATTAATTTTAAATAAAAGTAGTCATTATTTCATTTAATGTTTATATATCATCATCATATTCTTTAGATACTGTAAGTAAAAGCAATATATACAAACAGTAAAATAAATGATTCTAAACAAATAATTTAAATGCTGTCTTAATGTAAGTTTTATTTAATAGTATTGAAAATTTCCCTTAAAATTTAAAATTTTTTTCGGGTTGGAATCGAAGCTAAGCAGGTAAAACTCTGGCACCGTCTCTAATGTTTACATATATACAACTATTTCTAGTTTAATAGATATTAGATATCTTTGTATAGTTCCACTAAGCAACATTTCAAAGGAAATATATGAAGAGACAATAACAATTTTAACTTTTCTTATCTACATCTCTTATTTACACTTTATTTTTGTATCTTTGAGGGAGAAAGGTAGTTTTTCTCGATAGTGGAAGCAATTTTATTGTGGCCCGTTAAAATGTTTCGTGCTGAATTGAAGATACAATTGTATATTTTTTAATAAAAAGTGGTAAATTGAAAAAAAGTGGTAAATTGAAAAAATTGTCAAATGAATAAACATGTTGCAAATCTTGGTCATAGGCGCTGTTTTTAATTAATGCTTGCGGCGCGTATATATTTATAATATTATATCCAAAAGTTTTTCATTAATTATTTTGTATATTTAGAAAATAAAAAATAATTTGAATCTAGATTATTTAATTTGAAAATAAAATTGGATTAATTAGTTAAAAAATATATAAAAAAAAAAAGAAATTGAGAGTTTGTACAGTTACAATTAATATAAAATAATGGGTGGTAGAAAAAGTCTTTTCGTATTTTGTCCATAGATGTCGTTGGAATCGTATATCTCCAGTGCTACCAATCACATTGTGTCATACCATATAGTGTTGGAAAGGTGAAATTTCAAACTTTATTTAACCTTAAAGAAAATTAAAGTTGGTGAAGCTGAACAAAAGTTACAGCTTTTCAAAAATGAGTGAAAATAATGAAGAAATTCGCTATATTTTGAAATTTTTGTATAAAAAAGGGAAGAATGCCACGCAAGCCGCCAATGAAATTTTGAAGTTCACGGAGACGATGCTATATCAGTTCGTGTAGCACAACAATGGTTCGCTCGCTTTCGTTCTGGAAATTTCGATGTGAAAGATGCACCTCGTTCTGGTCGACCTATCGTTGAAAAAGTCGATGAAATTATGGAAAAAATTGACAAGGACCGTCACATAAGCAGTCATGACATTGCCAAGGAACTAAACATTCATCATCAAACGGTTTTGAACCATTTAAAAAAGGTTGGCTACAAAAAGAGCTTGATGTGTGGGTACCACATGATTAGAAATACGAAATGACTTTTGCGACTACCCTCTACATATATTACAATTACGAGTGAAAAGTTTTTTTTCTATATAAAAAACACTAAATAAGTTTTGTATTAAATTATATATTAGATATTCCCACTTATTGAAACAATTGTGTTTGAAAAAGAGTAATTCTAGAACTAATATAGGTTATTGTTACTCTAAATAGAAAGTTTAAGCTGTATAAAATTCCAGAGAACAAGCTGGCGCAAGTGAATAAATGTGTTGATTCAGCTTGCAAGTGAGTTGAGCCAACATGACTTTGGCAGTCGCGTGTTTATATTGCTGACGGTGGGAGGCTCTGCTGGCTATCAGGCATAGGCCACCCTACCACAAAACACCCCCCCCCCCACCCCCAGGAAGGGTGAGTGGCAGAATTATCAGATGAGTTCACTACCAGTACCACTGATTAAATCGGTGTTTATCTTGCCTCATGTTTGCCTGTGGTGCCAGCATTGAGGGGCTGAATCGATACCCCTTCCCCTTTCCTATTCCAAACTAACTATACTACTAACTGTATACTACGGTAACGATGAATTGACAACATCCACTTGAGTTGGTTCTTCTTCTTCAAACAACTACAACAAAATATCACTCAACATCAAATAATTTCTTCTCTACTATTAAAAATAATTTAAATAATAATAAAAATAAATAATAAAATAATAACAATATTATAATAATTATAATAAAACCTCTACATATAAAAATTAAACGAGACATTACGGGCTATTAGAATTTTATTTTTTATTTTTTTAATAGGATTATTAAGCCATTTTGTCAATTTTATTTTTATTAAATTTTATTATTTTTTTAATTTTTAACTTGAGAAGTTTGAACTCAAGCTCGTTATTTAAACCTGTAAAACATGCCCCCTCCCCCTAACATTGTGCATTGTTCAAAGCGATTAATTTGATAACTGAGAACCCAAAAAAACATCTTTAAATTACGTATAAGTATAGTCTAAACGTTATGAATAAATAAATAATTTATTTTGTCAAAATTTTTTCTAGGGAAGACACTCGGATCACCCCGTGCCCCCCCCCCCCTCCCCCCAACATAATGAAGGCAGGACCGCACACTTTGGGAGGCGTATGTCCAGCACTGACGACGATACGTCTTCGGTCGACTACTGGACGTCTAAGTATCTAAGTATTTGAATTTAATCTTTTTATAATCTCTAAATATTTTAAAAACCGGTAGCTTAGCCGCGAGGTTATAGTGACCGATCCGCCGACTCGAGTTCTAGGGTTCAAACCTCGCCGAGTGCATCGATATATAAATAAAAATAAAAATATAAAAAAATAATAAATAATAAATAATAAACAAATCTGAGAAAGCTGGCTAAATGGAGATATATTCCGAAAAAGCCAAAAAAAAAAAAAAAAAATATCGATGCACTCGGCGAGGTTTGAACCCTCGAACTCGAGTCGGCGGATCGGTCACTATAAGCTCGCGGCTAAGCTCCCGGCTTTTTAAATATTTAGAGATATATATTATACGAACTATTAAAATTATCATAAAATTCAGCTAAGTATTATTATTAGTATTTTAAAATATTTTTGAGGCACCAAAAAAATAATAATACTTAGCTGAATTTTATGATAATTTTAATAGTTCGTATAATATATATATAATAAAATCAGAACTGAAAGATTTTAAAAATTTTTGAGACCAGCACTTTAAATCAGAATTTATATATATACCGTGTGTGGCCATATTTAATATATATAAAACGTAACTCTCGAAATAAAAATATTATAAAGGCTCTAGATTTAGTATGAAGTTTCCTTCCCGTCAATATTATATTTTAACTGAAACGAGTCATGTGTAAAGAAATTAATAATGAATGTTTTTCCCCGCTATTTGATTCTACAATTTGTTCCATAATTTGGAAAATCTTTTCAATTTATCCAGTCGAAAAGATTTCATATAATAGTAAACGAATGGATGGATGTGAGAGGGGAGTAGAAAAATGTTGAAGAAAAAAAAAGTTACAACTCTTTGTTTTTTTTATTTTGCTATTGTTATTCATTTTTTTCCTTTCATCTTATTTAGTCAATAAATATATTTCTATATGTAAATGTATATATATTTATATGTATAGATCACGGATGGCGAACCTTTTTCAATGTCCGTGCCACAAAATTATAAAAAATCTTTTTGAAGTAACTAACGTACCACAAAATTGTCATTTTTTTCTCTACCCCTTTTAGCTTGAATATATAATCGAATATTTTTGTATAACTTCTAACTATCCTGTATAAAAGTGTTACAATTTTAAATATTAAACTTTATTCCAAAAAAAATAAAATGATTATTAAAACAATTTGGAATTTATTTTTGGTAAAAATATATCTTTCCTAAAATTTTTTTTTTATTTTTATTGTATGGAAATTCTTTAATTGATTTTAGTTTGTAGTTTTTAGTTGTAGATATGACAAAAAAGCAAAATTTATATTTGATACCGTGAACCTCTTACATTTTCTTGTTTTGATAATGTTATGTTAAATTCTAGAAAAAGATTGCGATTCTGACACTCCAACTGTCCTATTCGTAAAGTAAAGCTTCATATAAATTTTATAAAATTAATTTTTCTTTTTTTTTTAATAAATATTGATAAAATTTACAGCATATATTACATATATTAATAAGAGCATATAAGAATATTGTGGTAATAGGTGTATTTCATCGCCCCAATCAATTTTGAGTTTATAACTTCACAATTTCCCAGACAAACAGACAAATAAAATGACAGACACGAAAAATACAAAAGTCATATTTGGGTTCCCCAGGTCACATGAAGAGTAAAGATTTGCAAAAATTTGTAAATCCTGAACAATGCTATTTGTACGGTAACAACACGCAATGACATAATAGAAGTCCAAACGGTATCCACTGAGTCTATCTATCATGAATGTTTTTATACTGCGAGGGAATTGAAGCGATATTTCAGCTTAATAAAATGTATAATTTGCCGGTTTCATCTACTAAGATAGATAAATAAATATTCAGTACTTCAAATTTCATAAATTTTAATTTTAATGTGATTTAATCATTTTTAATTTATTTCTATTGTAAAAAGTTATAATTATTAAAAAAATAATTTTGTCTTTATGCGTGTCATGAAATTTTTCAAACGTGCCACTTTTGGCACGCGTGCCATAGGTTCGGCCATCCCTGTTATAGATATATACAAATATTTAAATAATTTAGATTTATTAATAATTCTAATATCTCTCTCGTATAAATATTGAGTGAATAATATATTTTATTTAATTTAAAACTTTTCTATGAATAATCAGACATATTTAGAATTATCTACTTTAACATGAATCAACATTCTCCAATTAGCTTCGTATTATTAGTATGATTTCTAGTTTAATTGGACGAGCTTATTGTAATGTAAACAATAAAGACATTCCGTCAGAATCTGATAAGTGTTTAGACGTTCTACATGACTTAACTCTAGCAATATTCACATTTTCATCAATTCACAACGTGACTGAATGTTTTTTTTTTATAAAGTAAGTTGTAGATGGAATTAAACTTGGGTCGTTCTATTAATAGTCTACATATTAATACTTAGAAATGAGAAATAGATTGAAAGATATTTCATGAATACAATATCAAAATTATAAATTGATACATGAAACAGTTCATCAAATAATTATTTATTATTATATAAATTCAAAATAAAATGACTAATTATCGAAGGGTTTGCAAATAATATTACATTTTGTTACATGACTACATTCTGCATAGATATACACATATTTCAAAATCACTTTTAATAGAAAAATCTGGAGTGTCTCCACTCGACTATCTCGCAAATTTGAATTGGATTAAATAGCATATATTAATTTAAATTAAATTTAATTAATTAAATTATAAATTGAAATTAATAAATAATATTTATTGAACCAGCGCTGTTTCGCTCTTTGTTGATGGCACCACGACACGTGTTGGCGCGTGAGATTTGCAGGGTTAAAAAATTAATTCTGGTACTTTCAGAGATTCAATCAAGCTGAAATTCTATATATAGCAGTTTTATACAATTATTAATCATGTGAAAAATTATAAAACATATTTCTTTATTTTTACGGTCACTTTAGAGGAAAAAAAATCAAAACGTTGTAGGTAATGACCCTCTTCCGATTGAGTTACATTTCTTAAAAGTTGAAAGAAAACTATGAATTTTGAATAATCCCCAGGAACCAAATTTCATCATTCTAGCTCAAACCGTTTTTGCGTAATCTTGGTTACATACATACACACATACATACACAAAGAGACATTTTTCTCAACCTTAGTGAAAATGATTCAGGAACCTTCAAAACGGCGAGATAGTAAAAATATTGTTTTACATATTTATATTAATAACTAGCTGCTCAGATTCTTTGAATCTAGACAGGGTGCTCTGCTCCCTGTACCACCGTAGTAATTCATAATAGGTATTTGGTTGAAAGCCTGTATGCAAAAAGTTTTCATTAATTTTATTTCAATCAGTATATTAAAACATTTCTTTTTCTGTCCTTGTATAAAATATATTTTATTAATATATATTTTAATTTGAATTAATTATATATTATTATTGTATATATTATATCTATCTATCTATCTATCTCTGTGACTTTATGGTACTTTGTATTACAATTTAAACAAATACAAATTTTCATTTTGTTAATTTATTATATACGTTTTAATTCAAACTGAGTCATTCGCTTTTCCAATAACTCTGAATAATTTGTGTACAGAGATATTGAACTTTAGTTTAAATTCAAGAGATTATATTTTATCTAATGTTTTCTGATTTGGCCTGAATTTGCATTGATATTGTCTTAAAATTTGAGGAAACAACTTTTTTTCCTCTCTCAGCCCAATTCATTTACCCATCCATGTTGCACATGAGGCCTCTACATTTTTAAATTTGGCTAGAACACTTTTCGTCTTTTTAAAATTTTAAATAGGAAAAGAGAGGTTCTAATTATATTCGAATAGTAAATATATATATTATTAGTATAAATATTTTTTATAAATTATCAATATATACATTTGTTTTAAATATTCTGAAATAATACACTTATTTTAATATTATAATTTATTTATGTGCTGTCAAAAACCTTTTTCACATATATAGATAAATAATTTTCACACTTAAATTATATTATAGCATGTATAAAAATTTAGATATTATAATAATACTTTGTATAGGAATTGGTAGAATTATTAATTTTATATTCATTGTCAGAAATGAATCAACTTCTTCACTCTGAATGAAGGACATGGATTATCATATAAAATTTTAAAAATTAATTTCTGCGGTAATTGATTAGATATTGATAAAAATTATAGTCTATGTTAAAATAGAGGTTTATAAGAATATTATAATGTAATTTCATAGTATCGGTTCAGTCATTTTTTAATCGATAACGTCACAATTCATGAAAATTCACTTTTGGATTCTAGAGGTCATGAATCGAGAAGATATTCCCAATATTTTTAAATTCTGATCAAATTGTATCCAAAAAAGAGAGAGAGAGAGAGATTTTTATATTACTTTATTCACAGAATTGTTTTAATTTATAAAAATGAATTACTGTCTCTACTAAATGTTCATGCACCTAATTAGAAATGTCTATCAAATTTTAATAAATAACATATTTTCGTATGTTTTTAAATTTTATTTTTCCTTATATTATAACTTCAAAGATATTTTTCCTATTATTCTTCATTATTTTTCTTTTTATTTTTAAATTTTGAATAAAACTATTTCGTTTTTATCAAAAAATATAATTAATTGTGTGGATGAAGAGTAACCCTTTCTAAAATACTTTCAATTAATTTTACATCAAAACTTTTATAACTTGCAAATATTAGTTCGAATAATTGATTATTATTTTTTGAAAGAAATTTGAAATATATGTATATAAATTCATATATAAACAAAACAAAATGATTTTATTAAAAAATTCATTCCAATTAGAAATCCTCAGTAATCAAAATTTATTATTTTTAAAAATTAATAAATACTAAATGTTATGATATTAAAGGAGATAAAATTTGGATATGCGAATTAAAATTTGCATAGATTGAGTGTGTCGAATTTGAAATAAAATGGAGATATACTAGTTCATTTTCCATGGAAAGACTGATTCAATCTCGGTGTTTGCTTTACATGTTGAGATCGATACATGTCGCTGGCGTTTAATCCCTTAAAGGGCCTTCAATTAAACAAACGCAAAACCACAAAACAAGAACTCAATAACTTGTGTACCTTTGCATAGTAGAGCAAAAGCCGATAATCCACTCTGAATTTGGCATGAATTTATTTATATATTAATAAAAATAATAATGGAGAATTTAAAATTACAATTTATATCAAAAAGGATTTCTTTTATGACAAAATATGATGAATAGCTGGTATATACTACTATTTCATCTATATTTATAATATTTTTAATCATTGGAAATCTAGATTTATTTATAAAGAGAAATTATTTGAGATTAAACGTAGAATGAAATTTTACGATAAATGAATAAATATTAAATAAAGAAAGAGTATCAAATACTAATGATTTCTTATAAATTTATATAATTTCTTATAAATTGATAGATGTTTTTTCGAAAATTAATTATAATATTGAATTTTAAAATATATGTCGTTTATTTCAAATTGTTACCGACGGACGGAAGGGAAGGTATTGTTAAATTTTACATGTGGGGATTTTTACATATCTCCACGAATCATGCATTTTGTTAACAGAAAGAAGTATTTGTAGCATGATGTCTGTCGGTCTGTCCGTTGTGTGTCCGTATAGACGTGTACAGCTTGAAAGTTTAAACGGATTTTGAAAAAAATTGGTATATTTACTTAATGCATCAGTAGCATTAATTCATCAACTTTTGATGTATATCTGGAAACCGGAAGTGGTAATTTACAAAATATTAATTTTATATTCATTGTCAAAAATTCTTCACTTAAATATAGTAGTGATATATAATTGATTAATTAAACTAAAAATAACAACTAAGATAATATAATTTAATCATTTTAATTCAAGTTTTAAAAAATATTTTTTTTTTATATTTTATATATATAATAATGTTGTTTGGAAATTAATTTATTTCAAATCGTCGGTCGGTTCTGTGCCTGGTCACAGCTCATTTTGTTTTGCATTTAATCTACAAGAGTAATTAAAATATCAAATTATTATTAAATTTTTTAAAAATTAAAGTTTTATAGTAAATATTATCATGTTAATTTCAACTACCTCAAAAGTATAATGAAATAATGATAACTATTTTATAAATGAATGATCATCATTGAGAGTGCCAAAAGCAAACGGACCGAATGTCAGAAATAATTTATATTTTTAATTATATTTTTTTTTAATTTCAATAAAATATCCAGATATTTCAATTATATAGTATTGATCATTTAAAAAAATTAATGAGGCAAATGACTCATCATTTAATGATTTATTGAAAATTTTTGTATGTCACAATAAAATTAACATTTCTGTTCATTTAACCCAGTTTACCAAGCCACATACAGACAGCTGTTTATCGTGTTAATCATCTCTGATCAACAATATTATTGGTAAATTGATTTAGAAAAAATCAATAGATCTCATCACTCTCCCTCATCAATTATCTCGTTTAATGATTTATACATTTTTCTTTTTTTAATAATAACAAAACTAATAAGAGTTGAAAATACCGAAATCATTTCTATAAAGAAATACTTATTAAAAATGATTATTATTATATATCAGAGAGAGAGAGAGAGTTTGTCTTTAATCTGTCGAAATAATAAGATGAGATACAATATATTAATTATTTTACGGAGCATGAGTATAATAATATTTAATTTTGTGAATATACGCAGAGAAGTCCTATAAAGATGTATATAAAATAACTATAATATAAATAAAATTTTTTTTTTTTTTTAATTTAATTTAGGTTGTGAGATCATATCTCTATGAATAGATGAACGTTGATAGTCATTACCCTGTTTATTAGGATTTAAGGGCTTATCCGAAAAATTTAGTAAGACAAAAAATTTTTAAAATATTTATTCAAAATTTTGATACATATATAAATATGTAAATATTTTTATTAGATATGTCCCACATTCACTTCAACATAGCATTTTCAGTTACTCCACTAACCACTCAAAGCTCCTGGGATTCAACAACTAGAAACTATACTGATTATTTCTATTTTTAATTTATTCCATTAAAATAATGGGTGGTCGAAAAGTCTTTTCGTATTTTGTCCATAGATGTCGTTGGAATCGTATATCTCCAGTGCTACCAATCACATTGTGTCATACCATAGTGTTGGAAAAGTGAAATTTCAAACTTCATTTAACCTTAAAGAAAATTAAAGTTGGTGAAGCTGAACAAAAGTTACCACAAAAATGAGTGAAAATAATGAAGAAATTCGCTATATTTTGAAATTTTTGTATAAAAAAGGGAAGAATGCCACGCAAGTCGCCAATGAAATTTTGAAGTTCACGAAGACGATGCTATATCAGTTCGTGTAGCACAACAATGGTTCGCACGCTTTCGTTCTGGAAATTTCGATGTGAAAGATGCACCTCGTTCTGGTCGACCTATCGTTGAAAAAGTCGACGAAATTATGGAAAAGATTGACAAGGACCGTCACATAAGCAGCCATGACATTGCCAAGGAACTAAACATTCATCATCAAACGGTTTTGAACCATTTAAAAAAGGTTGTAATTATCAATATAAAAAAAATTACTTGAAGTTTGATTAGAAATACGAAAAGACTTTTTCGACCACCCTATATTTGTAAATCAAAGACTAGCTAGATATCTTTAGATTTAGAATTTTTTGTAAAAAGGAATTCCACTTGTATATACAACCAATCAAATAGAATGATTGTAATCTCTGAATAGTCTATTTAAATTTAAGTGAATATTTTAACAACAAGGCATCTCTAATGAACGAATTTATTAGTTTTGAGGTGATGAATACGTCCCATTGTACATATACATGATAAAATAATAAGATAACAATAACGTGATTAATTAATAAAAATTTAATAATAATAGAATAATTTCAAATACAACTCACTCCTATTATATGTATTGTATATGATGTTTATAAAAGAACATAAAATATATAAGTATTTAAAAAAAACTTTAAAAATAATATTTCTTAATAATTTAATTCATAAAGTAAAAACAAAACAAAAAAAAAGTTAAATAAAAAAAAAAAATTGTAACTAATTAAGAATTTAAGAAAATAAATCGGATAAAACTTTTGTTTGTAAGTAATTAAAACGATTCAAGTGTGATTCCGTTGTACTGCTATCATTATTTCACATATTGTGTAGTTGGCGAGAGCTTGAAAAGTCTTAATCTTTAAGTCAACGTTAACTTTTCAAGAGGCCAACTTAATGATGGAAATTTATTAAAACTTAAAATTGTTTCGAATTTCTAATGTGCTTGGAACAGATCTGTCGTCGAGTACTAATTAGCATATGGATAATATTAATAATAATAATAATAATAATTGAATTCATTTATGAAAAGTAAATTTGAAGTAAAATCATACAATATGCTCTCTCGACGGCATTTCTGCCATTTTAAGTTCGTTAAAGATTCAATAAAGAGCTTTCAGTGAGGCGTTTAAAGGGGGAGGGCATCAATGTGGGGTGTGTGACTTGGTTGGGCCAGGAGGTGGGTGAAAGGGTGGAGATCTATTATTCGAAAATGATGAGATTGCAATTTTATTCAAGGAAATTAATGAAGCGATTCGTTAAAAGTTATTCGGCTGAATTAATAAGTAATTAAATGTTCTTAAAAATTTAAAAAAAAAAAAAAAATCCTGAATATATATTATTCTTAAAAGTTTAAAAAATTTTCGTTTTTTTTTTCTTTTTTTTTTTTTATTAAAATTAAAAAAGTTGTAATTAAAAAGTATTGTTCACTTTAGATAGAGCGTTAAAGAGAAAAGAAGAAGAGATGGGTGGTAGATCCGGAGTGGGGAAATTTTAACACATACACTCACACACACATACATACAAAGTGAGAACAAGAGAATGAGCGTTTTTTTTTTGGAATTAAAAAAGTTTATCATTTTTTCAAAAAAATCTAAATATTAATTGATTCCATCACTTATATTATTTAAAATATGAATAGATTTTAAAGAGATAAGAATAAAAATCTGTTCACTCGATAGATTCATTGATCGCTTTTATTCTATTTTACTTTTCCGCATACTTCGTATAAGGGAAGTATTGGAATCGTCAAAAATTTCGACTTCGAAGAGATTTCGATAGATCTTGACGTTTTAGACCTCCCTGAGTCGGAAATACCATTTTTCGAATTATGTCTGTGTGTGTGTATGTATGGATGTATGGATGTATGTAATGTTTGTCTGTGAGCAAATTTACTCAGAAGCTAATCAAGCTAGGACTTCAAAATTTTGTACACCGATATTATTCACAGTTTGTAGATTTCTATCAAAATTTCGTCAAAATCGGTTAACCGGAAGTGGTACTTTACCTACACTGGTTGCGTTTACCTTTCAAGTAAAGTACCAGTTTGCTTCGAGATATTTGCTTCCTATTTTGTATATAGATTTAAAAATATGAAAAAAATTCAGATACCAAATTTCATCATGATCTAACTACCGGAAGTGACATTTTACTTTTACAAGTAGCGTCAGGTGTAAATTATAAATATATATAATAGTGTTAAACCATTATACTTTATAATTTAAATTAATTAGTTTGTTTATTTTTATTGTTGTTAAAACATAATAATAATAACCTAATTACCTATTTATATGCGGGAAAGTCTAGGGGTGGACACACCCGATTTTTTTTTTCTTAATAAGAAACTTACAAATTTTTACTTTACGGTGTAAATTATTTCGATAATGTAAAAAACAAAAATTTTTAAGAGCCTGAAAATCAATTTCTGACATTTCCTCTGGTGATTTAAAATTTTGAAGTAGAAATCTCAAGATAACAGTCAAATATTCGATTCTTAAGATAATATTGTAAACTTAATCTGAAAATTGTAGTTAAAATTGGAATATTAGTTCCCTAGGCCAGTAAATTAAATTTAAATTTTTTTAATTGATATATTATAAGCAAGAATACGTTGTTTAAGAATACATTAATTAACTAGAATAATCAAAATGTATTAATAAACAAAAATAGAAATTCAAAACAAATATTCTTTTTATATACCACTGTATATATATATATATATAAATACTATATATATATATTTATAGCTTTAGGTTTTATATTCTCTAAATTTTTTTTATTTTTGTTTTATTTTGAGTTGTTTGTCTATAAAAGAAGAAAGATTTGAGTTGATATCTCCCGTCTCATAAAAGCTTTTTTAGAGTCCTATACCGAGTTCCAGAGAGGGCCCACTCTCGAAAGAGCAAAGATGGGTGAGTGGGAGGAATGCTTCTAATACCCAAAGCCCTTCTGAATTCCGAAATCTTGTTTAATAATTGCAATCGTAAAAGCCATTGGGTTTATGTGAAAACTTTCATTAATTACAGGTTTTGTTATTCGAAATAGAGATAAAATGGTGTCGTTGTTCAAAGTAGTGAATGGGGAAAATAGTTAGACTCTCGTTAAGAAAGGCCAAAATTTTTAAAAGTAATAACTAACAATCCATTTACCAGTTGAATGCATTTCATATTAACCTTATTTAAAATGTGAAATTAATTTATAAATAAAACAGAAACAAATCATATTATTTTTTATTAAAAATAAAATTAATAGAAATAAGTTGACCTGTGGCCAGGCCCGAACCGACCGACGGTTTGAAGTAAATTAATTTCCAGCTACAGAAACAATTTCAAATAATTTTAATATATCTATTAATGTAATAAAAAACAGATATGGATATAACATAAATATTTTTAATTTTATTTTATTTATAATATATATGTAAGACCAGGCTGTGACGTCATGAATGGCTGGATGACGTCATATCATTTTAAATTAAGAAAAAACTAATAAATATGATTTTCCCGAGGATAAAACCACTACAAAGTGCATGATTCGTGGTGAAAATAAACCCTTCCCATCGTCGATCGGTAATACTACCACTTCCGGTTTCCGGATTTGCACCAAAAGTTGATCCATTCATCATACTGATGCATTAAGTTAAATATACCAAATTTCATCAAAATCCGTTGAGCCGTTCAAGCTGTACCCATCTATACGGACGGACGGACAGACATGATGCTAAAAATACTTTTTTCTGTTAAGAAAATGCATGATTCGTGGAGATATGTAAAAATCTCCACATGTGAAATTTGGTGTGAAAACAATACCTCCCTTACTATCGTTGGTCGGTAAAAATATTTATTAATTAATTTTTTTTAATCTTTTAAAATGTTTATCTCAGCAAAAAATGATTAATATTTACATATATAATTTAATTTTTTCTTTTTTTCTTATATTTTTTGATGGAAGTTGGAAAATTTTATTTACTTTTAATTTTGGTTATATCTTTTGAAATGTGGATTCTTTGTTTAAATATAAAGATGTAATATAGAGTATAAATAGTAGTAAAAAAATATTTAAGTATTATTGAATTAATCACTTATATTTAATCCAATCTAACAGATAATATTTACTTTAATGTTAAATACGATATTATTAAGAACACTTTTTTCATTGGGTCACCCCCTGCACATTCTTTTTCTTAGCCTTTATACTTTTAAATTGAAAGATTTAAAAATGTTTCTAAAACTATTTTATAAAAAAAATTATTATGGCATTTAAAAATTATTAAAATATATTTTTTTAAAAAATTATTTTGGTTATCTAACAATAAAAAATGCAGTTTCTTGCTGAATATTACTTTGATATTTTCTATCATATAATTTACGAGGGTGGTCTGAAAAGTTTCCGACCTGGCCAAGAAAAACGATGTTTTTCAATTTTTTTTTTTGCTATATTTTTCAACATAATCTCCATCAACACTGATACATTTCTCATAACGGTGTTCTAATTAATTAAATTAATTAATTAAATTTGATTTAATTTAATTTAAGTATCATCAACAGTTATGAATCGACGCAAAAATTCGTTTGGATTTCAAAAAACCGAAAAGACTTTTTCCTTCACCTATATATGTATCCGGAAAAATGTATTTTATTACCTAAAAATCAAAACATATATAGTCATAATTCTCTTACAAATATAATAAATAGTTTGACATATCAAATTTAATATTATGTTTTAATTACTATGTTAATTAAGTTATAATTGGAATTAAAATGATTTTAGGTTTGAAAGTTACTTTCAAACCAATGCATCAGTAGGCTTATCAAGTGAGCATTACATAGAACAGCAAAATGTCAATCAGGCGAAAATGTATCAGCCGCCATTAGATATCATTAACCCTAGGATAGCGCATAAAAGGTTATTTATTTTCAAGTATAATTATCGTTAATTTATTTTTTAAAATTTTCTTACATATCAATATTATTTTTATATTATTAGTCACTGAACTTAAAAGCATTAATAATTGAGTAAATTTATTTTTAATTGTGAAGTTTTTTTTTTTTTTTTTTTTTTTATTTATTTATTTGGCTTTCGGATTATCACCATTTTAGCCAGCCTTCTTTATTATTCTTATATCTATACTTATATATATCGATTTATATATCGATGCACTCAGCGAGGTTTGAACACTCGAACTCGAGTCGGCGGACCGGTCACTATAACCTCGCGGCTAAGCTCCCGGTCAATAATTGTGAAGTTAAAAATAATAAAATTTATTTTTAACTTCACAAGTTAACCATCATAATATGAAATTTGTAGAGATTTTCTATAATCATTTTTTTAAATAGCAATTTTAATGAGAAATTTATTTCAGGGTAGAATTACATTTAATTAACCCTATCCTTATAATTCTTATTGTAATAATAGGTTGTCAAATATCTCCCTTCCGCTTTTTTGCTCTTTATTCAATGCTTTATAAAAAGTGTTACAGTGATCGGATTTAGTTAAAATATGCGCCGTTTTGTTCTATAATCTGTTTCCATCTAGAAGACAATTTCATAATACTCCCCTCGTAGAAACCCCCCTTCTTATTTGCGAAGAACTCGGACAGCCACTTTTTACAAGCCTCTTTTGAGTTCAACTTTACACCACCAAGGACGTTCGCCATTGACAGGAACAGGTGGTAATCACTTGGCGCTATGTCCGGGCTATATGGTGGATGCGATAAAACCTCCCATCCGGATCAGATATTTTCATTGGGGCAGATATTAGAAAAAAGACGTAAGTGCAATATTTCTGTTCACTAATTATTTATAGACTTTAGTAAAGCATATGACTCAATATAGACCGGGATAAACTTTTTTAAATTCTGATCTTAATGGGAATTCCGAAATAACTAGTACGTATGATTCTTATTTGTCTTGAAGGTAGTAATGGAAGAGTAAGATTCGGGAATCAATTGTCAGAAACTTTTCGAATTCGAGAAGGCTGCGATGGACAGAGCAAGTAGCTAGAATGGGAGAGGAAAGAATGGCGAAAAATATATTGGTGGGGAGACCGATTGGGAAACGTCAGCTTGAAACACCAAGGTGGGTGGACAATGCAGGATGGGACGTGAGAGAGATGGGAGAGGGTAGGAGTTGGATGGTTGTGGCTTAGAATAGAGACACTTGGAGAAATGTAGTTGCTGCGGCCAAGAGCAGTATTATTATTAGTATTATTATATATTATTATTATAGTATATATTATATGTTAGCTTTTATATTTTTTTACTAATTCTTTATAGTTATTTACTTTTACATAATTCACTGTTTTAACTTTAGTAAGAGGCAAATAAATAAATAATTAAATCTGATTTAAAAAGAAATTGGGTCATAAAAATAAAATCAATGTTACATAATTACTGTTAATAATATTATTTGTTGAAAGATCTCTATGCTTCTCTTTCTATCCAATCTCTTTCAATGTGACTATTTTTTTTCTTTTATTTTCATCTCTTTTCACTCAAATACCTTTTTATTAAAGGAGATAAGTTGATTTCCATTTGATTTTAAATGATTAGCATCATAAAATAAGTAATATCATGGCGGGTATAAAATTCCAATTGCGTTTCTAAGAAAAGAGCTTGGAGGGTCTTTACTCAGTCCCTTTGGGGCGAATGGGTAGGGGATCGTTACTAACTTTTTTGGCTCTGTTTGAATAAATGATGTTTTCTGTGGAATGACGGAGCCTATCAGCTCAATCGAAATCGGACCATCAAAGTCATAACAGCAAGCATTTAAATCAAATAAAAATAAAAAATAAATTCTCTTCCTTAAATAGAAACTTTGTAGTTTTTAATTGATCATTGATTTAGATATTTAAAAACAGTTTGTTATTTAAAAATTTGTGCAAAAGAATATATGAAATTATTAAAATTTCAAAAGTAAAGCTAATAAACTATCAATCTATAACTATACTATATTCTTATTATCATTTCTGTGTCAACTCAAATCAATTTTGCCTTTACCAATTTTTCAGACTACTTACTGGTTTGTAAATTGCTTTTCTCTTAAATAAATTTCATCCCATATTCCCTCATTTGTATTACATGTAAGTTATAAAGAAATTGCAATGAAATTTAAAATTCCAAATTTTTATGAGATCATCATGTGTAGTATTTTAGTGGATACAATTAAAAATTCCGTTATCTTAATTAATTTATATTATCCTTTGGTCATAAAAAGATAGGTTGAAAATTGTTATACTTACAATAAATCTAAATGTATAATCATGTTAGCAAAAAACACACTAAAAGAATCTTTATGAATGACTTAATAAAAATTTATTTTATATATACTTATTATTAATTATCCCAAGTTCCTATTTTAAACTCTTTTAAAAGTATTTGATTTGAATTTGGCATCCTTTACATTGCTGTTGTAACTTTACTTAAGTCTAAATAAATAAGATGAGAAGATGAAAGCAGTTTTGTCTTTGAGTTGTGAATAGGACAGCAAATGGTTTGGGTAAGAGAGAAGAAATTCATTGTGGTAGTTTTAAACAGGAGGAGGATTTTGTGTATAACCAAGAGAAGATAGTAGCAGAAGGCTATATCCATTGGGAAATCCTCGTCCGTTTGCTTTTAATACAAGAAAGATGGCGCTGATTTCCCAACAGACTTTTTACTTTACGTTGGCGGTTGTTGAGTGACTACATAGGGGTGTCAGCCTGAAAAACGTCCAATCTTGGGACCAATTAAACTTGCCACCCTTAACTTTCTTTTTATTTAATTATAATCACCCTAATATTTGGTTTCATCAATTTTAAAAATAAATATATAAATTTATAAAATATGTCCATTATCTAATAAAAAATATACATTTTTAAATTTAATTCTATTTTATAATAAGAATAGGGTATAAATATTTTAATCTTTGTTAACATTATCAATGGAGTAGGAGGGCAGAAATAATTTTTTTAGGAATATTTTAATAAAGCCATGGGTTTTATTTTTTTTTCTAAAAATTTTAAAATATATTATTATTTATAAAATGCTCTTTCATTGAAAAATTTTATAATTTTTCTGGTAGTTTATTTTTTTTTAATTCTGCTTCTCGTGTTTTTGGAGTTTTAAATTGCTTCGATTTAACTAAACAAAATGATCTTTTTACTATCTCGCCAGAGATAGTATTGCGATCACGAAAATTTTCGATGTTGAGATTTTGATGTTTTTATACGTTTTGAAGGTTCCTGAATCATTTTCACTAAGGTTGAGAAAAATGTCTGTGTGTGTGTGTGTATGTGTGTATGTGTGTATGTATGTAGGCAAGATTGCGCAAAAACGGTTTGAGCTAGAATGATGAAATTTGGTACATGGACATTATTCAAAATTCATAGTTTTCTATCAACTTTTGAGAAATGTAGCTCAACCGGAAGAGGGTCATTACCTTCAACGATTTGATTTTTTTTCCTCTAAAGTGACCGTAAAAATAAAGATATATGTTTGATAATTTTTCACATGATTAATAATTGTTTAAAACTGCTATATATAGCAGCTTGATTGAATCGCTGAAAGTACCAGAATTAATTTTTTAACACTGCAAAACTTACGCGCCAACACGTGACGTGGCGCCATCAACAAAAAGCCAAACATGCGCTGGTTTAATATTTATTATTTATAATTTATAATTAATTAAATTTAATTTAAATATAATATATTATGTTATTTAATCCAATTCAAATTGCGAGATAGTCGAGTGGAGACACTCCAGCTAATTTACTATCTCGTCAGAGATGGTATTGCGATCACGAAAATTTTCGATGTTGAGATTTTTATGTTTTTATACGTTTTGAAGGTTCCTGTGAATCATTTTCACTAAGGGTGAGAAAAATGTCTGTGTGTGTGTATGTATGTAGACAAGATTACTCAAAAACGGTTTGAGCAAGAATTATGAAATTTGGTACATGGGCATTATTCAAAATTCATAGCTTTCTATCAACTTTTGAGAAATGTAGCTCAACCGGGAGAGGGTCATTTCCTACAACGTTTTGATTTTTTTTTCTTCTAAAGTGACCGTAAAAATAAAGATATATGTTTGATAATTTTTCACATGAATAATAATTGTATAAAACTGCTATATATAGAATTTCAGCTTGATTGAATCGCTGAAAGTACTAGAATTAATTTTTTAACACTTCAAATCTCACGCGCCAACACTTGACGTGGTGCCATCAACAAAGAGCCATACATGCACTGGTTTAATAAATATTATTTATTAATTTTAATTTATAATTTAATTTAAATATAATATATGTTATTTAATACAATTCAAATTGCGAGATAGTCGAGTGGAGACACTCCAGATTTTTTTTCATTTGCATTACAAATAGATACATAAATAGATATATAAAATTCAGCCATTCTAATATAAATTAATTATTATTAATTTTAATCATAAGAAAGTCAACTACATTCATTATTATTTTCGAAAAATTAAAAATATATTTTATATATTAATTTGATAAATAAATTGTTTAATTTTTTTTTATTTGAATTTTTCACATTCTACAGAAAAAATTTTTTTTTCTTTTGGAAATAATACAATATTATACATTCCAAGAATATTCAATAACATAGAGGAAAACATAATTTTCCATGAATTTGGTTATTTTTTCCTTATTGAAATTTTATCAAACAATTCTTTTTTTAAATCGATATAACTTTTGTTTGATCAATCAAACAATAATTTTTATATTTAGTTTTTTAGAAGACTTTTTGTTAATATTAATCTAATATACTCAGTGAAAAATATTTTTTTTAAATATCCATTATTTTATATAATTATTTAGTTATTGAGTTAAATTCATTAAAATTTCAAATTGTATTCTAAAAAAAAATGATCATTTCAAGTTTTCATGGCTGATATCATTTCTCTTATCCTTTTTTATGTTATCTTTCTATTCTCTTTTTTATTTTCAATATTTTCTCAAAGCTTTTGATGTCGATACTTTTCTTTTTTGCTTTTTATATAGAAATCCATAATTTATACTTTAACTTAGCCAACTCTATAAGCTAAATATGGTTGTTATAGCTTCTTATATCTCCACCTTAATATAAACATGAACATGGTTGCATCTGCGTACCAAAACGGTCGATCAAACGGAATACTTTTCAAAAGAATTTCGAACGTTGAGGTTTTCGTTGAAACTTCTCTCGAGTTTATTAATATAATGACGGTATATGTAGAACAGAAGCATGGGAAGAGGATAAAGGGCATTAGTTGCACCTGTAGCCTTTCATTCGAGTTAATTCTCCTTGTTTCATAGTTGTATGTCTAACTCATGTCCTAAACGATCTCGCCCTGTCGTTGTTGTAAGCGAAGTTTTAAGTTTTAATGGCGTCAGGGTGCCATCTTGGACTAAGGACCTCGCAAATCTATACAAACATCGAAACCCATGTTAAGTAAATGACCGCCCGAGCACGATTTTCAATTTATAATCTCATTAAGAGAGGGATTAGATTCTTTGGTTAATTTTACTAAAAGAAGAATTTTATGATTTTCGGATCAATCAACTTAATCTAATCAAGAATAAATCAATTCAACGAAGAATTAAAAACAATTTGCATTGAAAGAATGATTTAAATTGAATATCTGATTTAAATAATTGAAATTAATCTCTAAATAAAAGTTTAAATTTTGATGAATATCTTAAAAACAAAAGAATCAATTTTGCAACATCAACTTAACTGGGTAGATCTGAAAATTAAAGTAGAGAAATCAACACTAAACAAATTTACATTAAGACGTGGTTCTGCGTTTTAGGTTTGCCTTCTTACTTTTTTAAAAGTCGTTTGTTTTATGGTTGAATAGTGCATTAAAATGAGTGAAATGTTAATTTCAAATTAAAACCTTCTTTATACTTTTATAGAAGATTACTATTAAACCACTCGGACCAAAATTAGGCCCAAAATTATTGGTTGTGATTATATATAAAATTTATTTTTTATATATAATTTATAATTTAGACTTGTAAATTAAAATCATAACTAATTTTAATTTCTTAAAAAAGTATAAGTAATATAATTATGATTGCATATAATATATTAATTTATATGGAATTATAAAACGAATAATTTATTTTTCTAAACTTTCATTTATATCAACATTTGTATAAATTAATGATGGGTGCCCTAAAGTATTATATTTCCAAAATATATCAAAGACTTGTTTCTTTTTATATTTAATGAATTTATAATTAAAAACTTAACATTATTTTTAAAGAATTTTTTAACATTGTATTTCCTAATTTCTACTTGGAAAAAGTATTCATTTGGAAATTAATTAATGAAGTTTTTAAAAAAATATATTTCAATTTTAATTCAAAATTGTTTTAAATTCAAATTATTCAAAATAAATCCTAACAACTATTTACTAAATTTAAGAGTTGAACTTCATTAATTTCATTAATTTAAGATTGTGTATCTAACAACTATTATCTTTTTCTATGTTTAATAAACTTAAATTAATAAGAATTTAAAAGTTGGATTGAAAATGTAATTAAAATTATGAAGAGACATATTCTATCATCTAATAATATTCATAAAAAGCAATGAATTCATGAATAAAACAGAAATTAACTGAAAAAGAGACACACTTTCAATGGATTTATTTTTTTCCTTTTCATTTCTTAATTATCAAAGAGATTCGAAAATTAATAGATATAGATTCAAATATGCCTAAGTTTTGATCCATTTGAAGTCTTGTTAATAAGTTTCGAAAAGTTAAACAACTCTTAAATTTAATTTTGACAAGAATTTTTTAATTGGAAATGAATGAAAGATATATATATATATATATATATATATATATATATATATATACTCTATATATTATGTATTCCAAAGTTAACTTTGGGCTTTTAGATTTCTCTAAGGAATATTTTTTTTATGAATTTTTCTCCTTCGCATATTTTAAAATATTATCTTAAATTAAAAATTAAAATCTTTCATTTTTTTTACTACATTTACAATTTAATTTGCCTTTTTTCTTTTCTTATATTTATCAATAATCTAAGAATATCCATTAAATAAATAATCATAAAAATAGTTTTGTCTTCAAGGGAGAGAAAAGTGAGGAAGAAAAGAAAAAAGGGAGGGAAAGAGAGAGAGAAAGACAAACTGTAGCTGGTGTATGGCGGTTGTAAACATGAATCAAATAGCTAGGTCAGTAAAAAAACCTATCTATATTGTCTACTTTTTAATTAATTAATTTATTTATTTATTCTTCTTCTTCGTTGTCGATAACTTCCTGGCGGAAGTGTCGTGGCCCTAATAACTCCACAGGAGTCATAGGGTGTTCATGGGAAAATTTGACCGAAGTGGTTTCCCCTTGCCTTCTTCGGTGGGGGCAGCCGATGTTAAATTGAATTAAATTTTTATATTTATTTATTTATTTATTAATTAAATTAAATAAATATATAATCTTGAGTTCTATGCTGGGATTCGAACTCAGGCTTCCTGTGTAGAAATCTAGTACTCTACCCACTCAGCCATGCTGCCCCCTCATTATTTATAGAGAGATATTATTCTAGAAATCGCCTAATTATACAGTAAATATAGAAAGGAATAAAACGATAGCTAAAATATTGCGTTAATAGTGAATCTTTTTCTATGAGATTATTTAGGAGTTTTGGAAAGTATTTTTTTTTCGTTTTTGTTTTAGATTAGAAGTGTATTCGATTTTATTCTTCCATTGGTCCTCTGAAAAACATGTCTAATTTTTTTTTTTTACTCAATTGTAACTTCTTTTTTCATTTTATCGAAATATTGACAAAAGACTTTTGAGGACACCTGTCTTCCTTTATAATATCATTTTGTATCTCCTCGTGTCAGATAATAAATGAAATAAAATAAATTAATAACGAGGTAAATGGAATCCCTAATGATGGATGGGTTCTTTTTAAAAGTCCGGTAATCCCCGATAAGACGTTGTGCTTCCGCTTTTCTCTTTGTGGCTGCCTGTGATTGGTTCCGACCCATCAATCAATACTACAGAGAATCGATAGCTACAACCACTGGCCAGTCCTTTTCTTAACTATATCCTTATCATTCTTTTATTCACTCTCTGTATTTTTTTTAACAGACAATGAGATTTTTTTTTCTTCAATCCTTCAATTGAAACAAAGTTTGGTCTAGTTGTGAATCTGAATGATCCAAATCCAAAAGGATTGTGTGTCTTTCTTTGTGAGGATTACCTTTAATACAGTAAAATTTGCAAGATAGCATCGAGAATCATGGTCATTGTAAGAGAAGATAAAAAGTTTTAATCGGCCTGATATGAAACCATCCATTGGGGATCGTAAAAGAAAATCCCATAAAAACTCGTTTTTTATATACTTATTTATGAGAATTTTTTTTTTAAGTCAATTCTAATAATTTCATAAAATCCTTTCTATTCAAGTCGTTTCGTATAATTAAAAGTTTTTTTTTAATTTGTTTCGGAAAGAATAGATGTAGTTCATTAAAAGATAGTTATGCTCACTTGGAAACATATAAATAAATATTATTATCGATAAATTCCAAATTATGCTTTATAGAGTAGTAAACATTTAGAAATATTGTCAGTATCAATGATATAAAAATTATTATTGTGAAAAGAACTAACAAATATACTTTAAAATTTTAAAATAAATATATATATATATATATTTATGTTATTAATACAAGTTTGTATTTGATTCTTTAAACATGCACAAAATTTCAAGATTAACTGGTATCTAAAGGTGGTTGAAATTTTAAAAGCAAAGTTTTCGTTCATATATATAGGTACGATATAAATCTTAATTGAACAAATAAAATCAGTTAAATATTAAAAAAAAATTTTTTTTATATTAAACCAATGACTAGACCAGAGATAGAATAACCATTTGTCGAACAAAAATACTACTTTGTTGTAATACCTGATAACTTTAATAAATCTTTTTTGATATTGGAATATATTGTTGGTGTCAAACAAATACCAAACACTCTTCTACGAGAGCCAAAAAAGTTTCGTCTATAAAATTCACAAATAAAATTACAATCATAAAAATCTCCCCGTTCCACTTCAATTTCTTGATCGACATTCCTTGTGCTCTAAAAAATTAACGGAAACTCTGTCCAGACAGCTTGGCGAAATATGAAATATAATATATTTGGGATTTTATTATTCAACGAAGTGTTATTTTATTATTTTAGAATTTAATTTATTCTATCCTACAATAACATTCAGCCATAAACTCGAGTGGAAACGAAAACTCTTTCATTTCAAAGACGTTTAGATAGATAGAAATAAATACGGAGAAAAATATCAATGCGTTGTCCAATTTGTTTTCTTTTTCAACAAACATTAGCAAATTGGAAACTGCAATTTCATAGAAAGAAAATAGTTTACGCAAGAATTTCGCAATAGAAGGCTTATAATGTTCGTCGAGGCTTGAAATTGCAAGGGCCATCAGCCGAGAGGAGTGGTGGGGAGGGGTGAGTCGTAAGGTTGGGGGTGAGGCCCTTCACAAGAGAGAGCAGATCCTTTTAGAATACAATTCAACGCTCCATCATTCGCCAAAATACACATGGTTGGTTTGTTTCAAAGGAAAACCAGAACCTCGGTTCTTTTTTCTTACCCCCCACTCCTTTTCTCTGGCGTGGCGTCTTCGTCTTGGTGAATTATTTTCTTTGTAAATTTATATTTACTGAGCTTTGTCTGACTGATCCGTAGTCTTATCTGTTAGTCGATGGCTTTGACCAGTACTCACTAGGAAAGTGAATCCGGTCCGTTTCTGTTCGTTTTACTTGATACAACTTTGCAATTAAAGTTTAAAGGCTCCGCTAAACCGGATGAAGCCAAACTTGAAGAAGAAATAATACTAACGATAGAGCAGGGGGTTATTTCTACATTTGATCATTTATTGTCTATCTTGAATCGGACTTTTATTGAACTCAATTATTTTGATTTTATGAAACAATTTGGATTGAATATGAATAGTTTAATGTTGAGAAAGAATTGATTACAACAAAGGATTAAATATATAAATTGATCATAGTAGCTATTTATGTAAGAGAAAGAAATAATTAATGTTCATTTCATTTTTATCATATCATATAATAACAATTATGTATTTATAAAATTCAACTTTATGATATATTAAGGAAATGAGGAGTGAGAATCGATTTTTTAGCTGATTATTTTTTTTAAGAAGGGGAGGTGATCTTCAGTATAATTTATATTCTTAGGTTTGTCTCAAAGTCAATTTCCGAAGAGATCGTGATACCTTTTCTTCGATGATGATATCCGGTTTCATGTTCCATTGATATTGTCTAAATTCTCATTTTTATTAATTGTTATTATTTTTAAAGCCTTCCGTCCTGCATATCGTTTCCGTTTAATATGAATTGATCTACTTTTCATATATACGACATTAAAAAAAAATAATAATTTCCAACCATTGAAAATACAATTTCTGAAATAAGAAATAAATTCCTTTACTGAAAGTTTTATAATTTTATTTTTTACCGACCGACGATAATAAGGGAGGTATTGTTTTCACACCAAATTTCACATGTGGAGATTTTTACATATCTCCACGAATCATGCATTTTCTTAACAGAAAAAAAGTATTTTTAGCATTATATCTGTCCGTCTGTCCGTCCGTCCGTATAGATGTGTACAGCTTGAACGGCTCAACAGATTGTGATGAAATTTGGTATATTTACTTAATGCATCAGTATGATGAATTGATCAACTTTTGGTGCAAATCCGGAAACCGGAAGTGGTAGTATTAGCGATCGACGATAGGATGGGATGCCTTATTTTCACTCCAAATTTCACATGAGGAGATTTTTTACATATCACCACGAATCATGCACTTTGTGTTGGTTTTATCCTCAAGAAAAATTATCTTTATTAGTTTTTTCTTAATTTAAAATTATATGACGTCATCCAGCCATTCACAGCCTGGTTTTACATATATATATTATAAATAAAATAAAATTAAAAATATTTATGTTATATGCCTATCTGTTTTTTATTACATTAATAGATATATTAAAATTATTTGAAATTGTTTCTGTAGCTGGAAATTAATTTATTTGAAACCGTCGGTCGGTCCGGACCTGGCCACAGGTCAACTTATTATAAACTCTATTAGAAATAATCCTAATATTAATTAATGTAATAATAAACTACATTAGATGGCAATAAAACCTAAAAAATTGAATATTTACTAAATTTGATTCAACGAAAAGAAAAGACTATATTTAATATTAGATATATATATAGAGAGAGAGAGGGTGAGAGGGAGAGAGAGATAGTGAGAAAAGATGGAGGAGTGGAATAGCGTTATCGGATTGCTATTGTCAATACAGAGACGCATTTGATATCCAAAAATGGCACGGATATATACAAAGCCTCATCCCGGCATGCCACACCTCCTGATCGAACACCCACCTTTGGTAAAAAGCAACTTATATGGAAATTGGCTCAAAATGGAAAATCGACAAGACAAATAAATAGAGCTGCGAGATGTGCCAACTTTCCTATTTCTTAAACATGGATTTTGCAGTTGCAGCCAGAATTTGCTTTCCGTTTTTTTCTCCATTTCACATAAATTATTTATATAAGAAAAAAAGCAGCTAGTTTCTAGGTGAACTTGTTATGGTCTTATTTATATTATCATGCCATAACCGATATTACATAGAAAAAAACAATAGCTAAGAAAAGAGAACTAACGTCAAATCAATATCTTATTTATTCTAGATTTATATGTAAGATAATGTATTATTGTATGATTTAAAATTTAAATTAAACTAAATTATTAATTAACAAATATTTTGAGGAGATGCAAATATTATATATTTGAAAATAATTGTTAAAATAAATCTAATTTGTAAGAATAAATGATTTACATATTATTAATAAATAAATTCTCTCTAGGATCATTTTAATTTTATATTATATAAATAAAAAAGAATAAAATCAAAAACATTTTGAGTACTTATAATATTTTTTTTAATTCTAGTATTTCTTAAAGAGTGTATTTGAAAAGAAAAAAAATCCTTATTAAAATCAAACTCAATGTATGTATGGCTTTGAGAGTTTCATTGAATACTTTAATCTTTTTTCTTAATAATATATATATATACGTATATATATATATATTATTTCCATTTGATTTACTTTCTTTCTTTGTTCGTCCTTTTTTCTCCCCCATCATTTTCTTTGAAGAAGTGTATTTGTGCATGTGTAACTCGAATAAACCTAAGCTTGCTATTATAAAGTCGTATTACTTATTCTTATATGGAAGTGACCGAAAAGCCGAGTCATCAAAGGGAAATAAACTTTGAGAATTCAAACAGAAATTGGAATACTACAAATTCTTGGGGTATGTATGAGGGTGATGAAGAGATCGGAAAGGGGTTGATTTATCAGCAATTTCCAAGACTTAACTCTCTTGAAATCGTTACTCATACATAAAAGGAATACATACTTTTAATGTTAGAAAACACTTCAATAAAGTCTTAATTATAGGATAATCAACGTAACAAAACATGAATTAATAAATTATAACGAATTCTGTTGGATTATTAATTAGTTTATAGTTTTGGGTCTATATATATATATATTGTAATGATATTTTAAAAATATCATTAATCCTTAAAAAAAAAAAATTAAAATTTATTTATTTAAAAATAAATTTATTTTTGGAAAAGATTATTGTAATACGTTTCCCCAGAAGAGTTGTTGAAAGGAGACAAAGGCATTCGTTCAGGGGTTAGCGCCGAGAGCAAAAGGACTTTATTGGAGAAAACAAGGACCACCATTACACTCGGCCATCCATGGACTATCGCTTACAAAAGGACCGGCTACATTATTAACAAGAAATATTGTTTTTCAAGAAGGATTGTTTTTTTTATTTTTTTTAATCTAAGAATTAAAAAAAATTGTTTCACAACAAATATTAGTTTCTCTTTAATTTTTATAAAACGTGTTTTTTTCTTTTTTTATAACAAAATATAATAAGTTGACCCGTGGCCAGGTCCGAACCGACCGACGGTTTGAAATAAATTAATTTCCAGCTACAGAAACAATTTCAAATAATTTTAATATATCTATTAATGTAATAAAAAACAGATATGGATAGAACATAAATATTTTTAATTTTATATTATTTATAATATATATGTAAGACCAGGCTGTGACGTCATGAATGGCTGGATGACGTCATATAATTTTAATTATGAAAAAACTAATAAAGATGATTTTTCTCGAGTATAAAACCAATGCAAAGTGAATGATTCGTGATGATATGTAAAAAATCTCCTCAGGGGAAATTTGGTATGAAAATAACCCTTCCCTTCCTATCGTCGATCGGTAATACTACCACTTCCGGTTTCCGGATATACACCAAAAGTTGATCAATTCATCATACTGATGCATTAAGTAAATACACCAAATTTCATCAAAATCCGTTGAGCCGTTCAAGCTGTACACATCTATACGGACGGACGGACGTACAGACATCATGCTAAAAATACTTTTTTCTGTTAAGAAAATGCATGATTCGTGGAGATATGTAAAAATCTCCACATGTGAAATTTGGTGTGAAAACAATACCTCCCTTACTATCGTCGGTCGGTAAAAAACTTTCGGTGTATAAAATTATCATTTAAAGATTTCCATTTAAATCTAAAGGTTTTAAAAATTTATATTTAAACATTAAATATAATAAATCTTATTATAATTTTTTATTCTTAATGATGAATTTAATTTTTTTTTCTCTTTTTTTGTAGTCCAGATCTCCGGGGCAGTTCACGCCGATTCAAAGTCCACTCTTTTCCATTACACATTTGAGACCAACCCTTCCTTTTCTTAAATTTTCCCCTGTCGATATCCATCCTTATAAAAAAATCATTACAATATATATATATATATATATAATTACTTAAATTGAATTAGTATGATATAAAGGCTCATGTATTAGATTTGCATTTGAAAAAAGGATTATTTTTGGGTGAAATTAAAAATTCCATAAGTTGCCATTTTTGATCTTTTCTTTTTTAGAAGAATTGAACTTGATATAATTTTAAAATATTAACTATAAAAAGAATCATACTTAAATGAAGTATAGCTAAAATTATAATATTTCAACGCCATCAAATCGGGTCAAAAGCTTTATTTAGTAACAGAGACATTCAGACACCTTTTGTCTTTAATCATAGAAAAGCACCGATGCGTAATATTCCATGTATTCATTCTTTAGTAATATATATATATATATATATATATATTATACATATATAAATCGGTTCTTGCAAGTTGGCAAAGTAGAAACAAGTTGATATTATTATTATCATCATTATTATTATTGTTATTATTTACTTGGCAAGCAAGCAAGGGATTAGGCACTGTCTGTTGAGTCCAACCTGCAAGAGATTGAACGAAAAGGGTGAGAAGATGGGTCTGAGCTAGGGGGGGGGGAGGATGGGTAAGGAGTTGCAGAGGGTTGGTTGCACGACAACAACGACATGCTCACAACGAAAATGAACGAATCATCACCTTCTCTTTTCTAGAGAGAAACTTGTATTAAAATTGTAACAAGGCAAGTTTTGATCCCTTAAAACATAGGTTCTTAAACTTATGTACTCCACGGACCCCCACTTGAAAAAATTTTTTTTGACGGACCCCCATCACAACTTTAGGTACTTTACGTCATTTTATTAATTAATTTCTGGCTTACGATCTCATAAGGACAAGGATATATGATGAATATTTCTAACAGTGATTGGTGAATAACGATTTTTTTGCATATTGTAGAACACATTTTATTAGAAGAAAGAAAATACAAACATTGTCATAGCAACAAATCTCACAAATTATAATGGGTACTTACATTAAATTCATATAAATATTTTATAATTTTTTTCAGAAAATATTAAATAAGAAATATTTTAAAAAATAACTGCATCTATCTCATTAAATATAACTTACATATTTAATGAGATGTATGCAGTTGTTTTCTTGAAACAAGAATCTCAATATCTGGCTTAATATTGGAAACTTTTAATCTAAGATCCGGCTCTACATTTAATTTGTTTCTATATTTAGACTTAATATAAAATAGTACCGAAAAAGCTTGTTCGCATAAATATGTTGTGCAGAATGGAATCAAGTGTTGAAGTGCTTTATTTGCAAGCGCAGGATAATCTGACCTGAGAAGTAACCAAAAGTTGCTCAATTCAGTTTTGTTAAATTTTAGTTTATAAGTTGTATCACATGATAATTCCACGAGAATATCTTGTTCAGGTGCAGATAAATGTTTAGCATTTGTAATTTCCATATTAAATGGATCTCTGATCCAGTTATTGCAAGGATCAGGAGTAGAAAAATACTTCCTGAAGTTGCTTTTCAAAGTAATTAAATGTTCAACAAATAATTGACGCGTTTGATTAAGCAATTTTTCACTGGAGCTTTCTATGAAATCATTGAGAGTTGGAAAAGACTCATATACACCGTTCTGGATGCGTTTCGACCACAAGTCGATTTTTTTAATCATTGCTTCTATTTTATCTTCAACTTTAAATATATTTACAACAGTACCTTGCAGGCTCAAATTAAGTTCGTTCAATTTTGTAAAAATATCAGTCAAGTAAGCCACCTTAGCTAACCAGATAAAATCATTGAAACATTCGGTCAGTTCAAAATGCGCATCTATTAAAAACAATCGTATTTCATCTCGAAGCTCAAAAAGGCGAATGAGTACTTTCCCGCGGGACAACCAACGTACATCTGTATGTAATAATAAATGTGTATGTTGACTACCCATTTCCTCACACAAAATTTTAAAAACTCTGGAATTAAGTGGACGAGCCTTAATGAAATTGACAATTTTAACTACTTCGTCTAATGTTCTTTTCAAATCTGGTGACATATTTTTGGCTGCTAATGATTCTCTGTGAATGCAGCAATGATTCCAAACAACCTGAGGCGCAACATTTTTAATAAGAGCAATCAATCCAGTTCTTGTACCTGACATTGCACGAGCACCATCAGTGCAAATTCCAACACATTTTGGCCACTCTATTTCATTTTCGGTTATAAAATTATTCAAACTGTTAAATATGTCATTAGCTGTCGTTCGTGAAGGTAGTGAATCACAAAACAATGCATCTTCTTGTATTTGATTTTCAAACTCATATCTAATGAAAGCTAACAAATTGGCATTATTAGTGACATCAGTACTTTCATCCAATTGTAATGAGTAATAGTGACTTTTGCGCACTCTCGATATTAATTCTTCTTTTATATTACATGACATGTCTTCAATCCTATTCTTAACCGTATCATTTGATAATGAAATCAAATTTATATCGTTTGCTGCTTTAGTTCCTAACATTATATTTGTAATTACTTTTGTAGCAGGAAGAATTAATTGCTCTGCTATATTATGCGGCTTTCCTGCTTTAGCAATAAGTAGAGCTACTTCATATGATGCCATTACTGCTTTCTTACTCATACCACCAGATCCCGTCTTTACCATCAATTTCTGACTTGAATTAAGTTCTTCTTTTTTCATTTTAAAAAATTCGATAGACTTACTAACATGCTCGCTGTGCTTTGTTTGTAAATGACGTCTGAGATTAGCAGGTTTCATACTTTCATTGGATAAACTTTCCTGACATAGAACGCAGACTGGTCTTTCCACATCATTGTTGCAAATATAAGTAAATCCAAATGATAAATAATCATCCGAATATTTTCTAGTTTTGCGTTTCTTGGTAGAGTTTGCTGTTGATGCCTCATCATCTGATTCTTTCCGTTTCTGTGTTGAACCAGTTTGTAGCCAACGATCCATTTTATGGAGTAATCTATTAACATTGAACTACAATAATATAAATATAATATAAATATAATATAAATATAACGAATTATTATTTACTAGCTATGTTTTAATATGATTTTAAATGAATGTTTTAATATCATTTTAAATGAATGTTTTAAATCATTTTAATAAATGTTTTAAATCATTTTAAATAAATGATTTAATATCATTTTAAATGAATATTAATTTATATAATAAATATATTTCGTAATTTGATTCTAAAATATTATTAATTTCGTAATTTGATTCTAAAATATTATTAATTTCGTAATTTGATTCTAAAATATTATTAAAATAAATATTTTTTATTCATAAAACTAACTTATACTTACTCTCAAAAACAGCCTTTCTGGGAAATTGCAAAATGTGTTTAGTGTTTTTATAAAATAATGATCATGCAAATTACACTAAAAATTAAAAAAAATTATTAGCTATAATAAACTATTATTAGCTATAATTTAATTATAATTAATTAAATTAATAAAAATAATTTAAAGATACAACTCGTTGAGAAATGAACTTATAATTAACATTAATAAAAATAATTTAAAGATACAACTCGTTGAGAAATGAACTTATAATTAACATTTGCTTTAAAACTGTTTAAAACCCCAGAGTGGACGCTGACAATTTGGGTTTTTCCGGGTAAGACTGTCCCCTCCCCTGGTTTTCCCCAATAACAAAGTGAAAGAAAATTCCCTTATATGCCTCCCCTTCCGAGCCCCTAAGAGGGGTTATTTTAAAGGAACAATCGAAAAATGATTTTAAATGAATGAATGGATGAAAATTCAAATTTTATATATAGTTTTTTATATATGTTTATTTATTCACAAAAAATTAATTGACATAATTATCAATTTAATAAAATAAAATAGTATTATTAATAGTATTAAATTATAGCCGTAATTCTCTAGGAGGATATAGTTACACAATGAACTTTAAATATTTATATATGTATATATTTTTACGATGATTTTTTTCCGAGGACCGCGGACCCCCAGTAAAGGCTTCGCGGACCCCCAGGGGTCCGCGGACCACAGTTTAAGAACCACTGCCTTAAAACAACTGAAAGTGAGCGATAGACGGGAAATGTGCAGAAAAGAAAAATTGACAGTTAAGAATTAAGTTGGAAAGTAAAGAAGAGGAAATTCAAGGTTTAAGTTTTGATATAGTTATTAAAGAAAGTTTCTATTTTCAATAATTCTCAAGAGTTTTTGTTCTCATTTATTATTTTTTTTTGACCGTTGATTAATTTTAAGGCTTCAACTAACTTCATATATAAAGTTAATTATTCTTATTTTATTTTTTAATTTTCTTAATTCTTTATTATAAGTTTAATTTATTACTTTTTTTGTATCAAGAAAATGGTTTAATTGTTTATTTTCTTATCTTTTTTTCCTTTGAATTATTTTAAATTATAAAATTAAATCGCAAAAACTCAATTTTCCAATTCAAAAGATGTCAAATATACGTATGTAAAAATTGGAATTCCATAGATATAACATAGTTATAATACATTTTTTCATATTACATTCTAGATATAGCTGTCGAAAACTGAAAAGATCTTTGTTTGAATATATATTCCAATAAATCTATTTTTCCCATAAATATATTTTCGAGACATTCCATATTGTCAAAGAGAAATTGAATATCTAAGTTATCACGAAACCGAATGCTTGTTTGATATTTTACATTAAAGCCTTTGCTTGTATATAAATGAACTAATCTCTGGGACAAAGTTGGAAAGCAATCAGCACATGCTATCAACATTACGACGGTGCACGTCTTGATTTAGGGGAACTTAAGTTAACCGCAGAAGAGATGTGACATAGATCCCAAACGAACACATTTCTCGCATCAAGATGATACATTGACACACATGTTCAATAGAGAGAGATATAATAGAAATAGAAATAGAAAGAGTGAGACAATCTATAAGCCCTCAACTGTTATTCCAGAGAGAAACATACATACATATATTACTTCACAATTCTCTAATTTAATTAATGCCAAGATATGTTTTTTAAACATAAAAATGATATAACCAATTGATAGTAAATTGTTGTAGCTATTAAGAGTTTATGGAGACCGGGAGCTTAGCCGATCCGCCGACTCGAGTTCGAGGGTTCAAACCTCGCCGAGTGCATCGATATATAAATATAAATATAAATAATAAACAAATCTGAGAAGGCTTGCTAAATGGAGATAAGTTGAGATTAAAAAATATAAATTAGGCGACATTTTGATTTTGAAATTAGCTGGAGTATCTCCACTCGACTATCTCGCAATTTGAATTGGATTAAATAACATAATATATTATATTTAAATTAAATTTAATTAATTATAAATTATAAATAATAAATATTAAACCAGCGCATGTTTGGCTTTTTGTTGATGGCGCCACGTCACGTGTTAGCGCGTAAGTTTTGCAGTGTTAAAAAATTAATTCTGGTACTTTCAGCGATTCAATCAAGCTGAAATTCTATATATAGCAGTTTTAAACAATTATTAATCATGTGAAAAATTATCAAACATATATCTTTATTTTTACGGTCACTTTAGAGGAAAAAAAATCAAATCGTTGTAGGTAATGACCCTCTTCCGGTTGAGCTACATTTCTCAAAAGTTGATAAAAAACTATGAATTTTGAATAATGTCCATGTACCAAATTTCATCATTCTAGCTCAAACCTTTTTTGCGCAATCTTGCCTACATACATACACACACACATACACACACAGACATTTTTCTCAACCTTAGTGAAAATGATTCAGGAACCTTCAAAACGTATAAAAACATCAAAATCTCAACATCGAAAATTTTCGTGATCGCAATACTATCTCTGGCGAGATAGTAAAAATAAGTTCTTTTGAAAAAGTGATTAGAGAAGAAGGTGTAAATATGGGCAATCAAATTTTATGCTTTCCTGATACTCTACGATAATTTAGCTAATTTTGAGGCTTGAGAACGATCTCCTTATTAGAAAATGTGATGCTTGGTTCCTCATCTGAAACTTTTACAAGTTCGAACATTTGATTTTTTTCTTCCTTTTAATGCTCACATAATTAATTGTAGTCGCATTAAAACGTTTTATTTTTGGTTCAATCATTTGAAATGTCCTTTTTGGAATATATATTTGAAATCAGTAAGATAATGTGATCGGTCGTTTTGACATTGACATGATGGTGTAAATATGGGACTAGCCCCTGTGGTGTAATTTTAGGCTCGAGGCCCATATTTTCACTATTTAAAACTGATTGTCATAAAACAAATCGTTAGCTTGCTAATAACCTAAAAATTTAAAATCTAAAAAAAGTCTTTAAAAAGTAAAATAATAAATAAATATAAAAAACATAACCAATAAAAAAAACAAACTAAAACATTCAAATTTTTAATTTAATTAATTTTAATTGGATACTTTATTTGATTAAAATTAAAAAGTATACAATAAAATATTTAAATGTATGTTAATCATGATATTAATTTTGTTGAAAGTAGCAGAACTATTAAATTTATTTATTGTTAAATATGAAAGTCTTGAAATGAAATTTACAAAATTCACGAATGAATATATGTATATGCCTCTATTGAAAAAGAAATAAATCCAAATATCATTTATAATTAAATTTTACTACGAGTAGTAAAACTTTAATTTTGTTTAATAATCCTTTTTATCTAAGATGATTTTATAGGATATTTTAGTTTATTTTTCTACTTAATACATAAATCACTAAAAGCAAATACATTAATTTAAAATAAAATATTAAATTGAAGAGAATTATTGAATTTAAAATAAATAATTCCGCTTATTATTTATAAATAAATGTTTTTAAAAGTTTTATTTTTTTTTTAAACTTTCAATTCAAAAAGATTTTTTAACTTATTTTACCCGTTTTTTTTTTTTTTTCAAAAGATGATAAACTCAATTTATCAATTTAGTTATTTATTTATTAACTAAAAGCAAGTAGTAATAGTATTTATTTTTATCTTTATTTTGAAATCAAAAATTCAACATTGATTTAATTATGTAATAGGATTTAGTAAATAGCTGATCTCTAATCTTTTCAAACAATATTTTCTTTTAAAAGCTTTCAAAAATTCTTCCACTTTAAAAGGGCTACTAAAATTAAATAGAAAATAACCATTTTCAACTGGTAAGAATTACCATCCCGCACATTCTGATGGGGCTGTTGAAATGAAAATTTTATCAAGTGTGATTTTTAAGACTGTCTTGAATAATTCGCCAAGGGGTTGGTTTTATAGAAAATGATCAAGAAGTGGGTCGTGGCGCCTTTCTAAGAACATCCATATTGTATGTCCCGACGATGGCTATTATACGCCACGATGCTACACCTGATGCCTCCTACACACAGCTAACGACCACCGATGCATTCCCCTCCCCCAGGACACTCCCCATCCGGGCCGCTCGCCTCATGCCAATTAGTAGTGCGGTCACAAAACGATTAAAATCATTTCGCACGCGCTTAACTGCACCCCATCAACAGGCATATATAATGCATTCAGTTGCAGATATATTAATGTAATACATAGAATTTGGATAATACCTTTTATTTCTAAACAAACAGGATACCGCAAAATTAGCCAATTAAAAATAGAGAATAATTATATTAGTTAAAAGTTAAATTACCATTTGTTTTTTTTTTTTTAATTTTCATTGGATAGAAAAAAAAATGTATTTCTCGTTAGGCTTAATAAAAAAAAAATGATAATTTCATTTTGTTTTCAATTTCAAAAGAGGTTAAGAGATTAATTTTCTAAATATACATATTTATTAACAATTATAAAAATAATAACTAATGCAAACTAACCTAATGAGATTTTATTAGGCATGTCCACTTAATTTGATCGATCATCATCAACAGTCTTCAATAATATAAAAAGACTAGCAGACCCGGCAAAGCTTCGCTTTTGCATGTGTGTCTGTATAAATATATACGTATGTGATAACTGAACACTTAATAATAATAATAATAATAATAATGGATTGAAATTGATAAATATGTGGGAAAAACACAGGAAGTAACAGTTATCACTTGACAACACGCACAAAGTTTTGTTTCAATTGGACTATTTTTATCTTTTTGGACGCCATTTTGGAGCCGCCATTTTGGATTTTTGAAAAAAATAATATATTCATTATCAGAAACCCTAAAAGCTCTTATGTACCAAATTTTGTTACAATCAGACTATTTTTAACATTTTGGACGCCATGTTTTTTTTTAATTTTTGGACGCCATGTTTTTTTTTAATTTAAATGAATCTATTAATGAAATAAAAAACAAGTATGAATATAATATCAATATTTTTAATTTTCTTTTAAGAATAGATATATATCTCACAGAAGGTGGCTGTGACGTCACATATATACATTTAAATTAAAAGAAAACTAATGAAGATGATTTTTTCCAGAGATGTGATCAATAAAACTCAAATTTTCTCTATAAAACCTTCCTTGGTATGCCCACAACAATCCCTGAAAGTTTCATCGCAACCGGAAGGGTAGTTTGTGGAGCTAAGAAGTCAGTCACTTGCTAAAGACAAAAGTATTTAAAGGTGTAGGAGTATCAATTACCGTAAGTTCAGGTTACTTGGATGCGGCACAAAGTTTTGTCATTTTTTTCTGATTTCTCAGTAAATTTAATTATTGTTTGTTTTTTGTTCTGGTCAACTTATAATTAAATGGAATTGAGACGGTGCTGATTTTGTAGTAAAATAGTTAGTATAGTTTTTTGCATTATTCAAAATCTCTCCCAGAATTATAATAAATAGGAAAAAAAATAAAAAACTACAAATTATCTGGCCTAACCATGGTCTTTTCACTATCTCGCCAGAGATAGTATTGCGATCACGAAAATTTTCGATGTCAAGATTTTGATGTTTTTATACGTTTTGAGGGTCCTTGAGTCATTTTCACTAAGATTGAGAAAAATTTCTCTCTCTCTCTCTCTCTATACACTTATGCCAACGGTTTTTCCAATCCTCAAAGCACTTCTCATAAGCGCTTTTCGGTATAGCCTTGTGCTATTCCTGCGATGCAGTCTTTATGTCCTCAATCGTTGCAAATCTCCGTCCTTTCAAAGGTCTCTTTACTTTTTATGTTTAGTTTTAGTTAGTTTTTTAGTTATGATCATTTTGAGTAAATCTGGTCGTCGTTGACATCATTCAACAGCTCTTGAGCGATGCTCATGCGACGGTTCTTTTGGTCAAAATTTAGCAATTTTGGAACAAACTTCGCTGACACACGTCACATGCACAAAACGTTAGAAAATATTTCATGGCACGAGCCAAGCGATATACCGACATGCTGAGGAGCAACTTCTCTGATAGTGATTCGACGATTTTCAAAAACAATTTTCTTCACTGCTTGAACGTTTTCATCAGTTGTTGACGTGCTTGGGCATCCAGAGCGAGGCTCGTCATTGGCATCTTCCCGGCCATCTTGGAAGAGTTTGTACCACTTGTAAACATTTTTTTACTCAGAACAGTTTCACCGTATGCCACTGTCAACATTTCAAGTATTTCGGAGCACTTTATTTTATTGTTTACACAAAATTTGATGCAAATCCTTTGATCCATATTTTTCGATTGTAAAAAATCGTAGAGCACGCAAAACACTTATAACCTTTACGCCTCTCACAACCAAACAAAAAATGCTATACACTTGAAACTTGGTACAGATGTTCGAGAAGAGTGTACCAACATAACAAAACCAAAAAATTGATAATCGAAAGTACGTTGCCCGCGAAATTTGAAAAGTCACCTTACTTTTCGAACACACGTACGAGGTACGTACGAGGTATGTGTATGTGTGTGTGTGTGTGTATGTAACAATATTATGCAAAAACGGTTTGAGCTAGAATAAAGAAATTTGGTACATTAATTAAAAATAAATAAAGAAAATAGTTTACAGTCTATTTAATTGATTCAAACTACATATAATATATATATATGTAAAATATTTTATATTATTTAAAAATAATAATTATACGAGATATTAATTCTTCGTTTTCATCCAATTTTTCATTTATTAAAAGTATTATTTTAAAGCAATAATCAAATAATATTGTATAATTTTCATCTGTTCTTTAAATTATATTATTTATATCATATTTTCATTTACTGTTATTATATTTTTCAAGAATTGCATTTCTACTACATATAATAAATATATTTGGTTTCTTTGAGAATCATATTCTTTGTTAGAATTCAGTGAATCAAAATGAAATAATAATATTCCCTCTAAACATTTGATCAAAACATAATTAAATATAATTGAGTTTAATTGGTACAATTAGAACGTGGGAGCCTTCATTTTCAATTTTCTACCAATTTATTAATATAATAAGAAATGGAAATTATAATTATAGATAAAACGAGAGATACATTCACCCACATGAACGTTGATAATAATAATTTAATTCATATTTTTTTACAATTTTTATTTCTTAATTTAAATAATAAAATATAAGAAATAATATATTGTTATATCAAAAATATATAAAAAAAACTATAATTAAATAATAATAAATATGGAAAACTTTACTCTCTCGTAGGATAATAAAGTAAAATATCTTTTTTATAGACATGACGTGTAATTTATAATTAATCATTTATGTTATAATTTAATACTATTATCAAACGAGGATTTAAATTATATCTTAAGGTTAATATATTCTTAATGTTGATGATTTAATTTCATGTCAATGTTTCAAATATGAGATAATTTGAATTAGAAACAACAAAGTTATTATTATTTGAAAGAAAATGGGGCAGAAAGTAAATTGAAAAGTTACTCGGAGCTTTACGTATATTTTGTTGCCAGGATCCCAGAAAAAATGAAATTTTTAAAATTAATGAGAAGTATAAAAGAAGTCAATTTAATCTTATTTTATTAGAGATAAATAGCAATGTTTCTTAATTGTATTTAATGTATTTATTGTATTAAATTAATAATTGATTAATTTGTGAAAATCATGAAATTAAGAACCATTAATTGTTAAAGGGATTCTTAGTTTAAGACAACATATTTGTACTAGTATAATTTATTTATTGAATCAAATAGTCGTACAACGTTTCGACTGCTTATTCTGCAGCCGTTATCAAGTACCATCAGCATCATCCACAGTGTGAAGTTCGTAACTAATTATGCCGATTTCACATATTATCATGAAGTCAGTCACCATTATCAAAACAAATTTTTACAAACAAGAAATATGATGTTACAATAAGTTTTACAATATATAATAATAGATAGTACATTTTTTTATAATTTAAGATACATATATAATACATTAAACATCCAATATGACAAATTTTATTTATCCAACTGTATGTTCCACATCTTATTAAGCCCACTAATTGAAAAATATTAATAAGTTTTAGAAACATTTTTCTTCTTAATTTTAGATGATGGTATAACAACCGAAAAGCACAAAAAAGCAATTAAATTAATAAACTTGAAACTTAAAATTATTTTTATTAAGTTGTAGCCTATATCTTTTAAGTTCAATTTTGCTCTTTATAATTTGAAAATTACTATTCTTTACTATTCATCGATTTCATTCAAATGAACCAAACATTATTTTTAATAAAATGTACATACTGTTTAGTAATTTGAAAATAATCTGAATATGATTTTTTAATAATAAATAAAACAAATATTTCGAAGAGGAAAATCCATCTTATATATAATTATATATAATACAAGAAATAATAGTTGTACATTTATTATACTGGTTTAAAATAATATTACTCGTATTTATTATTCTCTTGAATTGTATTATTATACATATATGAAAATTTGAAAGGTTAATTAATAAATACTAAACACATATATTTATTTATTGATTTGGTCAATATTCCATGTTATAAATAAATTATTTGTTTAAATATACAAAAATTTAGACTATTTTTACCGACCGACGATAGTAAGGGAGGTATTGTTTTCACACCAAATTTCACATGTGGAGATTTTTCCATATCTCCACGAATCATGCATTTTCTTAACAGAAAAAAGTATTTTTAGCATGATGTCTGTCCGTCCGTATAGATGTGTACCGTTTGAACGGCTCAACGGATTTTGATGAAATTTAGTATATTTACTTAATGCATCAGTATGATGGATGGATCAACTTTTGGTGCAAATCCGGAAACCAGAAGTGGTAATATTAGCGATCGACGATAGGAAGGGAAGGGTTATTTGCACATCAAATTTCACATGAGGAGATTTTTTACATATCACCACGAATCATGCACTTTGTATTGGTTTTATCCTCGAGAAAAATCATCTTTATTAGTTTTTTCTTAATTTAAAATTTATGACGTCATCCAGCCATTCATGACGTCACAGCCTGGTCTTACATAAATATTATAAATAAAATAAAATTAAAAATATTTATGTTCTATCCATATCTGTTTTTTATTACATTAATAGATATATTAAAATTATTTGAAATTGTTTCTGTAGCTGGAAATTTATTTACTTCAAACCGTCGGTCGGTTCGGACCTGGCCACAGGTCAACTTATTATTTTTATTATTATCATCGTTTTACTGTTATATTAATTTGCTTATATTTAATTTTTTTTTATTTTGATTATTATAATAATAATTATAAAAGTTATTTTAGATAAATTCGGAATATTTTCTTTAAAAACTCGGTTTGTGAAACTTTTTTTGTCAATTCGATTAAAAAAAATGCCTTTTAAATAAACATGCTATGTTTAATCGGCAACTAGATATTTATGCTTCTTCTGGTTGAGATGAGGCGCTGGTTCAAAGAAGTTTGGAAAATGATCCAGAGCCAACCACTTGGTCATGGAAGAGTGTATGTATATCTATCTCTATCGCTTTGATCAATCGAATGTAAATGCATCGAAATCGAAAAGAAAATATAATTTGTACCGTTTGTATATCCGAAAAGTTCATGGCAAATAAATAAATAAAATATATAAATAAATAAAAAGGATCTATTGCAAATTGTCGAATGGAATGGGAGGAAATAGGAGAGTGAACGATGAGAAGAAAAAGAAAGCCTTTGGGTGTTTTCGTCAAGAAACAAATAAGGGAAAAATTATTTCTTATATATATATATATATATATATATACTCTAAAGCTCTATATGAAAAATAAAAATAAAAATTTGCTTTCATGTGAAAATTTCAATTTGGATTTTGTTTAAATAAAACCATGGAGTGCGGTGTTGTCTTTGTTTTGGTAAATTTATATAAAGGAAAGGAAGATTCTTTGAACTTGGCTTACTGCCTTTAGATACAAGACAAATATATATAAGAGAGGGAGAATTCAACACACATATAATAGAATATTTAATTTATTCCAAACAATCTTTAAATTGAAGTCTTTCTTGAAAATTTTTGAAAATTTATCAATATTTATTATATCAATTTATCAATATTTATTGATTCAGGACAACCGATCAACAAGAAGAAAATAATTATTTTTAATTTTATAAATTTAAAAAATTATTAAATAAATATATATATATAATATTTATATATATTCTAAATTATGATGGAGGTAGTTTTGTATATACATTTTGAGAGTATTTATGTAATGTAATAAATTTAAGTAAAAAGAAATCTTTTTAAAAAACACACTTTACTTAAAATTGCACTAAAAAGTAAAAAATAAAATCACTGTAAAGTGTGTGCGCTCAAATTATAATAACACCGTAAAACATTTGCTTCCACTATTGGGCGCACACACTTTACAGTGATTTTATTTTTTAGTTCAATTTTAAGTAAAGTGTGTTTTTTAAAAAGATTTCTTTTTACTTAAATTTATTTTATACTTTTTAGTCGTGTTCAGCGTCTGTAGAACTGCTATCGCCATCTTTGATTGAAATAGTGAACTATTCCATATTCCGCATATAAAAGTTTAGTTAATTAATTACCACTAATAGATAAATAATTCAGTGGATTTTTCAATTGATTCGTGTATTATTAGCAGGAGCAAGCGCGTATGCAAAATTTCAAGTTGATTGAATGACGGGAAGTTGTTGAAATATCGATTATAAAATGCCGCAGACAAACAACACACGGACAACCTGACAGTATGAGTTAAGTAAAGTGTATTAAAAAGAATTGGAAATCTTTCAAATACCTTATTATTTTCATAGAAGGCTTATATCTGTTTTTAAGTTATGGAAACTTCCTTCAGAACAAAAGTGTTTCATTTTCAATATAAATCAAATTAAAAAATATATTTAATGACTGTTTATTATTTAATGTGCTTTCTTTTCAAGCTTTTCAAAAATTTACACACAATTTTTTTTAAAATATATTAAAAAAAAAAATAAAAACTTGTTTAGCCTGGCAAAATGGTAAAATTGATGCATCAATTCCCCTTAAAATTTTTTTTTGAGTGATTTCTAGTTATTTTTATAATGATCGTATCCAAATAACAATGGGAAATAAAATTATTAGATTTCTCAGGAGTGATCAGAGAGTCACGGTATTTAAATTCATAACAATCATTAAAAGAATCAGTTTTCAATTCTGGTTAGTGATATTTTAGGCATGTGTATTCATGTACAATTGTTTTTTCTTTACTTATTTCACAAATTTCTTTGCTACTAGTTTCAATATTTATTTAAATATATTTTTAATAATGTGTGTCCTTTTTCATTGGTAGTTATACGAGTGTCATCAGTATAAGCAGAATTAATTCAATTCCTCTAAGGGTTAATATTTTTCTCTTCAGCCCAAATTCTCCGATAGTTTTTTTAGGCTGATTCTAATGAGCAGCACTGAGGATTATCTTCATAATTAAGACCATATTTTACTTCTAAGCTGACACTGACCTATATCAAATGTGGCCATTGGAGAATTTAGATTTATACACATCGTTGTGTGTACAAAATCTACAAACAAATAAGAGTAATAATAGAAAAATAAAATAATAATAATAATAATTGTTTTTTTTTGGGGGGGGGGGGGGTCAGGGGGGGAAATCTCTTAAGACCAATCGTCATTACTGCTTTGCTGAATTACTATGTTAAATACATATATAGTGCACTTCTAAGGAGAGGGCCAAGGAAAGTGTTCTGCCAAGATTTTGGGAATTTAGGGGCTTCAACATGGAATCTCTATAATGAATAGGGGTGAGATGAAGTCTGGAATTAGTTGCTCTGTTAACTTAAAATTACATTCTAAGTCTATGAACTCTGAATATTAGAATGTTGGATCCCTTCTTTTACTTAAAAGGCTTTATAATACGAATATTCTATATTAAGATTTTGTCTTGGTAATCATTCTTGTAAATTTAAAAAAAAAAAGTAAAGATAATTAAACTGATAGAAATTTAAGTTTTAATCGATAGATACGAGGGCAGGTCAAGATTGTACACATTCATTGAGTAGTTTTAAAATTATAGAATTTGTCTCTTTACTTATTGAATTACCCGTGTATACGTGGGCAGGTTAATAAGTTTGTGACTTTTTGAATGAAACACAGGGTTTTTGGATAAAAAAAATTATTTTATTTTTTAATGTAGTCCCTTTAAGCTCTATTCAATTCGTCTAACATTTCTCCAATTGTTTTATCCTTTCCAAAAAATAAGATTTGTCGAAGACATCAAAATATAGATTTGTTTGTGACATGATTTCATCGTTGGAGTCAAATCTCTTTCCGGCGGGTCAATTCTTCAGGTTTGGAAACAAGAAATAGTCACTCGGGGATAAATCCAGAGAATGGGCGGATGAAGGAGCAATTCGTATCCCAAATTATAGATTTTCATGTAAATTCACTTTTTTCCATTTTTTTCTCATAACTCGAGATAGTCTGCTATTAATGGATGTCAAACAAAAACTAAAAGATCCAGCTGGTTCAAATTTCGACAGTTGTCTGCTAACAGGGACAGTGTTTAATTTAAAAGACAGGAAATTCAAAAAGTCACGGACTTTTTGACTCGCGCTCGAATAAGATAGATATATTCGATAGAAAAATAAGATAAATTAGATAAAAATGAAAGAAGAGACGAATAACAGTTTATATTTAGAAATATTTTATTTTTCTTATTATCATTTAGATATGATAAGGCAATTTCCTCCATCATCTCTATTTATCATCTCTATTTATTTATTTAATATATCAAACCGTTAATGAAATTCGCCAAACTCAATTTTATTTATATGATATTACTAGAGACAGTAGAGCAACGTATATTGTAATCAGATCTAAATAAATTCGAATAATCTGAGATTATGGCAAACGCGTCTTCTATAATTTATGCTCTAAAAGCGGTTCTTTGATAAATTAACGAAGCTTTCTCTCTACAATGTCGACACGTGTGTCGCACCACCGACTGTGCGATGATCTATATAGACATGCGTCTTCCAAATTATTCCTTCTTGACAGTCGAGAACATGAAATACGGGCCAACTCTTGTTGATTATTCAATAGATTCTTTCACTTGTCTTCCTCATTTCGTTTTGAAACAGATTTATAGCTTATTTATACTTTTACAATTATCTTTGAATATAAAATGATACTCTATTCAAGTTATATATATATATTTCTATTAAAAAAAAACTATATACAATATGCATTAAAGAGAGAATAAAGAAACATAAGTTTTTTTTATTACATTAATAGATATATTAAAATTATTTGAAATTGTTTCTGTAGCTGGAAATTAATTTATTTCAAACCGTCGGTCGGTTCGGACCTGTTTTACATAAATTTCAAAAGAAAAAAAATTTCTCATTCTGGTAAATATAATTAAAATGTACATTGATATAATATAATTGTTAATTTAAAAAAAAATTGAATATTTAATGATTAATTTCTCTTATTAATTATTTACAATATATTTTTTTAAAATTTTTTAAGGCTGAAATATTTGATTATAGATTTTAATTCTAATTTAATGTTTTTATTAATATTTTTACATTAATTGTGAATGTAATTTGGATTTAGTATTTTGAAAATATTATTGATCTAACTTTAAACACCCCTAATAAACCCAGAAATTAATTATTTGTGTTATAATTTAAACAAATTCAAATATTCTAATTTATAAATTTATATACAATTTAATATTATTTTTTATTAATATCATAACAAAAAAAAAAGAATTTATTAAAAATTAAAAATAAAAAAAGAAACCTATTAATAAATTACAATATAATATAATAATTACGATTTAAAAATTTTTTTAAAAATTTACTCAATTTAAAAAAGACAACAATTTAAAACATAAAAAATCATATTTTAATTTTTATAAAAGCAAGAAATCATTTTTGCACTTAAAATATAGTTCTAATAAATAATTGAAACAAAAACAAAGATAAAATAATTTAGTCATTTTAATTGACGTTTTAAAAATATTTTTGTATTCATAAAATACTAAAAATATTAATATTATGTTTCTTTTATATTATACACACATTGATAAAATTTATACCCTTCACTTTTAAATAGCAAAAAAGAAATATACAAATATAGAAAGAATAAATAAAAAATAATTTAAGTTAAATATGATCTAAATATTTTATTAAATGAATTAAAATGAGAACTTTTAGAATAAATTTTATTTAATTGAAATGATATTTAAATATTAGAATTTAAAATAACAAAATAGATATTATATTAATTCTTTGTTTGGGAATTCCTAGAATTATTAATTTATAATTCATTGTGTAAAATGAATCCCCTTGGTCAGTAAGCCACTTACCAGAGGCTCTTGAATGAACAATATGGAGAATTATATAAATATTAAAAAATTAATTTCTGCGGTTATTAATTAGATATTAATAAAATATATAGCCTATGTTCAAATAGAGGTATATGAGAATATTGTGATGTAATTTCATAGACAGACATGAAAAATTATAAAATCACTTTTGGATTCTAAAGATTATGAAACGCGAAGAAATGCAAAAAATTTTAAATTCTGAGGAATGTGCAGACAAAAACCTTTTTTACAAGCTTTTATTTAGTTTTAACCCGTGTCCTGTCGTCAAATCTTCCAACGTGAATTTAACCCACATCCTAATGTTTGAATGAGCTGAAATTTCGCATACATATGTAACCCCGATGACAATTCTTTTTGATATTCTGATTCATCCCAGGTATTATTTTTATCAATTAGTAATTACATGTTACATAATATTGAAAAATAGTAATTATGTACATATTGCATAATATTGAAAAATATGTATGGGGAAAAAAAGGCTAATTTCTCAGGGGGTTTTTTCTCGCCGTAAAAACCATCCTTGGACTTCAACGAACATTTTAAAAAAAGAATTGACAAAATTGGTCCTGGCGTTATTGAGTGATGCGGTTACCAACAGATTTTGCGATGCATTTTTATTTATAAGATAAGTACAACTTTTAAATTTTATTTCATTTCAAACGTGGAATTTAAAAAAAAAACTTTTGAAGTAAAAAATGAAAAAAATAATTATTTAATCAATTAATAATCATATATTAATTATGTCTTTTATTTTTATTATTGATTTTGTTATCATAAATTAAACAAAAAATTTTAAGTTTATTGATGTTAAAATTTTGACTAACAAACAAACTTGGTTTTGAATTCTTAATTCTTTTATGTTTGTTTTAAAACGGTTTGTACAAACAAACTAAAACATACTCGTAGTAAAAATTTATTTACTTCTCTAATTAAAATTATTTGTGCATTATTTATACTCGTAATCTATACACTTTTATAAATTTTCTTTAAGTTTATATTTTAGTTGAAAATTATTTGTCTTCATTATTGTTTATTTTTATTTTATTTATTTTTTTATTTACTTTTCAATAAAACAATAAAATTTCATTTTCGATTGAGTTTTCGTGCAGATCGAGAAGAGACATGTTGATTTTCCTCAATGCATAATCGTCATTGGAATTTGAAATTCGGCCAGGCGATTCAGGTTCCCTTGAGGCCCGTTTTCCAAACGCTAATGCATCCTCTCCACTGAGATGAGTACGCATAGGGCGTATGCGATTTCATGCATCCGGGGAATTAATCACATTAGTTGGAAACTAATCAACCGCATTCGTTCGAGTCCAAAGGACAATATTAGTTCAGAGGTTGATCAGAGGTCAAAAGAATCAAGAGAACAAATTTTGCACCACAAACATGGAAAACAAATAACGCGAGAAGACCTTCCCCACAATTGTAATCGAATTCCCAGGATCGAGTCAATATTTTTGATATACAATTTAATGAAATAATTAACGAATAAGAGAAAGACGTACGGTTGGTTACTTAATTTAAAATATTGACATTGTGGCATGCTTAGTTGGCAAACCAAACTTAGGAAAATAACAACTACACAAATAAAAATGTGCAATTTGATCTAAAACCCATTTATAGGTGTATATATTTAAAAAAATAAAAGGTATATAAGTATAATATAATAAGATCAATCATTTTTTTTTATAAGTTCTTTAACTGTTCAATGTAAATTTAGTTCTATCAACTTATCTCTCCCCAAAATAGTATCTTTTTTTTGTAGAGATTCTGTAATTCAAGTTCGTTTCCATTTAACTTTGACAATTTGTTTGATGAAGCTAAGTAGTACAAGTAAACATTTATTTCCAAGAGTACCTGATAAATAAACAACAAATAACTAAATTGGGAGTTTTATGATGGCTGACGGTCAACAGTTCCGAGTTTTCTAATATGAGAAGTTATTAGATTAGAAAAAACCTGGAATGTTAAATAATATAAAGTGAATTAAATCCATCACTGTGATGAGAAGATAATTCATGATTGAGGAATTAATCAATTAATTGATACCTACTAAATTCTAGAATGAAAAATAAACATACCTATAACAAAATTGAATAGCCCATCACTTCAGATTAATACATATTTCAGAAATAAAGACTAATTATTACATCAGATAATAGAAAATATGTTAAACATCTTATCTAAATTGATCATAATTACATTTAATTTCATCAGTATGTATCAGTATGAAAATATATGACATTCTATCAGTTAAAAACAGAAAAACATTTTATTTCTATCATAATTTGCAAAACTTATAAAAAAAAATCTGGAGTGTCTCCACTCGACTATCTCGCAAATTTGAATTGGCTTATATAACATATATTATATTTAAATTTAATTTAATTAATTATAAATTATAAATTAAAATTAATAAATGGTATTTATTAAACCAGCGCGTCTTTGGCTCTTTGTTGATGGCTCCAAGTCACGTGCTGGCGCGTGATTTGCAGAGTTAAAAAATTAATTCCGGTACTTTCAGCGATTCAATCAAGCTGAAATTCTATATATAGCAGTTTTATACAATTTTTAATCTTGTGAAAAACTATCAAACATATATTTTTATTTTTACGGTTAGTTTAGAGGAAAAAAAATGAAAACGTGGTAGGAAATGATTTTCTTCTGAATAGGCTACATATCATTATTTCATTATTCTAGCTCAAACCGTTTTTACGTAATCTTGTCTACATACACACACACACAGACACATTTTTATCAACCTTAGTGAAAATGACTCAGGGACCTTCAAAACATATAAAACATCAAAAGCTCAACATCGAAAATTTTCCTGATCGCAATACTATCTCTGGCGAGATAGTAAATATTATTACAAATTTTTATTTAAAGCACTGAGGTTTTAGCTAGGCCAATTTTAGTCAATTGTCAAATTTATCTAGTAACCCATATACTAAAGTAGTAATTATTACATATATGGTTTATTTTGTTTCTTGTTTGTAACTATCAATCATTTTTATAATTATAAGGACTCAAAATGAACATAGAACTGTTGACTTACACCTACAATAAACGTCTCAATTTATTGTGCATAATTTAATTTGTATTATTAAATATTTAAACAATATAAAAAGATACATGAATTACCTTTTTGAATTAAATTAATTTATTTAATATTTTCTTTCACTTATCTATTAACGTATTAGAATAACTCTTATTTTACTGTGTGTGTGTGTTTGTGAAATATGAGTATATTTACCGACCTACAATAGTAGGGGGTTATTGTTTTCACACCAAATTTCACATGAGGAGATTTTTACATATTACCACGAATCATGCGCTTTGTATTGGTTTTATCCTCGAGAAAAATCATCTTTATTAGTTTTTTCTTAATTTAAAATTATATGACGTCATCCAGCCATTCATGACGTCACAGCCTGATCTTACATATATATTATAAATAAAATAAAATTAAAAATATTTATGTTCTATCCATATCTGTTTTTTATTACATTAATAGATATATTAAAATTATTTGAAATTGTTTCCGTAGCTTGAAATTAATTTACTTCAAACCGTCAGTCGGTTCGGACCTGGCCACACGTCAACTTATTTTTTAATATTTTCTTTCACTTATCTATAAAAGTATTAGAATAACTCTTATTTTACTGTGTGTGTGTGTGTGTGTGTGTGTGTGTGTGTGTGTGTGTGTGTGTGTGAAATAAGAGTATATAGTATTGAGGATTGCTCCCTATTGAACTACATAATCTCCAAATGATAGGCTATGATTTAATGATTAATAACCAAAATAATAAGTTTTACTATATATATATATAGATAGATAGATATATATATGTATAAAGAGAGAGAGAGAGTGATATTTTTGATTGTATTTTGAAAAAGTTAAAATCGATTTGCCATCAATTGTGGTTATCATTCATGGGCTATAAATTGTGACTCGTTCACTTGGATCTGACACTATACGGCTATATAAATTGGCATTCGAGTTTCGATTCACTCCGGATAATGGTGCACACACTCGAGCTTCTCTTTTTTTCTGCCCGAGAAATTGTGAATTTAAACTCAGCTTACATTCGATTTGTACATGCGAATGAATGTATGTATGAACATGTCAGTCAAAAAACGTACCCCCCCCCCCCGCCTTCCTTAACCCCTCAGGAAAAAATTCATATTTGAAATAATCATTTAATATTATGCAAATCTAGCCAACCAGATAAAACAATTGTTTTGATTAAAATAGAATCGAGTTTTAACTACATATAGAGAGGGAGAGGGTGTGGCAGCCTATTTATTCGGGATATTAATGCGCCTCTATAATTAAAATATTATTATTATTAGTATATATTTTTTTTTTTTAACATTTGAATTTAAACATTTTAAATTAGATATACAAAATTAAATAATTCACAAATCGATTAAATATATACTATATATACGTGAGATTTTAGAGATTAAGATTCAAAACGTCATCTATATATATATAAAGGAGAGAGTTTGTATGTATGTAATTTGTTTACTTTTTTGCTGTCATAGAAACAAAAAAAAAGAAATTTCTTACTTAACCGACACTTGGTAATTTAGAATTATAACAAAAACAATTGAACATCAAAAAAAAATTTCTCACTTAACCGACACTTATGTATACACCATATACACGTAATGTATGATGGAATTGAGGCAGGAAATAAGATTGGGATTGAAATTAATAGGGATAAAACAAAATATTTAGTAAGTGAGAAAAACATTATTATCACCACGAATCATGGACTTTAACATACAAAATGTAGAATTTGAAAATGTAGAAAAATTTAAAAACTTAGATTCTATAATTACAAAGGATACTAATATTGGATAAGAATTTAAATCGAGGTCGCAATCGGGTAACGTCTGTAATCATACAGTAAAGAGGCTTAACTCATCAAAACTTTTATCAAAATGGATAAAAATTGAAATATTTAAAACAATTATTTTGCCTGTTGTATTATATGGGTGGTCGATGTTCTTGGGAGACGAAAGTAGATTTAGAGAATTTGATATTAGGATTGTTTGCAGCATTTTTAAGGACTAAAGGAATATGAGATCACCGGAGTATGGCGGAGATGGCATAACGAGGAATTGCATGACCTCTATGCAACTCCAGATATAGTTAAGGTTATTTAGGTTATAAAATAGAGAAGGCTGCGATGGGAAGGGGTCATGGCTAGGATGGTAGATTAAAGGTCGGTGAAAATATTGGAAAAACCTATTGGGGAACGTCCTGAGTGATTGGGAAGACCAAGAACGTGGTGAGTGGACAATGTAGGAAGGGACGTGGGACAGATGGGACAGGGTAGGAGTAATATAGGATGGTTATAGCTCAGACTTGGGGGTTACTTTTGAGATCCGTAGAGCCGCACGGATAGATAGATTGATATAACAAATACAATAGTAATATATAATTAATTTACTGATTAAATTAAAATATCTTTTAAATAAGAACACAACAAAATATGATAATATAATGTAATATACTGATTGAAACAAAATGGTTGAAAACCTTTTACATACAGACTTTTAACGAAATACTATGTATTACTTCGGGGGCTCTTCTCATCTAGAATCAATATTGAAGTATGAGATTTATTATTTGTATAACAATAATTAGTATTTAAAAAAACAAGTTTTGTTGAAAAATGTATAAGTGATTTGTATACTATATCTCGTGGCTTAACATATAAGTTTGTTAACCAACCAAGAGAATAGGACATTCAATTTTAGACAACACATGATTTGAAATTAAGTAAAATGACAGGGCTTGTTTTGAGCTCCCAAAATGGAGCATTATAGTAGATTTAGTTGAAGAAAGTTAGAAATGAAATGAAGAACTAATCAATTTTCAACCTAAAGACTGAGTACCATTCTTAAACGATGAAATTGTCATTATTATCCCTGACACATAAAATCATGGGATTTTAGTTTTAGAATTTTTCTTTTATGATGTTATATATTATTTTATATTTATCAATAACTATTTAAAGATAAATAAATATTGAAAAAAATTGACAAATTTGATTCAACAAATAACTTTATTTATGAAATTAATATATTTAATCGTAGACCTTTAGAAAATTAAAATTATACTTAAAAATATTAAACTTATTATGTAAGAATAATTTATAATTAAAAACTTGGTGATTTTGGAAGTTGATTGATTTATTTCGGTTACAGTAACTAACTTTCTTCTTCCTAAGTAATAGCTGTTTAATTAAAAATTATTATTAATATTTTTTAGTTTATATAACAATATTTATAATATATTTAAATTGTTGACTTCAATTACACTCATTGTATATTATGTATAGCATGTTAATCAACAACGAACCTATTTGAATAAAAGCTTATGTATAATATTGTATAATAATTATTATTTTAATTAGTTAAATTGTGTTTCTCTTTAGATCATACGCCGTATCGGTATATCCGACTAATGTTACAGTGATATGACTAAATGATTTATAATGGATCTGATAAGACAAAAAAGCATATGTATCTTCATTGATTAACAATATTCATAGATAGTAGTAATTGAAAGATAAAAAAAACATTCATTCCAACATATTTTTTATTTTAGATTTATTAACCATTAAAATTTAATAATATTTTATTATAATCTTTGCATTTAATTAATTATTATTGGGTTTGAACAATACATGTGAGTTCAAAAATAATCTGGTTTATTTAATTGTTTTAGGCTCCGATCAAAAAAAAAATTAATTTAATTTTTTTATATACTAGATTTATGGATAAGATAAATAAATTAGTTTTAACACGTTCCCATCGGGATGTACCACCGGTGGCTCATGCCGCCACATAAAATTAATAGTCAAACGGGAACGTATGAGGGTCTCCTTTATTCTTTTATATATATATAAATTATATATATAAATTATAAGCACCCTAGTATTGATTACTAGAAAATCTCATTTTTATTTAAATTCCCAAAAATGGTGTTTTGTGCTGATTACTAGTATAATACTTTGACATTAATATATGTACGTTAATAAGTTTAATACATACATTTAAATACCAAATTATGAATTTTTACCGACCGACGATAATAAAGGAGGTATTGTTTTCACACCAAATTTCACATGTGGAGATTTTTACATATCTCCACGAATCATGCATTTTCTAAACAGAAAAAAGTATTTTTAGCATGATGTCTGTCCGTCCGTCCGTCCGTATAGATGTGTACAGCCTGAACGGCTCAACCGATTTTGATGAAATTTGGTATATTTACTTAATGCATCAGTGGGATGAATTGATCAACTTTTGGTGCAATTACGGAAACCGGAAGTGGTAGTATTAGCGATCGACGATAGGAAGGAAAGGGTTATTTTCACACCAAAGGAGATTTTTTTATATATCACCACGAATCATGCACTTTGTATTGGTTTTATCCTCGAGAAAAATCATATTTATTAGTTTTTTCTTGATTTAAAATTATATGACGTCATCCAGCCATTCATGACGTCACAGTCTGGTCTTACATATATATTATAAATAAAATAAAATTAAAAATATTTATGTTATATCCATATCTGTTTTTTATTACATTAATAGATATATTAAAATTATTTGAAATTGTTTCTGTAGCTGGAAATTAATTTATTTCAAACAGTCGGTCGGTTCGGACCTGCCCACAGGTCAACTTATTATTCATGAAGCTAATTCTATGTGTGTTTTTTAAGTTGTTTATTTATTTTATTCATTTCCATCATATTATATTAAGAAAGTAATTAATAATTGTATATCAGTTACAGATAATATAGCCGTCTTTACAATAAAGAAAGAAATGATTAATTAATGGCCTGATTGCCTGAATATGATTTCTTATCAAAATAAATTTCTCATTTGAATAAAACATAATTTGAAAACTTAACGAAATTTGCATTGGAAGGAAGATAAGAAGACTTCATTGAAAGGGGAGAAGTTATAGCAAGTTAAAAAAAATATATATCAAAAATGAATATATATAAATGAATTTTAATTTCATTTGACGTTTGTTTATGTAACTCTATAAGCGTTATGAAAAAACAATTTTATATATAAAATAAATCAAAAACTTCTATATATAATTTATTATATATATATGTATTTTATTTTTTTAGTGAATATTTCTTTTGACGGAAATTAAAAACAAAAACAACAAATCATTGACCTTTTACTTTTGGGACAATTTATTGGCTTTTCAATAATTCATGGCTCTTTTTTTACTCGTTTTCAATGTACATCTCAAAATTCAAACTCAATTTCTTCCATAATTTGATTGTGCTTGGAATATATATATATATATATATAGTGTGTGTGTGAGAGAGAGAGAGAGATGTGTAGATATAGCTTCACGTACTCGTTTTTTTTTTCATAAAAACGTCCTGACATTCCCCAAGGGAGAGATTTTCTCGATTGGATTTTAATTAAATAGAAAAAATAATTTTCACAGGTTAATTCAATGAAACAAAATTTTTCATTTAAATCTCTACATAAAAAAAAATTGTTTTTTTTTTATTATATATTTTTATGTTGATTCAATAGGAATAGAGACAAAATTGAAAAAGAATCAATCATCACGCAATCGTAGATATATATCAAAAAAATGTTATTACATTTTTTGAAGTAGAAATACAAAACACGATTTTATTAGCCCATCGAGGTGTAACGATTCTAAAGAGACCTCCCCTAGGAAAGGGCTGAAAGGGGTTGTGGCGCCATCCCCCTTCGCGTGGAGGGCGCTTGAAACAAGGACTCCGTTGAATGAGCGCTACAGAATCAATCAGCCAAACGAATACTTGAACGAATTTTTATTTCTAAATTTTTACGAGATAATCACTTCAGATAGACAACCATGAAACACACCTACACATTGATATTCAAATCTTTTTCAATAACTTTCATAAAAAAAGTAACATTCATACCAAGTGGAAAATATGGACAAGAAAAAAAATGGATTGTTTTTTTTTATTGACGTATTTTGTTTTTAAATCAAATATATATATATATATATATAAACTGTGTATACTCATCATGCTTAATGAACACCCCATTTGAAGAGTTATATTTTTACAATTTTTAAAATGAATATACCTGAAAAAAAATATATCTTATCTTATTATGCTAGCTAAAATTGTATATACTCGGTAATTAAGTTAAAAAAAATGATTCATTATTATTGGGTTTGGCTGGTAATATTAATATATGGGACACCGAGCTCTCACTCGACCCTTTAAAAAATATTGATATATGTTGCATCATTGCATCAATCTGATTAAAATGAATGGAACTGGGGTCCTCAATAATAATACATGGTTCACCGAGCCACCGGTCAATTAAAAAAAAATGAATCTTTATTATCGGGTTTGGCTGATAATATTGATACCTGATTCACCGAATCGCCAATCAAATAATAACATACTAACAGAAAAGGCGTGTTGATATAAAATATGTACCTGGGACACACCGAACTATCATTCGACTCTTTAACAAATTTATAAAATTTATTTTTATATATTTTAAAAATTTTACAATTTTTTAATTATTTATTACAATTGTTAAATGGGATTTCTAAAAATGACCCATTAAAAATTTGTTTCCAAAAATGTTACAAATTAATTAAAATAAATTGATTTTCATTTCAATACCTCGGACACCGAGCTATCGCTCGACCCTTTAACAAATTTATACAATTATTATTATATATATTAAAAATTTTACAATTTTCAACGAACTTTTCTTTATAAAATCTATATGTGAATATTGAATGAGTTAAATCTAATATTTTATTTATAGAATTTATAAAATATTAAAATCATTTTCAGCTGTGAGAAATAAGATAAATAAAAATTAAAAAATAGGTAATCTAGTCATTTTAATTGATTTTTATGGATACATGACTTATAAGAATTTATTCCAAAACCTTTCCTACCATACTCTATAAAATGTAATTATTATAAAAGATTAATAAGACTTGTTTGCACTGTTCAGAGATTAAAAAATTGCGACCAGGTTCTGTATACATTTGTTACTTAAAATTCCTTGATCCCGATTATAAATTCATATTAAAATAATTAACGTAGAGACATCTTTTAATTACTAATAGTTTGGGTTTAGTGTTTATCCGAATTGACTAATCTCAAAATAAATTAAACCTTTTAACTGCAATGAATTTACCTCTGCTGCCGAATGTGCCTTGTTATAGAAAAACGGGAAAAATTAATAACGAAACAGAAAAATAATCTTGATGCAGTTTAAAGTGAAAATAGCGATTTTGAAATCGTATCACCCTCTTGAAGAAAAAATTTATAATTATAAATAATTTTTTAAACTTGACAATGATATATTTCTTTAAATTGAATTAATTTTATTTTGAATCTTTGGAACTTAGAATTCCAAAATAATAATCGTTTCGAGACATTTATATTAGAACTCGCACATAAAAATTTTTATAAATAAATTATTGAATGCTTATTTGTATATTTTATGGTTATTCGTATATACAATATATAATTCAGAATTAAAAAAATATTAATTGTAATGTAAAGATATTTTCTTAATTTTAATCACACTGTCCAATAGAATTTAGTTATAATTTTAATCAGTCTTATGATAATTTTTAATTTTAAAAAATTATAAATATATTTTGTTTAATTTCAGAATAAAAGAGTTAAGAAATAAATTTTTGAAATGAATATACTCGGTGGTGTCAAATCAAATAATATATAAAAAATTATTCTGCATTAACCTTTCGGAAATTTTTATAACTATAATTATAATCAGTATCCTTTCTCACTAAGGAGATTGTGTCAAACACTATTCATAATTCTAACAAAAATCCTGATGCCTCACATGTAAAACCCTTGGAAAATAAAAAAAAAGATTGGTCTATTGTTCAATTGGGTAATGTATCTCCGATACGATCTCTGGGGTGAATATTCAATATTTTTGAATATATGTACATATTTTAATCAATTAAGTTATCGACCGTGTAGAAAAACTTGATATATAATATAATATAACTTTATTATATGTAACACCATACTAGTGTTGAATTCTCTTTATAATAAATTGGGAAAAATATTGAATATGAAATGTTAAATGGAGCTTAGCCGCGAGGTTATAGTGACCGGTCCGCCGACTCGAGTTCGAGGGTTCGAGTGCATCGATATATAAATAAAAATAAAAATAAAAAAATAATAAACAAATCTGAGAAAGCTGGCTAAATAGAGATATATTCCGAAAAAGTAAAAAAAAAAAATTTATATTATCATGTTTAATTAATTGTAATAACATATACGCTATATAAACTATAATAATAAAATAAAGTTAATAAAAAGATAAATATTAATATCATATATGAAAAATTGTTCGCTTTTCTAGAGGTCCTTTAGTTCTGTGAGCGAATCTGTAACTTGTTTGTTTTGAGTTTTTTCAAATCTGTGTTTTTCGGATTTTAATTATTAAAATATCAATGAAACTAAAATCGAATTTAGAGTTTAAAATACATGCCTAGAAAAATAAAAGTAAAGTTGAAATGGTTTGAATTTTTTTTCCTGTCACTTCGATATTCTCTTTTTCAAAATCCCCATATTAAACAAAAAAAGAAAAAAAAATTTCAACCACTTCTCTTTTTCCTTTCCTATATAACTCTTCCACTCTTGGACCCAGGAAGACCAAAATCAATTAGACTCGTTATATTATCTTTATAGCTTTAGTGAAGTTCTTGGCAATAGTAATCAGATTAATCCAACCACCCCTATCATGAGTCTCTTTCCAATTCCAATTCACCTCTAATTCGTTTATATCTAGTTAATATTTATATTGTCAGCATGGTTATATTAGTATTAGCTTTGGACGTTTTTTTTAATTGGTTTTCTTGAAAATAAATTATTCACTAAACACATTTGAGCCACTAAAATGTAAAATAACTGAAAATTTAAACTTTGTAAATATTTTATAGAGAGTAATTTGTATTTCTCTATCTATCATCGAATAACTAAAATATGACTCAAAAATGTATTTAAAAGCGATTTAACTGAATTAATAAGTTCGGAGATGTTTCTAAAATCAATTGAAAAAATTTCGATTCCATATTTTTAGTATATTAATAATAGAAATCGTATATTAAGAAATCATTTTTTTTTTTATCAATTAATGTTTTTGATTTTATAAAATAATAAAAATGCATAGGATTCATTTTTTGATGAACTTAAATGTAATCCATTCTTCGATTCAAACTTTTTATCCACAAAAAAGTCTTCTCTTTTGAGGAATTTAAATAATTGATTCCAATTACTAATATAATATGTAAATATTTTAAAACGATAACAAGATACATTTTTCTCTTTCTGTCTCTTTTTCGAACTTCTCTCCCCTTTTAGTTTGTTCGCAAAAAAAAAAAATCATTCACATTTAGTCAATTTAACGAACCCTTCATTTAATCTCGGAATAGAAAATGAGTTTAATCGAGAATTGCAAAAAATATTCTCCTATTGATATGGATTAATTTATGAATATAGAAGAGGGTAAATATATCGAATGTAGAATTCATATGAGGAGTGATATGGAAATAAATCAAAAGATAAAGATTATAGAATTCTCTAATACTTTATAATAATGATGATTGATGAGGTTGTTTTTATAAAAATTTAAAAATGAATAGAGATATTTTTAGATTGATTTCTTATAAACTGATTTATGAGAAAAGAAGACTCAACATGTGTATTTATTTGTTAAAAATAGATATTTTTTTTAAAAATTTTGCCTATTTTTGATTAATGTTTAAATTTTACCTTCTTTTATTAATTTGATTACAATTTAATATCACATATTTAATTAAAAAATTAAAAATATTAGACTATGAATTAAACCAAGAAAATAATTATTTATTGCTTCTTTTCCCTAAAGTATTAGATTAGATAGATCTTACTTCATACTTTTAGCGCTACTTTCCTAGCTTTATTCGTTATTCCTAGCCTTAGTGCTATTTCTTCATCCACCCTATTCCTCTCTATTTTTAACAAATACATATTTAAATTTCACCACCAATGAAAATTTAAGTGGTAAATTTAAATGATTAATAAGAAAAAGTAATATTGTTATTTGCACAGATGTTTTGACAACTAAACTTCACTGCATAAAAAATCATATTTTTTAATATTTGAAATGTATAGTGACGGAAAAATATTATAGCCATGATGACGCTTTTGGTGAGCAAAGACCATGGGCTTTTCAACCGGTTGATTGTCCGACAACCGCGCCCTCATGGGGAAACATTTTTATGTTACTATACATAAATTGTTTTTCTGCTTTTGCCGGCCACACACATCTTTGATGACTCGCCAAAAACTGACTGAACTTGGTTGGGAAGTTTGAATACATCCACCATATAATCCAGACCTTGCGCCATCCGACTATTATTTGTTTCAGTCTTTGCAAAACTTCCTTGATGGAAAAAAATTGGCCAACAAAACATCCGTCGAAAACACTGTGGCCGAATTTTTTGCCAGTAAACAACAAAAGTTCTACATCGATGGAATTATAAAATTACCGGACAAATGGCAAAAGGTCATAGATAATAATGAGCAGTATGTACTTGATTAATATTGATTATCAATAAAGAAAAATTTCATTCACATCGGTACAAAAGAACCGATAACACTTTTTCCTTCACCCAATATAATAATAAGAATTGATTTATTTAAATAATAAAGTTTTGTTTGAAGGTTTGAAATTTTTTATTCTATTAATTTGAAAAAATTATATTTCAAAATAAACAATCTTAGTAAAAATAAGAAAACAAATACTTTTATCTATTATTTATATTCTACTCGAACTCAAAATTCCAAGATATAATATATTGCGTTTTTATAACTTCAATTAAAAATCTATTTTTGAGGGATAATCTTATTATTTTCCTCGAATTTATAAATACCTATTCTTAACTGAATAGAGAGCAGATGGGTATTTCGTTCTTTTTAATTCTTCGTACCCTACCACTTATGGTAATAATACTAATAAGTGAACCTACAAAAAAAAGATAGATTTATTTTAATTAAAAAAATTATATCAAAAATATATTCAATTAAATTAAATAAATCTTACAAATATAAAATCTAAATTAATTAATTTTTTAATTTATATGAAGTTAAAAAAAGGTGGTATAAATTGTTTTTACCTATCTCTGTCTCTCTCTCTTTCTCTCTCTCTCTACAATATAATTAAAATATAGATTTCAAATTGGAATGATTTATATTCATACCTGACTGAAATATATTCAGAGAATGGAGTGGGGCCTAAGCGGACTAGAAACATAAATCTCATTGATATTCTAATTAGATCAATTTAATCAAATTTTAAGTCCATTAAAATGTTCTACTTTATAAGTCAAAACAAATATGATTAATTTCTATTTTATTGAGCACATTAGCAGTATTATTTATTTAACTATACTCATGAAAATTGAAAAAAAAAACGTTTGGAATGATTTCAAGAATTGATGGTGAGAATAAATAAATTTAAATAGGGATATGCACCTACATTGAACCCCCTATTCTATACCCTCTCACTATTTTTCAAATCCCCAATGATGGTACAATACCCGTTAATCAGGAATAATTCAATTAGAGTTGTAATAGAACATTGATTTCATAAAATAATTACTAAAGTTACAATGTATCACCAATGCCCTTATATATATTAAATTACTTTTTATCTACAACATAATTTTAAATTTAGTTTAGAAATGTGTCATTATTTTTTTAAGAACTTCATTCAATTAAATTTTAATAAGGAGAGCAAATTAAAATGTACGAAGTGGACCAAAAGTCCGGTAACATTTGAATCGAGCGCTGCTTCGAATTGCGGGGGATAGGGGGGAGCGGGGCGTTACTAAACGCGAGAGCGGCTAGTTGGAATTCAGTGCCATGGAGTCGTTTAGCGGAGCACAACGCGCGTTTTGCGTACGCGAGTACTATCGCAACAACGATTCTGCGACTGAAGCGCAACGAATATTTTGTACACAAATAATCAAGCTCCATCAACTCGTGCAATTAAAAATTGGGTACAGAAGTTCGAGAAGACGGATTCAACATTAAACCTAGGACGTCGAGAGAGCCCGTAAACCTAGAGCGCGTACGAGCATCTGATAGAGAACAACCTGGCCTCTCTACTCGAAAGCGGTCTAGTGTTTTAAATGTGTCCACGACATCTTTAAATCGTATTCTTCACGAGGATTTACATTTACACCCGTATAAAATTCAAATTGTACAGCAATTAAGGCCAAAATTATGGACAAAAAGTCATATCCCAAAGAGGTTACATTAACTGGCCACCCCTCAGCCCGGATTTGTCACCAATGGACTTTTTCCTTTGGGGATACCTCAAAAGTAAAGTTTTGAATAACAACCCTCAGTCTATTGAAGAATTAAAAGAAAATATACGCGAGGAAATTCAGAACATTTCTCCAAACTCTTGTCGGGCGGTTATGGAAAATTTCCGCAGTAGGTTACAGGGGTGCCAAACTAAACAAGGGGCACATTTGGACGACGTTATTTTTAAAAAATAAAACCCTGATTTTTGTACTTTTATAATAAATAAATATATATTCTCTCATATTTCTTTTTGTATTTTTTATAACCATTTGAAATGTTACCGGACTTTTGGTCCACCCTAAATATATATATATATATATATATATATATATATATATATATTATTATTTTTCATACTTTTTATTATCAAATTTAGGTATAGTATTTATTTGCCTATTTTCGATTTATTACATTAAATAGTTATAATATATTTTTTACATTTTACTGTTTTATAAATTATTTTATTTTTTAAATTAATTTTATAAAATGCTATTAATCATATTTCTTTCGAATTATATTATTAGTTCATTAATAAGGTTTTTTATACCTAGTTAATGTTTATGTTAAATAAGTTTTATTATTTTCATATATTTTTATTATTTATACACGATTATTTTATATAGAGATTATTTTTATAGTCTAAAGATGATATTTTTATTATTAATTTTATTTTTTTTATGAAAAAATAAATTCGTTATTTGTGTGTGGTTATTTCATTTTGTTTTTATTATAAAGTGGTGATAAAATATATATTTTGTTGAATATATTATTTAAAAAATAACCTCAAGCATATAAAATATAGAGAAATCTATTTTTATTTTATTTTATTTTTTTTTTTTGTTATTATTATTTATTTATTTATTTTTTAACAAATAAAATCGATCTTATGCCGATGATATGTACCCTAACTTTTATCCGTGCATTATAAATACACGCTATCGGTTTATCTCGATGGTATTAAGTTTAACAAATGGCGGTCATTAATTTCACTCGCCACAGGCTTTTGGTCTGCGGGTCCCATGGGTCGAAGAAGAAGTCTGTCTAGTTGCGAGCAATCTTACTCTCTCGGAAAGAGCAGACATTTTGGTGCATTTGGTATGGGTGTCACGGGGGTGTCAAGCAGGACCCTCTAATGGCCACCAACGCCTTGACAAAAGTCCACGACGAAGACTAAAATCTCTCTTGGGAAGAGTATCGTGGTCAGCATTCATTTACTGGCAAATGATGGCTCTCAACAATAGTAAAAAAAAAAGAAAAAAACAACAAAATTTCAACCAGTATCACATTTCTCGCTCGCTTTCTTCCTGGAAGGTGAATCAATTTTTATAAATAAATATAAAGGGTATCAAAAATCAGAATAATATTATTGTTAATTAGGATATTCAATAAACCAACTCTTTATTTCTTTTAATTCAACGTTAGTCTTTTTATAATATTATTTTTTAAATTAAATATTCATTTATATATAGCAAATAATAATAAAAATTAAAAAAAATAAAATAATTAAGTAATTAAAAATTAATAATAATAATAATAATAATAATAAATAAAAAAAATATATAAAATCAAAAATAAATATTTGTCTAATAAAAAGCTATATAAATAATAATTAAAAATACATAGCGTAATTAGTTATTTTTATACTTCTACGATTTTATATATAGAGAGAAGTTTAAAATATATAAAATATTATTTATAATCATTTGATAATATTCTAATTCAATTCAATTTAGAATCTTATCACTCTATTTAATGAATTTAAAGCTATCTTTGTTGTCTTAACTCATCTTTCATTTGTGCTTCCATACAGGTGAGATTACTTCAATTCCGCCTCTATTCGTAATCTGATTTTAATTTGTCAATCACGACTAGTGTGTATGTGTGTATGTAGACAAGATTACGCAAAAACGTAATCACAAAGGATAATAATATTTGAGAAGAATTTAAATCGAGGTTGAAATCGGGAAACGCCTGTTATCATGCAGTAAAGAGGCTTATCTCATCAAAATTATTATCAAAAGGAATCACAATTAAAATATATAAACCAATTATTTTGCCTGTTGTATTATATGGGTGGGACGCATGGTCTATGACCCTGGGAGATGAGAGTAGATTCAGAGTATTCTTTCCAGCATTTATTGGCCAAAGAAAGATGAGGCGCACCGGGGAATGGCGGAGACTGCATAACGAGGAATTGCATGACCTCTATGCATCTTCAGAAATAGTTAGGGTTATAAAAGCGAAAAAGCTGCGATAGGCAGGGGACGTAACTAGAATGAGAGAGGAAAAAGATATTGGATTGGAAAACGGTGCGGAGACCGATTGGAAAACGTCCGCTTGGAAGACCAAGGACGCGTAGGAAGGGACGTAAGAGAGATGGGACAAGGGCTCAGGATAGGGACACTTGGAGAAATGTGGTTGCTGCGGCCAAGAACTTTCGAGTTCCTTAGAATCACAGAGATAGATAGATATAACATATACAATAATAATATATATAATTAATTTACTGTGATTAAATTAAAATATATTTTAAATAAGAACACAAAAAGAAATGAATATTTTATGTAATATACTGATTGAAACAAAATGGATGAAAACCTTTTACTACTCTTAACCAAATACTATGTACCACTCGGGGGGTACAGGGGGCGGAGCCCCCGTCTAGGTGTGGAGAGCGCCGAAGGCGCTCGGAGCAGCTAGTATATTTGTATATCTGTGCTATAATTATATTCGAATGTTTTAAACTTGGAATTTTGGATACAACAATATTTTTTATCAAAACAAAAGAAGAAATTATGTTAAATTAAATTAAATGTTATCAATATAAAATCGATTGAATTACATATTTAACATACATAATTCTTTATATATATATATATATATATACCATAAATATTATTAAGGAATTTAAAAGATGAAATATTATATAAAATAAATTTTCCGATCACCCAATCTCTTTCTTTTTCTATAAGCTATTTCTCATTTATTTTTCAATATTACAAAGGTCGGAGATGGAAAGCTTTGCGAGCTGCTGACATCCTCTCTTGTGATATTAAAGGAAATCTTTAGAGTTATAGGAATTCGGAAAGCTGAGCCTTCTGAGGATAATCTTAGGTTCTGGATAGCGATTTTCTTCACAATAGATACAATCAAATCAACTTTTCAAATCACGCCATTTTTTTATATTCTTTTTTCTTTGATTCTAGTGAACGCGAATGTGTGGTTGGGTGGGAGAGGAAAATGTGGAACATCCAACAAACCCATCATCCCAACCACATGAATTTATATTAGATTATCATTTTTTTAAAGTAAATTGTTTTGACCATGCATTTTATTAAATGTTCTTATTCTTTTAACGATACTTAACTAAAATCACATATATATATTAGATAATATTTTAACATATTAACTAAATTTCGAATCTAAACTAATTTATGAATACGTTTAAGAATAAGAATTGCTATTATGATTAAGTTTATCTAAGCAAAATTTTGTATCTATTATTTTAATCTATTTTATATCTTTTATCTATTATTTTATTATTTTATATTTTTAATCTTTATTCTAAAGTTCCCTAATTCAAAAATTTGCAATTTCAGAGAATCATTCTTTGAATTTTTCAAAATACTGATAATTTATGTATTTTTCGTTAATTAATAAAATATAAAATAAAATTATGATAATATTATTATAACTAAATTAATGAATATTCTGATATCTCCCCAACTTAAGTTTAAATATTAATCAGTCTAATATTCTATACAGTGAAATATCACTTGGTTCGAGAAAGCAATGTTTAGATAATTTACTATTCAGCTACAAATAGAATAGCTAAGTATCTAGCTTTCTCAATGCATTAAAGGTCATCCGAATTAAAGCATTTATTTATATTAGTATATTCCAAAACATCATATAAAACAGATGAATGATTTAGATTTTATTCACAAAAACAAATTATCAATTATTTCTCAAATAATAAAATAGTACCTGGTTCACTGAGTCATTAAAAATAAATATTTTTTATTATCAGGTTTGCCTGGTAAAATTATAAATTTAGTCTGCTTGAATCGGAGTAAGAATACGGTAGTTGAAAACGACTGCAGAATAAGCAGTTGAAACGTTGAACATTTATTTTACTAAATAAAATAGATTATACAAATATGCGGTGTATTAATAAAAATCTCTCTAATTCATAAATTTGTTGGGTCGTTTTTAATGAATATCTACCTTTCTACTATTATTATCTGTTAATGCAAAGGGGGTACCAATTGAGCCCTTTTGCAGACTCGCCAAAAGAAATTATGTTAAAGAGCATAAACAAAACTCGTATTTGCATTAACTATTTTTAATTATACAAAGACTGGTAATACACGACCTCCAGCAATCTTTTTTTTTAAAAGAGATTATCTTAACCTTTAAATTCATTAATATCTACCTAAATAATTAGGAATAAATTTTTACCAGTTTGCTGGTTGGATTCAAATACTTCTAATAAAAATAACATGAAAACAATTTTCAAGATAGAAAGACAGAAAGATAATATATACTTACAATGTTTGCAAACTAATAATAAGATAAATTTTAGATTAATATATAAATTTTAATCTACCAACTCATATAATTTAAAAGAACATAAATTAAAATATATTTAAGTCACAAAAAATACAACCCTTAAACGTAAGTATTAATGCACTGAAAGATAAAAGTATGTCCTGTGGATATCTTCTCATGTTTGAGACGTCGTGGACAAAAAAATGGCACTTTGATTTCCAAACGTCACGATCCAAGGATGGGTGTGCCGTTTCTCTGAGTGGGCTGCCAGTCAGGTGTTTGATCTGATCTACCCATCTTGAAGGAGATCTACCCCTTGGCCGCTTGCCATCAACTGGAGAATGCGATACGACAGTCTAGTAGTGATATTAAGTTGTCTTAAGATAGAATTGTTTGTTCTATAAGCCGTCCAAGGTATCAGAAGCATCCTTCGCTAGCACCACACTTGGAAAGCCTCGATATATCTCCGATCTTTTTGAAGGATTCTCCAGGTTTCTGTCCCATATGTACAGATCGGGAAGATCAGGGTCTCAACCAGCTTCTTTTTTGTAGTTGTCGAGATATTCCCGTCTCTCCATATTTTGCACGTTTGGCTATTCCTATACGCCTTCTATAATTTCGTCAAAAAAATTATTCAAAAACGAATGAAACATACTGTAGTACGAAATAAAGAGAAAAATTGACTGATACCTAATAAAAATATGAACTTCTCTAAAGTGATAGTTGAATCTGTTTATTTAAATACATATTTATTTTAAACAATTCAATTATTCTAGTAATCATTGATCTACAAGTTTGATTTTCACATATTTATATTTATGTTTCAAATAGTCATTCTGACATCACCAAGAACGACAAAATTAGTATTTAATTTTAAATGTATTTTTTTTTTACTTTAAATTCTTCTCTATTGAATAGCGTAGTCTTTTGTTTGATATTTCCTCCAGAAAAAATAAATACACCTTTTATAGAGCTGAGAACAAATTCTCTTCTATCAAATTTCGTTAGAATCCATATATGGCAATATTCGGCGAAAGAATCGCTTTGAAAGACGATGGATTGAAAAGCAAAAATATTAAATTAGATAGAGATAAAAATATAACTAATTTTCTGATTTCCCAAGGGCTCCGTTTCAATCCCACATCGCTCTGTCTATTTATATATATATATATATATATATAGGTGTATATATATATATACTATATACTTAAATCTTTTATATATTTTATTTATCTTTTATGGATCTAAATATTATTATTATTAAAAATATAAATATATATCTATATATATATTTGAAGAATAAATAATATTATCCATTGGATATTTAATTTAATAACTAAATAAGAAAATATAAAGAAAAAATAAATTTTATAAGTACATACTTGAGATGTGCAGGATAAAAATACTTTTGAAAATAGGACGCACGATCTTTACGTTCTCCATTTTTTGAATGGAAAAGTCATGATAAAATTGATTAAATATATTGAGAGAATTGTGCTTTATTATTGAATATATTTAGTTCCTTTTTTACCGACCGACGATAGTAAGGGAGATATTGTTTTCACACCAAATTTCACATTTGGAGATTTTTACATATTTCCACGAATCAAGCATTTTCTTAACAGAAAAAAAGTATTTTTTGCATGATGTCTGTCCGTCCGTCCGTCCGTATAGATGTGTACAGCTTGAACGGCCCAACGAATTTTGATGAAATTTGGGATATTTTCTTATTTCATCAGTATGATGAATTGATCAACTTTTGGTTCAAATCCAGCCATTCATGACGTCACAGCCTGGTCTTACATATATATTACAAATAAAATAAAATTAAAAATATTTATGTTATGTCCATATCTGTTTTTTTATTATATTAATAGATATATTAAAATTATTTGAAATTGTTTCTGTAGCTGGAAATTAATTTACTTCAAACCGTCGGTCGGTTCGGACCTGGCCACAAGTCAACTTATTTTTAATTAATTCTAATATTCTAAAATATTCTTGTTGTTAATTCTATCTGACATTCTCTTAATATAAATAAACAATTAAAAATTTTTAAATATAAACAGAGATGCATATAAGAATAATAAGGGTCATGAATCCAAAATTATGAAATTTTAGTTATAGTTTGTCATTTTCATAAATTAGTTATACTGTAAATGTGTAGAATTAATAAAAATTATTATCAGAGATTTCTTTTTTCTATATTTTAAAAATAATACTTTAAAGTCTTAAGCGATTCCTTTGTTTTTAATGAGGAGAATTCTTTGATCTCTTATTCTCTCTTTGGACATGAAACATTGTCCTCCTATCTGACTTTATTCTTTTTGTTCTCTTTTTTTTAAATACAATTTATACAATTAAAAATAAAGCAAAATAATATTTCCTTTGTTCTTATTTTAATAAAAATAATATTTTCACTTGTACACGCACGCCTCTCCCTCTTTACTTATCTTTTTCATTAAGACATCATTGCAGTGTATTTTTTCCTTTCTTTATATCTATTCATCACCATTCTTTGTAAGACATTAAAATGGATATTTTTTTTTATTAGGTTTGGTTTAATTTTTCTCTTCTTTATGAATTCTTTTAATTTATAGTATTAGGTATATTTATTTTATTTATTTAATTTTATTCCTCCCATCTCCTTTACAGGTTTGGGGATGCACATTATCATTTAATTTATACATTTTTATACAAATTTATAAATAAATAAAAAATAAATAAAGATAAAATAATATTAAGTAGGAAATCAAACAAAAATTGTTGTTTATCAGGACTTTAAATGAAATTAATTTCCATGATTGGTGAATTGGTATATAAAAAGTTTTGAAATTTTGTTTTATATAGAAATTAATTGTATATTTTATTTTATTTTTTTTTTTATTATCTATCGAAGCTGTGTATTTCGTATCACTTAGGGACTAAAATTAAATTTCAAACTATATCAATGGAAATTGTTTTTAGGAATGCCATATCCCATTATCAATAACATTCTTTTCTCTTAACCTTTTCTTCTTGCGAGGGAAAGTCAATAAGTTCGTGACTTTTTGAATGAAAAAGGTTTTTGGATAGAATTATTTTTTTTTCAATGTAGTCTCCTTTGAACCTAGTCTGCTATTAATGGATGTCCAACAAAAACTAAAAGACCTAGTTGGTTCAAATTTCGACAGGAGTCAGATGATAGTTGCTGACAGGGGCAGTGTTACCATTTCATTTAAGGGACGGGAAATTCAAAATGTCATGGACTTATTGACCTCCCCTCGTATTATTATTATTTTTTAATCATTTACAAACGGAATTTTTAGAGAAAAATCTAATCAATCTAGAATACTCAGCAAACAAATAAAAAAAATTGATTCTTTATTTATTATTGAATGAAGCTAGAAGAAAAAGGTTTTCTATTAAAGCTCGACTTAAGTAGAACAGACCCGAAGGCAGAAAACAAAGGCAACTTGTTCTAGAAGTGGAGCGGTGATAAAGTTGTCTCCCCCATTTTTCCTGATGATTCCCATTTTCCTAATCTTAATCGTTACCCCCGATCTTTTCTTCCAAGGCGACGTGCTACATGAGAATAGGATGGGCCGTTGAAGTGGGTGGACGGGTGAGGTGGGGGAGTGAAAAATCTCGCTCCTTGTCTGCCTGATGGCGTCATTGCTTCTCTTCTAAGACTTGCAATTAGTTATGCTAAGACGACTCAAGCTCACTACTAAGCTCAGCCATTAGCCTGTTCTGTTGCTCAAAGCTACTAAACCACTGCACACCACTTCTGCCAGGCTCTTTATCATTATTGCTTGTTTAATCGATTAATTAGTCCATTATTAGGTTTCGAAACCAACTTTTACTTATGTTAATTTAATTTGATTGAGAATTCAAGTGGAGAGGGTAAATTAAATTAAATCTAAACAATGAATCTTGTTTCTAACTAAATTCTATCCCAGTTGTAAAAACTTGTTTTCTATACATCATTTTCTATTACATGTAGAAAAAAGGTTTTTATTTTAAACTAAATATAAACATATTAACAAATAACATCGGACTCTGTCATATTTCATAAATCTCAAATTTCAATTTTTTTATAATCAAAATAAAATGAGTTTTGAAATGAAAAAATATTAATATTATCGATAAAATATAATTGTATTCACTGATAATTAGTTTAAAGTTTAAACTTATTTTTAAATGTAAATGAATTAATAATAATAATAATGCTGATATGGAAAATAAAACAATATTAATAATTATCCTAATTAAAAAATTAATTTTTTTAATAACTTTTTATCATATAATTTGAAATTTAAATATTTCGATAATAACTTGACCATAACTAGGTGTATTATTTTTATTTTAAGAAAACTTATTCGCGTAGAATATAATATCGTATTGAATGAAATCACCAAGTTTGAAAGAAATATTAATCCGAAATTAAATTTTGAATAAACTAAGAATAGATTACAATAAAAATAAATTTTTATACAATAATAGGTATATATAAATATACTATTATTATATATTTACAAATATAATTGCATTCCAATTTTTAGATATTTATTTCTTATAAAGGAAAACTTTTTCATTTTTTTATCTATATTATCTAGAATTATAGAATGATAAACATCAATCCAAAATATATATGAAAGAAAGCCAAGTCGAGTTTGATATAAAGGTTCGAGGAGGCTGAAGCAATTTCAACTTTTACATTCATCGTTTCACATTTCTTACTCATCAGGAAAAATACTTTTTTGATTAATATAAAAATAAAAATTGAGATTTATTATCATTTTTTACTGACCGACGATAGTAAGAGAGGTATTGGTTTCACACCAAATTTCACATGTAGAGATTTTTACATATCTCCACGAATCATGCATTTTCTTAACAGAAAAAAGTATTTTTAGCATGATGTCCGTCCGTCCGTCTGTATAGATGTGTGCAGCTTGAACAGCTCAACAGATTTTGATGAAATTTGGTATATTTACTTAATGCATCAGTATGATGAATTGATCTACTTTTGGTGCAAATCCGGAATCCGGAAGTGGTAGTATTAGCGATCGACGATAGGAAGGGAAGGGTTATTTTCACACCAAATTTCACATGAGGAGATTTTTTACATATCACCACTTTGTATTGGTTTTATCCTCGAGAAAAATCATCTTTATTAGTTTTTTCTTAATTTAAAATTATATGACGTCATAGCCTGGTCTTGCTATATATTATAAATAAAATAAAATTAAAAATATTTATGTTATATTCATATTACATTAATAGATATATTAAAATTATTTGAAATTGTTTCTGTAGCTGGAAATTAATTTACTTCAAACCGTCGGTCGGTTCGGACCTGGCTACAGGTCAACTTATTTAATTCATAGTAACAGATAAACATTTAAATACTATTTTATTAAAAAAGTGAAATGCCATATATGGACCTGGCAAGGGAATTTTTCTCTTGTAAAGACCTCCTATGGGAAAGTGGTCCAGCCAGTCTACGTGATAAAAATTGGCAAACTAGTTGAAATAAGAAGTAGGCGTCTTCGTTGAAGAAAAATAAGATTAAGATTCAGAGAGGACCCGTTATGCTTATCATACAACACCTCTACATCTTTAGGCGATGACCTTTCATAAGATGTTCAAAAGTCAGAGGTTTTCTTTTATTTAAATTATTTATTATATTTTATTTTTAGATATTATTTTTGAATCCCAACCAAATTTAATCGCAAGACCAAGTATATTAAGATAAAAAAAATAATTCTATAGTTAATATTTTAATTTAATTTAATATCTGATAATAGATATAATAATAATAATAATAATTGATATTTAAATACGATAATTTGTAACATCAATTGTTATTTTTTTATAAACTTCTCTTAATAAATTATTATTACTTTTAAATAGTTTATATTTTATAAAACAACTTTTCCTATAACTAAACTCTCTAATTATCAAAGAGAACATATTAAGCAACTTTGTAAAAATATCAATAGATTTAGAACTTAGAGAGAGCGGGTGATGCCTAAGTACTAGGGGTGAACAATTGCCTTCCCTGTGTTCGTACTCTCTTCCGGCACCGGAATTTCCGGTCTGAGACAATGACTTCGGAGGTCGTATCTCACCCACCATCCAAAAGACCTCTCGTAACAAACGTCTTCCGGTTCTTACAAAAGAGGCACCTGCAGAGAAGACACCTCCTCAAAGGAGAGCATCCATCATTTGGGCCAACGCGAAGGGAAGTGCTCTCCTCTTAGGTATTTTTTTACATTTCACTTTTAATTGTAATTAGCTTTAATACATGAGTTCTTTAGTATAAATTTATTAATTTTTTATCTTTTCTAATATTGGTTTAACGATAAAATATTATAATTAATTTTGATATTTTAATTCATAATTAAAGAATTTAAATTAATAAAATCAGGTAATTGAAGAAAGTTGATTTTTTTCTACCTTTACACATTCTCAGAATTATTTATACAACTGGTCTCTGGACCCACACCCTGATTCATTTTTTACAGTTATAGGCTAAATGGAAGTATGCAGAAGCTAACCTCTCCATACTTCCAGCCAACTTTGATTGGAAATTTGGTATATTTACTTAATGCATCAGTATGATGGATTGATCAACTTTTGGTGCAAATCCGGAAACAGGAAGTGGTAGTATTAGCGATCGACGATAGGAAGGGAAGGGTTATTTTCACACCAAATTTCACATGAGGAGATTTTTTACATATCACCACGAATCATGTACTTTGTATTGGTTTTATCCTCGAGAAAAATCATCTTTATTAGTTTTTTTTTAATTTAAAATTATATGACGTCACAGCCTGATCTTACATATATATTATAAATAAAGTAAAATTAAAAATATTTATGTTATATCCATATCTGTTTTTTATTGCATTAATAGATATATTAAAATTATTTGAAATTGTTTCTGTAGCTTAAAATTAATTTACTTCAAAACGTCGGTCAGTTCGGATCTGGCCACGGGTCAACTTATTGATAGATATATACAGATGCGTAAATCACATATCTTGCAACCTTCTCGGGTTATAGGTGATGTTTTTGTTTTGGAACAAGATAATTCATCTTGCAATTTTAAATTTTTCGTAATGCCTCTCTTTTGACTAGGTAGTTTTTTTAATTCTCATATTCATATCGATATAAATATTTTTATCTTAGGTGCTTTTTCGTGACCTCATGCCCTAATCACGCCTCTGGACATAGATAGTAAATATAATATATAAAGAAAATAATATTTGAATAAACTATGTTTTAAACGTAATATTACATCTATAAATTAACTTTTATTTTTAATTAGAAACTATTTTTTATTGAAAAGAATTAGAAATTATTTTCGATAAATCCTGATGAACTTATGTAATCTGTATATTCATATGAGATTAGAATGATTAAAATATTTATTACAAAATTAAAAACAAAAAAAAACAAAAACAAACTTAAATAGGATTTTATTTTATATTATATTTTTTAGTTGCATTTGTTAAGATCTAAATTAAATGAAGTGTGTCTCTCCTTGAATTATTAAACATGATACTCTACTACTCTTCATTTAAAGTTAAAATGGTTTTTACATAAATTTCTCTTCGAGTGAAATGCATTGGAATATCTTTTATGATTATGCTTTGTAAATAAAGAATCTTGTAAACAATCCCCGTAATGGAGCGAAGAAAACGAGTTCATGTTTTATACGCGGTCGTTTCAATTAATCAGCAAATGCATCTGCATCTGTTCATTCTTTATCGAGTAGAGATTTGATTATTTTTATTTTTCTATTTTTTTTTTTTTTAATTCTATTTAATTTAATTTTTGTTTTTTCTTTTTATTTTATTTTTTCTCTACAAAGCCATTCACTATATTCATTTGAGAACGGTTTACGTTGGCGTCTTTTTCCTCCTGGTATTAATGCGTCCATTAATTCAAATGATACTATTTAATTTTCATTTCCAAACGAGTTGAGCTTCTATCTATCTCGACAAGGGAAACTAAATCCATTAGCGAGTTCGCCATTGAAAACTTCTCTCTAGTACAATAGAACGATTGATTTTTTTCTCTCCACCCACACTCTCTTCTCTCAATCTCTCTCTTTCGCTTCAAATTCTATCCAGAAGGAAGTCAATTTTTATTTGCTTTAAAACAAATATTACTTCAAACAAAGTATTAACTTGGATTTGTTTCAACTTTTTTAAACGGATATCCTTAAGAAAACTCGTCGAACTTGCTTAATGTAGTTTTTTTTTTGATCGTTTGTGGAATTATTTAAGGAAAGGAAATGAATTAATTAATCCAACTGTAAAGATAAAATTTTATTCAGTGAAGAAAATTATGGATTAATATTTATTTCCGTAATATTTTAATCCTTTTCTAGCCTATCTTCAATCAGAATATAAATTTTTTTTTTATAATAATATAAATATAAGAATCTTTAAATCTGTCTAGAAGATCGTTGAATTGCATAATCTATATGCATCAGAATATACAAGTACTGTTAAAGCCTCTCCCTGATTTAGATTTATTTATTTTAATATCATCTTATTTTTATATAATTTTTATAATTTTTTCTTTTATATATATTTTTTTGTATATTTATATTCAGCCAGGTGGTCGGTCTGTTCAGTCGCTATTTTGACTTTACAAAAGGGTCACATGACCCTTCACAGTCAATCATACCTTTAGTTGATGTTATTTTTATATTTAATTTCAATTTATTTTTACTTTATATTAATTTTCTTTTCATTAAATATTATAACGTGGCAACGAACCTTTTTCTTTTATTCGTAAAAAAGTGAACCTAATTTTTCCTTTGCAGATCCATATGTTAGCATCGGATATTTTTATTAATTTGATTTGTTATTATTTCTTTCCGATTTTGGTTCTCCAAGGCGAATCGCCTAAGCACTAATAGTCAAACGTACTACACTCTTTGGTGAAGTTTATTTTAGGGTTCATTTCCCAAATAATTTTATTTTACTCCCCGTGTGAAAGAGTTGATAATTCTTTTTTAACTCCTTCACTAGTGGCACAGGTGATCCGACAGGCTCAACAATATTTTATTTTGTTTCGGCTTGTCCAAGTACATATATTTATATAAAAGTAAAGCAGATAGGTTTTTATATTATTTAACAATAGTAGAAGTAATTATAAAAAAAAATATTTTTATTTTTTTTAAATAAATTAATTAATTAATATTAATACAATTCCTTTACAAATTTTATATTTTTGATCAATTAAATTTTAAATTGAGATGAATTTTATTTCATTATAATTACACTATAATAAATTATAATAAATTAGAGATTAAATTTGAATAAAATTTTATTAATATAAATAGAATTACTCATGAGTATATTTACATAAATTATTGAGAATGAATAAATAATTAATATTTTTTTAAATTTAATGTTTTAAATTAATTTATTTAAAAATAAACTTTCAAAAGAGGATTTATTAGAATTATTTCATATGGACCAAAGAATTAGGTATCGGCTGAGTATAAATACGATTACATCAATTCTTACAGCGAAGTCATAATTTGAAAATAGTAATATTATTATAAAGAATAGTTTTTATGCATGAATTTGCATAGAAAAAAATTATATTGAAAAAACTTTTTATTTAATTTATACTACCACAAAGGAAGTTGGATTTAGATCAGTTAAATGTTTGAAATTATTTTAATATTTCTGATTAAAAGTCTCTGTAAAAGGTGAATCTCAATTAGAAATCCTAGAGCAGTGATTCTCAACCTTTAAATTTTTACCGCGGCGCACTTTTAACGGCTTAAAAATTTGGCTGCACACAAAGAAAAAGATAAATGTAAAAGTTTACCATTTTGAAAAAAAGTGATTCCAAAAATGGTTTACCTTTTATTTTTTTAAGAACGAAATTGAAAAAATTTATAAAAAAAGTCGGAAATGTTTAAGAACCTAGTTCAAAAAAACGTTTTAACTTTTATTTTTTAGAACCAAATTGAAAAAATTTAGAAAAACAAGTTTAAGAAACTCGTAATCTCGCGGCACACTAAAGTGCCGCGGAACAGTGGTTGAGAATCACTGCTCTAGAGTAATTTCGTTTGAAAAATATATATCCTATAATAAATATTGGCTTCTATAATATTAAATTATATACCTAATAATTTATTTCATCAATGACCTATTCACTTACTCATTTATTATATACATATTCTATAGTTAGAATAAACCCCCCTATCGATTCTATTAAATACCTATACTATACTTTTGCTTCTATTTATAATAAAATAAGATTACCAATAGATAAATTTAGATATTTTCTAATTATATATTTATAAAAAAAAAACGGGATATTTGAGAAGATTTTCAAAGTTGAGATTTTGATCTTTTATATGTTTAGGAGGTTCCTGATTCATTTTCACTAAGGTTGAGAAAAATGTCTGTGTGTGTGTATGTATATAACCAAGATTACACAAAAACGGTTTGAGCTAGAATGATGAAATTTGGTACATGGGCATTATTCAAAATTCATAGTTTTCTATCAACTTTTGAGAAATGTAGGTCAACCGAAAGAGGGTCATTACCTACAACGTTTTGATTTTTTTTCTTCTAAAGTGACCGTAAACATGATTAATAATTGTATAAAATTGCTATATATAGAATTTTTTTTTTTCATTGAATCGCTGAAAGTACCAGAATTAATTTTTTAACATTGCAAATCTCACGCGTCAACACGTGACGTGGAGCCATCAACAACGAGCCAAACATGCGCTGGTTTAATAAATATTATTTATTAATTTTAAATTATAATTTATAATTAATTTAATTTAATTTAAATATAATATATTATGTTATTTAATCCAATTCAAATTTGCGAGATAGTCGAGTGGAGACACTCCAGATTTTTTAAAAATAATTATAACACAAATAAAATAGATAATTTTTATGAAAGACAAAAATACATTCCACAAATAGTATATAATAACATTTAATAATCATTTTACTTTTTTTTTGTGATATACAAAGAGATATCGGATTATGTATTAACGTTGAAGTGGGTACAGAGGGGCGAAACCCGTTGTCTAGGTTTGAACAATGAACTTAGTAACAAATGAAATTGGCTCGTATTTTTATATAATTGATTTGAATTCTTTATTATTTTTTTTTAAATAAGATAATCCGATTAATAAAAAACAATATTTTTTCTAAGGGAGGGATTAACGACCCTGATTATTAGTTAAATAGAATAGAAATATATTTTGTCATTCAGTCTATTGCGAATTATAAAATGAGTGAGTGACGTGTTTTTCTTTTATATTTGAAAGTGTTTGTGTTTCTTTATTGCTTGTTTTATTAAAGTAACAAAAGACCCAACTATTTACCATCTTTTTATTATAGGTATTAAATTAAATTTAAAATTATATCACACTCCCCAAACAATTTATAAATTCAATTTGAACGATTTCTATTAATTATATAAAATATTTAAATAAAAATTAAATTATGTAAAATGCATTTTTACTCGTATAATATTTTATTGATATATTACTTATATGTGTATATATATTTATTTATTCTCATTAATCCAATCTTATTAAAAGTTAAATTAAAATTATTTAAAAATTCAAAAAATCATCTAAAAGATTTAATTTTCGGAAATATTTTTAAATGCTAGTAAATTAATATGACTAAAATGAGTGAGAGAAATTAGACATCAATTCAAGTCTTCTCCCTTTTATTAATTAAAAAATCAATATTTAATATTAATTTTATTTTTAATTCAATTTAAATTTATTTATTTTAAAATTTTATAATCTAATATGTTATTTTTACTTCAATTTCATGTTTCCATCTTTGTTCCTGCTACTGGATGTTGATTTGAATTCTTGATTATTTTCTCCATCTCTATTGATGAAGAAATGATCTACATAAAGCTCACCAAATGTAAGTAATCAACGATATTTACTTATCATAGTTTATTTGAAAATAGGTAAAATTTTAATAATTTCAAAAAGGTAAATGTAATATTTCAAATAAAGCTTAACCCTTTGCTGGCCCTAACGCTCCAAAGCGGTCGAAATGTAAATATCCCCTGCACCCTTCATAAATATATTGCTTAGTGACAAGGCAATCATGAACTTCGCCCTCTGATGAAACGCAGCTTCTTATTGTTAGTAGGGATGACTCCACGTGCATAAACATGAATGACACACTAAAGATATTTTTGACTCAAATAATCAAGTCCAAAAGATTGTAACTTGAGGACTCAGTTGGCTAGAGACTATGGCAAGTAGGTGCATTTTGAATAAAAACAGCTGAGGAAATTTTAGTAATTTTGGAAGAGAGTAGTGATAGTGATGTATCTATAAGCCTATTCTCATCGGATGATGATACATTGTGTCTTGTAAGGTGTTTTTTGGAATATAATATATTAAATTAATTTGCTTTTTGTTTTAATAATATACATTAGAAGATTATAGAGAAATATATTAAACTATATTATTAAAACTATATTTTAGAAATCAAGGAATTTCAGAGCAAATCTGACAAGAATGAGCATTGAGGCAGAAGAGAGAAAAGTATTTAGAATTAGTAGGTTCAATATGTTACAAGGGAAGGGTGGCTAATCTTTCGATTATTTTGTTGTTATGGATTTTCAGGAGGATGTTTTCTATTTCCATCGAGAAATGCATGTTTTTATCCTTTTAATCGATAGATTAGATTAGAATTAATAAATAAAAAAGTGTGGGTGAATAAAACAAATGTCATGCGAATATTAAGGGTTACGTTGCATTAATTTCATGTCAGGACTGAAATTTACTTTTTTGTATTGCTGAAAGTGTAGTTGAGGTGGATCAAATGAATGGGTATTCGGGAAGAAAATTCAGCAGTGTTCCGAAATGAGAATAGCCTGAAGAAACAAATTGTTAGTTACCTTTTGAATGTAGGGCCGTAGGGCCTTTTCGTTTGCTCTTTAGGTAGGTGGGCTCTATTTCAGTTTGCCCCGAATGTTGCGGTTTCATTTCAAAATCCAAAAAAGTCAGTCTCTCTCAGCTGATTCAAAGAAGCTTAGAGACCATAACAGATCACTACTTTCTACAAATTGACGAAGCATGGTAGGGCTAAGTTATGAGAAGAGGAGGATGCCCTATTAAAGATTCAATTATTTTTTTATTTAATTGATAATAAAAAAATTGAATATCGCGATTATTTTTTTTGACTTTTTATTTCATTTTGAATAACTTTTAAAATTTTACTATATTGAAGTTACTAAATTTAAAATTTTAAAAAATCATATAGGTAGATTATATATTATATATTTTTTTAATTATTATTATTTTTAATTTACCATATATAATAATATTTTACTTTTTATTACAGTGTTTTAATTCACTTGCTTGGTTGGGTGTATGGTTCAAATCTAGGCAGTGGCGCAACCAGGGGGGTTAGGGTTTTTTATTTTGTATTATTGAGTTATTCATTGTATAAAGACGCTAATCATTGTACGCTTAAAATTACAATTTCGACATTCATTACTTTTGTTGTTTGATTTGAAGAAATCTGCTGCCGGAGAACATCAACACTTTTAGAAACTTGAAGATGCTGCTCCGTAAAATCCCAATAGTCTATTAAGGTTTTAAGGATTTAAAATTCAAAATTTTGATGTCAATGACAAAGAACGGCCTAGATGACCAAAAAAGTTCGAAGATAATGAATTGCCATCCATATTAGACGAGAACCGAGCTTAAACTGTCTAAGAACTTTCAGACAGCTTAGCAGTTGATGAATCAACTATAACGTTTACATTCAATGGGAAAGATCTAAAAGGAGGGGAAATGAATTATACGAATTGACTGAAAATGCCATTTCGAACCGTTTTTACATCGCGGTTTCATGCTTGCCAAGCAAAAAAGAAGTTTCTGTGGCGTATTGTGACTGGCGATGAAAAGTGGATCTACTAAAACAATTTCAAGCGCAAAAAGTAATGGGTTAGTCCAGAAGAGCCATCTATATCGATACCGAAGCGAAATATGCCCATAAATTCTTGATGTAGGATCAAGAAGGTGTAGTGAAGAGATGGCGATTCTTTTTGAAAACCATCTCTCTACGAAATCAGCTTCCGAGTGGAAAAAATGTTTCCAGAATAAGTTTCAACATATGCAAAAATGTATAGAGACCTTAAGGGTGAATATTTCGAAAAACAATAAAACACTTTGTTTCGAACTTGTTTGTTACTGTTTCACTTTTGGTAAAAACTTAAAAGGCAACCCTCGTATATCAATTAATCAGAAAGATTTATGTATTAATGTTTTTATCTTTTTCGTAATATATAGTAAAGTTAGGTGTGATTTAGAAAAATTAAGTATGGCATATCATAAGGACTAAGAATTGCAGAAGAATCCAAGTATCAAGTTTTTTTTTAAATCTACCACCACAATAACTTGTAGAGATAAGAATATTAGTCTTACAATGACAGTAAAAAAAATATAACCTGATAATCTTATAATAAATTAATGTAAAAGTTATATATAACTTTAATAATAAAGCTAGGAAAAGTTTTTGTTATAAAATATGTATATATGGTATATATTTTAATGTTAGCAATTACGAAAGGATCTTCATAGTTAGATAAATTCAATTTTGCATGATCTCTTTGGGCTCTAGGAATAATAAATGCTCAATTGGTTTATGTTTGTACTCCCACTGCCTCACTTAACTGGAGTATTGAATGTAGGAAAAGACATATGAATGTTATATGAAGTTGAGAGCGATACGAAATCTAAAGGATCAGACTCTTTAGTACTGCCAGTACTGAAATTAATATTGAAACGCAGCCTTATTTGATTTTCTATTAGTAAAATTCTTTAAAAAAATAATTGATTGAAATAATTCTTCAAAACCAAGCACACACACTTCATGTGTACATTTTTAATTATGTTTTGAATATTTTTGCTCTTATGTTTTACTATAACTCAGGCATAAAAAATAAAAATACATATTTTTTGTTTAGGTAGAAATATAGATTTAAAATTTAACTATAAAAAATTAGAATTGATTATGGCAAATAAAATTTTATTTTATTATTTAATATGCCCAGAGGCGGATTAAACGCCGGGCGGCCGCCCGGGGGCCACCACCCCGAGGGGCCCACCGAACCTAAAAAATTAAAAAATACTGTTGAGTTTATGGATAATCGGAGTTTAAATAAAACAAGTTATTCTTGATACAGATCTTTATTCGGTCGTGTTTGAACCCCTACTAGCTTAAGAAAAAATAATCAATTTTGGGTCTCGGTGACCACAGTAAAAATTATGTATTTTTTACATAAGTACTATATATGTAAGTATAAAACAGCCTAAATTATAATATAAACAAAATTTGTCTTTCAATTAAAATTGTAAATAACAAAGGGCCCATTTCAATTTTACCCCCCGGGGCCCCCAATCAACTTAATCCGCCACTGAATATGCCTATAAATATACTGATCCTAAAAAACAGACTCATTTCAAAAGAATATTCTTTATAATATAATTATTTATTAAATTAAATAAAATTTCCATTCCTGTAGAGTGACATGCGCAGAAAGTAAAACATCTAATCATTTAGTCGACAGTTCATTTGATTTTAATGAAAGACAACTCAGATATTATTATATAATTTATTATGCTACAAAACTCAAATAATGATGATCTTTAAAGCATAAATATAAAATATAAAAATACAACCTGTAAATTATATTATACATTGACTAAATAAACAATAAATCCAAATGGCAACCTGGCCCTATTATTTTATAGTTAAACATTAATGAATTCAATAAAAAAAAATATTGGAGAAAATATATGATAAAATAAATTTAACTGGCCAAACCAAAATAATTATCCCCATTATCATTATAAATAATAAATTAAATAAATCCATTCAATATAAATGACTTTCATGTCAACCATGTAATTTACAGTCTAATTAAATACTTATTCATAAATATATCACATACATTATGAATTAGTATTTTATCTAAAACTAATATAAATAATTATATTATATAAGCTCGCCAGGTGGATAAAGATAAAATGTGTATATGTTTAAACCAATGGGGGAGGGAAAGAGGGGAGGGGGTATTCCATTTTTCTTTTGCCCACACACATTAATAAATAACTATTTTTTAAAATTAGCAAACGATTATATAATCTAGTAAATTTTATTTTTCTCTTTAATTTAATCTCGATAATTAATGATTTTCAAATGGAGAGCAAATGATATGAAAATCGCTTCAGCAGATGCTAAATCAATTTTACCTATTTAATTTATATCATTAAAATTAATCATAATATGAAAATTTATTTATAATAACTTTTCGCTATAATTATTTATTTTTTAAAAATGCTTAGGCATAGTCATTTACAAATTTATCTTGTTATAATTTATAAATTATCAAATTTATAAACACCGCCCATTCCTATTTTATATTCTCATAAAAATAATAATAAAATAAATAAATTTATTTTTTTAAATTAACCACAGTAACAGAGCTTAGGTTTTACATTTCCTCTTTTTATTAATAATTCTAATTAAACTTTTATTTTTATATATAATACAATTTATAAACAGGGCTGGGCAAGTAACGACGTTCCCCATAGTCCGTTGCCAAGTGGTGGTCCGCGAGAAAATTTCGCTGGTCCGCAAAAAAATGTGGAATATACTTACTCATCATGTTAAGTTATATTTTAAGATGCATTAAAACACGATTCAATTCATAGCAATACATGATATGATAAGTTATAAAAACTCAATGTTTATGTGTTCTTTGATCACAATTTTTATTTATAAATATATTTAACACTTAAAAAATCCTATTAGTGGTCCGCGGGATTTAAATTATGAATTAACTGGTTCGTGAGGTCAAAAAATTTGGCGACCGCTGTACTATATTATTATTTTATAATCTACTTTATTTTATTATGGTTTTTACTGATATAGTAGTAGATAGTATTGCGATCACGAAAATTTTCGATGTCGAGATTTTGATGTTTTTTATATATTTTGAAGGTTTCTGAATCATTTTCATTAAGGTTGAGAAAAATGTCGGTGTGTGTGGACAAGATTACGCAAAAACGGTTTGAGCTAGAATTAAGAAAGAAAAAAGAATTGAAATCGAGGTTTCTTATCATATAAAAATCATCATCTTCATCTTCCGCAAATATTACTTGATAGCGAGTATAAGGTTTTGTCATCGACCTTAAATTAAATTAATTAAAAATAAGCTGGAGTGTCTCCACTCGACTATCTCGCATTTTGAATAGGATTAAGCTGAAATCTATATATAGCAGTTTTATACAATCTTTAATCGTATGAAAAATTACCAAACATATATTTTTATTTTTACGGTCACTTTAGAGGAAAAAAAATCAAAATGTTGTAGGTAATGACCCTCTTCCGGTTGAGCTACATTTCTCAAAAGTTGATAGAAAACTATGAATTTTGAATAATGCCCGTATACCAAATTTCATGATTCTAGCTCAAACCGTTTTTGCGTAATCTGGTCTAAATACATACATACATATATACACACACACATACACACACAGATATTTTTTATCAATCTTAGTGAAAATGATTCAGGAACCTTCAAAACATAAAAACATCAATCTTGAGATCGAAAATTTTCGTGATTGCAATACTACTTCTTCTTCGTTGTCGATAACTTCCTAGCGGAAGTGTCGTGGCCCTAATAACTCCACAGGAGTCATAGGGTGTTCATGGGAAAATTTGACCGAAGTGGTTTCCCCTTGCCTTCTTCGGTGGGGCAGCCGATGTTAAATTTGAATTAGATTTATATTTATTCATTAATTAAATTAAATTATTAAATAAATATATAATCTTGAGTTCTATGCTGGGATTCGAACTCAGGCTTTCTGTGTAGAAATCTAGTACTCTACCCACTTAGCCATGCTGCCCCCGCAATACTACTACGAGATAGTAAAAAGGAATGTTAATCTTTTATTAAGATATATAATTGTTGAATAAATTGTTTTTAATTAATTTAACTCAATGTTTTAAAAAACCCATGGATTTTCAAATGATAATTCAATATGTATATCATATTACAAAAAAGCAAATTGTTTGAAAAATTTTATTTGATATCCACTTCAGAACAAATTTATTAATTAATAAATTCGCAAATATGAAGGAAAGAAAGGAACGAATTTTTGAAGTGAAACTTCTTTAGCGGCGTCCTGACATTTGGTTGAGAATGGAGAGTGAATTGAAAAATTGAAATTTCGTAACGCATTCGTAACGCAAGAGAGAAAAAAGATATAGATATAACGAGTGAGAATGAGATAGCCTCTATCTCCGTCTCTCTTTTGTGCGGTGTTTCGTTCTTGCTATCTGCGTCTTTCTTTTGTCCGGTCTTTCGTTCTTGGGAAAGAGGCTATCTGCGTCTTCGTTTTGTGCTGTCTTTCGTTCTAATACCCTCTCGCTAGGTCCAAAGTCCACGGCGCGCATGCGCGCTAGTACGTTGATGCGGAATAATATTTCTCAGCCTCTACTGGGTCAAAGAATAAAAATTAGTATGTGACCTCACAGTTACCGCCTTTTAGATATATATCTATTCTTAAAATAAAATTAAAAATATTTATATTATCTATATATATAAAGGAGAGTGTTTGTATGTATGTATGTATATATATATGTATGTAATTTGTTTACTTTTTTGCTGTCATAGAAACAAACAAAAAAGAAATTTCCTACTTAACCGACACTTTACCGGTAATTTAGAATTATGAACATCAAAAAATAAGAAACGATTTCTATGAAATTACATCACAATATTCTTATATATCTCTATGGTAACATAGGCTATAGATTTTATTAATATCTAATTCTAATCAATAACCGCAGAATTTAATTTTTTAAAGTTTATATAGTTCTCCGTGTTGTTCATTCAAGAGCCAGGCGTGGCCCACTGACTGGCGGACTCATTTTACACAATGTATATAACTAGCAATCAAAGAATTATTATAATATTTAACTTTTTATTTTAAATTCTAATATTCAAATATCATTTCAATTAAATAATTTATTCTAAAAGTTCTCATTTTAATTAATATAATAAAATATTTAAATCATATTTAACTTAAATTATTTTGTATTTATTCTTTCTATATTTGAATACTTCTTTTATTTTAAGGGAGGGAATTAACTATGATCTAAAAAAATTAATAAATGAACTTAATAATAAAAAATCAAATAAATCCATTAATTTAAATTAATACTATTAATGAATGTATATATTGTTAATTTATCTTTAGTTTTATCAATACTTTTATACCGTTAATTTTTATAAATTGTCTCAAGTCTCTAACTTTGCATTTTCTCAAATTTTATTATAATTAAAAATATTCAATAAAAATCAAGCAATGAAATTAAAATATCAAAATGAAATGATCAAGAAATATTATACTCTATTATAACATATACAATACTTATAAACTATAGGCGGAGGAAATATTAGACGATATCATTGCGGGTTCATGCCAAATCGATCAACATTAATTAAGATATTTTCATTATGACAGATATTAAAAAAACCCGCGAATTCAATAATTCTGTTCAGTAATTATTTGTAGACTTTAGTAAAACCTACGCATGACTCAATAGATCCGGGTAAACTTTTTCAAATTTTGATCTTAAAATTTATCTTGAAGGTAGTAAAGAAAGAGTAAGATGTGGAAATCAATTGTAAAATATTAGGTTACCCAGACGACTTAAATATAATAGGAGATTCGGCAATTGCAATTACAGATAGTGAGGAAAAATTAATCGAGGTAGGAAAAGAGATGAGGTTTGAAATTAATAATGATAAATAAATATATTTAGAAACAAACAGGAGCAGTATTAACAAACAAAATGTAGAATTTGAATATGTAGAAAAATTGAATGTAATCACGAAGGATAATAATATTTGAGAAGAATTTAAATCGAAGTTGCAATCGGGAAACGCCTGTTATCATGCAGTATAGAGGCTTATCTCATCAAAATTATTATAAAAGGGAATGAAAATTAAAATATATAAAACAATTATTTTGTCTGTTGTATTATATGAGTGTGAGACATGGCCTATGATCTTAGGAGATGAGAGTGGATTCAGAGTATTTGAGAATAGGATTCTCCCCAGCATTTATGGGCCAAAGAAAGATGAATACATCAGGGAATGACGTACGAGAGATGGAACAGAGGCTCAGGATAAGGACACTTGGAGAAATGTGGTTGTAGCTGCCAAGAACTTTCGAGTACCGTTGAGCCACGCATGGTCTATGACCCTGGGAGATGAGAGTAGATTCAGATTATTCTTTCCAGCATTTATTGGCCAAAGAAAGATGAGGTCACCGGGGACACTTGGAGAAATGTGGTTGTAGCTGCCAAGAACTTTCGAGTAGATAGATATAACATATTCAATAATAATATATATAATTAATTTACTAAATAAATTAAAATATATTTTAAATAATCACACAATAAGAAATGAATGTTTTATGTTATACACTGATTGAAACAAAATGGATGAAAACCTTTTACTACTTTCAACCAAATACTATGTACCACTGGGGGGTACAGGGGGCGAAGCCCCCGTCTAGATGTGAAGAGCGACGAAGGAGCTCTGAGCAGCTAGTATTCATATATATGTAAAATAATAATTATATTATTTTAATATTCCTATAAGTTGGTATCACAATTTATTATTATTATGAATTATTTATAAGTAATTAATATTATTAATTGGTATTAATAAATAAATAATATTAATTATATTAACTTAATATTTCTAACTTTGTATTACAATAATGAGACGGAATTGTTGTGTGTTAAATTAGATTTAATTAAAGATTGAATTTAGAATAATTAAAAGGGTTATTGAAACCGCGTATGCTGATTAGGGAATGACAAGATTGAATAGGTTCAATTAAAAAATGCTTATATAAAATTATAACTAAAAATGATTTATTTAATAAAACTATAAGAATTTAAATTACAATTTAATTAATTTTTTTGTGAATAAATAAACATATATAAAAAACTATATATAAAATTTGAATTTTCATTTATTCATTCATTTAAAATTATTTTCCGATTGTTCCTTTAAAATAACCCCTCTTAGGGGGTCGGAAGGGGAGGCAATATAAGGGAATTTTCTTTCACTTTGTTATTGGGAAAAACCAGGGGGGGGGACAGTCTTACCAGGAAAAACCCAACTTGTCAGCGTCCACTCTGGGGTTTTAAACAGTTTTAAAGGAAATGTTAATTATAAGTTCATTTCTCAACGAGTTGTATCTTTAAATTATTTTTATTAATTTAATTAATTATAATTAATTTATAGCCAATAATAGTTTATTATAGCTAATAATTTTTTAATTTTTAGTGTAATTTGCATGATCATTATTTATATAAAAAAATAAACACATTTTGCAATTTCCCAGAAAGGCTTATAATGTCAAGCTCCCACATGTGTCCATTACAATTAAGAATAAGTAAGTTATGTTTGTCACGTTCACACTTCCACATGTGAACATTACAATTGAAATAGTAAGTTTATGATTCGACATAATTTGCAATGTATCAATCAACCTCTTAAAATTAAGGTTCTTAGCATTTAGCAGGTAAAACACTTGGCGAGAGTCATTCAATTGAAAATTGCAAGGGTGGACTTGTTAATTGTATGTGCTTGGAAATATTCTTTGTAGGAGAGGGCAGTGTGGTTTATTTTTCTCTATTTCTCTCTCACTCACACTCTCAACTAAAATTTATCTTATTCTCTAGATTGTAAGAAGTTTCACTTTTTTTTAATATTTAAATCATTTTTTTATATCATAAATGCAATCAATACGACATACAAAAAAGTAACGGACTCGGGGAACGCCGTAACTTGTCCATATTTATATATATACAGGGTGCTTCAAAAAAATGTATACACACTTTAAACTATATTGTAGTTTTCCCGCTCTACAAGGCTAATGTTATATTTCTCCTAACAAATCTTCAAGGCAAGGGGCAGGTGAAAGTGATGTAAGTGCTAGCAGCGTGCTACGCATTCTGAAGAGAGGCAAGAATCAGTAATTATTTCTTCGAGTTTCCAGCACGCTCTCCAGACCTTACACCACTGGATTTCTTCTTGTGGGGCACAGTAAAAGATGAGGTGTACAAACGTAAACCACATTCTTTGGAATGAGATTCAAGCAGTGTGTAGAGAAATCTCATTGGACGTTTTGATACGATGTACAGAATCAGTGGTGACTCGTACTCAGTATTGTATTGATGCTGCAGGTCACCAATTTGAACAGTATTAACATTTGTTATTTATGTTTCATTTACATTGGACTTTCAGCTTTCTATTTTCCTGAAATTTAACTTTGTAGAACGGTAAATAAATTTTCTATGGAAGTTCAAAGTGTGTATACATTTTTTTGAAGCACCATGTATATAGTTTTAAGAGTACATCTTATCTGTTCCTGAAATTGACTAAAAATTTAAAATTATTTTTGTTTATTTCAATGGTTTGTATAATTAAAATTTCTATATTTTAATTAAATTTTTTAAAATATTGGAAATTAGAAACATAGGATTATTAATTTGTCAAAAATAATTTCATTTAAAAATTATATATTTTCTAGATTTTTTTATTTTATATTATTTATATGCATTTTTTTTTTATTTAGTGGTAGATATCATTTTAGAACAACACCTTAACCTGAAAGGATTATATTTATTATCATTTGTTTGTTGTTTTATCCAGCAACGCTTTCTCTTTCTCTTTCTCTTCTTGCACCCCCCTCCCCATCCCCGAACTCTTTTCCTCTTTGCTCTCACTCATCCCCTTTTTTCTTTACCAGAAGAGAATAAGAGATAAGCCGAGAAGAGTAAAGGCGCTATTTTTGAGCTCGTTGTTTGTATTTGTATGCGTATGTGAGGGAGGAGGAAATGGGTGTGTATTGGTGTACCAATGGAGCTTTCGAGTGGCCGGATGCGAGTGAATGAAAAGTAAGAGAGAAATGGCTTGGGAGGTGCACATTCCTTGCGCACGGAATTGCTTTTAGAGGGCGGCAGATCGAGTGCTTAGTCCTGGAGGAGGAGGAGTAGAAACCAACAACACCCCATATATACGTACTCGGCGAATATACATTGAACCATCTTCTCCACTCGAAACTGGCGGAAGATAACTTGGATGGTAGGTGAATGAGGATAGGGTGGAGAAGGTGGAAGGGAGACGAATAGGGGAGATGGCAATTCGGACCACTAAATAGAGAGTCTCCTGTTTTAATCATGGCGAACAATCGAATAATATCCGAAGAAAAAAAGCATTGATATGTACATAGAAGGGGGCTTGTTTAGATATTAATAATGTATTAGAATTGGAAAAAGAAAAAAATAAATTAGCTAAGGGGAAATTTAAAAGCTCTTCTAAAGGGAATAATAAAGAAAAATCAACCAAGGAGATAATAATTCCGATCATTCAATAAGTATACTTTTATATTGGAAGAAGAAAAACATTATTATGGTTATATATAAAAACAAATTACAATATTTTCAATTAGAATTAGAATTAACCGTAATTTAAGCCGCTTTCAATCAGGTAATATCTGAATCAGACTAAGTACATTGATTAATAAATTAATAATATTTGATTTATGGATATAAAATATATTAATAATTTAAATGCTATAATATAAATATTGAAAAAAAATGTTTTCTAATAGACAATTTTAATTAAATTAAAATTAAAATAATTTTATCTCTTTTATTATATTTAAAGATATTTAGGTATACTTATATTTATTTGCCTATACTAATTATTCAAGTCTGACTTGTTCTTGTTTAATAAGAATTATCATTGCGCAAAAAAGTCAACTCCCTCATATATGATCAAATACTTCTTTCTCCCATTGATTTTCATCAGGTAACACATCCAGCCATAATGACTCCACTAATCTATCTACACTTTTAATTGAATTTTACTTAAAATTTTAAATTCATATTTTTTTAAAAGAAAACCTAAAAGTTTATCAAGTATATAATTAGTTTATATAGTATAATATATATAGTTTATTTAGTTTATATAGTATAATCTTTTTTCCTCGCCAATTAGGCTGAAAACTTAATTGTTTATTTCTTTCATTTCATGAAAATAAATCTATTTTATTTAAATATTTAGATATATATATATATAATGTCGAATATTGGAGGTATATAGTATATGGGTTTAAAATTAATAAAATTGATCTTTAATTTATTTGGCAATACTCTATTATTAATAGAAAATAGTATGGTAAATCCAGCTTGATCAGGGAAGAGCTAAATTTGAATTCATAATCAGATTAAAATTAACATTTGAAATAAATTAATATAATTATAATAAGTATGAAGGGAAATTATAACTTATAAATTAAATATAAAATAAAGTTATATAATTTATTTTAATTTTATTAATTATCATATTTTATATTGTATAGCAATTGGAATTTTTGAACCACTTAGATGTTCATTGTTAATAGTATAGAGTTCAGGGGAAGGCGAGACTAAGGTTGATGTTCTCTGGGTTCCCTCCAGGCATTCAATGTTCATCTTCTCTGGGCAGTAACCTATAAGTTTAGCCTCGAGGATCTTGGCACTGTCTTATGGTCAAAGATGATGTCTCTCAGTCCTCTCCATTCCGAAAAATGATCTTACACCACACATTTCATCCAGCAGAATGACTCTACCCTCATCCGAGCAGCCCTTCTGCTACTCTTCCACTGACTCACCCCCTCAACTCAGGGGACCCATCGTCAGTTCTCAGTAATTTTAAGAAACATTGTCATGAATTTATTAGCACTTGAAAAGGTGAAAAACATAACATGTCCCATGCCATCAAGCGATCCTATTTTAATTACAAGATTCGCTTTTAAGGTAATTGTCCTAAAGTGACGAACAAAATATTTGTTTAAATGTTTATTTAGGGTGTCTTTATAACATTCCCTTATGAAAAGGCATTTGTGTGCTTATACTTCATATATATATTGTGTCTATGACGTGTATTATGTGAATTGTTTATTAAATATTTAAGATTTACTAATTTATTAAGTTTTTTTTGTTGCCAACTTTCTTTTGGTCCTTTGATAAAAAAAGTTTGCTCAGCCATGTCATAGTTTATGATTAGTTAAATACTTTCTATTCTATTATACAGTTTTTTAGTATATCACTTACAAAAATAACAAATCTTCTAGTTATAATAATATACAATTTTTTTAATTATAATTGAAATTAATAATTGATTTATGATTAAAGAAAAGCATTTCCTGCTACCAGAGAGCAAACTTAAGGTATGATTTTTCTAAATTTAATATTAATGTTGAATGAAATATTAATATTATATTAATTATTAAATATTTTTTGAATTTGTTAATTATGTATTATAGTTATTTCTTATCTGCCTATCCCCTTCGGTACTTTGTATAACTTGGATTAATATGTGTGTTGTGTGTGGGTAGGTGGGTGTATCTGTGATTCTCTCTCTTTAATTTTATATTACCAAAATCTAATAATATTCAATTTTATTTAACTAAATTGGCACACATGGATTTTTACCGACCGACGATAGTAAGGGAGGTATTGTTTGTTTACTTTTTATTTGTGAAATAATAAAAAATAAGATTAATAATTATTTAAAGATCAATTTTCTTTTATTATTTATATTTTATATTTAAAAAGCCTAATGCTTTAACTAATCTTTTTTTTTTAAATTGAAATTCCCTCCTATTGAGATCACTTTCAAAAAGATTATTCAAAAAGATTATTTAGTTTCAATTTATTAATTATATCATTCGGATTAATTATTTTTCTTAAATTTCTAATTCCATTTTATTCAATAGTTTTATTTGAAACTATTGACCTGTTTAATTAATTTCAATTGATTTTAAATCATAAATTATATTAATTAAATGTTTTTCTCTATTTGTAATAGGAATTGTATCTCATAACGCATTGAATTTCAAAATTAAAAACTTCTAACATCCTTTTATTATATTCAATATTTACTAAAATATTTATTTAACAACTTGTAACTTAATTTATTCATTTAATTGAAAAAATTACATTAATAACGTTTTTTGAATTCTGCTTTTTTAAATTTCTATTAATATAGCTTATTCTGTTTTATCACAAGGCACCCTTATAGCAAATGGGTTTTGCAATAACGAAAGGATTAAGCAACAACCTGACAATCTTTAGAAACCTTCCTTCGCAGACTACTTCTGCCCGATTGAAGAATTTTTTGTAGTTTCTCTACTACTCATTGTGGTGTAGTTCTATTGATATTTTCAATATCTCATTATAAACTATATTGACCTCGACCGAAATACAAAACCGTTTTTATATGAGTTGTAGATATTATTCTCGTAGTACATATAACATTGTAGTCATATTATACGAGGTAGGGTCAAAAAGTTCCACCGTTAATATAATTGTTGGAAACACTCTTGAAAGCCGTTTTTTGAAAGTTCCTTTCACTCCGTCGCATTTTCAATCACCTCTGACGAATCAGCAAAACGATGTCCCTTCAATGCCATTTTTAACCTTGGAAGCTGTCATCTGCATCAGCCATTTCAATCAAGTCCCTGGACAGGGTCACTCTCATTTCCTTTTGCTCAGGGGATAACATTTTTGGAACAAAGTGCAAGCAAACAGGATGCATGTTCAAGTCATTATGAAGAATGCTGTCAACACTCCCATGCCACTCGTAAACTGCTGTTTTCTTCATCGCAGAATTTCCGTATGCTTTTTTTAGCATCTCAAGAGTCTCCGAGGGTGATTTCTCCAGCAACACACAGAATTTAATATTGCCACGCTGCTCTAATGACGACATTGCACAATCCGACGAAAGAAAGAAACTACGATCTACAATATTAAACACCGAACGCACGGAACCAACTACAACTGCCTGCTAACCTCAAAAGCACATTCACTACCAGTTATGCCAACCTCACAAACAAAAATTTCCCTTTCAGCTAAGAAATACTTGACTATAAGCGACCATTCCGCGAACTTTTTGACCCTACCTCGTATATATAAAATATATTTCATCGAATCCATTTTCAGCAAGTTCGTAATATATAATAAATAGATAATACAAAAATAAAACCAAAGTGACTGGGATGATTTGATTTGTTTTGATCGCATTCATATAAGAAAATGCGGATTCACATAAATATGTGAAGCCAAAAAAGGAATTGAAACGAGCAACCATTTTTCAAATATTTGGATATTTATCTTTGCTTATTAGTTTCCAAAATCTATTTATTATGTAATAAATAAATATATTTTATATTTATATTATTTTTGATCAACGAATAAAAAAATTAAAATAGATAATATGTTTGTAATAAAGTGCTAAAAAATGGGAAAAAATTATATATTATTAATTATATGGTCAAAAATATAGAAATAATATATTTATATATGTTCTTAGATATATGAAAGATATGTTAGTTTTAATTATTATAATAATATTAATAAAAAAAATTGTAAATGGAAGGGCTGTTATTTTTCATTTAAATTTATAACTTCAATTAAAATAAATACTTCATTTTGGAATGGATATGAGAGGAGGGGGAGGTAGAGCCGAAATTGGGTGGAGTAGAGTAGTCTAGGACTAAACGGTGTTTTGAGAAGGGGAAGCCCTTGGATAATAAGTATATAAATTATCGGGATAAGAAAAATATAAATATATAGTATATAAAAGATGTAATAACATATAGGATGATTATGATCTAAAATTAATTTTTAATAAATTTAAAAATAATATCCTGGGTAACGGGTAGATTCTTTTCTATAATCCCAGTAGAGAAAAGAATTCTATTTCAGGGATTGGCGTCCCTGCCCTCACGTGAGCTCATGATTTCTTTATAAATCCCTCTTCTACCTGGAGGAATCATGTCCTTTACCCATTGACGCCTTTCCATCCATTCCCTTGCTCTTACTCTCCCCCCTCCCCTGATCATGCAAAAAATCAAATTTATTTGGATGAAGGAGAATACCTAGCATAGCTTCATTAAAAAGAAAAAAAATTGAAATATTGTCTCTTATAGGAGACTCTTTAGAGTCTCCTATATATATTTGAATTACCCCCCGAAGGGGGGTAATTCAAATATATCCAGATCACGTCAATTCTCCGACTAGCAAAACCCGTTATATTCACGAGTGAGACATGTCTTATGTGCCTCTGAGAGGACCCACCTCTCCTACGCTTCATATTAGTAAAAACTTGGAACTCATATTTATAGAACGATTTGGAGAATTAGAAAAAACCAATCAAATCAATGTTTTTCATTTTATTAAAATTTTTGACTAAATCTTGTAAATTGTGACCAAGACCAATCCATTGACCATAATTTTAGCCAGATTCTAAATAAAATTGATTTTTTGTATCATTAAATGAAAATTTTTAATTAATTTTAATATTGGTTTATTTTTACAGTTCAACAAAAATCTTGCCTCATAACAACAGATAAAACCTATACGAATCGATTCATCATGAAACGTAGATTCATTTTCACTACTATTATATAATTTTACGGTGCTTCGTTGATTAAATATTAATTATTGAATTTTGACAGATTGAAAAGATTTGCCGCCATTTGGCCCCCTCCGCCACCTCTTCTCACCTCCCACCCACCCTCCCTCCTGGCCAGCCTGCTTGCCTGCCGATGTACTTCGAGTGCGTTCAGTTCGCATTCCCTTTCCAGTCGAAGACGTTGAAGGGCGTCACCACCGAAATCATCCCTCAATCAAGAATTAATTGTAAATTTATTTATTCCTATTAATTTAAATGAAGTTTAATAAATTTTAGAAAAGATTCAAATAAAAATTTAATTATTAATAGATTTTTAACTTTTTACTGATATATTAATTATATATATTTAATAAATTTCGCCCCCACCTCCAATGCTTTAATTCTCCGTGACCTTGAAGGGGGCAGCATAGCAATCACTTGCTTACCCCCAATGGATGAGATTCAACTGCCTTTGACTTTATTTTCAAAATAAATTATATTATTTCCCCTTCGTTAAATGAAATTATATACAATTTATTTATACTACGTATTATACGACAAATAAATTAATACGAATTATATTAATAAATCGATTTAACCAATTTTCCATCCCAATCATTTCTTCTTTTTTGTATTTTAACATTGAAACATTTTACCTGCTATTCTATTCTATTTTCAAATTTTATATTCAAAAATATATAACTTAAAATAACATAAAAATTACTTGAAAAGGAAGGAAATAATTTTATTGTTTTTATATAAGCAATTAGAAAAAATTGAATAAGTTTCATGAAATGTAAAATTAATTTTTAATATATTTAAAAATAATATCCTGGGTAACGGGTAGATTCTTTTCTATAATCCCAGTAGAAAAGAATTCTATTTCAGGGATTGGCGTTCCTGCCCTCACGTGAGCTCATGATTTTTTCTGTCTTCCCTCTCCCATAGAAAAATCATGTCCTTTACTTTTTAACTTTTCCAACTTTGGCTTCGCGGGCTTTTAAAGCCTTTGCGGTCGACGTGTTGGCCACCTCTGGTATATACAATCAAGAAGGTAATTCAACAATGTTTATAATGGGAATAGCTCGATTTATATATAAATATAGTATATTGGCTAGCTTTCCGTTAAAGTGTTAAGTGTTATTCATTATCCAAATCCCAATTAGAGCTAATTTTAAGGGCATTATTAATAAATAAATAATAAATTTATGTTTTAGTTTGTTTTTTTTAAATTGTTATAAAGAAAAATGAATGTTTCCATTTCTTTTCCAAATTGAAAAGAGAGAATAAAAAATAAATAGATTATTTAAATATACCTATATGTTCAGTAGAATACGTTTTTATGCTAAATCCTATTTTATTTAAATAACGAAAACAGAAAGGTATAAATACTTGAAATAAACAAGTGTTCCATTTGAAAGCAAGCTATTCTTCGATTTAAATCCTCTGTGAACGTTGTACTCATTGAAAGAGGAAGAAACGAGTGTGCGAGGTGGTTAGATGCAAAGGGTGATGCGAGTGTGGGGTTCTAAAAAGAAACAAGAATCACGAGTAGAGAGTGCGCACACCACACACACACACAAACAGTTGAAAAACAGATTAACAAAGAAAAACCTTTAACGGCAGACCTACATGGTGCCCGCAGGTTACAGATAAATCTTTACATTCGAGATGATCTCTTGTTTCGAGTTCGCAGCTGAGATTTAAACGGGAAGAGTACACCCATTTCACTTTCCCTCCACCCCCGACACGTCCCATCCCCTTGGGGTACGGTGGGGGTGGAAAGTTTGTCGTGGCAACCCATTTCGTTTGCCACCACACCGTAAATTTATTATCTCGCTTTTGTTCAACATCACAGGACAGGCATGTATGGGTAGGAAAAAAACGAAAATTGTATTTATATTTATGATTAGGAATAATAATACAATTTCCTGTTAGTATTATGAAATGAAAAACAAAAAAAAAAAAATAACAGTACAAGTTTTATTAAAATTTATTTAAATAGGAATTATATAATATATATATATTGCTATTCGCTAGAGAATTAAAAAATGAGACAAAGCCCAAATAAGATTAAATCTTTTTTCTCTATTCTTTTAAAAAATTTTAAAAGTTTGTTATTAAAACAATAAAAAAAGTAGAATTTTTAAAACTTATATATCTTCTCATTTTTTTCTTTCTCTCTCTCCCTCTATTATATTATATTTATTATTTATTAATTAAGTAATATTTAAATCATTGAAAAAAGCCACGAATTGATATTTAAAGGAAAATAGAAAGATTTTTTTTTAACAAAATCTCAATACTTTTTCCAACCCCCTGTTTTTTTTTTCTCAAACTCACAATCCCATTCGATCAATTTGAGCCTCAACCCATTTCAGCCCCAACCCTTCTACAATCTGAAATTCTGCTCTCTAGGCCTTTGGCTTTCAGAGCCATTGAATGCACGAGGTGCACGTTCGTTTCCAATAAGCATTCACACGAAAACGTTTATCGTCCTGGTGCCGATTGCACAATATATATATATATATATATATATATATATATATGTGCGCAATTTTTGTTATTGGTAGTATTAAAGCAACGCATTATACTTAAAAAGTTAGGAAGGTTATAATTTTTGATGACTGACTATATTTTAAGGTGAACCCTACCTGAGCCCAGTTAAACAACATAAAATAAAATAAAGCAGATTTCTTTAATGTTTACAAAAGAAATCCACCCCATTTTTTTCTTTCTTTAATGTTATATTCAATATATATGATTTTTCAATTTCTTTGAGATATTATCCTCACAAAGAAATGAAAATAAAGAAATCGAGCATGAGAAATTTCCCCTCTGGTTGGAATAGAAGGGAATGGCAAATTTTTCATCAAATACAACTGTCATGAATTTTGAAGATTTTTTATATTTTTTTTTTTAAATGGTATGTTTTAATTCATTTTATTATAAAATAAAAATAATAATCATTAAATTATAAATATAAATAATAAAAAGTGTTATATATGTTTCTCTCAACTTCTTATTCTTCTTAAGGTGCCGTCTCCTTTTCGGAGTTTGGCTATCATCATGACTAGGATAGCCTTATAAGCTGCTCAGCCATGTTGATTTTTCTTGGGAATATTAATGCAGTGGTTTTTCCCGTTGCCTCCCGCATGTATAGAACCAGGAATTGACAGGTCCTGGAGCCGAATCGAACACCGACTTCTTGTGTAGAAAATTGCTATGCTACACTCTCGGCTAGCTGCCTCCTTCTCAACTTCTAAATTACAAAATTTTCAATTATTTTTAAGATAAAAAAAGGAAAATAACAATACTCATCCCATTTCATTAACAAATCAAAAAATCAAAAAAACAAAAACAAATTATATTGTAGTAAAAATTTCAAAAATTAAATATAAAAATTCTATTTATAAAGTTCATCAATATTTTATATAAAATATTAAATAAAGAAAACTAAATTTATTTTTTAATATATATTTGATTTCCAAGAGCTAATAGTACTAATTCTTTTTGCCCTACAAAAAGTTATTAATGGAATTTATTTCTAAATTTTAGATATTTATTTTTTAATTCTAAATAATTAACTTTTTATGTAAAATCTTTCATTTGCTACTCTTTAAATATTAAGACAATTAACATTTAAATTAAAAAAAAACTAGATACATTATAAATAACAATTTTTTTTACTAAAAAATTTTCATTTTAAAATTTAAATATTCTATTTAGATTTTAATTTTATTAGGAAAAATAGGAAAAATAGGGTATGTGTATAAAACGAAAAGGTGGCTAAATATTTAATTAAGGTAATAAAAGCGTGATTAATATTCTATAAATTTATGGAATATGAAATGAAAATTGAATGCCTTTTATTAATAAAACATTGAGAGAGTGAGATAGACACACGAAGGGACAAAAAAAAGTATATTGTATGATTATTATTTTATGATGGAAAACAATAAAATAGTGAATTAATTTTTATGATATAAAAAGTGTACAGGCAAAGGCTGCAAAGAACATTATTCTGAAATGTGCCATTTAAAGTATTCACTTTATGTGTCAACCTCCAATTAGGGGTTGGAGAACAAAATCACAGGTTCGAAATATGGTCAAAATTTTGGTAATTGAATATAGGATACTAAAGAAAAAAGAATATCCAACAAAAGTATGTTTCAGGTGGATTAATTTGGAATTTTAAAATCGAATTTAAAAATTAAATTGTTTCTAGAATTTCTTCATATTGTAAAATAAGTATTTTTTATAAACATTTTTACATTATTCTCAAGTTATGCTATTTTCGCAACAATATTTATATATATATATATATGTATATATAATGTAGTACTTTGTGAGTATTGTTAACAATGTCAAATATACCAGAAGATGATGATAATATTGATTATTCTGCAATTAAAAAAAATAAATTAATAGTTAAATCAAATTATCTCTAAAATGTTTCTGAAAAATATGGTAAAATTCACATACGACCTGATGATCATTTGAATGATTAAGATTTTTTGTTTTATTTGTTTATTCTCTGTTGGCACCAACACATTAATTATTAATGAAATAATTTAATGACATTAAAACAAAATCAAATATTATGATAATAATTATATTTTAAATACATATTTAAATATGTTATATATTATTGAAATAAAACTAGCTGGAGTGTCTCCACTCGACTATCTCGCAATTTGAATTGGATTAAATAACATAATATATTATATTTAAATTAAATTTAATTAATTATAAATTATAAATTAAAATTAATAGATAATATTTATTAAACCAGCACATATTTGGCTCTTTGTTGATGGCACCACGTCACGTGTTGGCGCGTGAGATTTGCAATGTTAAAAAATTAATTCTGGTAATTTCAGCGAATCAATCAAGCTGAAATTATATATATAGCAGTTTTATACAATTATTAATCACGTGAAAAATTATCAAACATATATCTTTATTTTTACGGTCACTTTAGAAGAAAAAAAATCAAAACGTTGTAGGAAATGACCCTCTTCCGGTTGAGCTACATTTCTCAAAAGTTGATCGAAAACTACGAATTTTGAATAATGCCCATGTACCAAATCTCATCATTCTAGCTCAAACCGTTTTTGCGTAATCTTGGTTACATACATACATACACAGACATTTTTCTCAACCTTAGTGAAAATGATTCAGGAACCTTCAAAACGTATAAAAACATCAAAATCTCAACATCGAAAATTTTCGAGATCGCAATACTATCGCTGGCGAAATAGTAAATATATAATTTTAGTAATAATGTTTTATTAAAAATTGTTTTTCATTTAATGCTTTAATCGGACCATCATAAAATATTTTTAATGAAAAAATAAATTTGGTTGATAACACTTTGCAAATTTACATCAATATTTTTTCCAATTCAATTGTATTCTATTATATTAAATGTCATGATTTCAATACATTACTTATATCAGTATAACATTTTGATAAAGATTTTTATTCTGTTATCCCTGTTATTCTGTTATTCTGATTTTAGTTGATTAAGAATCGATCACTAAGCAAATCATCTCCTTTTTCAATTATATTGTTTTCCAGCTTATCTCCTCTTATCCTTTCATCGATGGTTCTAAAAGATGACAATAAATTTAAAATGATTGACTTTGTTGATTGCGATTTGTTGATTGGAGCTCTCGAACTTCCAACCTCTCCGTGTATATCCTGAAATAGCTATTTCCGTTTCAATTTGACGCGCGCCTCGGATATATCGGAAGCAAACACCAATACGCCAACAACACCCCATACACAACCACCTTTAACCCCATCCCCCCCGCCATTTCTCACACAAACACCCATTCACACAGAGATAGACAAAAAGTAGCCTCGCTGTTTCGAAGCAATAAATAAAAGGTTGGCCCCAGGTCGGAAGAAGTGAAAGGAAGAAGAAGTAATGCCACAAGGAAAGTGGGATGAGGTTCGTTTGTGATAACGGCAGTCACGTGTATCAAGGGGCGCTAGAGAGGTCATTGATTACAAGATCCATGTTGCTTTGGCAAAGGCTTTTATTTGATAGATTAATTAAAATGATTTCAAAGTTGAGACCCATTACAAGATCAATGGATTTTATTCGCGTTTCACTTATCAGACCCTTTTACATTATTAAATTTAACTAGATTAAATCAAGATCGAAAGGGGTTATTTAATTAATATTCTCAATTACTTTTACAAAAATAAATAATTATTAAAACAAAAAAAAAAAAATAAGATTTTTATCAAATTTATAATAAAAAAGTTTTTAAATATATGTCAGATAAATAAATAAATTATTAATATTAACAAAAGGTCATATAAAAACAATATTTCTACAAAAAAGTAAAATATAATAGATCAAAAATAATTTATTTTATAATTGGAAAACTTTTTAATACTGATTTTTATTAGTAAAAAAAAAACATAGGAAAAACGAAAAAGATAGGTAGTATAAATTTCTCTCATATGGATGCCAATATTATATAAATCGCAATTAGTCCTTTATTCGATATAACTATAATTAAAACCTTTGTATCTATCTTGAAATTCTCAATGCTTTTTAAAAATTAATATTGATAAATATAATAAATAAGTTGACCTGTGGCTAGGTCCGAACCGACCGACGGTTTGAAGTAAAATAATTTCCACTATAGAAACAATTTCAAATAATTTTAATATACCTATTAATGCAATAAAAAGCAAATATGAATATAATATAAATATTTTTAATTTTATTTTATTTATAATATACATGTAAGACCAGGCAGTGACGTCATGAATGGCTGGATGGCGTCATATAATTTTAAATTAAGAAAAAACTAATAAAGATGATTTTTCTCGAGGATAAAACCAATACAAAGTGCATGATTCGTGGTGATATATAAAAAAATCTCCTCATGTGAAATTTGGTGTGAAAATAACCCTTCCCTTCCTATCGTCGATCGCTAATACTACCACTTCCGGTTTCCGTATAGGCACCAAAAGTTGATCAATTCATCATACTGATGCATTAAATAAATATACCAAATTTCATCAAAATCCGTTGAGCCGTTCAAGCTGTACACATCTATAAGGACACACAGACGGTCAGACATGATGCTAAAAATACTTTTTTTCTGTTAAGAAAATGCATGATTCGTGGAGATATCTAAAAATCTCCACATGTGAAATTTGGTGAAACAATACCTCCCTACTATCGTCGGTCGGTAAAAATACGAAGTGTCTCCACTCGACTATTTGAGTTGGATTAATTAACATATATTATTTTAAATTAAATTTAATTATTTAAGTTAAAATTAATAAATAATATTTATTAAACCAGCGCGTTTGTTCATGACACCACGTCACATGCTGCCACAAGATTGCCAGTAAGTGTTAAAAAAATTTAAAAAATTAATTACGGTACTTTCAGCGATTCAATCAAGCTGAAATTCTATATATAACAGTTTTATACAATTTTTAATGATGTGAAAAACTATCGAACATATATCTTTATTTTTAAAAAAAAAATCAAAACGTTGTAGGTAATGACCCTCTTCCGGTTGAACTACATTTCTCAAAAGTTGATAGAAAACTACGAATTTTGAATAATGCCCGTGTATCAAATTTCATTATTCTAACTCAAACTGTTTTTTGCGTTAACTTGTCTACATACACATACACACACAGAGAGAGACATTTTTTCAACTTTAGTGAAAATGACTCAGGGACCTTCAAAACGTATAAAAACATCAAAATCTCGACTTCGAAAATTTTAATGATGGACATACTATCTCTCTGGTATGATAGTAAAAATTACATAAGGTAATGGCACCAATAGATGACATTTTAAGCGCTCTTGTCGCTATTTTCTTTTATAAAACCGAAACTATACGTCTCACAAAAAAAATCTTTTGGTTATTATAAAGCTTATCTTACCTTTTATCACCAGGATAAATATTTTAAACTTTTATATGAGTTTAATAGGAAATATAATTTTTTTTTCAAAGTAATCAAATGGAACCTATAGATGACACCAAAAATTTTGGTGGAACCTAATGATGACAATTATGGAACCCAAAGATGACATCTACTTTTTTTCACTTCGCTTGCTCTCTTTATCTTCAACTTATTTATTTACAAAGTAAAACATCTTTCCAACACCTTGTTGCTGATTAATAAAAAAATCAGGTTTCATATAATGATACATTAGATATATTTATTGTGATTGATTTTATTTTTAGCTGATTATTATAATAAAATAAAAAATTGATTTTAAACAAATCTTTTTAGTTAATTATACATTGAGAACAGAGTAATTTAAAAAAAATTTCAAAAAAATAGTGTATGAAGTTCTGGAATAGAAAAAAATTTTCTGACAATGAGAAACACAGCGTCACCTTTAGGTTCCTATATCAATTCAGACATGCAACTTGGTGGAATTATATAAAATTATCTCCTCTTTACAGCTATTAATATAATAGACAATTTTTTTAAAAACCTACTTATAGCTGACATTGCTGTCATCTATAGGAAAAACAATTTTTAGGGGCACCTATAGATAACACCGTTGAGAAAAAAGATACTTTTAAAAATTAGGTGTTTAAATTGAAATGATTTATATCTATATTAAGTCTATTTTATAATGGAGTTATTAAATTCTTGATAAATATGAAAATAAACATATAAAATACTAATTAAGAACATTAGTTACCTTAAGGTTATCTTTAAGATTTGTTGAAAAAATCAATTGTTGACGACCCGGTCTGCTTTTCAAGTTAAAAGAAAAAAAATAGGGCGACTTATTGTATTGTTGTAGGATATCTCAGGTGGTGGAAAAGCATAACTATCATTTAAAAAAAAAATTTCCGCGTATGTTTTAAAATTTGCTTATTTTTTTAGTTTAAATTCAAAAGTGTCATCTATAGGTGCCATGTCATCTATAGGTGCCATTACCTTATAAACTAATATTATTTTTGGATTATTTTATTTATATTTAATTAATGATCATTGAGAAAGTTTATTATAGATTTAAATGAATTTACAATGAAAAGATTTTTGTGAAAATGTTAAACTCTTATCTTTTATTATTTATAAGAATAATTGTTAGTCCAATTATCATTTTTTTCTTTTGTATCTTTATTATTTTCCTTTAATTAATTCTTCTACTCTGCCAATTATTTTCTAAATTTTGTATTTTCATATATTTACCCATTTTTCCAAATCTCTCGGTTTGACCTTGACCTATAATCGATTCCTCTTATTATAAAAAATTACCTTTTTAACTTAGGTATATGCATAAATTTTGTTATTTTAATCAAATTTTTTTTTTAAATGTATTTTGAACAAAGAATTACATTATATTACTTTTTTTATAACGCCATCCAGCTATGAAATTTTCGCATATCAAACCAATCGATACAATCATAATCCTTAGTATATATATAAAATAAAAATAAAAATATTTCATTTCAATTGGTCATGCATCCCCACCTCTTAATATAATATAGAATTATATCGATATATAAATTCTTTATTATTATTTTTTTTAATCAAAAAATAATTCTATATTATGAGAAGTATTATTAAAAAATTATATATATATATCTATATAAATATATTGTATATATACATATATATATAACCTATATCCGCCGGTTTATTATTATTTAATAATTATTATGAAAAAGCATTCGTAGAGCAAATGGAAATTTAATTAAACTCATAATTCTCCCAAATGTTTTATCTCTCATCTCTGAGATTAATACCATATAATATACAAGATATATATATATATATATATATATATATAATTCTAGAATTGTATTTTTTTTTATAAATTCTTCTCTTTTTTCCCAACGATTTGTTTGCCAAGCTAATATAATTAACGAAAGAAAAATTATCATAGAGAAGAAAAAAAAAATACGAATTGTAGATATATTTTAATTTTTCTGGAGATATTTTCTACATCAATGTGTGTGTTGATGGTGGTGATGGGTTGTTGGATCTACCGGTGGATGGGGATATTAGTTGGCTGAATGGCGAAGGAGCTTTTTCGAGATGTCAGAGGTTGAAAAAGAAGAATAGCACAAGGCGAAGTTGAAATGAAGGAAATTTAAAGTTGCTGACTCGAGAGGACCCTCCGGGGGGTCGTCATTACAGATGACAAGTGGGCCCTGTCGGAATTGAAGGGGTAAACCCACCCCATAAGCAAAAACCACCATTTGGGGATTAGAGCCGCGCATACGCGTTATTATTACAGCATCATGCTCAAAGCCGATAGCATACTATTACATAACGTATTATATTCCCATTCCATTGGTCTCTGCACACACCCTCTCATTCTCCACCCCCATCCCCACCCCTCCTCACTCCTTTCGGTAACCACCGCCCAGGCTTAAATTTGCATAAAAAATGATTCAATTAAATTTAGCTAGAGCGTCGCTCGCTATCGAAGCCACACGCTCTCGCCAGGAGATTATATTATAAATTGTGTTATTATTATAATCGGACCAATTTTTGACTTTTTTTTTTCAAATAGAAAATTAAATCATACTTCGGAATACGACCGGTGCATTTGGTTAGGTTGATTGAATCAATTCATTTGCATTCGTCGCTGGTTATTTTAATATTTTTACATCTTATCATGGTCGATTTTTTAATTTTTAATATGACATTGAAAAAAAGAGATATGAATTGGTTTTCATAATAATTATTACTATAATTTAAAATTTTATATAAATTGTATTTTTTTTTCCTCAAAAAAAATATTAGATTCATTTGATTAAATATTATTTCATATAAAAAGTTTATTAATTTATTCTATATTTCATATATTAATAAAGTATTCTACATATTATATTTTATGCATAAATATTAAATTTATATTAGTATTTTTAGATGAAAAATAACAAAGTTACATTCATTGGAATGGATAGGAAGGGTCGCTGTATGAATTGTGGTTATATATATCCGCTTGCACAGATTCATGAGACAAAATTAAAACTAAAATAAATGAAAACTAATTGATAATTTAAAAAAAAAAAAAAATATTTTTTATCAAAACATTTCGAAATTATTTTAAAACGTAAAATAATTTTTAAGAAAATATTTTGATTTCTAATTTCACAAATAAATTTATAATTTATAATATATATATATATATACCAATTATATTTTTATAGCCACTTCAATTAAAATATACATTTTTTCGTTATACAAATATATAATTGAAAGTATTAATTAGAATTACATATTTTTTTTTTATTAAATTGATGTATTTGTTTATTTGGTTAATTGATTATACACGCTCTCACAAGTTCATATGTAATTTTACAATTAGTTATTTATTACAAATTTTTTTTTTTTTAATTCCATTCTATAATAAAATTTATTAAAGTTGATTTACTATTCTTTCTATATTGAAAATAATACAATAAATTTGTCAATTCCAAATGTTGGATACATATATAAATACAGTGGCGTACCTAGAACTTTTGCCGCCCGGGGCGATCTCCAGTTTGCCGCCCTTTCTATTATAAGTCAATCAAATAGTGGTTTTTATAAATTAATACACATAAATAAATTATTAAGTTATTTAATCAATATTAATTAATACACAGAGTAAATTTTTTTACACATATTTGTATGCACTCGTAAACATATGTATATAATATTTACTCTTCTAGCTTTCATACTAGAAAAATCGTGTATAAAGCTCTCAAAATTTATATTATTTGTAATTTCTTGTTCTATTGACAATATTGCAATATTTTGTAGTCTTAATTGACTCATTGTAGAACGAAGATAATTTTGCCGAACAAAATCTTAAAGATGCGTTTACGAATTCAACGAATTTTAATGAATACAATAAAATAAAATTATTATCCTGTTCTTGGAATTAGAATTCAAAATTTACACTAAAATGCATTTATATACACTGAGGAATAATATTCGAAATCATATAGTTGATCATAATTTATATAAATCAAATAGTAAACTTATAATAATCATAATAATCATTTATTATTCAAGAAAGGAAAAAAATAAATATGAAATGAATAAGTTGCTTTTTACAACTATAACTAAATATTAAAAATGCCGCCCCAAGATAAGTGCCGCCCGGTGCAGACCGCACCCCCCCCCCTTAAGTACGCCACTGTATAAATATAAAAATAATATTCGTGATTTACTTAATGTTGAAAAAATAAAATAAAAGAAATCAGTTATTAGATATATATAAAAAAAAAAAATTAATAAATAATAATTTCCTATACGTGATTGCATCCATTGATTTCAAGGGAGGAATTACTTCCCATGTTTCTTATTTTCTTTGGATTAAACGACCACATGATTGCAATCCCTGCTGTCATGCAATGCTCGTTGCTGGTTCTAATTAACTTTATCCACTCTGCCAATATCATCTCGAGAGGCGTTTGCACCGTATTTCGACCCCTCATCACGGCAACTGTTACTCGATTAAATGCATCAATATTTGAACTTGGCGTGCTTGTTAGACCGTACCGTTTCTCGCCACTAATGTATCAACTCAAAGCGTTACTTGATCAGGCTCTTGCATTAATTTATTGGATAATTAAACTTGACCGATTGATGCTTATATTGAAAACTAATATAGGATATTTATCTATTATAGAAAATACAGTATTATCTATAATTAAAGAATTAAAATTTAAAAGAAAAAAACATTTTCGAAAATTTTATACATTATTAATATTGAAATCATTTTTCACCCTAGTTTTATGTAATACGTATATACATATTTAATATTAATAATTATAAATTATTTATATTATAATACATTTCATATACATATTTGATTTTCTAAAAGGAAGAAACCAGATTTGTTCATTAATAAAAACAATAATTTAATCAATATTTTTATAATTACTATCTCGCCAGAGATAGCATTGAGATCACGAAAATTTTCCATGTTGAGATTTTGAGGTTTTTATACGTTTTGAAGGTTCCTGAATCATTTTCACTAAGGTTGAGAAAAATGTCTGTGTATGTATGTGTGTGTGTATGTATGTATGTAACAAAGATTACGCAAAAACGGTTTGAGCTAGAATGATGAAATTTGGTACATGGGGATTATTCAAAATTTATAGTTTTCTATCAACTTTTGAGAAATGTAGCTCAACCGGAAGAGGGTCATTATCTACAACGTTTTGATTTTTTTCTTCTAAAGTGACCGTAAAAATAAAGATATATGTTTGATAATTTTTCACATGATTAATAATTGTATAAAACTGCTATATATAGAATTTCAGCTTGATTGAATCGCTGAATGTACCAGAATTAATTTTTCAACACTGCAAATCTCACGCGCCAACACGTGACGTGGTGCCATCAACAAAGAGCCAAACATGCGCTGGTTTAATAAATATTATTTATTAATTTTAATTTATAATTTAATTTATTTTAAATTAATATATGTTATTTAATCCAATTTAAATTTGCGAGATAGTCGAGTGGAGACACTCCAGATTTTTTTTTTATATAAATTTTTTTGTATTTAAAAATTAAAAATAATACAATTATATTTTAAATGTTCATTAAAATTTAATAAATAAAAATTGTTTCGAAATAGACTTAAGTAGGTAGGTATGTTCAATAGTTATTTAGAAAATCTGATTGACAAGAATAAAATTCCTTTAAAATAAATTAAAACGTTATTTATTCAATAGTTATTTTGATATATTATTTATTATATATTATTTATATTAATCATCTAAAAAAACATACAAAATACACAATATTTCTTAAATTCTTAATACACTTCTCCCAGATTAAAAATTGCCGCACTATTGCATTCTGATTCATAAATTAACAATTATTATATTTTAATATCAGTTATGATTTAGTTAATATTAATGTTTCCTATGAAACATAAACTATAGATTGGTATTATTCATTTTCTAATTATTATTGACACTTGAGTTATTGAATTACACGAGAGTTATCAATTTACGATGTTTCAGCTTAAAGATAAAGTTACTAAAAAAAATAGTTTTTAAAAGTAAAGTTTTTGAAGCATTCAGTAAGTAGCTACTTGAAATGAAAAGTAATGGAACTCGATCAAGAAAGAGGAGGAAACTTGTTTCAACTCTCCGAGCTAATAAAATGATAGTTATCCTTGTCAGATCCCAATTAGAAATTTGAACTACTCAAGAATTAGAATTATTTTATTCCCTTTTACTTACTAGTTAGGAAATAAAAAAAAAATCCGATTAATTTCAAATTATATTAAATGTTTGGATCTAATTAAAAAAGTTAATATTTATCTATTCTTTGTTTTATATTTCTAATTAGGCTTCTTTAGGTAACAAATTCAAATTATTTTTTGTTTTCAAATTGAAAGAAACTTTAATTAAAAGAAAAAACGGAGTGGGCTTAGAGCATCAAGGAAATTTAATTAATTACCTGTCTAGTGGGAAGGGATTTTTTTTTTTGTTTTAAAGATAATGATAAGGCGAAATTCCATTAAAATTTTTCTTTAAATTTGGTTATTTAGTTATATTTATTAATTAGTACGAGGTTTTGGTAATGTAAATATTTTATTAGTTTATTAAGATAAGATGTAGTATATTATATGTTAATTATTAAAGGAATTTTTATTAAAAGACCACACATTGTTTGTATAAAATTATATATTAAATTAAAATAACTGTACACTGTACATTCTGCAGTCGTTTTCAAGTGACCGTACACTTGCTCCGATTCAAGCGGACTGACCCATAATGGGACACGTCACCTCTTATATAGGCAGTGATATTGGCGCCAATTTTTGGCTCCAATTTTTTCCCGCCAATTCTTAATATCACCATGAAGTCAGCAGCCATTGTCAAAGCAAGCGTCCCATCATGGGTCAGTCCGCTTGAATCGGAGCAAGTGTACGGTCACTTGAAAACGGCTGCAGAATAAGCAGTCGAAACGTTGTAGTTATTTTAATTTAATATATAATTTTATACAAACAATGTCTGGTCTTTTAATAAAAATTCGCTTAATAATTATCAAAATAACCACAAAAGCTTTAATAAATATATTATATGTTGTTTTTAATTCGAATAAAATGGATTTATGTGATTTTGAGATTGGTTTATTTATTCTTATATTCCATAACTTCTATTTCTAACCAGTAGATATTTAGATGGATCTATTTTTTTTAGGAATGGATGAGTGGAAATAACTCATTAGAGACAAGGTGCCGTCTTAGACGTTCTTGCTTACTTAGATTGTGTTTCGAGAGGAATGACTTTCATAACTCCTCCGTAGCGACATTCGCTTATCTGCAACCATTAATCCACCTAATAGCAGTCACTGCCAAAACTTCTTCTTGCCTCCTGGCATTCTCTCTTGGCTAATGTATTGTGAATAATATCTGCAAGTGACGAGGCAAGGGAATAAATCAATCGCCGATGGCTGACTGTTTGTTTGTCTGTTTGTTTGGCCAGTCGTCTGTATGCAGAGCCAGTGCAATGGCGCCTCCAATCAATCCCTCGTGGCGGCAGATCAAACTGACCGATGGAATACAAATCAAACAGAGAGAGAGAGAGAGAGAGGCAAGGGTCATTCGCTACCCTTTTTCATCGACGCCAATGCACAATTGACTTCAATCGAACTTCGGACATCATCCTTTTTCAGAACCCTTCATATCTTTTTTCTAGGCAAAAGGAAATTCGTCCAACTGAGCAAAGAAAACTCTATTCATGCCTTTTTCTCACTTTGTAAAATACAAACAAAAAAAATTAAATAATGAAATTATTTATAGTAAATCGAAGTTCATATCGATATATATATATATTTTAAGGTGCCGTCTCCCTTTCGGAGTTTGGCTATCATCATGACTAGGATAGCCTTAGAAGCTGTTCAGCCATGTTGATTTTTCTTGGGAATGTTAATGCGGTGGTTTCCCGTTATCTTCCGCATGTATAGAATCAAGAACTGAAAGTTCCTGGAGCCGGAGGCAGTTGATGTTAAATTGAATTTATTTGAAAAATTTGTTCTTGTGTATAAAATTGCCACGCTACACTGTCGGCCAAGCTGTCTCCTAAATATATATATTAATTAGATGTGTGAGATGTGAACTCAACTCCACCTTTCTATTAGGTAGATTGTTTTAAATTTTAATGTAAAACATGTTCAAATATATTTTATCACGTTTTACTTAACTTGTATTCTTGTCTGTGTGTATGCTTAAAATCTTGCAATCGATTTTTCGACGACTTCCAATCATCGGATTTTCTTGAAACTTCACCAACAGCTTTGCTCTCGATGACAATACAATATTATCATTTCTCTGAGCTTCTAATTGCTACAATTTGAATGAAATAATCCAAAATTATTCCTATATATAAAAATTCAAAATGTCGGATGTAAACAAAAAAAATGTAAACAAATAAGTTGACCTGTGGCCAGGTCCGAACCGACCGACAGTTTGAAGTAAATTAATTAGCAGCTACAGAAACAATTTCAAATAATTTTAATATATCTATTAATGTAATAAAAAACATGGATACATAAATAATAAATATAAACATTTTTAATTTTATTTTATTTATAATATATATGCAAGAAAAAAATAATAAATATGATTTTCCCGAGGATAAAACCAATACAAAGTGCATGATTCGTGATGATATATAAAAAAATCTCCTCATGTGAAATTTGGTGTGAAAATAACCCTTCCCTTCCTATCGTCGATCGCTAATACTACCACTTCCGGTTTCCGGATTTGCACCAAAAGTTTATCAATTTATCCCACTGATGCATTAAGTAAATATACCAAATTTCATCAAAATCGATTGAGCCGTTCAGGCTGTACACATCTATGCGGACGGACGGACGGACAGACATCATGCTAAAAATACTTTTTTCTGTTAAGAAAATGCATGATTCGTGGAGATATGTAAAAATCTCCACATGTGAAATTTGGTGTGAAAACAATACCTCCCTTACTATCTCGTCGGTCGGTAAAAAACATAAAATCCCCAACTTTATAAATATAAATATTTAGTACACATTCATTTCTTAAATTATACTTCATAAATTTAATTAATATGAGTAAACTAAAATCGATTGCAAAATTTGAAGACTAAAAAGTAGAAAATAATACTTTATAAAAAAAAATTTTAAAAAACCACGTTTTACTAACGGACTAAAAAGGAGAAAATAATTTTTTTCTGAAAATCCATACTGACATTACATACAAGAGATCTGATTTGAATCAAACTGTCCATAACGTAAAACGTGGGGCGCAAATATGTCTAAAATATCCTGTTTCTAATAAAAATATAGAAAATATATAAATCTCAAAATAAACATTAAAACCAAGCATAATATAATTTGACGAATGAATATTGATCTTTATCAAAAATATTAAATTTAATGCTCGAAAGAATTTAAATTAAAAAAAATCTATTGGACTACTAATATTCCCTTTTACGAATGGTCTGATAAAAAATTTGATATTTGAAAAGTTTGATAGTATAAGTTAGTATCTTAAACAATTTTTAAATATATTAAATATACGATAAATTTTCTAATGTGATTAACTAATAATATTCCCTTTTACAAAAAGTCTGTTAAATACTTAATAGGTAATATTTATAAAAATTATATCACGAAACTTATCCTATCGTATTACTAATAATATTCCCTTCTACAATAATTTTGGTGAAAGCTTAAGCATTAAAAAATACAACGATTGATGCTAAATAATATCGTATTACTAATAATATTCCCTTCTACAAGAATTTTGGTGAAAGCTTAAGCATTAAAAAATACAACGATTGATGCTAAATAAAAATAAGTTGACCTGTGGCCAGGTCCGAACCGACCGACGGTTTGAAGTAAATTAATTTCCAGCTACAGAAACAATTTCAAATAATTTTAATATATCTATTAATGTAATAAAAAACAGATAGGCATACATAAATAATAAATATAAACATTTTTAATTTTATTTTATTTATAATATATATGTAAGACCAGGCTGTGACGTCATGAATGGCTGGATGACGTCATATAATTTTAATTAAGAAAAAACTAATAAAGATGATTATAAAACCAATGCAAATTGAATGATTCGTGATCATATGTAAAAATCTCCACATGTGAAATTTGGTGTGAAAACAATACCTCCCTTACTATCGTCGGTCCGTAATTAATAAAGGAAATCATATTTGAATAGAAAAATTATTATATGTTGCGCCCCACTTTTTACGTTATGGACAGTTTGATTCAAATCAGATCTCTTGTATGTAATGTCATTATGGATTTTCAGAAAAAAATTATTTTCTCCTTTTTAGTCCGTTAGTAAAACGTGGTTTTTTAAAATTTTTTTTTATAAAGTATTATTATTTAGTTTCTTTGATATTTAAACATTTAACCCTTCACTTTATTTACAAACAAAAATAATATAATAAAATTTAAATTTTGAAATGTATATTAAATTTCAAAGATTAAAATTAAAATACAATAAGAGAAAATATACTTATTAGAAATTATTTATTTATTTTAAGTTAGATTTATATGATAAGATAAAAACTTTTCTTAGATAGATACTAGTTTGAATTGTAAATTCAAGTATTTCTAATCTAAAATGCCATTTAATATTTTTTAAACTTTATACTTTAAACATAAATAGATAGATCAACTTTATAGAACTGATTTTTTTTTTTTTTGATTTTTTAAATAGATTTTCTTTTCAAGTTAGAATATAGAAATCTCTCATTCCTTGAGAAAACTAGTAAAGATAAACTAAATTACATTTTCTAAAAGTTTATTAACTTTTAATATATAAATACTAGTAAAAAGTTGTATAAGTATTTATATCCAAAACCGTAATGCCAAACTATAAATTAAATATTATTTTATATTTTATTCTATTTTCTACATCACATTATCTACATTGCGTTGATTGATTAATTAAACTTTTTACTCGTTTTTTTCTGTACAACTCACAAGAAAATAACGGAACCAAGTAATAGAGTTGCTTTTAAATAAGTTTTTATAATTCATATTCTAATAAAAAATGGAAAATAAAAATATTAATCAATGGATAATTAAAGAAGAGATACTTTTAAGAACAAAGTTTATTCTCCTCCTTAATCAAACAATTTTGAACTATGCCCTGTTTCAATCCTTTGCTTACTTATGTAACATTATTAAGATATAAATATATTTCAATTTCTTTTTAGCTTTATAATTTATTCATAATTGTTTATTTTATTATTGGTGTACATGATATAGTGCACCCCATATCTTGCTAACATTATTTATTGGTTCATGCACCCCGTGACTGTTTTCAATAAAGTAGAAAATTACTTAAAATAAAATATTATTTAAATTTGTTCTGTAATCCTCAAAATAATGTCCTAGTAGTGTTATATTTTAAATAGACGTTATGATAAAATCATTGACGTTATAAGTAATTAAATTAGTAGCCTATTCTTTTTGAAAAGTATTCCGAAAATATAAAATGTAAATTGTAATATATATTTAGCAATTCTTATTTTATCTTTAAAGTATTGACATTAGAAACTTGCTACCGTTTGACACATTCAAAGTACATGTATATATGGTATAAAGGTATATTATTCATATTCATGCTTTAAACATTTACCAACAACAAAATAAGTTCAATAACCACAGAAATAAGTGCTTGTGTTGGAATAAAAAGTTTTGATGATGAAAGTTATGATCATTTGTGGTGAAGCTTGCATAACCTATTGGTTCCTAATTAATTTTAACAGTTCTTTACATGTAAATACCTCAAAACTTCCAGATTGACTGTGCAATAAAAACAAGCCAAATAAATTAAATATTCTTATTCCTCATAAGAATAATATTTTGTACTCTTTATATCTATCCATCTCTGTGGCTCTACAGAACTCGAAAGTTCTTGGTCGCAGCAACCACTCTTCTCCAAGTATCCCTATTATTAGCCACAACCCTCCAATCCTTACCCTCTCTCATCTCTCTCAAGTCCCTTCCATCCACCGCGTTCTTGGTCTTCCAAGCGGACGTTTCCCAATCGGTCTCCCCATCAAGATAATTTGCGCCATTCTTTTCTCTCCCATTCTAGTCAAATGCCTTGCTCATCGCAGCCTTCTCGATTTTATAATTCTAACTATATCTGGAGATGCATAGAGGTCATGCAATTCCTCGTTATGCAATCTTCGCCATTCTTGGGTAACCTCATCTTTCTTTGGCCCAAAAAAGATGCGAAGAATTCTATTCTCAAATTCTCTAAATCTACTTTCTTCTCTTAAAGTCATGGACCATGTCTCACACCCATATAATACAATTGTTTTATATATTTTAATTTTGATCCCCTTTGATAATAATTTTGACTCGATAAGCCCCTTAACTGCATGATAACAGGCGTTTCCCGATTACAACCTCTCTTTAAATTCTTCTTTTACTCTATATATATAATTCTAAATTTAAATTACATTTAAAATATAATCTTTAACAATAATTAAATCAAATATCAATTACATTCCAAATCTAAGAATCATGAAAACAAATGAGTCAGTAAGTCTAATTTTGAAATTCATATCGAAAATTCAAAATCACCTCCTATTTACTTATTCTAATGCAAATCATTGTAACGCTAATATCTCGTATCTAATTACATTTTCTAGTAGGAATTTTTGTTCCGAGACCCCTCACACAATGGCGGCTTGTCATTTCCGATCATAGACCCGGGCGATGATCGCTGATGATCCTATTACATGTCATTATGAAATCTGCTCTGGGCAGCTTTACTCTGATTTAGTGAGGTAGTGTAAGCCGAGACAACATGGCTGCGTCAAAACCTTTGACACGTACTGATTTATAGCCGATCGGGATTAAATTAAGGCGCATGCTTGAGCATGCTTAACCGACAAAACAATATAAATATTAGCCAATCAATAATCTTTCCGATAGTGCTAAACATTGGCAGCGATCAGGGGATATTTATCGTTTCGTTATTCATTCATTGAATAAATAAAGATTTCAATAACTATTCACAAAATAAGTTACCACATGTCTTGCTTACTATTTTCCCAACCAATACTTGAAATTTAAAAATAAATAAATAAAATAAAAAAAGATTATTATTTAGATAAATTACAATGTACTAAAAACAGAAAATACTTTTTGTTAATGAATATTTTAGGATAAACAAAATAAAAAAAAATTTGACTTATTTGAATTCTTATTTAAAATCTTTTTTATTTATTATTTTCAGCTAATTTTTTTTTTAATATTTTGACTATTTTTATTAATTTAATTTTTATTTTAATTAAAAATTATAAATTAACAAAGAGAGTAACATAAAAATAGGCTAGTTTAACTCGTTGGATGGCTTGAAATTGACTTGCATTCACTTCACTTCCGCCAGGGAGAAAGGTTGGAGTTTTCTGGAAACTGAGGTTGATAGATGTATTTCTTTGAATTCTTATATATGTTTATATATGTATATAGTAATCTTCATGTTGCGACTAATAATTTTTAAATCTCCTAGCACCACAGAATTAGATAGGTTTCTTTTAAGGGAGGAAATTAACTATGATCAAAAAAAAATTAATAAATGAACTTAATAATAAAAAAACAAACAAATAAATCAATTAAATTAATTTAATACTATTAATGAATGTATATATTGTTAATTTATCTAAAGTTTTATAACGTTAATTATGGTAATTTTATTTTTATAAATTGTCTCAAGTCTTTAACTTTGAATTTTCTTAAATTTCATTATAATTAAAAATATTCAATAAAAATCCCACAATGAAAATAAAATATCAAAATGAAATGATCAAGAAATATTATACTCTATGATAACATATACAATACTTACGAACCATAGGCGGAGGATGTATTAGGAGATATCATTGCGGGTTCAGGCCAAATCGATCAACATTAATTAAGATATTTTCATTATGACAAATATTAGAAAAAAAAACCGCGAATTCAATATTTCTGTTCACCAATTATTTGTAGACTTTAGTAAAACATACGTATGTCTCAATAGATCCGGATAGACTTTTTCAAATTTTGATCTTCAAATTTGTCTTGAAGGTAGTAAAGAAAGAGTAAGATGCGGAAATCAATTGTAAAACATTAGGTTACCCAGACGACTTAAATATAATAGGAGATTCGGCAATTGCAATTACAGATAGCGAGGAAATATTAATGGACCTTAATCAATTTTGTATAAATTTTGTTTAAATTTTCTTTTTTTACCTTGTATTAAATCATCTTTTGATAGCTCTTTACTTTTCTATTTTTATTAATTCTATTTAAACCCATTTATGAAAATATCAAAACAATATTCCAAAAAACCTAGTATATATGATATATCTAACATCTTTATATTATCTTGATATTATACTATAATTCATATTTTATTTTCCAATAGTTTCTTTTAAAATTTTTATTTGTTTATTTTTTTTTATAAATTCCATTAAAATTGATAACCATTCGTTTCTTATATTAGAAAATTCAAATATATAAATTTATTTTAAAATTTTTGCATGCTTATTAAAAATTTTTATGGAATTATTAGATGCAGAATTAATACGATTAATAATTAATAATAGGGTATACTATTTAAATATTTCAAGTTTAAATTAGGTGGCTTGTATTGCTGGTTGCCTAAATGCCAGGGGCTCCTAGTCGAGTGAACGGTCGCTCAGTCAGTCAGTGAGTCGAATCCGTTGTGTGTGTGCGCATGCCAACTCAAACCAGGCGGACGGCGATGACGCTCTTTCTCTCTCTATTATATCAAACCGTAAGTATATTTTCTATTGAAATTATCATAATTCACCAATATAAAGCGATCAATTAACATCACCTCTACCATCATTGTAATAAAGTCCCAAATGATTTACTGATTTTTTTTAATAATTATTTTAATAGAAAAATATCATATTTGTTTTTTATTTCATATTCATATTATGAATGATATTTTATTTATTAATATATATATATATATATATATATATATATATAACTTGATATATCTGCACATAACTCAAAATTTAATTTAAAATTATTTACACATTTTATTAGAATTTGAAAATGTACCTATCTTCTTTTCTTCTAATTAATATCTTTTCTATTTCATTTATCTCATATCAATTAATAAAATAAGATATATTATATATCGTACCCTATATATATATATATTTCTATTTATTATTATTATTCTATTTTTTATAATATTTTCTATTCAATATGAGTTGATTTTTTAATGTATATTTTGATATTATTATTCCTTTAAGTAAATATAATTTTTTTATTTTCAATTTGAAGTGACATTTATTCTAGAGACGCCCAAACGCCAGGGCTAATTTATTTTCTATTTTTCTTTTATCTTGTAATTTACTGTTTAATTTATCTAAAAAAATCATAAATTCTGATAAATATTTATACTTTCAATATCAATTATTTTCTGAGAATTCTCCATGATTATCAAAATAAAAAATCAATTGAAATTTAAATAGAAATCATTTTAACATTCTCTTTTAATTATAGATAATAGAAAAGGTCAGTTTTTAATACTTTCATTTATTAAACAAGAATTTTATTATGTGTCTTTGAAATATATCTAAATATTATGATTTCATTAAAAGTTGTAATAACGAAAAATTAATATGTGATACATTGATTAACAACGGTTTCAAAGTATTATTAATCTGCATTAAAAAAAATACAACTGATCATTTCATTTTGATATTTTATTTTCATTGCTAGATTATTATTGAATATTTTTAATTATAATGAGAAATTTGAGAAAATGCAAAGTTAGGAACTTGAGACAATTTATAAAATAAAATTACCATAATTATCGTTATAAAAACTATAGATAAATTAACAATATATATATTCATGAATAGTATTCATTTAAATTAATTGATTTATTTGTTTTGTTATTATTAAGTTCATTTATTAATGTTTTTAGATCATAGTTAATTTCCTCCCTTAAAAGAAATTTATCTAATTTTGTGGTGCTAGAGGATTTGAAAATTATTATTCGCAACATGAAGATTACGCTTACAGTTTACATTCAATAATTTAATAATATATAGTTAACTATCTATAAATGATTATAGAAAATTAAACATTATATAGCTCAGCGGTTCTAAACCTGGGGGGCGTGAGTACATTCTAGGGGGGGGGGGAGCATACCAAGTGCCCGCAAACTTTTGAAAATTTTGTTGTAAAAAAAAAGTTTAGATGATTTTTCGATACTCTGAAACAGGGGGCGTGACCTCATATCAGTGTTCTCAGGGGGGCGCAGAGCTTGAAAGGTTGAGAACCCCTGATATAGCTAAATGTGATGGGAAATTTTGAGATATGTCCTTATGAAAGGGTAACTAAGGGTTGCAACGAATTCTCTTCTAATATATTAATGTATTTGATAAGTTATTACAGATTTCTTTTGTTTCAATTTTTCACATATGGATAATTGATTTTTTCTTCGAACCCAAATTTCTTATCTTGATTCTATGTAACTATAAAACGATCTCACTTTCTGTATATACGAAACTTTATTATATATATATGGGTATTCATTATTTTATATTCGTTGTAGTATGTCCATTCTATTCACTAACAAACAAGTTTTCTTTTGAATAGATGAACAATAATAAAATAAGAAAGCGAAATTGAAAAAAGATCACCTCTTGACGAAAGGTTCAAACAATACCACGCCACTAACATTGATTCTGCCTTGTTTGTGTTCAATTCAATCCAATCGTCTACTGAAGCGTATTATAAAAAATTATATTTTTCTTAGGCTTTTGTCCAGTGAATTCACACTAGATGACCAATAGGAAACTGGCGTGTCTGAAGAAGGATTCAAAGCGGCTATTGTCCAGTGAACGGAGATTGCTATTTGGATCTTGTTCCCCTGCTCCACGAAATTGAATAATCCCCTGAAAATGCCTTTTTATAATTATCGTTAACCTTTTTTGGTTAAATCTTATATAATTTTTGGCTTGACTATGTAAGGAAGATATTTATATTTTTAAAAATGGAATAGGCAATAAATATATTTTAAGATTACAAGAACTCAGAGGACGTATTGCGCCAAATACAGCAGCTCGAGGGTATAAAAGCCCAGGGTTGAGTACTTTCGTTTTTTAGTAACAGTTAGCCACGCTGTTGCCCGTCTGTAGTTCAATTTCTTGGTTATTTTCTGGGCTTTTGTATCAACTTAAACTTTTATATCTATTTAATAAAAAATAATCGTTTTCAAAGCCTACATATCTAGAGTTATATTTATTTATAAATATATCTTCCTTGATATAAATTTTTCCAATTATAAAAAAAAATTAGCTGGAGTGTCTCCACTCGACTATCTCGCAAATTTGAATTGGATTAAATAACATATATTAATTTAAAATAAATTAAATATATTGAATTATAAATTAAAATTAATAAATAATATTTAATAAACGCGTGAGATTTGCAGTGTTAAAAAATTAATTCTGGTACTTTCAGCGATTCAATCAAGCTGAAATTCTATATATAGCAGTTTTATACAATTATTAATCATGTGAAAAATTATCAAACATATATCTTTATTTTTACGGTCACTTTAGAGGAAAAAAAATCAAAACGCTGTAGGTAATGACCCTCTTCCGGTTGAGCTACATTTCTCAAAAGTTGATAGAAAACTATGAATTTTGAATAATGCCCATGTATCAAATTTCATCATTCTAGCTCAAACCGTTTTTGCGTAATCTAGGTTACATACATACACACAGACACACAGACATTTTTCTCAACCTTAGTGAAAATGATTCAGGAACCTTCAAAACGTATAAAACGTATAAATCTCAACATCGAAAATTACGAGATAGTAAAAATTGTTTCACTTGTTTACTAACTTATCTTTAAATCTTCATATTAATATAAATAATTTTTTCGAACTGAGCTAGATTCATTCATTAAAAAAGTTTTATCGTCTCTTCAATCAAATTTTATTATTGTTTTATAATAAAGATGGTGCAAATAAAGAGAGGCGTTTGGATCATCTCTCTTTCCATAAAAAGCTCTTATATATGAAATATTTTCCAAATTTCTTTCTATTTCTTTCTCTTCAATTATTTTTATTTACAATAATAATTAATATCCCAATTTATTGAATCAAATTAGTTTTTAATTGCAATTGTAAATAAATATTGTCTATTTAAGAGATATGAATATGAAATGGCATTTATGACCAATACAAATGAAAATCATCTAATATATTTAATATATAAATTATAAAACACACACACACACACACAACAAATCATTAAATTAATCTTTAATAAGTATAGTAAGATAACAATCTTGCTATTGAAATTTATAATTTTTAAAAATTTTAACATAAACGATAGAAATTTAATTAACAAATATATACAATTAAATTTTATCGAAATTTTCGAAAAAAAATTCAGACAAATTCTTGGTTTGAATTATGATTAGGAAAGATGATTATATATGTATAAAAAAAGGACTAAGGTACAGAGTGGATGAAATCTCTTCCATTACCATTGACACATAAGATGACTCACGTTCATAACTTGGAAAAAAACTGAGACTGCCATAAGAGACAAGGAAAGGAGCTTTAAGTTAACGTGTCGGCACGTACCGATAAATTTGCTAAACGTGATTTGGTGTCTGCCTGAAATCATTCGTCCTAAAACTAAAAAAAATATACATCATAGTTTTTTTCTTATTCTTGAAAATGAAATAAGGTTCTTAGATTGTAATTTTTATAATTAATTGGTTCAAATCTATTTTTCAATCTATTCAAATATAATTATATGGCTGAAATCATAAGATATAATAATAACAAATTTGAGCTGTGTTTTAATATTAAAAATTCTTATCATTTATTTTTTTTCATTTACAAATTTCGTAGTATTAAAGATTTTCATTGATTTTATTAATCACCATTCATATATGTTGAATGCATTGAAAAGAATATTAAAATCAAAGGGAATTAGGAGAGAATAGAAATAATATGTAAGTTGCTCAGCATAGTAGTAGTTGAAATTCTTTCACGTTAAGTAGCATCCCAACTACTTGACCTGTATCTAAAAATAATCTCATTTAGATCACAATAAAAATTATTCCATTATTCAATGAAAATAATCTATCTATCTATCTCTGTGGCTATACGGAACTCGAAAGTTCTTGGCCGCAACAACCACACTTCTCCAAGTATCCCTATTCTGAGCCACAACCCTCCAATCCCTATCCTCTCCCATCTCTCTCACGACTCTTCCTACATTATGCACCCACCGCGTCCTTGGTCTTCCAAGCGGACGTTCCCACTCGGTCACCCCATCAATATAATTTTCGCCATTTTTTCCTCTCCCATTCTAGCCAAGTGCCCTGCCTATCGCAGGCTTCTCGATTTTATAATTTTTACTATATCTGGAGATGCTGCAATTCCTCGTTAAGCAATCTTGGCCATTCTCCAGTGACCTCATCTTTCTTTCGCCCAAAAATGTTGCGAATTCTCAAATATTCTAAATCTACTCTCGTCTCCTAAGGTCATAGACCATGCCTCATACTCATATAATACAATCGGAAAAAAATTGTTTTCAATGAAAATAATAAAGAAATTTATTTTTAATTTGATGTCAAAGATCTAAAAGAGAAATATTCTTTGTATTCAATGAATCAATTTTCGAAATACATTCCAAAAATAGAATTGACAAAAGTGGGTGAAAAGAGAATGGGGAATAGCATGTAATGATTCTGGTTAAAAAGCACTTTTGAACATGTCATATTATAAAATGGCCTTTTATTAAAATTATGAATGTAGTATTATTTCGCTTTGAATCATACATGATTAAAATTCCACTAAACTTAGCAAATTTCACTGCTTTGCTAATTTTTCATCATGGATATATAACCATGTGAGGATATATAATGATATAATAAACTTTCTCTGTAATAATTATATTTATGTATTTAGTAGTATATATAGATAACATTATGAGGTTTAATTATTCATAATTGATTTAATTATTTACAAATTAATTAGAAGATTTAGAAATTACTTAAAAAAATATTTTATAAATAAGTAATTAACCTAATAATAATTATTTGTTATTTAGGAGAATTATAAAAGTATTTAATAGTTATTACAAATATAATTATTTAGTATTCTAGTAGGATGAAATTTTATTAACTTTATATTGTAGAACCATATATATATATATATATATATATATATTATCATCATTTGAAAATATCATCATTATAAATTTCTATATCAATTATAAAGAAACTGCTCTTCACTATAATTAGATTCATTTAATTAAAATGCCTACATTTTTTGTTGCTATGTGATTTTCATGCTAAAAATTATAAATGAGTAATTTGTATATTGAGAGGACTAAAAGTGACTTTTATCATTAACACTCAAATCTACATTTTAATATCATTCATTAATTAGATTAAATTTTAACATTCATACTATAGTTTTTTTGACAAAAACTAGAAAGAAATCGCAAGAAAAATAAAAATTCATAATTTTTACTCCTAATTAGAAAGTCCTACTAACGATTATCTTATATATAAAATTCTCGTGTCACAAAACTTTGAAATCATACTCCTCCGAAACGGCTTGACCGATTCTTATGAAATTTTTTATGTATATTCAGTAGGTCTCAGGGCATGTCAGACTTCCTTTAGAAAACCGCTAATTGGTAAGGTGTGTCCAGGAAATGCTAATTAATTAAAAATAGTTTAGTTACCATACTAGCTCATAGAGGCGCTGGTGGCAAAAATTTGAAATCTTATATATACCCTTATAAGAAGCTTCCAAACAAAAGCGGTTGCTGGCCGAGCGAGCTAGCGCGTCTTCTTATGACTCAGGGTGCAGGGTGCAACCCTGAGTTCGAAACTTGCAAAGGCACATTTTTTTCTTTAAGTATTATATATTTTTTTTTTTAAATTTATTAATTTTTATTATTTTAATATTTTATTAAATTAAATTTTATTATTAAATTTTATTTTATTAAATTAAATTTTATTTTATTAAATTAATAATTATGTCAATTAATTTTTTCTGCATAAATAAACATATATAAAAAACTAAATAAAATTTGAATTTTCATTCATTCATTTAAAATGATATTAAAATATTCCTTTGAAATATAATAAATAATTAAATTAATCCCTACAAGGGCCTCGGGGGGGGGGGGGGGAAGGTAACTTTCTCTTTTTGGAAAAACCCATAATGCCATCCCCAGCTCGACTATCTATATATAAAAAAAGGTTTTTGTCTGCATATTGCTCAGAATTTAAAAATTATTATAATATTTCACTTTTTATTTTAAATTCTAATATTTAAATATCAATTAAATTAAATAATTTATTCTAAAAGTTCTCATTTAAATTTATTTAATAAAATATTTAGATCATATTTAACTTAATTTTTATTTATTCTTTCTATATAATTGAATATTTCTTCTTTACTATTTGAAAGTGAAAGCTTAAAAAAATTGAATATATTATTTTTAAACTTTTATCAATACAAAAATATTTTCAAAACTTCAATTAAAATGACAAAATTTTATTATTTTTGTTTTTGTTTCAATTATTAATTACAAATATATTTTAAGTGCAAAAATGATTTCTTGGTTAATTAAAATATGTTTTTTAGACAAATGATATTACGAGATGTTTTAAATTTATGTCTTTTTTATATTGAGTATTTTTTTTTTTAAATTAAAATTTCTTTTAAATCAAAATTATTGTATTCTATTATATTTTTTTATTAATAGGCTTCTTTTTTTATTTTTAATTTTTAATAAATTCTCTTTTTTGATATGATATTAATAAAAAAATAATATTCAATTGTATTTAAATTTAAAAATTAGAATATTTGAATTTTTTTAAATTTTAACACATGTAATCAATCATATGGATAACGAATGGAACATTTTGAAAATCAAGTTGGTATTAAATTCAGAAAAAAATACTGATATATAGAATATAATAGACCATTCGAATATAATTTAAAACTATTTATCTCCTTTTATTTTAAATTTAAAAAAACGGAGTGTTAAGAAATTAAGATGCCTGGATAGGTAAATGGGATGGAAGAGGAGGTAATTTATAATTTTCTTCTAATTCAGATTGAAATTAATGGTGATAAGAAAAAATATTTAGTAACAAAATCTATATACAAAATGTAGAATTTGAATATGTAGAAAAATTGAATGTAATCACGAAGGATAATAATATTTGAGAAGAATATATATATTTAAATCGAAGTTGTAATCGGGAAACGCCTGTTATCATGCAGTAAAGAGGCTTATCTCATCAAAATTATTATCAAAAGGAATCAAAATTAAAATATATAAACCAATTATTTTGCCTGTTGTATTATATGGGTGGGACGCAAGGTCTATGACCCTGGGAGATGAGAGTAGATCCAGAGTATTCTTTCCAGCATTTATTGGCCAAAGAAAGATGAGGTCACCGGGGAATGGCGGAGACTGCACATCGAGGAATTGCATGACCTCTATGCATCTTCAGAAATAGTTAGGGTTATAAAAGCGAAAAAGCTGCGATAGGCAGGGGACGCGGCTAGAATGGGAGAGGAAAAAGATTTTGGATTGGAAAACGTCCGCTTGGAAGACCAAGGACGTGTAGGAAGGGACGTAAGAGAGATGGGACAAGGGCTCAGGATAGGGACACTTGGAGAAATGTGGTTGCTGCGGCCTAGAACTTTCGAGTTCCTTAGAGTCACATAGATAGATAGATATAACATATACAATAATAATATATATAATTAATTTAGTGATTAAATTAAAATGTATTTTAAATAAAAGAACACAAAAAGAAATGAATGTTTTATGTAATATACTGATTGAAACAAAATGGATGAAAACCTTTTACTCGGGGGGTACAGGGGGCGGAGCCCCCGTCTAGGTGCGGAGAGCGCCGAAGGCGCTCGGGGCAGCTAGTTATTAACTATATTTATACTTTTTTAATGTTATCGTGTTCTTATCTAATTTCAGCCTTGCGATACATAACAATATTTATTGATATTTTTACAGACCTATCTTACTTAATATTTCATTTATTCTATTTTTTAAAACTTAATGTATTTTATATTCCGTAATTCATCTTTATATTAATGACATAATCTGAATTTGAAATAATAATCAGTATGTATGGAAAATGTTTGATTAGAGAAATTTGAAAAAATAACGACAAATTAAAAATTAAATGTTTTTTCTAGCACTAACAATAAGTTATAATTTATTTATTTATTTATTTATTTTAATGATTCCGTTTTTCGTCTTTGACCAATTTAGTCTTCAGGCTCTACATAATTTAACATATATACATATCATAACCAAACAACAAACTACATAATAACTTATAATAATTTACCTTTTAAAATTTGGAATCTTATCAATTTTCTAGGAATCTTATATATTCATTTTACATAATTCTAAAAAATCCAACTTTGTAACGCTTCATTTATGTTTTGGATAGAAAATCTATTTTTTTTTTTCAAAATGCGGGTTGTGTATATCCGAAATGACTTTTCCTGTTGGTTATCTGGCTCTACGTATTTGATTAGTCTCTCAGCTTTTGCCTATCCTATATACAAACAGAGAGGGTTAACCGGCCCTTTCCACCGGATATCGTGTAATCTCGCCCACGGTGGTTGAATATCTATATACAGTGCAAAACATATCATTCAGACCCGAAATGTTTACCTAAAGAGAAATAAATTTTCTTCTATTTTAGAGGCCGTTGAGCTCCACTATCACCATTTGGGTATCTTTTTGATACCTCTTTTCGTAAAGGTATCAAATAAATCACACAACTTCGTCACGTTATATGCATTTTTCTTTCAATTTAAGCAAAACTTTGCCTTTCAATAGAAATCTGGTTAGAGGCAAGCTACTTGATACTCTCATTCAAAGTGGAAATTTGAGAATTACGAACAGAACGAAGAGATTCTATAACAACTGAGATTTCAACAAAACATTCTCAAAGCTCAAAAGAAAAGATATCTGGCCATCTATTCCAAACTATATAAATAATTATGTAAAAAGAATATATATCAAAAATATAGAAAAATAATTAAAAAATGATATTATGAATTTCTTAAATAAAAATATACATATATGGTAAAAATTACTTATGAAATAAATGATATTTCTATTATAATTTTATTTGATACTAGCAGACCCGGTAAAGCTTCGCTTTTGCATGTGTGTAGGTATACATATATAAGTATATAATAACTGAACACTTAATAATAATAATAATAATAATGTAGTAAATGAATATAATTGAAATTTTAGTTTTAATTGCACTTTTTTTTTGTTTTTTATTTTTATTTATTTTTATTGGAATTATTACAAATAATAATAATAATAATAATAATAATAATAATACTAATAATAATAATTTATTAAATGAATATAATTGAAATTTTATTTTTTTATTATTACATTTTTATTTGTTGGAAAATTATTTCTACTTTATTAATTGTTAATAGTTATTACATTTTAATTAATAGTTTTCGGAATAAGTATATTCTCTTATTATAGAGATTCTTATTTTTTGTCTCACAAGTCTACATACATTATTTCATTAGCATTGTATGATTCCAAATAAAATTCAAAATATTTAATAGGACATGACATGATCTTAGTATTTTTCCCATCCCAGAATATTTGCTAATATTATATGTTGGAGTTCCAATTACCTGCATATTTAATGGCAATTTCAATGCTGAATATGCTTTTAAATAAAAAAAAATTGAAGAAAGTAATTGGAATTATTATTATTAAGAATCAACAAATAAACTTATTAAATATACATTGAAATATGTAAATAAATCTATATATAAATTTAATAAATATTCAAACAATAATTGAAACAATATAAATAAAACGATTCAATATTTTAATTACATTGTGATTTATATTTTTATTTTTATTACAACTGTTATTATGGGTATGTTATTAAAATCATATGTTTGTTTTATCAATTTTTTGCATATTTTCGCGTTTGATGACCTCTAGAATCCAAAAGTGACTTTAGAATTTTTCATGTTTGTCTGTCTATAGGTAAATAATAATGTATTATGGTTTCATTTTATTATGAAATATATTTAATTGTTTTAAAAAAATGTATATTGGAAATTAAAAAATTTAATTATAAAATGATTATTAATAGATCTTATCATATATTTATTATATATTTTATGTAATGTTTTTCCTGATTCCATATTAGAGAAAAATAAATAAATAAATAATGAAGTGTTTAATTTCAATAAGTATATGTTTGTATATTAAGTACTAATAATAAATATTCTTAATAAACCTCCTATGAAAATATATAATTACACTTCAAATTAATTACAGATTTCATGTCTGAACTTAGAGCTAATATTGCATAGATAATTTTTTATTTATTTATTTATTTATTTTTTAATTTAAAATATTAGTAGTTTTTTATAGGCAAAACCTTTTAGTACATTATATTTTTTATGCGTGGGTTAAGTAGTGCTCGTATCATAATTCACTTATTATACCTATAATTCCTTTTTATGACTGGCTAGTAATTTAATAGTTATATGCTAAAGCAATTTAATTTTTTTTTTACTCATTTCAAACTTTATCAATTAAACGGGGTAAATCTTCATTGGATCAGTGAGTGACCTTCTTATCCGTGCTCATGGCATACACAGAGTTAATGACGTCGCCCTAGGAGGAGTTGGCGGTTAATTAGCACAGGGATTAGCTAGAGCCGCCTCGGAAGGGATTTCTGCGGTCTCCCGGTTTTAATCAGAATTGCTTCGTGCACCTGATCGCTCTTTGCGCTGACGGCTTTGAGTTCTGTCCAATCCTTTGAGCGGTCTTATTTAAAAGAACCCCGAATGAAATCAATTATATGTTGCTTTAATTGAAATGTGCCAAAAGGGTTTTTTACCCTTCTACTACCATAAAACGGAAAGAGTAAATTGAAATGGTATTAAAAAGCTCTAAAAAATGAAAAAAATATTATATTTTTATATGAATGGACATAAAAAAATACGTGGATGATAAATATAAAAAAAAATATCAAAACAATAACAAATAATCGTTTTATTTATTTATTTATTTTAAAAAAGAAACATTGTTTATTTTATTCTGTTAATTTAACAGTATTGTTTGAATTTATTAATTTCTAAAAAATAGAGGACAAATTAATTATATTATAGTCATATAATAGAATATTATTTTTATTAATATATTAAATTGATTTTGATTTAAGATAACTAAATTGATTTCTACTTAAATATCAATATACGCTAAATCTCAATTTTTTAATTTAAAAGAATTTTCAATAAATTTATTGATTTTAAATATAGATTAATTTTTCTATAAATTTCTATTAAATTAATTTAAATATTTCTTCTTGAAATATTAATTGAAAGAGATTTTATTTTGTTTTTAATTATATATGTAGTTTCCAGTTGTTTTTGCTATCACACAGAAAATATGAAAATATGAATTTCTTCATTTTATATATCTAGGAATTGCTTGATCTCTATTCAAATGTGAAATTGAGGAGGTTATAATGGCTCAAATGGGTAAGTTTAAAGATCAACCAATTGGGAAATGACAGGTGGGTTGATCAAAGATGAGCTGGACGAACGATGTAATAATGGATTTGGTATTAGAGGATGGACTTGGAAGGGTCAAGCTAGAATAGGAACTATTGGATCAATGTAGTGTAGTTATGTGGTAAAAAAACTTTCGAGTTGGACTTGGAAGGGTCAAGCTAGAATAGGAACTATTGGATCAATGTAGTGTAGTTATGTGGTAAAAAAACTTTCGAGTTCCTTTGCTCCATAGAGATGAGTAGATAAGAAGAATATATGATATCTAATTATTAGTAATAACAAAATGCACCAGGTTATTTATATTGGGTGGTCGAAAAAGTCTTTCGTATTTTGTCCCTAGATGTCGTTGGAATCGTATATCTCCAGTGCTACCAATCACATTGTGTCATACCATATAGTGTTGGAAAGGTGAAATTTCAAGCTTCATTTAACCTTAAAGAAAATTAAATTTGGTGAAGCTGAACAAGAGTTACAGCTTTTCAAAAATAAGTGAAAATAATGAAGAAATTCGCTATATTTTGAAATTTTTGTATAAAAAAGGGAAGAATGCCACGCAAGCCGCCAGTGAAATTTGTGAAGTTCACGGAGACGATGCTAACACAACATGGTTCGATCGCTTTCGTTCTGGAAATTTCGATGTGAAAGCTGTACCTCGTTCTGGTCGACCTATCGTTGACAAAGTCGATGAAATTATGGAAAAGATTGACAAGGACCATCACATAAGCAGCCATGACATTGGCAAGGAACTAAACATTCATCATCAAACGGTTTTGAACCATTTAAAAAAGGCTGGCTACAAAAAGAAGCTTGATGTCTGGGTACCATATGATTAGAAATACGAAAAGACTTTTTCGACTACCCTATATTATTGTAAATTATGACGAGTTCTTAAATAGTCAATTTTGAATTGAAATGAGGAGCAAATTAAAAATGAAATTCAATTAAAAAATAAATTAAAAAAATAATTTAAATAATTCTTCTAACCAATTGTATTTTGTAATATATATCTAAAGTTAACCCTATGAGCCTCTCATAACTAGTGAGCAAATGCATTGGCAACCATGAGGTCCCGAGCCATATCTAGTATTGTTTCCACTTACTTGTACTAGATATCTTTCTTTTATCTTTCCTACCTGGCCTCATTTGAATTGGATTAATTAACATATATTATATTTAAATTACTTTTAATTAATTAAATTATAAATTAAAGTGTCTTTGGCTCTTTGTTGTTGGCACCACATCACGTGCTGGCGAGTGATGGTAGTCAACGTGTTAAAAAATTAATTTCGGTACTTTCAGCGATTCAATCAAGCTGAAATTCTATATATAGCAGTTTTATACAATTTTTAATCATGTGAAAAACTATCAAACATATATTTTTATTTTTACGGTCAGTTTAGAGGAAAAAAAATGAAAATGTGGTAGGTAATAGTCCTCTTCCGAATGAGCTACATTTCTCAAAAGTTGATAGAAAACTACGAATCCTGTGGCGAGATAGTAAAAACGAAATATTAATACTTATTTTTAAAGAAATATAGTAAACAATTAAAAATTTAAATTTCTATATTTTATAATTATTTATGAAATATTTATAATTTTTTTTTTCTAAGAAGAGTACGAAGGACAAAACTTTCTATAAGTATGAAAGCCATCTTGAATATGTCAATACTTTTTAAAATTTAAGTTTATTTTCTTTAATATTGAGATTAGAATATATATTTAATGAATTATCTTATTTAAATTCTCGATAAAAAATTATTTTTATAATTTCTAACCACTTAACGTTTAATATTGTTATATGAGTCTTTTATAATTAATTAGTACAGGCTAGAATAAATTTTAAAGCAAATAGCATGCTTCTAATACACTTTCACTAAAAATACACAGTTTAATCTCTCTGGGGATGGTTTGGTAGCAGGTCGAGCAGCTATTTAACCAAAATCTCTTCAGGAAGATTTAATTTAAAAAACAAAAAATAATATTCAAATAATTGAAATTAGCATTTTGAAAGCATACCATGTAAAAAAAGATGAAAAAAACAATAACATTTCATTCTAAATGTAACTTTTAAAAATTCCATTATGTCACTTTGGAATAATCTCCATTATTTTTGAAGTGGAAAGATGGGACGATGATGAGCCTGGATAGGAGTGGATGGAACAGGAAAGAGAGAATGGGATGGGATGGTTTGGTATGAGTTTAATGGAAAAGCCTCTGGCAATCGACTCAAGTCAAACCTGGTTTCACTATTATTTTTATTCAAACATCATCTATTTTACGTTTTTAAAGTTCATTATTTGAATAAAAATGTGAAAAAGTGGATTAAAATAATTTCAAAACATAGTTTTTCTTTTATCATTAAGCAAAAAAAAAATGTATATTTTTTCTCAATTATTATATCAAATTCTAATTGAATTATATTTTTTCCCATAATTATAATATACAAGAGATTATTGCGGTTTTGTTCGGAGATTATAATTAAATGGCTGATATTTCAAGTATAAAACGCTTGATAAGAATAGATGTACTTCCTCATCTGGATACTACTACCTTAGGTCAAAGCACCTATTATAAAAATATCGATTCTAGCAATTCTAAAATTAAATTAAACATTTTCAGCTTTTTTTATTTTTTTTTTGCTCATTTTGGTTGTTACACCATCATTCGATGATTAAATTAAAAAGAAGAAAGCTTATTATTGTGGTGTAAGAATCGAAAAGCGTTTAAAGCAAATATAATAATAAAGTAGAAACAGAAAGATTAATTAAAAATTATTCTTTATCTAGTGAATAAATCTAATAATTTTAAATTGATTCTTTCTTCTGAGATTCAATTAATTTAAAATTGAAGGATACTCAAAAATATACTTCCAGTTTTCAACTTTTCAATCTCAAAACTGTGATAATCAGGTGTACCATTTACTTTGATTAGACTGTGTTTGAAATAAATATATGAGAAAATCTCTCATAATCTTAAAATTCTAGGATGTTTAGTTTGAAGCACTCGTATTTCAAAAACAAAAATTTATTATTTTTTTTTAAATTTTAATTCCTTTCGGGATCTTAACTTGGCAATATGACTATATATCACTGTAATATATCACATTTATGCACTTACGAGTGCGGCTGAAAAGTTTCCGACCTGTTTTATTTTTCAAAATTCAAGATAGCTGAGACGTGTACGATGTCAGCTGAACGTGTACGAAATATTTTGCAAAACCATTTGAATATGGAAAGCTGTGTGCAATGTGGGTGCCGCATTTCCCAACGTTAGACCAAGAATTGCTTCGAAAAACCATTTCTAACGACAATTTGGCGCTGTAGGCGTAATCCAAACGAAGTTTTGCTTCGATGATGTTGATGAGACTTAAATTAAATTAAATCAAATTTATTTAATTAATTAAATAATTTATTAATTAATTAAATTAATTAGAACACCGTTATGAGAAATGTATCAGTGTTGATGGAGATTATGTTGAAAAATATAGCAAAATAAAAAATTGAAAAACATCGTTTTTCTTGGTCAGGTCGGAAACTTTTCAGACCACCCTCGTATATATATTTTTATAATAATACTTATTTTATTATAGAGATAAATTCTATCAATTCAATTTTTTTTTCTCACTGTTTTAATTGTCTGAATATTAAAATATTTAAAATTTTAATAAATTCCTATTGCATTGCTATGTTTTCACTAGGTTCTTTAAAAACATATTAGCGCCTCCTCGTAAACGACATTGGGAGAACTAATAGCTTATTAAGCGTGCGAATGGCGGTGGGAAATTGGTTTCAAGCTTAAGAAAATGTCACCTCAATGTGTACCTTTTTTTAATAGCTAATTACATCGTTTAGGGCTCAAGTAAATGTACCCTTGAATGAATGAATGAATGTGGAAGTCTCAAGTGCCTCTAAGCAATTCCGCTTCTATAAACTTCCTCTCTTCTTTATATAAATATATTCCAATTTCATATAAAAAGTGACTTTCATTATAAAATATGATTGAATTAAATTAAGGAAAAGAATAGGAAAAATAATATTTAAGTTTGTAGTTTGTAGTCTATTGACGATTTTCACACTACGAAGCCCTCTGAGTATTGGCGAAGCAAATAGAATTCTAATTTCTATTGACTTTTTTCTTGTTATTTTTATATAATATATTGATATGCCTATTTAATAATTTATTTTTAATTAGGTTAAATGAATTATTTAATTCGGTAATTTTTAATTTAATTATTACTTAAATTTTTTTCAATTTTTAAAAAATTACCTCTGGTTATAAAAAAAAAGTTTTTTATTTTAGTTAGATTGGAATGAAAACAATTCTGGACTTTGAATTGGGCAAGTATGGAGAAAGACCCTTCCGGCGAACAATGAATAAATTAGCAACTAGATTCGTAGGGCCAGAAATCAAATTTCCTTTTATTAGGCGAACCCATTTGGCGCTCTTTTCAGGACGGTCCCTTGGAAATTTCTTTTAATCATAATAGTAATTTTGACATTTACTCTTCCTCCACTTTGCCCTTGCGTTATTTTCCATCTTTTCAATCCTCAACTCCCACTTTATACTCTTCTTCACGTACAATCGTCAAAAAAAAAAAGTTTCGAAAATTCAATTTCAGTCCCCCTCCACATCCTCTTTCCATACTTTGCAACATTTCCATCGCCCGTCCCCGAAACTCCGTTATGGTTCTTCAGCCCAAACCAATTCTCATAGTTCAAACTCTGGGAATGGGATTATAATTGCATTTTAAAACGCAAGGAAAGTCGCGCGTTTCGCCTGCCCCGTCGCCAACTACTAATTTCGCTTGACTTATTCTTTTTAATTTTTTTTATTCTCCCGCATTTTCTTTCATTTTTTTTTTTTTTTATTTTTTTTTCATTTGGATTGCATATGAAGTAACTTTAAAAGATGAAGAAATAAGATAGAAGAAAAAAAATTGCTATGAGAAGAATCCCCACCGAAGTAATAAAAAACTTATATTCCAAAGTTATTATTTAATATTTTAAATCATTCCTTGTAAGAGACTAGAAAATATCTTATCTGAATTTTCATTTCATTTTTCAGGGTGTTTGTACGTGCGCCATCGGGCACAGGAATATATCTGAGACCAGTAAAGTTTAGATATCTCACCTTCATTTTAGATTAGAGCATTCGTAATGTTTTTTATGCTTTTCTACGAATTATATTCGCGCTATTACTTATACATAGTTTTTTAATAGGGGGTAAAAGTTACAATAAACTATATAACACATCTTTCTATACTAACAAAATTATTTTTATGTATATATCCGTATATGTTATGCCTTAATGACTTTTAAAACCGACCAAGAGATTTTTTTCAAATTAATTAAAATGAGGTATCAATAGAAAATATGATATGATATGATATGATGACTTATAAATTTTGTGACTTTGAGAAATATAAAATATATGATTATTATAATCTTTATCATTTAATTCATATGATTAACTATTTTAAACCCTACTCACCATTTCTTTAAATCATATTTTCTAAAGATTTATGTTAATAAAAGATATATTAATTCTTTTTACTATCTCGCCAGAGATAGTATTGCGATCACGAAAATTTTCGATGTTGAGATTTTGATGTTTTTATACGTTTTGAAGGTTCCTGAATCATTTTCACTAAGGTTGAGAAAAATGTCTGTGTGTGTGTGTGTGTGTGTGTGTGTGTATGTGTGTGTGTGTGTATGTGTGTGTGTATGTATGTAGGCAAGATTACGCAAAAACGGTTTGAGCTAGAATGATGAAATTTGGTACATGGACATTATTCAAAATTCATAGTTTTCTATCAACTTTTGAGAAATGTAGCTCAACCGGAAGAGGGTCATTACCTACAACGTTTTGATTTTTTTTCCTCTAAAGTGACCGTAAAAATAAAGATATATGTTTGATAATTTTTCACATGATTAATAATTGTATAAAACTGCTATATATAGAATTTCAGCTTGATTGATTCGCTGAAATTACCAGAATTAATTTTTTAACACTGCAAATCTCACGCGCCAACACGTGACGTGGTGCCATCAACAAAAAGCCAAACATGCGCTGGTTTAATATTTATTATTTATAATTTATAATTAATTAAATTTAATTTAAATATAATATATTATGTTATTTAATCCAATTCAAAATGCGAGATAGTCGAGTGGAGACACTCCAGCTAATTTCTAATAAAACCAGTAAATCCGTGCTATTATAACTCTGAAATTTTAGCAAGATTAGACAATATTTTTATCACACAATTTGGAAAGTATTTTTATTTTAAACATAAGAATATCTTCAAAAATTATATTATATTATTTTATCAAACTATTTCAAACGCATTTAGTTCTATGCAATTAACTTCCTTTATAGAGCTATAATTCATATATATATATATATACTAAGATACATACCACACTAAAACATTTAATTAACAAGTAACACTATTTCTTCAAATATAATCAACCATTTTGGATTTGATTGATAATATGTAAATTTAATAAAAATTCTTTTAAATTTTGATGCATACTTTGATATAACTATATTACAGTGAAAAATAATAAAAGATTAATTTCTTAGCTCTTAAACTATCAATTTTATTGCATAATAAAAAAATTTGTCAGTTAATGTGTTTAATAAAATTTTTATTATTACAAAAATTTTTGACTTGATTATTCATATAAATAAATTAAACTAAATGCGCCCAACGTTTTTAGTTGATATGAAGCAATTCATCCATAAACTTTGTCAGGCTTATAGAAAATTTTTTTTATTCTTTTTAGTCCATTGGAAAAACGTTTAATTATAAAAAAATTTTATATTTTGGTTCTTTAAAATGTGTGTGCCACAAATTAGACGAACCAACATAGCCCGCAAGACTCTCACTGCTGCGAGTCAAAGGTTTATGAGAGCAAGTCAAACTAACCAGCAACACGAAGCGCGAAAAAGTATATATTATATATATATATATAATATAATATATACCTATATTTTCTTCTATAATATTTTAATTATTTTGATAAATAATTAAATTAAGAATTATAATGAAGTTATATTAATTATTAATCGTTAATGAAAGTTTAGGAATTGTATATTAAATTTAAGTAATTATATTTTAAATTAATAACAAATATTAAATACTCCAACAAAGATTACCAATTTTTATGTGATGCAAAAACAAAGTGTTTTTGCATTAATCAATTTAAATTAAACTCTGTATATATATCTAAACCTTAAGTTTGATCATTTATTATGAAAAATAACTTCTAACGCTCTTTAAAATATTTATCTATCTTTAATTTAACAATTATAGTGATGCAATATGTAATTAATAAAATTTGCAACATTATTCGTCAAAATCGCTTTAAAATGAAAATCTGTATTCTTTTAAAATCATAAATGTAAATGTAAAACTTTCGAATGGATTATTTTATTGAAATATAGTTACTTTCATATATATTAGTAAAAATTTATTCTAAATATATTAATTTAAACGTGTGCTGAGAACTAAAACTAATTTTCATTTCTATATTATCATAGTTAGCAAGTTAAATTCTCAAATTAAGTAAATATTTAAATAAAAGTAAAAATATCAATTTGAAGATAAAAATTCATTCTTTTTTTTTATTAAATAATATAAATGTTATATATAATAAAACCTACTTAAATTGGATGTTCTGAATTACACAATAGAAAACAATTCTCTATTATCATCTCTACAATGACATAAAAACTTAAAATTTGCAATCAACTTTACGACTATGAAAAGAATCCTTAAAGAAAATAACACCGAAACGTGCACATAAATAAAAATTTCTTTATATTACTTAAAGAAAATAAGAATATTAAAAAAAATCGGGTTCCTGAACAAAATAATTTCACAGTGTGTCCTGATATTAAATAAAAATAAGCTGGAGTGTTTCCATTCGACTATCTCGCAATTTGAATTGGATTAAATAACAAAATATATTATATTTAAATTAAATTTAATTAATTATAAATTATAAATAATAAATATTAAACCAGCGCATGTTTGGTTTTTTATTGATGGCACCATTGCACGTGTTGGCGCGTGGGATTTGCAGTGTTAAAAAATTAATTCAGGTACTTTCAGCGATTCAATCAAGCTGAAATTCTATATATAGCAGTTTTATACAATTATTAATCATGTGAAAAATTATTAAACATATATCTTTATTTTTACGGTCAGTTTAGGGGAAAAAAAATCAAAACGTGGTAGGTAATGACCCACTTGAGCTACATTTCTCAAAAAGTTGATTGAAAACTACGTATTTTGAATAATTTCATTATTCTAGCTCAAACCGTTTTTGTTTAATCTTGTCACACACAAACACACAGACAATTTTCTCAACCTTAGTGAAAATGACCCAGGAACCTTCAAAACTTATAAAAACATCAAAATCTCGACATCGAAAATTTTCGTCATCGCATTACTATCTCGCCAGAGATATTAATAAATCCAGTTTAAAAATATAACGGAAGAATTAAGGATTAACCCTTTCTTTTTGTAATATTTATTATTTACCCCTCTGGGCTTGTTGAATCTTCCCCATTAATTAATTAATTTCTAGAATATTAGAAATGGGATAAATTACTACGATTCCCCTTTCCGAAAGCCATTCTTTTCACTCGTTATATAGAAAATCAGACAATAGAGTAAGGCAATTTCTTGATGTTCTCACCAAACCCCTACCCTCTTTCTCTATCATCCGCTACTTTACTCCAAAAATCTGATAGAAATAAATCATTAAATTCTCATATTCCATTTTTGTCTAAATCCTTATTCACTAGATCATTATTTTTATTTATATACACATTTTGATATAAAAGAAAGTTTTTTTTGGCTGTGTATGTTTTGAACTGTTTTTATTTTCTAAAAAAAAATAAATAACGTATTTACAAACGCACAATAGAGCATCATTCTCGATTTCCAATTGGTTTCCATTACCTTTGTTTTATATTTATTTATTTATTTATTTATTTATATATATATATATTATATATACCTATGCCTGGTTATTCTCGTTGTTATATTATTCTCTTTAAATCATTCATTTATCTGTCAATTTGACATATAATTCTTTTTATTTATACATATATCTATATCTATATATGGATATAAATATATACATATATATATATATATGTTTTTTCAGAATTAAAACACAAAGCTTTATTTTGTTTGGCCATTTAATTCCGTTTGTGATTTGAAACAAAACGTCATCGACGGCCTTTCGTAAGCCAGGCTTGATTACGTTGGGGGATTACAGGCGCAAAGCTGTCCGGCAGAACACTCCATAGTCTACCCACCCAGTCTTTTTTTTTAAAGAGGGAGGATGAGAGATTTAACCCCACTAAACTAGACCAGAATGTCTCACTCATTTCCCTCGTGTTTAATCAAAGCTTTCAATATCATTCTAATTATACTCGTGAGTAATTTTATTTTTATTATCCGTGATTCTCTCTTTAGATGATTATGTTTTTTTAAAAATATATTTTTATACGTATATAAAAGAGCTTTTGTGAATTGTATAATGAGTTAAAATTTATTAAAGTTATAGGTATATATATATATAATTTAATACCTAATTGTATATATTATATTTAATTGAATTTTACATAAACTAGAAAATAATGAATGCAAATTTATCTTTGTCGATTGAATTTATAAAAATAAAAAAAAATTAAATAAGTTTATAAAATTTACCCCCCAGTTCGAATTTTTTTAGAAAATTTGTTCTTCAAGAATGTGACTTGAGTTTTAAGATTATATTTTCTAATTTGACTGAATAAGTATTGAACAAATTTCTCATAATTCTGATCAAAGTGAAATAATAATGAAGGAATTTTAAATGAAAGTACAAATACTCCTAAACATTTCCCTGCATTATTAGATAATCGATATAGATTTTTAAAAAAATTCAATTTAAAATTTAATAGACTATTTATATATATGAATATTAAAATAGCATAAAATTAGAATAAAAATTATTGTAATGATAATTTTTATTTTGGGGGATTTTTATGAACCACTAACTATAATTTAACAAATAAAACTAAAAAGAAAAATTATTTTTTTGAAAGTATTTGTAAATACTATGTACTAATAAAAAAGATAATTCTAATTGATGAAAAATGGAAATATTATTATTGGAATATCTATATTAGAGTTAATTAGTGAACAAAATTAATCAAATTAAGAATGTGAACCATAATTATATAAAATTAAAAACAAAATAATAAAAAATAAACTTATTAAAATTAGTTAATGTTAATTTGAATAACATATGAAAATTATCTATTTATTTTTTATTATTTAATATTATAGAAAATTAATATTTCTTAAATGTATTATAATATTATGCATAGTATAATTGTTAACTGATTCTTCTAAAGTCTCGCAGTATAACTTTGTCTTGTTACGAGAAAGTTGTTGAAGATTTGAATTTCTAGTTTCTGTATTTATATTCATAATAAGTTTACTCTCAACCCGGTTCTTGTATAGGACATAACATATTCCCCCAGTTGGGAAACAGCAATGGGGATGATTTAAAATTCGAAATAAATAGAAAATGGAAACTTTTCACAATTCCCCTTAAGTATGTAATCAATTTGTTTGCCCATTCATTATTCAAGCCGGGTTTCCATTTGATTCCAAAACTCTCTAATTTGAATATAGATTTTTTGGAAACATAAAAAAAAAATGAATCTTAAATCAAATCTAAAATGGAATATTAGAAAAGATTCGAACTCGATTTTAAAGGGAAAAAATAAAACTAATTGTTAAAAATTTTGAAAGAATTGGTATCCTATTTCATTAATGTAAATAAAAGCCTATTTATACTAATAGGAAAAGAAATTAGCTGGAGTGTCTCCACTCGACTATCTCGCAATTTGAATTGGATTAAATAACATAATATATTATATTTAAATTAAATTTAATTAATTATAAATTATAAATAATAAATATTAAACCAGCGCATGTTTGGTTTTTTGTTGATGGCACCACTTCACATGTTGGCGCGTGAGAATTGGAGTGTTAAAAAATTAATTCTGGTAATAAAATCAATCAAGCTGAAATTCTATATATAGCAGTTTTATACAATTATTAATAATGTGAAAAATTATCAAACATATATCTTTATTTATACGGTCACTTTAGAGGAAAAAAAATCAAAACGTTGTAGGTAATGACCCTCTTCCGTTTGAGCTACATTTCTCAAAAGTTGACAGAAAACTACGAATTTTGAATAATGCTCATGTACCAAATTTCATCATTCTAGCTCAAACCGTTTTTGCGTAATCTTGGTTACATACATACACACACACACACACACATACACACACACAGACATTTTTCTCAACCTTAGTGAAAATGATTCAGGAACCTTTAAAACGTATAAAGACATCAAAATCTCGACATTGAAAATTTTCGTGATCGCAATACTATCTCTTACGAGATAGTAAAAAGAAACTATGTAGAATTAAATTATTTACCTGGAAATTTAAACAATCCAACTTATGAAAAATTATGATAAATAATGATACTACAAAATTAGTTAATAATAATTTGTGTTATGTGTTTAAGCCAAATCTAAATTTCACTTAATAATTTACTATTAATATTATTCTACGTTTTTTGAATTATGAGACTAAGGTAACTGTTGAGGGTTCGGGTTGGTTCGGATAGGCTCGCCTTGATTCGTATATGCTGAGAGGGATGGAAATTAGCTTGGCGTGGATGGGCAGGGAGACATATTGGATAACAGGCTTGAGGTTGACCGTCAAGACAACAGCTGAAAGACAACACGTTTCTCTACACAATATTGTATTAATATTCTTCATTCTTCAATATTCACATTTCAACATGTATATCAGGATTGTGTAATCGTAATGTATTATAATATAACATATTCCAAATCGAAAAGGTATTTATTTAATATATATATACGAATGATTCGCTCAACGCTGGCTCAACTTACTGTGACGCCATTACGAACGATCATTCAATGCATTTATATCAGGCCTATTGGCTATTATCATATAACAGACCTCTTGATCATTACTATATACAATTAACATTTATAACAAACACACTCCTTTTCGTATGCATATAGCTTTCATCAACTGAATAATCTTCAGGGAGTTTTTTCCTTAGTTATACTAAGGTTTTCTCCCTTCTTGGGGCTAATAAATTCTTCAATATACACCCCAAATTGAGTATAATTATTTAATAATACCTATTCATATTTAATCCTTCTCCAAACATTTATTTTACAGTAAACAAAAAAAGGGTTTAAAACTGAAGCACGAGAATTAGGCTTAAGGACTAGTTTTCGACGAAACAAATGGTGCCTCCTGTGAGGTTATGGACTGATAATATCTACATACAACGAGATTAAAAATTGAAAAACATTTCTAAATCAGTACCTGATCTCCATCAACATCGTGAAACGCAATCAAATTAAGATAAGTTACAAATTTAACTTATTAACAACGCTGTATCCTTTAATTCTATTATTTAATTATTGTTATTAAAATTTAATTTTCAATCAATTATCAATTTTAAATTTTCAATTCGAACAATTGATTCTTATAAGAATTGATAACGATATATTCTTTAATTCCATTATTTAATTATTACCAAAATTATCAATTTTAAATTTTCAATTCGATCAATCAATTCTTATAAAGAATTGATAACGATATATTCTTTAATTCCATTATTTAATTATTACCAAAATTATCAATTTTAAATTTTCAATTCGATCAATCAATTCTTATAAAGATTAATGGCGCTATATTCTTTAATTCCATCATTTACTTATTATTATCAAAATTATAAATTTAAAATTTGTCAATTCCATCAATTAATTCTTATAAAGATTAACGACATTAAACATATCAATACATTATTAATTGGTATTTTTGTTATTATCATTAATTAATATTTCTGCTATTGATTGCTAATTGTTGTTTTTTAGATAATCTTTTCTAATAATGGTATTACTAGAGATATTCAAACATTTCAAAATTATACAAGAAATACTATAGTAACTATAGTTATTAAAACATTTCAGAATTAAACAAGAAATAGCAATTTTGCAATTTGCAAAGTTAACAAAACCTTCTTTATAGAACTCTCAAGGGTACAATATGTAAATATATGTATTGTATCAATTTTATTCATATACATTATACTAATTTATCCATATAATTAGTATCTACGAATCGAACGATATGTTCATTAAATCCATTTGGTTATGGTATATCCATATCCTCATGGCTATTCTACGAATCGAACGATATGTTCATTAAATCCATTTGGTTATGGTATATCCATATCCTCATGGCTATTCTACGAATCGAACGATATGTTCATTAAACCCATTTGGTTATAGTATATCTGTATCCTCATGGCTATTCTACGAATCGAACGATATGTTCATTAAATCCATTTGGTTATAGTATATCTGTATCCTCATGGCTATTCTACGAATCGAACGATATGTTCATTAAATCCATTTGGTTATAGTATATCTGTATCCTCATGGCTATTCTACGAATCGAACGATATGTTCATTAAATCCATTTGGTTATAGTATATCTGTATCCTCATGGCTATTCTACGAATCGAACGATATGTTCATTAAATCCATTTGGTTATGGTGTATCTGTATCCTCATGGCTATTCTACGAGTCGAACGATATGTTCATTAAATCCATTTGGTTATGGTGTATCTGTATCCTCATGGCTATTCTACGAGTCGAACGATATGTTCATTAAATCCATTCCACATCTATCTCCTCATGGTCTCCATACATATCATACTAATTAATTTTTATAATTAGTAAACTTTTCATGAGATACTTTTTACAATACATATCACTAATTTATTCATATAATTAGTATCTACCTTTTTCCGATATTTAATCATATACATTACACAAATTCATTCATTGTGAACCTACTTGACTATTCATTTATTACACCCAACTTCCTGGCTATCATACACCTTTTAAGTGTCTAACTTTCAACTCTCTCTCGATTGATCAACGCATGATGTTTATAAAATCCTCAAAACACTACCCATCATTTAACAATAACTCATAATGATACGTCTAGATGATTAGTCACACACAATCTCACGCGCGATTTATCTTAAACATCCCAGATTCCAAGTAATGGTGAGTGCCATTATAATGATGCAGGATTCATCAGGTAATTTCATACCAGCTCAATCAGTGCACGATACCTGTGCGACTGCCAATTTCATTATTGAATCGTTAACACATAAATTTTAAATTCCCAAACAAACACGTTCTATAGTGGAATTTTGTGGATTGGACCGCGTCTTGATGCTTGTTGTTGTGGGTTTGTTCGGGGGATGCGGGCGCGCGCGCGGCGCCTCGGCTGCCGCCCCCGCGGTCGCCTGGTGGCGATCAAGGGGGTGGCGGTCGGGGCGCTGTGTGTGTGCTTGTGTTCCTTGGATGGATTCGCGATGGCGGGTGTCGGTGTGTGGTTTGGTTTGCGGGGTTCCATTGTAAATAAAAACAACCACTAAAGCGTTGATAATTAAACATGTTCTATTCCTATAGGAGTAATTAATGGAATGCAAACTTTCTCAAAAAATCTAATACAAATAAAGGGCAAATCCATGAATAATAAATTCTAAAGATCACTATCCTTCTTGACAGTTAATCAAATTGCTGATCTGAGTACCAGTCAAGTTTTTCCACGTGACATGTTAACGCTCCTACGAAACTTTAAATCAACTGATCCACAATTTTATTTACCACGGTCAATAGATATTCTTATTGGCTCAGGAACAAGTTTCTCTCTTCTATCCATTGGACAGATCAATCTTTCAACACATGATTGTTATTGAATTTTGCAAAAAACACAACCGGTGTCCTGTCAACTGACTGATCTGTCAAATCAATTAACTCAATTTATAGAAATTGAAAACACAAATCAAAGGAGCTCTAGATCTTTAGATGATTTCATATGTGAAACTTATTATCAAATTCACACTACTCGCAATCCATATGGTCAATATATTGTTAAATTGTCATTCCATATAAATAATCTAGAAATCAAGCTTATCGACGATTTTTATCTTTACAGAGGAGATTGAATGCTAACTCACAATTAAAAACTGAATATTGCAAGGTAATGCAAGAAAATATTGATATGGGCCATATGATATATGTTCCCGATGTCCCAGAGCCAGGATATTACATGCCTCATCATCTAGTAATCAAAACCTCCAGCACTACTACTAAGGTGCGGGTCGTGTTCGATTGCTTCTGCCAAATAAGAGAAAGGTATCTCATTGAATGAGGTTCTATTGATTGGTCCTACTATCCAAGATGGTCCATTCACTATGCTGCTACGTTTTCGATCTTACATCTATGTTATGACTTCAGACATCGCTCAGATGTATTGACAAATCCAACCATCGTAAGTTTCAAAGGATTGATTGATTCTATATTATCATAATAATGTTATCAATATCTTTGATCTTCAGAGAATTATCTTTGGAGTCTCTGCTCCATACTTCCTTGCTATTCGAACTGTTAATCAATTTGTTGATGACCAAGCTCATAACTCTTCTAGAACTTTCGAAATTCTAAAAAAAGGGATCTTTATGTAGACGATCTCTTAACTGGAACCAATTCTCTGGCTGAAATTCTTCGACTGCGTGTTGATATTAATCAATTGACAAACAACGTGTTTTAATAGTTGGATGGCATTTAAAACATGCCGCACTCTCATTCACGAAAAAAAAAAAAAAACCTCTATCTCTCTCACCTTCTCATCGTCACGTGACCGATTTGATTATCCGTGATATACACAAATACACATCTCATGCCGGAATCCAAATTTCTCCATCCAATCTTCGTCAGAGACTTTGGACTCTGAATGGTAAGGGTCCAGTTCGACGAATCATTCGATGATGCATTCGTCTTCGATACAGACCAGTGATATTGCATGGAAAGATGGTAGATTTACCTTCTGCTCGGGTCACCGAGTCAGCTGCATTTTCTCATGTGGCTGTCGATTACTTCGGTCTCCTGTACATCAAGGAATGAAAATTCCGTAATCGAACAGAGTTTTTTATATGGATGTCTCTTCATCTGCATGGCTACCAAGGCCGTACATCTCGAAATAGTGAGTGATTTAATAACTAACGGTTTTTAGGATGCATTTGGACGGTTCATTGGTCGAAGAGGTGTCCCGTCTCACGTGTATCCTGACAATGGTACACATTTCATAGGTGCAAACAATCAATTACGTGAGCTTTATATATTGTTCTCATCTAAATCCCATCAAGGCATTGTCAACGATTTTGCCTTGGAAAAAAGGTATTACTTGGCGATTTAATCCACCCCCTATCTTCTCATTTAGTGACATTTGGGAAGCTGAAATGAAATCCTTTAAACATCATTTCAAAACGAGTGGTGAAAGATCAATTATTAACTTTTGAAAAACTTAACTAACTTGCTATACATATAGAATCTATATTCAATTCTCACCTCTTGTCTTCATTATCTAACGATCCTAATGATCTTATTGTATTAACTCTTGCTCACATTCTAATCTCTCACGATACTTCCCGAAAATAATATCTCTGATGTTCCAGATTATCGTCTCAACATATGACAATTAATTACTAAGGCCACACAGTAACTCTGGAAACGATGGTATTTAGAATATCTACACGAACTTCAAACTAGTCAAAAATGGCAATGTTCTCAAGGTAAACTCGAGATCAATCAGATCATCGTCGACGTCCTTCCTGCAGATGATGGAATATCTCGAGTCGCAAGGGATTTTCAAACGAAAACATCACTTTGCTATGTTTTTTAACAATTCATTCATCAATACTTGTTGTTAACATTCTAAACCATTGTCCATTCTATTGTAATCACTATACATATATCTTGCTCATTGATTCGCAACGGGGGGAGTGTGTTTAAGCCAAATCTAAATTTCACTTAATAATTTACTATTAATATTATTCTACGTTTTTTGAATTATGAGACTAAGGTAACTGTTGAGGGTTCGGGTTGGTTCGGATAGGCTCGCCTTGATTCGTATATGCTGAGAGGGATGGAAATTAGCTTGGCGTGGATGGGCAGGGAGACATATTGGATAACAGGCTTGAGGTTGACCGTCAAGACAACAGCTGAAAGACAACACGTTTCTCTACACAATATTGTATTAATATTCTTCATTCTTCAATATTCACATTTCAACATGTATATCAGGATTGTGTAATCGTAATGTATTATAATATAACATATTCCAAATCGAAAAGGTATTTATTTAATATATATATACGAATGATTCGCTCAACGCTGGCTCAACTTACTGTGACGCCATTACGAACGATCATTCAATGCATTTATATCAGGCCTATTGGCTATTATCATATAACAGACCTCTTGATCATTACTATATACAATTAACATTTATAACAAACACACTCCTTTTCGTATGCATATAGCTTTCATCAACTGAATAATCTTCAGGGAGTTTTTTCCTTAGTTATACTAAGGTTTTCTCCCTTCTTGGGGCTAATAAATTCTTCAATATACACCCCAAATTGAGTATAATTATTTAATAATACCTATTCATATTTAATCCTTCTCCAAACATTTATTTTACAGTAAACAAAAAAAGGGTTTAAAACTGAAGCACGAGAATTAGGCTTAAGGACTAGTTTTCGACGAAACATTATGTATATGTTAGGGGTAACAATTTATATAATTTGATTACGATACAAATAATGTGACAAACCAAAAATGAAATTGAAATGAGGTTGATAAATTTCTACCAATATTTCATGAAACTCTTTTTAAAATACAAAATTTCCAGTTTTTGGAAAAAAAAATGTATTCATTACTTTATTGATTTTTATAATGAGAAACCTCTTTATAAAAATTTAATAATCAATATCATTTGATTCTATATTTGAATTTATTTTTCAATTTATATCCTTAATTACATTGTTTTATTTAAAAATAAATTCAGTCAAGAGGACAATTAATAAAAAACATCACGACAAATTAATAATCATAAACATTAAAATAATTACGCTTCTAAATAAAAGAAATTATCTGTAAATTTAATTATATTTTATACTCTAAAAAAAAAAAAAAATTTATGATAATATAACTTTGATTATATTTTTTTAATTTTTATATTTCATTTGTATAAATTTTTATTTTTTACAATATACATCAATATTTATTGGAAAACGAAATATAAATTAAATTATAATTAATCTGTAAATACTTGATTCTGTTTCATGGGTATACTAATAGAGACTAATTTAATTTATATTTTTTTTATTCTATATATATATATATATACTAAATATTGAATAATTATTTTTCTCTCTTGATTTTAGTACATTAAAATTAATTAAATATTGATTGAATATATGATAAAAATCTATCGAATTTGATTTATTTTATTTGATATGTCGCATGTAGAATACATTAAAAAAAATATATGTAAATATATAATTATCAAAATGGAAATTAAAATTCTTTTTAGAATGACTTCGTAATGAAATCTGGGCATTATATATAGGAAAGAAATAATAAAAAAATAAAATTCGAATAAGAATTCTTTAAAAATTTTATTTAAAAAAAAAATTACATATATTCACTTATATTCTGATATTCTGATATAAATAGAAGAATAAATACGATAAATTAATTATTTTTAATTTTTTATAATATTTGGAAATGATAAGGGACAGTTAATTTTCAATATTTCTAAGAGAGATCTCTTCTTAAATAATTTTTTGATTATTTTTATCCACTTTCTAATAAAAGTTAACAAACCTTTGTTTTCTATTTCTGTTTTATTTAAGATTTATTTAATTTTTTGAATTAAAAAAAAATTATATTTTTTTTGAAGTGAAACTTCTTTAGCGGCGTCCTGACATTTGGTTGAGAATGGAGAGTGAATTGAAAAATTGAAATTTCGTAACGCAAGAGAGAAAAAAGATATAGATATAACGAGTGGGAATGAGATAGCCTCTATCTGCGTCTCCCTTTTGTGCGGTCTTTCGTTCTTGAGAAAGAGGCTATCTGCGTCTCCCTTTTGTGCGGTCTTTCGTTCTTGAGAAAGAGGCTATCTGCGTCTCCCTTTTGTGCGGTCTTTCGTTCTTGAGAAAGAGGCTATCTGCGTCTCCCTTTTGTGCGGTCTTTCGTTCTTGAGAAAGAGGCTATCTGCGTCTCCCTTTTGTGCGATCTTTTGTTCTAATACCCACTCGCTAGGTCCAAAGTCCATGAAGCGCATGCGCGCGAGTACGTTGACGCGGAATAATATTTCTCAGCCTCTACTGGGTCAAAGAATTAAAAATTAGTATGACTTATGATCAAAAGAGGGCGAGATCTCCACCTTGTCCAGTAGATATCGCAATTAAATACAATTTGAATTTAAATATATATTAATTTCAAAATTTGCCTAAACATTTATAAAAATAAATATACATATGAAATTTGTTATTTTTTTTTAATATTAAAAAATATTTAATTTGAGATTAATTATATGTAAAAAGATCAACTATCAAATAGATTCAAACTTTTATTTTCTTTGATTAGATTATAATTAAATATTATTTATATTATTTAAAAATTATTATTTTTCTATTTATTAAGGATGTCTATTAAAAAATTGTAATTAACCTTATCATATGTCAAATATTATAGCTAAGTTTTTTTGAATTTTTTAAAATTTTTTATATAATTAATCTCAAATTAAATATTTTTTAATATTAAATAAGTTGACCTGTGGCCAGGTCCGAACCGACCGACGGTTTGAAATAAATTAATTTCCAGCTACAGAAACAATTTCAAATAATTTTAATATATCTATTAATGTAATAAAAGACAGATATGGATATAACATAAATATTTTTAATTTTATTTTATTTATAATATATAGCTGAAGTAGTCGCGCCGGCAACGCTTACCCGAGGCTGTGACGTCATGAAGGGCTGGGTGACGTCATATAATTTTAAATTAAGAAAAACATAATGAAGATGATTTTTCCCGAGGATAAAACCAATACATTCGTGGTGATATATAAAAAAATCTCCTCATGTGAAATTTGGTGTGAAAATAACCCTTCCCTTCTTATCGTAGATCGCTAATACTACCACTTCCGGTTTCCGGATTTGCACCAAAAGTTGATCAATTCATCATACTGATGCATTAAGTAAATATACCAAATTTCATCAAAATCTGTTGAGCTGTTCAAGCTGCACACATCTATACAGACGGACGGACGGACATCATGCTAAAAATACTTTTTTCTGTTAAGAAAATGCATGATTCGTGGAGATATGTAAAAATCTCCACATGTGAAATTTGGTGTGAAAACAATACCTCCTTTATTATCGTCGGTCGGTAAAAAAAGGAATCAACAACAAAATCTGGAACTATAATAGATGCTGTTTTTACACGTTATATAGAAAATATCGAATCACGAACATATATATCTTATTTTAGTTATCACAAGCCATTAATATCAGTATTACCAATTGAAGCACCAACCGACAATAGTACAGGCAATGTAGATATGATGATAGAGTAGATAATAATAATAAGTTGACCTGTGGCCAGGTCCGAACCGACCGACGGTTTGAAATAAATTAATTTCCAGCTACAGAAACAATTTCAAATAATTTTCATATATCTATTAATGTAATAAAAAACAGATATGGATACATAAATAATAAATATAAACATTTTTAATTTTATTTTATTTATAATATATATGCAAGACCAGGCTGTGACGTCATGAATGGCTGGATGACGTCATATAATTTTAAATCAAGACAAAACTAATAAATATGATTTTTCTCGAGGATAAAACCAATACAAAGTGCATGATTCGTGGTGATATATAAAAAAATCTCCTTTGGTGTGAAAATAACCCTTTCTTTCCTATCGTCGGTCGCTAATACTACCACTTCCGGTTTCCGGAATTGCACCAAAAGTTGATCAATTCATCCCACTGATGCATTAAGTAAATATACCAAATTTCATCAAAATCGGTTGAGCCGTTCAGGCTGTACACATCTATACGGACGGACGGACAGACGGACGGACAGACATCATGCTAAAAATACTTTTTTCTGTTTAGAAAATGCATGATTCGTGGAGATATGTAAAAATCTCCACATGTGAAATTTGGTGTGAAAACAATACCTCCCTTACTATCGTCGGTCGGTAATAATAAAGCGAATATTTGTTACGAAAATTTTATACTGTTATATGTCTTTCGAAATGATCCCTTTATTTTTCTCTATTTCTCTCTCACTCACACTCTCAACTAAAATTTCTCTTATTCTCTAGATTCTAAGAAGTTTCACTTCCGCCACGTGTACGATGCTGCACATTTTGCTTTTTTTTTTATATTAGTTTATGATTTTGTGCTAATTCTGCAACGCTTCATATAATAATGATACTAAATTTATTTATTTTTTTTTAAAGCTTTATTATAATTTATTTATTTTTTTTTAATTAACTTTTATTAATACTTCACCGAGCCTTATTATAAATGATAATTCATTTCATTCCATGTTTTAAAAAAATGCTTTGTTGTCTTATTATCGAATGTAACGTAGAAGCGAGTAAATGAACCATTTGGGGTTGATTTGTTATGCAACGGCCAAGAGTTTGGGTAATGCGCCCCCTACCACCCTTCTCCTCTTCCCTACCCACACCTCCCTACGTACCACTTCTCTCTCAATTCGGCAGAACAGCGAAATGGAGAACGAGAGAGAGTAGGCTAATAATTCGAAGCCTGGCAACCGAGAAGCTTGGCTGCTCATCCATCACAGCCCAGACGATAGTTATGATTGATAGGCTTCCCCGTCAAAACTAAATAATTCAATCTGTCACATTTGCGTCCATTTGCGAGCACAATGAAAATATACGGATACATTATTCCGGATGAGGGACTAAAGAGAATGTAAAACAAGAGAGAGAGACATCGATTATAAATCGTATTTTTTATACTCCTAAAAGAAGAACATATTCATTTAAAGAAAGGAAATAAAATAAAATAGATCGCTTAAATCCAATTCAGAAAATTCACTAAATTTTCAAAACAGTCACTAAATAAATATTCATTTACGGATTTAGAATAATTCATTAAAACTATTCATGGTGAGCAGAAATTTCCATTAAAAAGTATTCAATATATCGCAATTTCTATAAATTTAAATTTATTATTTATTGAATATTTTTTTTAATCTTAAAATAAATTATATAAATTAAACTACATCTTAAAAAATATAAATCTTAATAAGAATAATTTTAAATTAAAACACTCCATGAAGTAGTTTAATCAGCTGAAAGAAAGCTTCTGGTGATGGTGTATTAACCGAAATGTGCATAAAGCAAATAAATTATGTAGAAAATTTACTGAGTTTTAATTATAAATTCTTTTATTTTTAATTTTCATAATTTATTAAAGTGTTTTAGTGGAGTTCAATCTATTAATTTTACAAAAATATATTATGGGCTTCTAAAATTAAAAAATACACAATCTGTCTTTAGTTTATTTCTAAAAACATCTTATAATACTATGCGTAAGTTTGTTATGATTTGTTATGGGATTTTTTTAATTAAAATAATTTTTTAAAATTTTATGCTTCGTTGAATTTGAGGTGGAGAGACTTAACAACATTCAAAGCTGAAGAATTTAATATAATGAATTAATTAAATAATATTTAAAAATAAAACCAAAAAGATAAAATGAGCTTAGATCAATGACTAATTAAATTAAATAAAAAAAAAACAATAGAATTCGATTATATATATATATATATATTTATATACATTAGAAATAAGTTGACCTATGGCCAGGTCCGAACCGACCGACGGTTTGAAGTAAATTAATTTCCAGCTACATAAACAATTTCAAATAATTTTAATATATCTATTAATGTAATAAAAAACAGATATGGATAGAACATAAATATTTTTAATTTTAGTTTATTTATAATATATATGTAAGACCAGGCTATGACGTCATATAATTTTAAATTAAGAAAAAGCCAATAAGGATGAGGATAAAACCAATACAAAGTGCATGATTCGTGGTGATATGTAAAAAATCTCCTCATGTGAAATTTGGTGTGAAAATAACCCTTCCCTTCCTATCGTAGATCGCTAATACTACCACTTTCGGTTTCCGGATTTGCACCAAAAGTTGATCAATTCATCATACTGATGCATTAAGTAAATATACCAAATTTCATCAAAATCCGTTGAGCCGTTCAAGTTGTATACATCTATACGGACGGACAAACATCATGCTAAAAATACTTTTTTCTGTTAAGAAAATGCATGATTCGTGGAGATATGGAAAAATCTCCACATGTGAAATTTGGTGTGAAAACAATACCTCACTTACTATCGTCGATCGGTAAAAAAGGTATTAGAAAACAATGGATAAATGTAAAAATAATTAATATTAAAAATATAAATAAATAGCATACTAGTATTAGTGAAGATAAATAACATGGATAATTCTTTTTGCGATTTGGTGCAATTCCCAAACATCGGGCTCTGCGCATCTGCGCCCTCTCTGGGTTACATTATCCCGCGTTGACCCTGAATTAGCGAAATGATCCAAATTCCCAATCAACCAATCAGCCAAATAAAAGTAAAAACCATTTTCATTTGCAGCCGGCGAGAACTGGCGGTATTTGGTGCGTATATTAGCCCCGTTTGCTCATCCCCTAGCCGCTAATACTGTCAAAAACAAGGCGCCGGTGGTCTCATTTGTCACTACGCGCAGTTTCCATTGTCCGGTCCTACTGACGTCCATGATGAATAACTGCCGTGACGTCACGTCCGGCCTATGCGACATGCCCATTGTCAATCTCTGACCAACGTTGTTGTTGGTGTTGTTGTTGTGCAGTGTATTTTTTATCCTCTCATTCCAATCCCCTTTTGTCAGGGCTTTCTCTTCATCCATTTCTCCTTTTCAAATAACCCTCAACCCCTAAAATGTCCGAAACGTTCGTTACTGCATTGGCGAACTAATTTTCATCATGCAACGAATCAGCACACTGGAAGTAATTCGCTAATTTGATATCTTGTACTCTCTCTCTCTCTCTATATATATATATATATATATATTGCGTTTCCTCTCAGATATTTTGTTCCGCTTTAAAGTGTACTTGACATAAAACCCCTATCAAAATGTGGCGCAAAAAAACTAAAACAATGATTAAACTTATTAATCCAATAAACACATTACAATATATTCAGAACTAAAATAATATAAAGAGAGAGAGAAAGAGAAATATTAAATAATTAATAAAAATCAATAAGCTTTAATTTTATAATTATTCTATAAACAATAAGCACTATACCCAATCATAATCAGTAACAGTATTTTTTCTATTTGTTTAATTTATATTTTTATCTCTGTAAGTGAGAACAAGACTCAAAGTGAATTTGATTGGACAAGTATCTTTTGTTTGTTGATGGTTAGATGTCTATCTGTCTATAGAAGTTATGGCGCGTAGCTTTTAATGACATCAGTGGTGACTCGCCTTAGCTAATGAGAATCTAGAATTCTTAATTCTTCCTATTGGTAAAAGAACGCAATCTAGATTCTCATTCATTTCGCAGTTGGTTACCAATCTATACACACGCACTAAAAAATTGAACAATATAAAAATTGAGATATTAAAATCCCACAAAAAATATATTTTTGAAAAATAATTAATTACCTATTTACAATTGATATTTTTTATAGTAATTTATGATGTAATTTTTTCATGTTGTTTAAATTATAATTGGAAGTAAATTAGCTCTTTTCGTTTAAACTATTCCAAAATTGTTTATCACATTTTTATATACATTTACTTGTATCTATCTATCTCTGTGGCTCTACGGAACTCAATAGTTCTTGGACGCAGCAACCACACTTCTCCAAGTATCCCTATTCTGAGCCACAACCCTCCAATCCCTACCCTCTCCTATCTCTCTCACGTCCCTTCCCACATTATCCACCCCCGCGTCCTTGGTCTCCCAAGAGGACATTTCCCACTCGGTCTCCCTACCAATATATTTTTCGCCATTCTTTCCTCTCCCATTCTAGCCACGTGCCCTGCCCATGGCAGTCTTCTCGATCTTATAATTCTAACTATATCTGCCTAGAGGTCATGCAATTCCTCGTTATGCAGTCTCCGCCATTCCCCGATGACCTCATCTTTCTTTGCCCAATAAATGCTTCGCAGAATCCTATTCTCAAATACTCTAAATCTACTCTCGTCTCCTAAGATTATATATAATATATATAATACAACCTGCAAAATAATTGTTTTATATATTTTAATTTTTATCCACTTTGACGCAATAAGCCTCTTTACTGTATGATAACAGGCGCTTCCCGATTTCTACCTCGCTTTAAATTCTACTCGATTATTATTATCCTTGTATAATTATATTAAATAATCATCCTTATAATTATAATTTCTTGACTAATACAAACAAAAAATAATTTAGAACGAATTTAATAATTAATTTATTGAATATTATATAAAAAAACTATTGTTCTAATTTAGTAGTTAAAGGTATAAAGTTTCGTCCAAAAATTTGAAAAAAAATTTTGAACATTTTCCATGTAATTCCAAAAATATTAAATAAAACAAATGAATTGTACTAAGAAAAAAGTACATAAATATTTCATTCTTTTAAATGTGGTAAATTTACTTACTGAAGAACTGGGTGAATAAATAAAAGGAAGGATTTCCTTTTGGCAACGATGAACAAATGAGAATATTGTTTGGAAACCTTCTTATCAGTGAAATAATTTATCTAGATTTATTTTATCTTGTAAATCCTTTCTTGAAATATAAACATTCCATTAATTAATTTGTGAATGAACAAAGGAAGCTCTGGGCTGACAATATAAAGTTTGATAGATATAAGGTAATTGGAAGAGGAAAGGGTAAGGATGTAGGTGGCTTGGGATAGGAATGTAGGATGCAGCTAAAAAATATCAAGTATAATAATGCCACAGAAATAAATACATAGTTATGATTTATTATTATTGTTATTTTTTTATTAATCATCATTTTTTTTAGTTTTGGGCTAATTTTAAGTAACTCCTTAATTGCTTTAAAATTATTTGATAATGAAAATCTTTGAAATTTTCCTTTTAATTATAACTGTATTTCTAATTTCAAAAGAGTTAATTTGAAATTTAAGACGCTTACTTTTTCTTACAGTTGATGTCCAAATTATCCTTACTATTGAGAGGATTGCAACATTCTGTAAGTTAATGTCCTTGACGCTTGATGGTTAGTTTCTTTTTTGAAGTGTTTCTTTTGACCCAAATTGGATTATTTGTATGGGATTTTATATCTATTCTATTATGCACGGACATCTGCGCATAAAGCTTTACTTATACTACATAAAACATAGCTATATAACGAATAAGGATATCTTATCTTGGTTCAAGACAATATCGAGCTTGTTTTAATACTAGGACCGGAAGGGCAGATAGCGAGGTTAACGATAGCCACTTCCACTGATGACGTCATGCTATAAAGTCCTAGTGTGGATGCTTATATACATAACAATGTTGTTTATTTGAAGAGGTCATAAATTTTATTTCAATCAAGATTCAAATGAAATGAACATTATGAAATTTTTCTAGTCTCTGAAAATAAATTGTGTAAATTATAAAGATAAATTTTACAATAATAATAATAATAATAATATATAATAATATTGCAATTTATTATTGTCTTATATGTTCTAACCAGTGGCGCAACTAGGGGGAGTTTAGGGTTTTATTATGTACTATATTACAAATAGAAAAGAAAAAATATAATCATTCTTTTTATTTGAAAAAAAAAAATCTTAAAGTATAACTTAGTGTATAAAAAGTAAGTTTATTTTATTTTAAAAAAATTTTAACAAAAATAAAAATTGCTTATTTTTTCGTACAGAATTTAATATAAGAAATAAAAAAATGATTTTATTATTTCTCCTAAATCATAAAAAAACAAGACTTAATATAAGATTAATATATGATTGTGGAAATTTTCTAATTTAACTATTATTTAAATATAAATTAATAATATATATAATATATAATATAATTTTATTAATAATAGATTGATTGCTAATTTCATAAAAATTATGAAGCGAAGACTAATTTTTTCAAAATATCCTGCCACTACGGGCGGACGAAAAGCTTTCGAAATCTTAAAGTAGTTTTTTTTTTAATAACTCCTTTATTATTAAGTTTAGGTAAAAATGAATATAATGAAACTTTTAGTAAATTCGATTCCCTATAAATTTAATACGATAGTATGATAATTCTCATAAAAATCGGTATTTATTGAGAAAATCAATAAAATGTGCTTTGACATCTCTTTAAACTATCCTTACTTATTGTCCGATCTTGTCCAAAAACAATCCAATCCCCGCCGGCCGGTTCAAAAAATTTTTTTTTAAAGTTTTGGATTCAGAACCGTCTGAAAAGTGGAGATCTCAAAAAATCTCGGAGCAAAATTTTTTAAAAATTTTCCGACCATCATTCCATGAGGAAAGCTAAAATGATTTACTTATAGCTGGAAAAAAATATTTTCTTTCTAAAACTGTGAATATGAGTAAATAAAATACAAAATTAAATTTTTCTGCCAGATTTTGTAAAATCAGTGTTTCATTTACAAAACTTCTCTTGCAAAATGCATATTAATTAGTTATCTAATCAATCACCTATTTAAATGAATATGATTAATTTATTAAAATTATATATTTTGATCCTATATATATATATATATATATATATATATATATATAATGTATATTATATATTTGAATATATATTTGTAGATTTAATTTTATGTATCAGTTGAGTGTGTGGAAGGTTTTACGTTTGGAAAGAGCCGGGGAAGCAATGTGGAGGAAACTCACCCGGTAGGCCGACCAACTCAGGACAAACGGGATAACCGGGACACATCGGGTGGAGAGGGTTAATTTATTGTTGGGTGTCCGGCATCGGCTGCGTTCATTGTTTTAGCTTGGATAAATTTCGAGAATGGGAAAAGGGGAGGAGGTCCAGGGTTTGATGCTCGGTCATGAATCACGGCCCTTATCGCCATGAGCTTCCTTCCCTAATTGCAAGCGAGCCTCGCCATTACGTATTACTCCGATTATACAGACGGCCAAAGGGAGAGGAAGATGGTGGTGGGTACATTCACCCAAGAATGGCTCAAATATATCCGTATACAAACTACTCCGACCTAGATTGCGCCATTAATGTTCGATGATTCATTAGCAAATATCAATAGAAGGAAAGTTAAGATATGTGAGCGGGAATTCCTTCGAAATATCGAACCAATAACCGTTACAATTGATGACCGATGGGAATTAGAAATTCCATAGGCAACTATGAAAGGCTGTTCTAGTAATGAAAAAAGTTGATCCGCCAATCCATCTATATTTGTTCATCTCAATAAAACACTGTTTATGGATAATTGATCATTTATTTAAAAGGTAATGTAAATTTAAACTTTTGCAAAACACATTTAAATAAAAATTATAGCTATCAAGAATTATTATTCTCCCAAATGATTTAAAGACGGAGCCATTTTAATACTCCTAAGTAAATAAATAAAGAAGTATGATAATTTGTGGGATTGTATATAACACGGATGGTGAACCTTTTTCAATGTCCGTGCCACAAAATTATAAAAAGTCTTTTTGAAGTAACTAACGTGCCACAAATTGTTTTTTTCTCTACCACCTGTACCACTTTTAGCTTGAATATATAATCGAATATTTTTGTATAACTTCTAACTATCCTGTATAAAAAAGTGTTATAATTTTAAATATTAAACTATATTCCAAAAAAATAAAATTATTATTAATTTGGAATTTATTTTTGGTAAAAATATCTTTCCTAAAATTTTTTTTTATTTTTATTGTATGGAATTTCTTTATTTGATTTTAGTTTGTAGTTTTTAGTTGTAGATAATGACAAAAAAGCAAAATTTATATTTGATACCGTGAACCACTTACATTTTCTTGTTTTGACATCCTAGGTTAAATTCTAGAAAAAGATTGCGATTCTGGCCCTCTCTCCAACTGTCCTTTTAGTAAAGTAAAGCTTGATATAAACTTTATAAAATTAATTTTTCTTTTTTTTTTAATAAATATTGATAAAATTTACAGCATATATTAAAATAAGAGCATATAAGAATATTCTGGTAATAGGTGTATTTCATCGCCCCAATCAATTTTGAGTTTATAACTTCACAATTTCCCAGACAAACAGACAAATAAAATGACAGACACAATTTTTTAATTGATTTTAGTTTGTAGTTTTTAGTTGTAGATAATGACAAAAAGGCAAAATTTATATTTGATACCGTGAACCACTTACATTTTCTTGTTTTGATAATGTTAAGTTAAATTCTAGATTAAGCGATATTTTAGCTTAATAAAATGTATAATTTGCCGGTTTAATCTACTAAGATAGATAAATAAATATTGAGTACTTCAAATTTCATAAATTTTAATTTTAATGTGATTTATTCATTTTTAATTTATTTCTATTGTAAAAAGTTATAATTATTAAAAAAAATAATTGTGTCTTTATGCTTGTCATTAAATTTTTCAAACGTGCCACTTTTGGGTTCGCCATCCCTGGTATATAATATAAATGAAAATGATAAAAATAATAAATTAAAAATATTGATTTTATTTAATTTATTTCATCTCACTATGATATATCAGAGGTTGCAAAATATTGAAGCTTATTGACATTGTGATAAATTCAAAACAAAAATTGATTACAATTACCCGATCAATTATATTTCAAGTTCTTCTCAGTCCATTTTTAAAACGGTTTTAACTCATTTGAAAATAAAATTATTTTTTACCGACCGACGATAGTAAGGGAGGTATTGTTTTCACACCAAATTTCACATGTGGAGATTTTTACATATCTCCACGAATCATGCATTTTCTTAACAGAAAAAAGTATTTTTAGCATGATGTCTGTCCGTCCGTCTGTCCGTCTGTCCGTCCGTCTGTCCGTCCGTCTGTCCGTCCGTATAGATGTGTACAGCCTGAACGGCTCAACCGATTTTGATGAAATTTGGTATATTTACTTAATGCATCAGTGGGATGAATTGATCAACTTTTGGTGCAAATCCGGAAACCGGAAGTGGTAGTATTAGCGATCGACGATAGGAAGGGAAGGGTTATTTTCACACCAAATTTCACACGAGGAGATTTTTTTATATATCACCACGAATCATGCACTTTGTGGTGGTTTTATTCTCGAGAAAAATCATCTTTATTAGTTTTTTTCTTAATTTAAAATTATATGACGTCATCCAGCCATTCATGACGTCACAGTCTGGTCTTATCTATATATATAAAGGAGAGTGTTTGTATGTATGTATGTATGTATGTATGTATGTATGTATGAAATTTGTTTACTTTTTTGCTGTCATAGAAACAAACAAAAAAGAAATTTCCTACTTAACCGACACTTTACCGGTAATTTAGAATTATGAACATCAAAAAATAAGAAACGATTTCTATGAAATTACATCACAATATTCTTATATATCTCTATGGTAACATAGGCTATAGATTTTATTAATATCTAATTCTAATCAATAACCGCAGAATTTAATTTTTTAAAGTTTATATAGTTCTCCGTGTTGTTCATTCAAGAGCCAGGCGTGGCCCACTGACTGGCGGACTCATTTTACACAATGTATATAACTAGCAATCAAAGAATTATTATAATATTTAACTTTTTATTTTAAATTCTAATATTCAAATATCATTTCAATTAAATAATTTATTCTAAAAAAGTTCTCTTTTTAATTAATATAATAAAATATTTAAATCATATTTAACTTAAATTTTATTTTGTATTTATTCTTTCTATATTTGAATACTTCTTTTATTTTAAGGGAGGGAATTAACTATGATCTAAAAAAATTAATAAATGAACTTAATAATAAAAAATCAAATAAATCCATTAATTTAAATTAATACTATTAATGAATGTATATATTATTAATTTATCTTTAGTTTTAATCAATATTTTTATACCGTTAATTTTTATAAATTGTCTCAAGTCTCTAACTTTGCATTTTCTCAAATTTTATTATAATTAAAAATAATCAATAAAAATGAAGCAATGAAATTAAAATATCGAAATGAAATGATCAAGAAATATTATACTCTATTATAACATATACAATACTTATAAACTATAGGCGGAGGAAATATTAGACGAAATCATTGAGGGTTCATGCCAAATCGATCAACATTAATTAAGATATTTTCATTATGACAGATATTAAAAGAACCGCGAATTCAATATCTCTGTTCACTAATTATTTGTAGACTTTAGTAAAACCTACGCATGACTCAATAGATCCGGATAAACTTTTTCAAATTTTGATCTTAAAATTTATCTTGAAGGTAGTAAAGAAAGAGTAAGATGCGGAAATCAATTGTAAAATATTAGGTGACCCAGACGACTTAAATATAATAGGAGATTCGGCAATTGCAATTACAGATAGCGAGGAAAAATTAATCGAGGTAGGAAAAGAGATGAGGTTTGAAATTAATAATGATAAATAAATATATTTAGAAACAAACAGGAGCAGTATTAACATACAAAATGTAGAATTTGAATATGTAGAAAAATTGAATGTAATCACGAAGGATAATAATATTTGAGAAGAATTTAAATCGAAGTTGCAATCGGGAATCGCCTGTTATCATGCAGTAAAGAGGCTTATCTCACATCAAAATTATTATAAAAGGGAATGAAAATTAAAATATATAAAACAATTATTTTGTCTGTTGTATTATATGAGTGTGAGACATGGTCTATGATCTTAGGAGATGAGAGTGGATTCAGAGTATTTGAGAATAGGATTCTCCCCAGCATTTATGGGCCAAAGAAAGATGAGTACATCAGGGAATGACGTACGAGAGATGGAACAGAGGCTCAGGATAAGGACACTTGGAGAAATGTGGTTGTAGCCAAGAACTTTCGAGTACCGTTGAGCCACGCATGGTCTATGACCCTGGGAGATGAGAGTAGATTCAGATTATTCTTTCCAGCATTTATTGGCCAAAGAAAGATGAGGTCACCCGGGACACTTGGAGAAATGTGGTTGTAGCTGCCATGAACTTTCGAGTAGATAGATATAACATATTCAATAATAATATATATAATTAATTTACTAAATAAATTAAAATATATTTTAAATAATCACACAATAAGAAATGAATGTTTTATGTTATACATTGTTTGAAACAAAATGGATGAAAACCTTTTACTACTTTCAACCAAATACTATGTACCACTCGGGGGTACAGGGGGCGGAGCCCCCGTCTAGATGTGAAGAGCGACGAAGGAGCTCTGAGCAGCTAGTATATTATAAATAAAATAAAATTAAAAATATTTATGTTCTATCCATATCTGTTTTTTATTACATTAATAGATATATTAAAATTATTTGAAATTGTTTCTGTAGCTTGAAATTAATTTACTTCAAACCGTCGGTCGGTTCGGACATGGCCACAGGTCAACTTATTTTTAAATTTATCAAAAATAAAAATAATAATTGATTTTGTTTTTGAATTTAAATAAAATTTCAAAATAATTAGAATAATATAGATAATAACAATTGAAATAAATTCAACTCAAAATCAATTATTAATCTATAATAACTAAATAATAATATTCAAAATTTAGAAGAATTTTAAAATTAAAACATAAAAAAAATAGTAGAGATCAAATTGCTATCAATATTATAAAAAGCAAATCTTCTAGAAATGATTTTACATTTAGATGTAAGAGAAATATTGAATATGAATCAAATTTATTAAAAGAAATTGTAATGATCATCTCTTATTTTGAATCAACTAAAATTCGTTTAAAATATGTTTACTATTTTAAAAATTTCTGAATATAATTTGGATGGATTTTAATTATTGATTTATAGTATTAAATTATTAAAGCTTTGGTGGTTGTTTTTATTTATAACGGAATTTTGTAAATTAAACCATATATTGATATTTGTTATTGTAAATTTATTCAAAAAATACAAAAATATACCCAACGTTTCGATTGCTACTTCTGCAATCGTTATCAAGCGACTGCACTGTTCGAGCGTCCAGTGACAAGTGACGAATGATTTATAGTAATTTATCATATTTAAATATTAAATCGATTTTCGTTTTCATTTTATTATCCATAGGTTAGAATAAAATCAAATATTTGATGACAAAAAAATGAATTAATTTTATCCAATTAAAAATAATTATATTAATAATTTATGTATATATATATATATTTATTCTTATATTCAATAATAAAATTGAAAGAATCACATTTGTTACAATAATAATTATAATATGCATATATAACAATAGTTTTTCTCTATGTATTATTCGTTATATCAATGATAATCTTTCTTGTCGATTAAATTGTTATAGAATGCTTTATTTTATTACATACATAGTATTATTTTATGAAAACGATTTTATTTCATAGATAGTGAAATTCAATGATCTCTGTTGGTAATAAACCAGAGATTATGTTTCTGAATATAGTCGAATGTTTCGGATTGCATTACGAATCAAACAAATCCTGCGAGCGTTTATACTCATTTAGCATTAAATAAATGTATGATATATTCACATATAAAATAAATATTAATGCTAGTATCAACAATAGAGAATTATAGGAATTTGTATATTACTTTTAAATTCAAAAGAATATTTCAAATATAATAATTTTTTTTTTCCTTTATAAAATAAATGAATTCAAATAAAAAAAAAACTTATTTTATAAGATAATTGAGTGGGTTTCAAATGAAAATAAAATTAATTTTTTCTTTTAGCAAAATCAAAATTCAAAAAGTTGAATTGTTTTTTATAACTATAACCAAATCTTCTCTTATTATATTAGCAAAAATTATATATATATATATATATATATATATATATATATATTACTATCAGATTTATCAGGGATATAATCACGTATATTTGTGAGATTGTTTTCTCGACTTTTCGGCACCCATTTTGGCGCCATTTTCAAGAGATTATTTAGGTCGGAGTATTTTTGGGATTCTGGGTCTTATTCTGTGTGATAATCTTAATATCGAGATTTTGGGTTGATAGGTTGGACGGTTTTGTACTCACTGCGTTGCTGTGGAGCTCCGAAGAATCGTGGGCAATCCTGACTCTGGCACACGTCCGTACCGGACAATAGCCCGAGGCCAAGGGGTGGTCACTTAATTCCTTTTTTTAAATCCGGAATGCCTGCAGCACGCAGGCGACAACGGTTGACTCTTCAGGGTCCCAATAGATGGTACCGCAAAAAAGACCGCAAATCACCCCCCCCCCCCACAGGCCTTCCGAATTCCCTGCAATTATTTGAATATCAAACTCGGCACCCACATACCATACGTGCCCATACTATCCGAAACAAACCCAGCAAGTTTGGCTGTTAGTAATAAATCACATTCAATTTAATTGAATGTTGTTATTGATATTCCTAATGATATTATTTTTGGTCTAAAACTAATTTTACTAAGTAAATTGAATTTTATTTACAATCATAGTATCATTGAAAAATAGTTTTCCAATAGCAAGAAAAGTATTTATTTACTTGGAGAAATATTTATTTATTTTTTTTATATATTTGTCCTCAATGAATGACAGTAATTTGACTTGAAAAACATTATTGGAGCGAAAACAGACAACCTTTACCCTTTGCGGTTGACAAACTTTCATCATCTCGCTACACAACTTTCTTTAAGAAATTTTGTTAATATATTTCTTATTTCATTTTCTTAGAAGTTTCTATTTTTTGTTGATTTGATTAAATTCAGATAAGTGATTTTGTTGTTTTGACCATCGTTTATATATATATATATATATAAGACTTAAATATATAAGAATTAAATTTATTTTTCTGTTTATTGACCATTCTAAACTTATGAGAAAGTTTTTCTAGTTATTTTATAATCATAAGATGATTATTAAAAAGAAATTTTGACAAAGAAAATATATGCATATTAGCTGCTCTTTACACCTAGACGGGGGCTCCGCCCCCTGTACCCCCGAGCGGTACATAGTATTTGGTTGAAAGTAGTAAAAGGTTTTCATCCATTTTGTTTCAATCAGTATATTACATAAAACATTCATTTCTTTTTGTGTTCTTATTTTAAATATATTTTAATTTAATCAGTAAATTAATTATTATTAAAAAATTAGAATAGAATACAATAATTTTGTTTTAAAACAAGTTTAAAAAAAATACTCAATTTAAAAAAGACAAAAATTTAAAACATCTCGTTTATATCATTTGTCTATCTAGAAACAATACTTCTATGTGGTTATTGTTATATATATATATATTTTAAGATCCCTAAATAGTTTAGATAATGATCCATAACACAAGTTAGTTCGAAACCATATCTTAAATAGAATAAATACTATCTGTGTATATATATATATATATATGTATATGGTATATGTATTAAATAAGTATTTTCTAAGCAAATTGAAACTTAATGGTGGTTAAACAAGTTTCGAATATTATATATATATATATAATTGAAATATATCTATAAATTTCAAATAAAAATAAAATAACTCAAAAGCAGTCAGTAAATTTTATTTTAAATACTATTGTAAAGGTTAATAAGGTTACAATATTTTGACAAAATTACAAAATATACAAATTATAAACAACTTCCTCTAAAAAATAGTTCGTTTATAGACACATTAGTAAGAGATGAGCATATACCATATAAAGCATAAATGTCAAATTTATATAATGATTTTAAGAACCACCAAGTGTTTTTGAATGAAGTTAGTTTTTCAGCCTCATGTTTACAATGCTCAAAAAATTTAATTAAAATACGATGATTTAGGGTGATTCTATTATGTATTTTAGAATCAATGTTAAGCTCAATGTATTGTATATTGATATTTCAAATTAATTTTAAACAAATACTTACTAATAAATATTCATTCATTAAATTTTACTTACAAATTTTCAACTTTACTTGTCCTAAAGCTATTGTATGTTTAATTTAATTTAATTCTATTATTCTTCTCTATTTCAATCACTATATTAATAAGTTGACCTGTGGCCAGGTCCGAACCGACCGACGGTTTGAAATAAATTAATTTCAAGCTACAGAAACAATTTCAAATAATTTTCATATATCTATTAATGTAATAAAAAACAATGGATACTTAAATAATAAATATAAAGATTTTTAATTTTATTTTATTTATAATATATATGCAAGACCAGGCTGTGACGTCATGAATGGTTGGATGACGTCATATAATTTTAAATCAAGAAAAAACTAATAAATATGATTTTTCTCGAGGATAAAACCAATACAAAGTGCATGATTCGTGGTGATATATAAAAAAATCTCCTTTGGTGTGAAAATAACCCTTTCCTTCCTATCGTCGATCGCTAATACTACCACTTCCGGTTTCCGGAATTGCACCAAAAGTTGATCAATTCATCCCACTGATGCATTAAGTAAATATGCCAAATTTCATCAAAATCGGTTGAGCCGTTCAGGCTGTACACATCTATACGGACGGACAGACGGACAGACGGACGTACAGACGGACAGACATCATGCTAAAAATACTTTTTTCTGTTTAGAAAATGCATGATTCGTGGAGATATGTAAAAATCTCCACATGTGAAATTTGGTGTGAAAACAATACCTCCCTTACTATCGTCGGTCGGTAAAAATTATTAAGTACAAAATATTACCAATATCGCAATATCACATACTGAAAAAGCATTTTCATAAAAATTTTTAAAAATTTCAGTCACCTGCAACATATAGATTGATGTGATTATTTTAATATTTCACAAACTTTATTTAAAAATTGAGTAAGGAAATGAATTTTATAAATAACTAGTTGCTCAGATCGCCTAGACTATACTTAGACGGGGGCTCTGCTCCCTGTACCCCCGAAGTAAGTATTTGGTTGTAAGTTTATAAGTAGAAGGTCCATCATCCATTTTGTTTCAATCAGGATATTACATAAACATTCATTTGTTTTTGTGTTTTTGTAAAATATATATTAATATAATCAATAAATTAATTATATATTATTATTGTATATGTTATATTTATCTATCTATCTCTGTGGCTCCACGGTACTCGAAAGTTCTTGGCCACAACTACCACATTCTCCCTAGTGTCTCTATCCGGAGCTATGATCATCTAACTCCTACCCTGTCCCATCTCTCTCGCGTCCCTTCCTACATTGTCCACTTATATTAAAAACTTAAGTGAAAATCCAATTATGAGATCAAAATTAAAATTATTTATTTATATAATCTTAAAAATTAAAAGAGGTAATATAGTCGTAATTAAAAAGGCCAATATGATCAATTGAAATATTGTAAATAATAGAAAAAAAAATTAAATATAAATATTATAAGCATTCTTTGTATTATATTCTTTGCGCTGCTGAATGACCACATATACATATCAAATTTTTAAAAATTAATTTCTGCAGTTATTGAGTAGATATTGATATAATAAATAGTCTATGTTAAAATAGAGGTTTGTAAGAATATTGTGAAGAAATTTCTAGTAATGGTTACAGTTCAGCCAAGTTAACGTCTATAACGTCACAATTTCTGGACAGATAGACAGACAGACAGACATGAAAATTTCCAGTCACTTTTGGTTTCTAGAGATCATGAAACGCGAAGATATGCAAAAATTTAAATTCTGAGCAATGTGCAGACAAAAACCTTTTTTTATTTATGTATATAGATAGATAATAAATTTATTTAGAAAGTTTTTTGGTAAGAAAAACTCAAATAGTCATTAAGCAATATTATATATAATATCGAAGAATATATATTTATGACATTATCATGGTATTGGTTATACTACAAAACCATAAAAATGAATATTTCTTTTACTATCAATAATAAAAAATTTATTCTTCTTAAAAAAATATTCATAAAAAAGCAATGTTTGATAAATGTTTGGGACGAAAGTCTGTTCCTATTGAAAGAGGGAAAATGGTTTTCTATTGAGAGGTAATTTCAGTTGTTTGTTCTCGTCGATTATGTACTAGTCAATACGTCGTCATGATCGTCTAAATAAACAGAGCTAGTAAATAGGAAAGCTCAATAAAAAATTCATTCGTTCACACAATAGACTTGAAATGGACATCGGTTCAGAGAATGACTGTTTGTCTGACAGGAAACGCATACGAACATAAAGGGGGTGGGAAACCTTGGTGTCAGCAGACAGTAAACAAATGGTTTGCCATGCATAATCCAGCTCAGCTGATAAACTAGAGAGGTGAGATGCTGTTTTTGATGGCTGTGTGTTTTTGTTTTGGCATGTCGTAAAACTTTACCAGACTCCCATAAAGTTCAATACACCGATATTGGCATTCCAAAAGAAATGAGATTATCAATTAATTCAACTAATTAAAAAGAAAATAGAGCTTCTGTATTTTTATCCTTTATTTTGAATTTCAATATTTTTTACTATCTCGTAAGAGATAGTATTGCGATCACGAAAATTTTCGATGTTGAGATTTTGATGTTTTTATACGTTTTGAAGGTTCCTGAATCATTTTCACTAAGGTTGAGAAAAATGTCTGTCTGTGTGTGTATGTGTGTGTGTGTGTGTGTATGTATGTAGACAAGATTACGCAAAAACGGTTTGAGCTAGAATGATGAAATTTGGTACATGGACATTATTCAAAATTCATAGTTTTCTATCAACTTTTGAGAAATGTAGCTCAACCGGAAGAGGGTCATTACCTACAACGTTTTGATTTTTTTTCCTCTAAAGTGACCGTAAAAATAAAAATATATGTTTGATAATTTTTCCCATGATTAATAATTGTATAAAACTGCTATATATAGAATTTCAGCTTGATTGAATTGCTGAAAGTACCAGAATTAATTTTTTAATACTGCAAATCTCACGCGCCAACACGTGCCATGGTGCCATCAATAAAAAGCCAAACATGCGCTGGTTTAATATTTATTATTTATTATTTATAATTTATAATTAATTAAATTTAATTTAAATATAATATATTATGTTATTTAATCCAATTAAAATTGCGAGATAGTCGAGTGGAGACACTCCAGCTTATTTAATACTGAAATTAAACATTGTTTTTCTTTATGATAAAATAATGATTCTTAATTTTCTTTTCAATTTTTTACTATCTCGCCAGAGATAGTATTGCGATCACAAAAATTTTCGATGTCGAGATTTGGTTGTTTTTATAGGTTTTGAAGGTTACTGAATCATTTTCACTAAGGTTGAGAAAAATGTCTGTTGTGTGTGTGTGTGAATCGCTGAAAGTAGCAGAATTAATTTTTAACACTGCAAATCTCACGCACCAACACGTGACGTGGTTCCATCAACAAAGAGCCAATCATGCGCTGGCTTAGGAAATATTATTTATTAATTTTAATTTATAATTAATTAAATTTAATTTAAATATAATATATTATGTTATTTTATTCAATTCAAATTGCGAGATAGTCGAGTGGAGACACTCCAGCTTATTTTTTTTTTGAGACAAAAGTGTAATTCATATCAACAAAATAAACCATCTACTTGAAAAAGTATTCAATTTAAAAAAATAATCCTTTAATTAACTTTATAGTATATATTTAAAAAAAATATTGATACTAATACAAAATAATAATAACAACACATATATTTTAATAATTTATATTACATTTCATGAATAATATTTACGTAGGTTAATAATTCTCATTTTCTTCCTTTCCCTTTCGAAAGGGCAGATTTTCACTAGCAAAGAGGGTCTAAAATTGAGCTTTTCAGCTCTTAATCTCTCCCAATTAAAATAGCTCTCGGACTTATCTAACCAAAATTATTATGCAGTTTCAAATATTCTACCCTTTAGAGTTTAGAGCATTTAAATCGGGGTCCTAATCTTTTTTGATTTTGCTTAACATTCTTCAATAATTGGGTAGAATTTATTCAATGATCTTTTCATTATTAATTTGACATGGATATTGGTACTCGATTTAAATAATTAATAAAATTATGGTTCTATTTATTATTTTTAATTATTTATTTTATTTTAAGATAGAGTAAGAATAATTATTATTTATGAAAAATCTTAAAAAAAAATATTCATGTTATTGATTAAATGAAATAAATAGTTAATTCAATGAACAAAATCAAATTTAACAGTAATAATCTTATAAATACAAACCTGGAGTATCTCCACTTGACTATCTCGCAAATTTGAATTGGATTAATTAACATATATTATATTTAAATTAAATATAATTAATTATAAATTCAAATTAATAAATAATATTTATTAATATATATATGGAGAGGATCCGAGGCCCTCATGACTTTATCACTTATAAATAATTAAATTTAATATATATAATTGAAAACTTAGGCTATAAAATATCATAATATATAATCTTTAACAACATAATATAAAATAAAAAATTGTTTCTAATGAAATTATGAAAGAAAATATGTATACATTTATAAATTATATATAGATTTTCATTTTTCTAACTAAAAACATTCCTTAAATTATTTTCTTTATCAATTTAATTATTAATATATAAAAAATCAATGATATTATTTATTTTATAAATGCAGGAGGCAAACGGGCACAGCTAGAATAATTCGATTGTTTATATGATTGCATTGAAAAGCGATAAGCGACTCGGCCAATTCTTTGAAAAAGAATATTAAAATATTAAAATAAAATAAAAGAATACTTTAGTATTCATTGAACTGTGAATAGAAAAAGACGCCAAAATTGCTGAGAGAACATTCTAACAGGTAATTAGCATCTTTTATATTGTATATAGCCACTAATAATCCCATTTTAATTATAAATATATTATTAATTAATCATAGTTATTCGTTTAATAAACTTCCTCTATGAATATATTTATTAATTATGATTGTAATATTATTTTTCATATTCATAAACTCGTATAATTATATAAATACTTTATATACTTCAATTACTTTTTACAAGGTGAATTACAAATTATTTGTATTTAATATTCTTTGAATAATGAAGGAAAAACTAAAATAAAAAAAATCTCTCTGGAATGTCTCCACTCGACTATCCCCCAATTTGATTTGAATTAAATGACATATATTATATTTAAATTTAATTTAATTAATTATAAATTATAAATTAAAATTAATAAATAATATTTATTAAACCAGCGCATGTTTGGCTCTTTGTTGATGGCACCACGTCACGTGTTCGCGCGTGAGATTTGCAGTGTTAAAAAATTAATTCTGGTACTTTCAGCGATTCAATCAAGCTGAAATTCTATATATAGCAGTTTTATACAATTTTAATCATGTGAAAAACTATCAAACATATATCTTTATTTTTACGGTGAGTTAGTGGAGGTAATAGGTAGGTAATTTTTGGGACAGAGCACCTAAAGATGGGACGTTTGGTCACCATATCGATGACTCTGGGAGACGAGAGTAGACTTAGAGTATTTGTGAGATTAGTATAGCATTTTTATAGGCCAAAGGAAGATGAGGTCACAGGGGGATGGCGGAGATGGCATAACGAGGAATTGCATGACCTCGAGATATAGTTAAGGTTATAAAATCGAGAAGGCTGAGATAGGAAGAGGACGTGGCTGGAATGGGAGAAGCTAGAAATTGGGAGAAACCGATTGGGAAACATCCGGTGGAAGTCCAAGGACCAAGGTGGGTGGACAATGAAGGAAGGGACAGGGTAGAATTTGGTTGTAGCTCAGGATAGGGACGCTTAGAGAAATGTGGATGCTGCGGCTATGAACTTTCGAAAACTGTAGACACAGAATTAGATAAATATAACATATAATAATAATAATAATATATAATTAATTTACTGATTAAATTAAAATATATTTTACAAGAAAACAAATAAATATCTTATCTACTTATACTGATTGAAACAAAATGGATGAAACCTTTTACATACAGACTTTCAAACAAATACAATGTATCACTCGGGGGTACAGGGGGCGGAGCCCCCGTCTAGGTGTGAAGAGCGCCGAAGACGCTCGGAGCAGCTAGTAAATTAAATATTTAAAAATAAGTGTTCATTTATATGTATTTTAATTAAGAATTTAAATTAATGAATAAATATAATTGCAATACTTTTAATTACATATAGAAGATATATTTCATAGGTTCCTGTATTAGAAATAAAACTAAAATACATTTTGAAAATTAATTAACAATTTAATATTAAACCTAAATTAAAAATGCTATTAATCTATTCACACATTTAAAGAAAATGAAATCATTTTAAATAATTTTACTAATAATATTAATATATTTCTTTTTTAAATATATTCCGATAATATATTGATAATATAAATAGAAAATATTTACTCTATGTTAAATATATTTATAATCAGTGAACGGGTCTTTTCATAATTAAAATATTTTTCTTTCGTAAAGCGATAAACTTTCTTGGAAAAACGATAATATAAAAATTAAAATAAATATTTTTTAGTATCCGTTAAACAGTGAGTACACTCAGATGTTTGCTTTATGGGTGATGGTAAATATTATAAACAATTTTTTTAAAATTATATTTAAGTTATAATTATTCGTTTTGCTATAATATATATGTAAATAGTTTTGGATTTAAATAAAAATGAAATTTCAAATTAAATGCTATTCTATTCAAACTTATTTCGAAATGAATTGGTTATACATTCATTTAATTAATATTTAAGTCTAAATCAAATTGTTTTATTAATATTTACCTTAATTTTATGTCTTTAGATTTTTTTTTTCTTTTTTTACGGTGTTCGAAAGTAACAATTTCCTTTAATGAAGGTAGAAGTTGTCCAACACTGATTTAAAATATTAATTGATCTTTATTACCTTTTTTTTAAATATACTTATTAATATTATAATTTAATAGGAATATATAAAATTTAAAATATAATCCGAAATATTTTCAGATAAATAAATTTCTTTCTGCAGGATTTCAATTTCGCTGACAGGCGTAAGATAACTAACTTAAATTTTAATCATAAATTATCAAATTTCCTGTTCAATAATTTGATATCATTGAAATCTTAAAATAATCAGATCTTTAGAAAAATAAAAAGTAAATATACTTAATTACAGTGAATAGCAAATTTAAAAATCATTTGATTTATTGAAATTGTTTTTTGTAATTTCATTCCTTATAAATTATAAGTTTTTTTTTTGTTTGATAATTTTATTTTGGTTGGAGGGAGGGAATCTTTGTAATTGTTTGTTGATTCGTTAATATTATCTGAAAATATATTTTCCATTTTAGATTTTAGAAATTTCTTTTAATTAATATATGCCATTTATCTCACCTATTATTTATAATTATTTTTAAGGGTAATTATTTACAAAATGAGCATCTTCAGGGATTTAGATAAAATTTTACCTATGGATTCCCTGTTTAATTCCAAAGAAACTTTTTTTTATAAAATTTTTCCCGGTCTCTTCTAGTTTACGAGATAAAAATTGTTAAAATTTGCATATAAATCCACTAATTTTCTGGGGTTTTTTCAGTTCGCTTTGGATAGGTATATGAAAATTAAAAAAATAATTTTTCTATATCCAAACCGAACTGAAAAAAAACCGAATCTCGTAAACTAGAAGAGTACGGGAAAAACTTTATAAGGAAAGTCCCTTTGGAAATAAACAAGGAATCTAAAGGTAGTTTCATCCAAATCTGAAGATTCCCATTTGTAAATAATTACCTTTTTAAGTATTCGTATATATAGAGTCATCGAAAAAAGGTGGACGTGATTTTGAAGCGTAATAAAAATCGTTATACAAATAGTAGAATATTTATTTATATATCAAAAGACACAGAAAATCTGAAACTTTTTTATGTACTCTAAAACGTTTCGATGTCGCACGACAGACATCTATCCGATAATAAATCTCCCGCCATGTGTTTTTCTTAACCTAGCCCAAAAAGAAAAAATCCAAAGTCAAATCAGAATTTCTTCCTCCCAATCCAACGGTTGAGCCGATTAGGCTATAGTGACACGGACCCCACTGACTTCGAGTAAATGCTACTCAAAATATTTATAAAACTACTCAATCTTTCGTTAATTTTGTGTGGATGACGTGTTTATTTATCAAATATTTATACAACAAATCCCATCCAATTTTTTCGATGACCCTATATTTATCAGGGGTGAAAATAATATATATATATTAAATAAAATATTCATATTCAAAAATGATTTCTCTCTTAATAATATAATATATCTATACATACATAGAGAATATATAATTATGGTATATAATATTTTATTTTTTTGAATTAATAAATAAATGGACCAGGGAGTCTATATTGCCACCATATTTCATCAAAAGTAAACACAAATAATCTTTATTAATATTTTATTTATTACAATTTATATATAAAATTTCTTAAAAATAGAATTAATTGAGATTTATTGATAAACTTTACTTTATAAATGTAATCCAAAGGTAATCTTGATAATTTTAGGTTAATTACAACTGGTCAATAGGCTACCTTCAATGTAAATATAAATAATAATAATTGTCATTATAAAAATAAATTTCCTCTTCCTGATAAAGAAGAATAAAAACAAAATAAATATTTTGGGGGGATAAATAAACCATTAATTCATCTTGCATGCTCCGCTTTTTTCTTTCTAATCCTTCTTTTCCGATCGATATTTATGATTGAATCATTACTAGTACCATTGGTCGTGCTAATAATAAGTAAATAGAAAATAAAAAACAAACTATTTTTGTATTTGAAATAAAATACAAAAATAAAATTCATTTACAATTTTTTTTTCATTTTTCCTATACATATTGTTTAATGGAATGGAGGGAAAAATTCAATATCCGAAATTACAAAAGTGGTTAATTTGCGGTTTATATAATTCGTTACATTATAATGAAACTTTTTTTTCAATTTGTTAGAAATTATCAAATCAATTTTTACTCGTTTTATGTATTTATTTAGTTTTTTATTTTAAAGCGATTTAAAAAAAAATCATTAATAATGATGATAGAAAATTGATTAAAAACTCATAAATGAATAATCATTAAGAATTGATAACCCTTTACTGATGGACAGGGTCTATCAGTTGAATGCCAATTAAACGTGATAGAGGTGTTGTATCATATGTTTAGTAAACTACTCCTTTCCACTTTATCTTGATTTTCTTCCCAATTTTGATCAAGCAAGTTTGATTGACCTTTTTGGACCAAACCCCAGAAAAAGAGTAATTCCCTTGTGAGGCCTGAAGAGTATTAGTCAGACACACTATCCATCACATTATTATTATTATTAAATTAAACAACAATTGTGTACTGATTTATTCATCAAAATTTATTTTATATTTTTTTATTTTACGTTAATTTTTTTCTTATTGAATTTTAAATTTAAAATTTATTTGCTACAAATTGCAGTTTTAAATTGACAAAATATTGTTGATCTTGAAAATTTACATATGAGAGTGAATATAAAATCCGTTTTGTGCCTGGGCACAATGTGAAAGAAAAAAAAAAAAAAAAAAAAAGAAAAGAATTCCCGTTGTGCAAAGTGAATAAGTCAATTGGCCAATTCTCGTCTGAGAAGTTTATCTACTCGGAAAAAAGTCAACGAAAAGAGGGAGTAAATAACCGAGTATCTTCTTCCCAAGGTATTCTCTTCAAGGAGCCCTGGACAATATATGCCGACGAGACTGGGCATGTCCTTTCAGAAGTCCTGTCTCCTTAGATACACACTCTCGTGTCGTAAAACATTTATGTCCCTTGACTCGGCGCTTTTGCCTCCCCCGTCATTGCTTATTCCGTGTTTTTTTCACCGCTGATGGCTCGAGCTAGTCAGAAATCGGACACTTTTTTTTATAGGACACATCTCACCCTCTCAGTTTCTTTATTTATAAATCTCTTTCTCTCGGGAGTACAAACTCGACAATATAAATGCCATATTGAAACATATAGCCATACTGGATACCTAAAACCGGCAATTTTAATGGTCGCGTTTAGGAACACATGAACGATTTAGTTGCAATTTATCAATTCTATAAACCCATTAATAATATATCGATAAAGACAAACTTTCAAATTAAATGTGTATTTTCTTCATAAATACAATTATATCTACATATATTATTGAAATATAATAGTATATTTAATTAAATAGGTATCATGAAAGATAATTTAATATATAAAAATAATATAATGACTGAAATTGTTCTGAAAACAATTATATTTTTTTAAAGATATTATAATATTAAATTAATTTAGATATAAAGTACTTGAATTAATAATGAGCGTTTCGCACAAGAGGTCCACACTAGGGTATGTTTCAATATTCCAGTTTGCAATTTCTTCCCGCTAAAACCTACAATCTATGGTCGTCTTGAACAGCTTGTATCATTTGGTTGAAACGTAAACAATAGTACTAAATATTGTTTCGATTATTTTAATAATGAAGAAAGGTGCGGCCGAGAATCATCGAATTTTAGTGGCAGTTTACAGCGAGAATGCTCTAACTGAACAATCGTGTCGGAGATGATTTGGTCGCTTTAAGGATGGTGATTTTGAGCTCGTAGACAAGGAACGGCCGGGTCAACCCAAAAAGTTTGAAGGCGAATAATTGGAATCACTACTCAATGTAGACCAATGCCAAACGCTTCAGGAGTGCGTTTAAGCCGCGCATTCGAATTCGAAGAAAGGCACGACAAAGTGATTTTGCAGCATGACAAAATCGTCGAGGTAATCTGCTATTAATGGATATCAAACAAAAACTAAAAGACCCAGCTGGTTCAAATTTCGACAGGGGTCAGTTGATAGTTGTCTGCTGACAGGAGGAGTATTGCCATTTCATTTAAGAGACGGGAAATTCAAAAAGTCACGGACTTATTGACCTGCCCTTTGAATATAATTATATTCAGAATATTTTTATTTGCCTATAATCTTATGTCATACATAGTTTTATGTCTCAAATAATTGGCACAAAATATTTATATTATCCATTTTAATATAAATACATATAATTAATAAATCATAAAAAATATTTTTTTACTAATAATAATTAAATAAAATTTTTTATAATTTTGATTCTAGATTGTTTATCGTACAATATGATTATTATTCTGATAATTCTTTTATTTTTCACTTTCTAAAAAAGCTTATTATATTATTTCAAGGAGCTCTCTACGGTATTACGATTAGCAACAACCGCCTGTGCTTAGATATTGTAGGTGGCATGAAGTGTCATCCGATCTCCTAGTGAGTTTCTAATGCGAGCACTAGAGCGTTTCAAGAACCGGGTATCGAACATAGAGCAGTCATAGGGTAGACGGTACAGCCTATTCGCTTGGCTGCCTCCTCACTTGAACCTCTTGCTGTCCCATCCCTCGAGATTGTCCTCCACTCTTTCCCCTCACCACTTTCTACACTTTCTACCATTTTCATCAAAGAGTTTCCATAAAACTATCGAATTGATTCAACATTTAAATAAATGAAAATTTTCCATTTATTCTATTTCAATTTAATACTTTCCTATTTATCTTTCTTATATATTCAAAATTATTTATTTAATTTTAATTTTGTTTAATTTAAATAAATATATGTTCTGAAAAATAAAAAAGTATGTTAATTTTTTTATTTTTTTTTTTTTTGATAGTATACATATTTTAATTTTAGAGGTAAAGGGGCTTGTAAAATTCTTGATCGAAACTTATTGCTTATTTTTTTTTTACAAGAATTGTAACATTTTAATTTTGTCATTATGTTAAAAAGTTGTATGCCAATGATCCTCTCAAAATTTAAAATATTAGACAAAATATTATAAAGTTATCTTAGTATTTTAAAATAAAATCTGAATCAAAATTATTAAGTATTTCGTTGATATTATTAAGTCTGAGAATAATTTTAAAAAAATGAAATTATTTTAAATACTTACGCAGAGATATAAATAAAGAAGTTAATTTTTTAAAATGTTGAAGGTATTAAACATCAACCTGAATTCAGATCTGTCCCAAAAATATTAAAATAAAAAGTGAAATGAGTATTATTCATCTAAATACATATCTTCTCTAAGATCACCACTTTATTAACTTTACGTTATTGATATTCTAGGGGAGTTTAAACATAAAAAAAAAGATTTCGTTTAACTTGAAATGGGAGAGAAAAGGTAATATCGCTGACAAGACATTCATTATTTATATTTCTAAGAATTTAAATTATAGTTCCACTTTTTATTAAGTTTATGTAAAATTTAAGATTATAAATTTTATTGTTATTATTAAAAATGTTCATTTTACTTTTAGAATGGATAAGTTTCATAAAATCTAAAATGAATAAATAAAATAATATTGAATTGAATTATTTTATTTTTTTTTCGTTATAACATTGATTTGATAAAATATATTCTTCATCAAATTTTTATAAAAACTATTTGTTTGAGCAAGATTGAATCTCCCTCAAAATAGTTATTTTTAAATTTTGAAAAGCTCTAGTGGCAGAGGAGATAAGCCCAGTCACATGGCACGTGGTTGAGAAATTTGAATGTTTTGGGCCTTTGGTGCATGTTCTGGTGTGCAAATCTTTTCGAACTATTTGCGCTGAACTCTTGTTGGGAAAGGTCATATTGGAAGACCTCTCTAATGGTATTTCTTTTTCGAACGAAAACCATTAAGGTTTGCAAAATTCTCCCCGTCTTTAATTATTGCAGCTCAGGTATTGGAATTTATACATTGATTATTAATTTGATATTTCGAGTATAAATTATAATTTGAATTATTTGTGTATCTGAGGTCCGCTGGAGAATTGCTTTGATACCATTGTGTGACCTCAATTTTATTTTATAATTTAGTTGTTACCGACCGACGATAGTAAGGGAGGTATTGTTTTCACACCAAATTTCACATGTGGAGATTTTTACATATCTCCACGAATCATGCATTTTCTAAACAGAAAAAAGTATTTTTAGCATGATGTCTGTCCGTCTGTCCGTCCGTCTGTCCGTCCGTATAGATGTGTACAGCCTGAACGGCTCAACCGATTTTGATGAAATTTGGTATATTTACTTAATGCATCAGTGGGATGAATTGATCAACTTTTGGTGCAATTCCGGAAACCGGAAGTGGTAGTATTAGCGATCGACGATAGGAAGGAAAGGGTTATTTTCACACCAAAGGAGATTTTTTTATATATCACCACGAATCATGCATTTTGTATTGGTTTTATCCTCGAAAAAATCATATTTATTAGTTTTTTCTTGATTTAAAATTATATGACGTCATCCAGCCATGCATGACGTCACAGCCTGGTCTTGCATATATATTATAAATAAAATAAAATTAAAAATGTTTATATTTATTATTTATGTATCCATATCTGTTTTTTATTACATTAATAGATATATGAAAATTATTTGAAATTGTTTCTGTAGCTGGAAATTAATTTATTTCAAACCGTCGGTCGGTTCGGACCTGGCCACAGGTCAACTTATTTTTTAATTTGTTCAGTTTAGATTAAGATTATTTGTTTGATTTATTTTCATCTTTCACATTTAATTACACATTTTATTTTTATATATATATTGTTTTTATAAAGATTAGTTTACATTTTATTTTCATCTTAGACTTAATCGTATATTGCTTTATATTTTATTTTTTTACTAATTTCATCAGTTATAAATATATTAGAAAACGAAATTGGATTTGTTTTATTTATTAATTATTTGTTTATACCTTAAGGAGATACAGGTGGGTTAAATTGATTGTGGTTTAGAGTTTAGAGAGATAGCTTCCAGTGTTTTTATTTCTTATTTTATTTAAATAAAAATTAGAAGCCTCGTGTCTGCAGTTTTCGGATCACCCAGGGACGATTTTTGTATTTCTTATAATTTAAGAGGTATTTAAGTCTAACTGGTCTACTTGATAATTATTACTTGAATTAAAAGGTTTCGCTAATCTCCTTTTTAAAAAATAAAGATTCGCTGGCGACCTTGACAAATTTTAAATTAAATAAAAACTTGTGTTAACGTAAATAAGGGAATTGATTTATGCGCTGGAACATATTTTCAATTGGGAACTCCTTTGCGTTAACACTATTAAAGTGAACTAAGCTTGAAGGTTTTTGGTTGAAGTGATTTTACATCTTTATCTCATATTAACCTTAAATTGTTCTATATGTCTAATTTTAATTTATTTATTCAATTTTAACGATTAAATTAATTATATAATAATATCACGTTACATAAAAGTATTTAGGATTAGAAGAGTAGCAAATAAAAAATTTATTTTTGAGGAAGAAATACGAAATTTTAAATTTAAATTTCTTTAAAGTAAATATTGTTTTATTTTTAATTATTTTTTGTTTAAAAAAATCACTAATAATTATAAAATACAAAACAAAAATTCATGAAAATAAATTTGTTTTCTCTCCTCATCTCAAATTTCTTTACATCTTTAAAAGAACAATTTTGCAAAAAAAAAAATTGTTAAATATAAATATTGTTAAAAAATTTTATTTTCTTTGCTCTCTAATAGAATGAATACATGTAAATTTTTAATAAAATAGGGTTTTTTTAATTGAAATAGGGTGAAAGAGTTAAATATTATAAACATTGCTCTTTCATTTATTTTTGGTGAATTGTGTGTGTATTATAAAATACAATAAATTTTTTTTTATATATTTAAAAATGTCATTATATATATATTTAATGATGGCAATTGTCGCATTCTATAACTTGTTCCTTTATTTGTATTATAATAGTTAGTCCGTTTATCTTTCAACTCGTGAGGAATTTTAATAAACGAATAATAAATAAATAAAAAAAAAAGAAAATAAACCATTTATCTCGTGGCAGATTAATTTTGTTTTCTGTTAAGAGTTATACATAGAATGAGTGAAAAGCCCCGTTTCGCATTGTATTCCGAGCAAAAAAAATTACTCATACATCATTAGGATTCTCATCCCCATTTCCAACCTCCCCCCACCACCCCCGTCACTCCTCCCATGAGCAAGAATCTGGAAATTATTAGCAATAACAACACTAATGATGATGAAACGACAGCGAGTCAACTTCTATTAAGCGAGCGCAAATGGGATCCGAGCGAAGTCGCTTCCAGCTTCAACTTTAAACATTATACAACTGCTAATCGAGTTTAAATTATTTTACTGACTTGTCAAAAATTTGCCGACATCCTTAATTGGCAGTTCCTCTTTTTGCCTTCTATCCTGCCTTTTCGCTCTTTTCATTTAATTTCCATACGTTACATTCCCAAAATGCAATCAATTATAATCGTGAGAGCAAACTTTTTAACTCGAGTTAATTTTATTTTTCAATCGCGATTTGGAAATAGATTTTTTTTTTCGGAAAGGTCACCGATTGAGAAATTAATGATTGAAGCAAATATTCAACGCATTTTTTTTATTATTCAAAACTTCGCTCACCTTCCAAACCCGATTACTACGATTTTAACATATCAACACCGTTTAAATAAAATTTTATCGAAACTTTTTAATAAATTTTAGAATTTTTAATTTCAGAATATGCTTTATACATTATATTATAATAATGAAATAAGTATCTAAAGTATTCCAAATTTCAATATTTTATATTTACTGGTCGTTCAAAAGTATATACGAGTATTAAATTATTAAAGATTTGGTGGTTGTTTTTATTTATAACGAAATTTTGTAAATAAAACCACATATTGATATTGCTTCCCGCCAAAAATCTTTTGCTTAAGTTTAATATTAATATAATAAATAATGTAAAAAATAAAAGAACTCAATTTATTCATAAAATAATTGTTGTTCACGTTTTGTTTATAATCTTTAAATTAAAAAATCCGTTATATATACGAGTAGTTCACACAAACTACAATTATAAACTCCGTAATTTGAAGCTTTCAATAACATTTATTTAACAGAAGGCTTTTTTCTTTTCTTTCTGGATACTTCAAAATCCATTTCAGAAAACTGCCATTTCGTTGTTTTGGAAATTGGAAAAAAAAATTTTGATATTTAATTTTAAACGACTTCAAAAGAATATTAATTTTCATGGAGAATATTTTGAAAAACATCAAAACCAATTTCAATGAAAAATATTTGATTTTTTTATTATTTGGTCAGAATTTTAAATAACAAGTCTCATAAATATCGTATATGTAGTATTAATTTGAAATTTAAATTTAAATAATAAATACATATTGAAAAAAATGTAGAATTTAAATACTGGGTTTTGTTTTTAATTTGCTTAATGCACATTTTGTGTATTTAAACCATCATCATTAATGCTTATTTTTAAAATATCTATTAGTATATATTAGTAGTATATAAGTAGTATATTTTGAATTTAACGATATATTTATAAGCTTATTATGAAATCGCCTGTAATATTAATATCCTCAACCAGTATTCTGTTTGATTTAACATTTAACGCGAAATTACAGACGTTCTCAGATAGTGCTGTTCTCTTTATTATATAAATTGTACAAATTATTATATATTCTATTTAATAATAAAAAGAGATGAAAAGTGGATACAACACGAATCGGCTTGTTTAATAAAAAATATTCACATTTTCAGGTACAAAGATAAAGTTGAAGGGGACAATCGTTCTATATTTTCAGTCCAAAAACAATATGTATCAATAATACTCTATAATCTAAAATCTATTCTTTTATAATGTTGAAAATATAAAACTACTAAAATAATAATCATAAAGTCCTTTATTCGGACAACAGATACAATTCGTTTGCTTTACAAGTTTACATACTACTGCATTGTTTTTTGTTTTTGTTTGTTTTTTTGTTTCTACATATATACATATTAATATTTCTTTTTATTTTATTCATATATTTGGTGTGTTTCTTACATTTTAATAAATTTTTTTTTTATCACATTTGAAAAGTATAAATTTTATAATATAGGCATAGTAATTAAACAATTTTTTCTTTATAATTTTGAATTTGATTTTTTTTTTTTTTTTAAATTAACAAACATGAAATAATGTAGAAAAATCTTAAAATAATAATATAAAATAAAATAATTAATAGTAAATAAAAAAAATTATATATATAATATTTTCTGTAAGTCCGTTTGCTAATTGGCAAAGGCCTCCTCCAACCTTTAAGGGCTGCAACATATATTTTTGATTTTATTTGGCTGTTTTCACAATTGGTGTTTTCACAATTGTTGCCCTGTGTTGTTAGAGGGTTGTGGTCTTTATCCCCACGAGGACCAGTCGGCTTGGGGGAGAAAATGATAAGAATTTATAAAATACAATTTTGTATGTTATGTGGTTGCAATTAAAAATAGGAAATTTTAAGAGCAAAATTTAAAAAAAAATACCTTTAATTTAATAAAAATATATAGTGATGTCCGGGAAACTCAAGTGCTCTTTTGTTTGTTTGTTTTTTATTGTTTTGATTAATAATAATAATAATATATTATATATATAGTACCGGGACCCCGAGGCTCGGCTCGGTAATTAAGTTAAAAAAAATAATTCATTATTATTGGGTTTGGCTGATAATATTAATACCTGGGACACCGAGCTCTCGCTCTACCCTTTAAATAACATTGATATACAATGATATTGATACAAAATGACAGACACGAAAAATACAAAAGTTATATTTGGTTTCCCCAGGTCATGAAGAGTAAAGATTTGCAAAAAATTTTAAATCCTGAACGATGCTATTTGTACGGTAACAACACGCAATGACATAATCGATGTCCAAACGGTATACACTGAGTCTATCTATCATGAATGTTTATATACTGCGGGGGAATTCAAGCGATATTTCAGCTTAATAAAATGTATAATTTGCCGGTTTCATCTACTAAGATAGATAAATAAATATTCAGTACTTCAAATTTCATAAATTTTAATTTTAATGTGATTTATTCATTTCTAATTTATTTCTATTGTAAAAAGTGTTATAATTATTAAAAAAATAATTTTGTCATTATGCGTGTCATGAAATTTTTCAAACGTGCTACTTTTGGCACGTGTGCCATAGGTTCGCCATATCTGCCCTATGATTAAATAGGTGTATAGAAAGATATCAAGTAATATCATAATAATTGCCCTCCAATTTTGATACTATCGCCTTATAATTTGCCTTACGATTATTTATTTCTATATTTGGATTCTTCATTATTTGAAATAAAAAATATATGAATAATTTTGTATTCTAAATATATATATATCTATATATCTATATCTTGTATAATTTATAATATATATATATATATATTAGGTTGTCAAGGATGAAATTTGTAGCTAGTAATATGGCCAACCTTAATAGCTTATAACTTGACATTGGCTGAATATTTTACCGTTATTTTTTTTTCTGTCAATTTACACAGCTTGCTTGTTTGAAAGAATTATTATAATCCCTAAAAAGTGTAAAACGGTTTTTTTTTAAATCAATTTTGTTTAAAATGGAAAGGTCCGAAATTCAAACAATTATGAAGTATGAGTTCCTACGTGGAAATACGGCGTCGCAGGCCACGCGAAACATTAATACTGTATTTGGCTCTAGTGTTACTACGCAACAGACAGTATCTAATTGGTTCGCTAAATTTCGAACAGGTAACCTTGACCTCGCAAATGAGCCTCGCGGTCGCCCGAAATCAAAGGTGAATAATGACGATCTAAAGGTCACCGTTGAGTCTGACCCATCCCAATGTGCATATGAATTATCACTAAAGTTTGGTGTTACCAAACAAACAATATTGACTCATTTAGCGCAAATCGGGAAGGTGAAAAAATTGGATAAGTGGGTTCCACGCAGGTGTAATCCATTATGAGTTCATGAAACCTGGCTCATCGATTACAGCAGACATATGCTGCAACCAACTGGACGAAATGATGCAAAAACTTAAAGAAAAACAGCCCAGATTGGTCAACAGATCGACACCTATCCTTTTGCATGATAACACTAGACCACACATTGCACAAATGACTGTGGCAAAGATACAGGAATTGAAGTAGGAACTTGGAGTGGTAGTCAGTGGGGGCTTGGTCCCAAGGGACCAAGCCCCCACTGACTACCACTTCTTCCGAAATTTGGACAACTTCTTGATAGGAAAAAAGTTTAATTCCGATAATGCAGTTAAACTGGCCTTCCAGGAATTCATTGACTCCCGTTCACCAGGGTTTTATACTAACGGCCTGAATAACCTCCCACTTAAATGGCAAAAGTGTGTAGACAATATGGGTGCATACTTCGATGATTAGAATAACTCCTTATGTTTGTAAGTTATCAATAAACTTTGTGTTTTTTTCTACAAATTTCATACTTGACGACCTGATATATATATATATAAGTAGATTACTACATATAAAGTCAAAAAGTACTTATCAACACAATAACTTTTATTTTATTATATTTAAGTTCATTTTTAATATGACAAAAAAAACTACTAATCTCTTTGATTTTCAATTTCATTGTCTACCAGACATCAGTTACAAAAAAGAATATATATTTTATTTTATTATCTTGTTTTCTCTCAACGTTTTCTATTCTTTAATACCCTTCTTCCTGAATGAACTTCATTATAATTTTTATTTTTTCCATCTTTTTCTTTAATTTCATTCTCTCGTTATTTACATTTCAATTCATTTTCATCTCCAGTCAACCAGCGACCACTAGTTAGTCATAATCCACAGCCGGGAATTTCTTTGCTCATTTTCCTCGTTAACTCCACTCATCCAAATATAACTCGGGTCTTTTTTCTCTTCGCCCCCCCCTACTACCCTCTCTCCCATTTCTCATGGTTCCTATATTTTGCTGATTTTCTATTATCTTTTCGGTAATCTTTTTTATTGAAAAGAAAAATCCTGGAGATGTATTTTAAAAGATGCAATCCACATTTATTTCTATCCAATAAATTAACCAAATTTTAATCAAACTCTTTCAAGTGAATCGTGAACCACCCCTCCTCTCTGCTCTTTCCTACGTTATCATTGAATTTGATTTACTGTCTAAAGATCATAAATCAAACATATTCATTAATGAACATGAATTTTTGATTGAGAGAGAGAGAGAAAGAGAGAGTAAGAGGCGGGGGAGGTTTGTTTGCATTCTGCTAATGTTTGCAAATCAGAACCGCGATCCTTTAATGAAAATTCTCCTGTCATACTAAAGATAATACATTGCTACATTACACAAACATTTTCCAAATTATAATAATAATAATATATCTATTTATTAAATAGGATATAAATTTTAAGTAAAGATTTGTAATATTCTTCTTTCACATTCATAATCATATATAATCATTAATGCGAATAAGTTAATTGATTTTGAAAACAAGTTGATTATGTTTTATTATTCGCAATATAAATTTTCAATTTTGAAGATATAGTGAGACAGAATTATTTGATTTATTACTGTATATACAAGTTTAAAATTCATATAAAAAAAATGTGTACAGTATTTTCTATTCATCCAAATTGTTTTTTGATTAATAACCTCATAATAATTCATTTTATTTTATTTTCAATTGTCTTACCAAATGTTAAATTATCTGCACTTATTGAAAATTTATTTCTCAATTTCTGTATATAAACCTAATAATTTATATTTGAACTCCAAAGTTATTGGTCGCATTAACTTCATTACTCCAATCGTTCCTATCTTGAGTCACCTCCATCCAATTTCTATCTATGAGTGCTCACCAACCTTGGCTAACTCACTGATCATTTCCCAAATGATTTTCCCAAAAATAAACGTCTCATTAGCTTCTCCTTACAACATTCGAGTTATATATCCCTTTCTTCCAATCGATTTTATGATATTTCTATATTTGATATTAATATTCTTAGACTACCCACCGGAACAGCTCTATTCAATAAATCACTAAGAAACCATTTCTCGGCAATAATTTTAAAATAAATTCAATTAAAATCTTTATTTTATTAAGTTAGCATTGTTTTTATTATCTTTAAACAAAATAATTATCCTAATGATTTAAACTGAATGGAACATACAAGTTACTTTCCATATAATATCAAAACAAAAATAAACAAATTATATATTAAGTTTGTTTTTTACCGACCGACGATAGTAAGGGAGGTATTGTTTTCACACCAAATTTCACATGTGGAGATTTTTACATATCTCCACGAATCATGCATTTTCTAAACAGAAAAAAGTATTTTTAGCATGATGTCTGTCCGTCCGTCTGTCCGTCCGTCCGTATAGATGTGTACAGCCTGAACGGCTCAACCGATTTTGATGAAATTTGGTATATTTACTTAATGCATCAGTGGGATGAATTGATCAACTTTTGGTGCAATTCCGGAAACCGGAAGTGGTAGTATTAGCGATCGACGATAGGAAGGAAAGGGTTATTTTCACACCAAAGGAGATTTTTTTATATATCACCACGAATCATGCACTTTGTATTGGTTTTATCCTCGAGAAAAATCATATTTATTAGTTTTTTCTTGATTTAAAATTATATGACGTCATCCAGCCATTCATGACGTCACAGCCGGGTCTTGCATATATATTATAAATAAAATAAAATTAAAAATGTTTATATTTATTATTTATGTATCCATATCTGTTTTTTATTACATTAATAGATATATTAAAATTATTTGAAATTGTTTCTGTAGCTGGAAATTAATTTATTTCAAACAGTCGGTCGGTTCGGACCTGGCCACAGGTCAACTTATTTTTTCAAATTTATGACGATAGTCGAAAACAAAATGGTATTATTAAAGCTCTAAAATAAAATTACAAATTACGGCGGGATAATTTTGGAAAAGCAATTACATTTTCTATTTTGGATTAGCTGACCGCCTGGTCAGAGAGTGGAAGAGATTATCAAATCAAGCGACATCAGAGACCAACATTGCTCCATGCTTCATTTATATCGAGTTATTGTCTCTGAGAGTCAAATCATGTGTTCAAGCATCAAAGAGATTTAATCAAGCTTGATTGGAGAAAGCATAAATAAATACTAGCAAGCTTAGTATATTCGATAATATTTACTCCAAAAATCTTAAATTGAGAAATTTAAACGAATTTAGATTTACTCTTAAGTTATACCATTTTTATTAACCCATATAAAATATGGCGAACTTATGGCATATGTGCAACATTTGAACACATTTGAAAAATTTGATGGCACGCACAAAGGCAAAATTATTTTATTAATAATCCAGACTTTTTTCAATAGAACTGAATTAAAATTTAACAATCCACACTTAATTTATAATTTATGATATCAATTTGTTTAGCTGAACATCTATCTACCTTAATAGGTTAATCAAAACCGGCAAATTGTTCATTTTGAATGTGGCCACTAAAGTTTATTACTAAGATATAAACCTAAATTATGATATCAGTATTTTCAAGCTTTTTGTACATGAGACATATCTATGTACAAAAATCTTTGAAATCGTGCTACACATAATATTTAAGGTTAAATATCTATCTCTGTGGCTCTACGGATCTCGAAAGTTCTTGGACGCAGCAACCACATTTCTCCAAGTGTCCCTACCCTGAGCCACAACCATCCAACCCCTACCCTCTCCCGTCTCTCTCACGTCACTGCTCAACTCTGATTTAGAAAGTAAATTTTAAGACCTTTATACCAAATATTGATGATTAAATTATATTTTCAGTAATTTTACACTTTATCGAACACGCGCTTGGATTGTGATGAAGTTTTAACCAGTGAATTCCCTTTTTAATTGCAAGAATTTTATCAATAAAATAATCCCGGATCTCTCCTAGTTTCACAGTTAAAAATAATCAATTTCGCTCTTGTTGACACAATTCAAATATGATTATATGAGTTTATACAATAGGTACAAACCCCAATGGAGGTTGTTTTAAATTATTTTTTTTTTTAATGGGAAAATAAATAATTGTATAACAAATATCTATTCTATCTATCTATCTATCTATCTCTGCGACTCTACGGATCGCGAAAGTTCTTGGGCTCAGCAACCACATTCCTCCAAGAGTCCCTATCCTGAGCCACAACCATTTAACCCCTACCTCTCCCCTCTCTCTCACGTCCCTTAATACAGTTGTGGACATTTCCCAATCAGTCTCCCCACCAATATATTTTTGGCCATTTTTTACTCTCCCATTCTAGCCATGTATACGATGCCCATAGCATCCTTCTCTCGATTTTATAACCCTAACTATGTCTAACATCGGCCACACTGAATAGCAATTTATATGGAACGCGTGGCCGACAGCCCAAAAAATAGAGTTAATGCTAGGTATGTTATGTCAGCCCCCGGTGGCCAAAACGGCGTTTAACGTGTTAAGATGTCAGTATTATTTTCCAAAATATTTTTAAATTTTAAAAAATTTTAGTAAATCAATATGACAAAAACAAAATAATATTTTTAAAAATCTATAAACTTTTTTTATCATATTAATGTTATTTATTTATTTTTCATTTCATAGTTATATAAATGTAATCTAATCATACTTAATTTCTTATTTATTCAGACGAGAGAAATAAAACATCAATTCAAGTCTTCGAGTTGGTCTTCGAGTCTAATCTACGAGATATATCATCCTTTTATTAACTCCGAGGTCAGTTATTACTATTAATTTGATTTTTAATTCAATACATTTAATATATATTTTAAAATTTTATAATCTAATATGTTATTTTTACTTTTCCATGTTTTCATCTTTGTTCCTGCTACTGGATTTTGATTTAAATTCATGATTATTTTCTCCATCACTGTTGATGATGAAATGATCTACATAAAGCTCATCAAATGTAAGTAAACAACGTTATTTATTTATCATGACACATTTGAAAATGGGTAAAATCTTATTAATTTCCAAATGAAAATGTAATATTTCAAGTAATGTTTAACATAAATAATAGTAAGTATATTTTAATTTAAATTGATTTTTTGTTTTGATAATATTCATTAAAATATTATAGAGAAATATATTATAAACTATGTTCTATAATTTAGTGAGATCAGGGAATTTGTTAGCAGATGTGTCAAGAAATAGAATTGATAAAGGAAGCAGAAGAGCGAAAGGTAATTAGAATTGGTAGGTTTTGATGTTACACGGAGGGGGGGTTGGCTCTTTCGATTATTTTTTCGATATTATTTTCAGTAATATATAATATATATGTAAGACCAGGCTGTGACGTCATATAATTTTAAATTAAGAAAAAACTAATAAAGATGATTTTTCTCGAGGATATAACCAATACAAAGTGCATGATTCGTGGAGATATATAAAAATCTCCACATGTGAAATTTGTTGTGAAAACAATACCTCCCTTACTATCGTCAGTCGGTAAAAAAGTGCGGGTCGATAAAACACGTGTCATGCCAATATTGAGGAGTGAATTGAATTAATTGCATTTTTAATTCTGCCTTTTTGCATTGCTGAGAGAGTAGTTGAGCTGATCAAATCCACAGGCATACAGGAAGATTATTCACCACAAATGTGAATAGCTTGAACATTAAAAAATTGTTGGTTATCTTATGATGGGCGGTCGACTCATATTGGTGAAGAGATCAATAGGAGAGGAGGAAGACCTATTAAATAGTCAATTGTTTTTTACTATCTCGCCAGAGATAGTATTGCGATCATGAAAATTTTAGATGTCAAAATTTTGAAGTTTTTATACGTTTTGAAGGTCCCTGAGTTGTTTTCACTTAGGTTGAGAAAATGTCTGTCTGTGTGTGTATGTGTATGTAAACAAGATTACGCAAAAACGTTTGAGCAAGAATAATGAAATTTGGTACACGGGCATTATTCAAAATTCGTAGTTTTCTATCAACTTTTGAGAAATGAGATTTTTTTTATAGGTATGTCCATACTGGTTTTATTCTTAACTTTTATTTAATATAAAATTACTAAGTTATGACTTTTTTTAAATAATTAGTAATTATATATTTTAAAATAACATTTTTTTTTATAGATATAACATTATTTATATATTACATATTATTTTCTTTTAACATATTATATTATTATATATAGATTAAATAAAAAAAATAATAATAATAAAAATATTTGTATAATAAATATTAACGAATATTAGAATACCAATTTTTATTTTCTTCTTAACATCATTATGACAAAATATACATGTATTTATGTTATTTTTTTCATTTGAATTTTTTGTTTATTTAATTTGTTTTGTATGTTTTAATTTACATAACTTTAATTAAGGAATGGTTAGAGGGGGCAAGGGAAGAAGAGGAAGGAAGAGTTAAAAAAAAACTATTCAGAAAAATTTGTTAGAATTTTTTCTTCCAATTAAAGCTGGACTTGTATTTCCATTTTAATTCGATTCGTTTTCTGCAAATTCTTCATTTCCCCCCACACCTTGCCGACGTCGTCGTGGTCTTTCACAGGAGAGCAACATGGCCGCCCAGGAATGAATGAATGAATGAATGAATCACTCTAGAACCTTAATCGTCCCTATTAAATCCTAACAAGGCACTGGTAATGAAACATGTCCTACCCCAAACCCCACCTTGATGAAGACCCTTTTGCAACGGCCACAATTCTCGCCGGCAAATCCAAAAGCGACTTTAATTAGATATAGTTGATAAAGATGGATAGCGAGTTGTCCGTTTCAGAGATTAAGCATGACAATCATTTCATTTTCATCTAAATAGGTTGTTAGTAGGCTGTGGAAGGGAAAGGGTGAACGGGTCAATGCGGCATGGAGAAACAAAACAATCCATGACACAAATAAATATAAATTATTTATACTTTATTATTTATCTATAAAATGAAATTTTATTAGTAAGAAACAAAATCTTAAAACTGTTTGATAATAAAAATAATAATAGAATACTAATACTCTTTATTTCCAATTATCTCCTTAGCTCCTTGATGACTTTATTTTTTACTAACTTGCCATTTTCATTTTTTTTTCCACTAAACCCACCGTAAAAATAAAGATATATGTTTGATAGTTTTTCACATGATTAAAATTGTATAAAACTGCTTCATTGAATCGCTGAAAGTACCGGAATGAATTTTTTAACACGACTGCAAATCACGCGCCAGCACGTGACGTGGTGCCATCAACAAAGATCCAAACACGCGCTGGTTTAATATATATTTATTAATTTTAATCTATAATTTATAATTAATTAAATTTAAATATAATATATGTGTTAATTAATCCAATTCAAATTTCGTCGTTTGGAGACACTCCAGATTTTTTTAAGTTCTAAGTACGTCTTTTATTTCTATAATTTTATGAAAACTTTATGGTAAGTTAAAAAATAATGTTGTTAGCATAGTTTTGGAAGAAATTCTTTGTTACCTGAAGTTGATATTTGAAGTAAATAAGGGTAAGGTTACTAGCGATTTATAAACAAATCACTTCACAGACCTCCCACATAAATATAATATAATATTTTTCCGAATTTAATATTTCAATCTAAAATCCTCTATTTAAAATGTTTTTTGTATACAAGGTTATGTTTTCGGAGGGGGAGGGGGCCGATCTCCCAGTCCATCAAATTTCAGTGAGCACCAAATCCTATACCGGAAAGTCGGAAATTTAAAAAAGATGTTATTTCTATATAGATTTCAATTTTTTATTGATTGTATTTACTAAAATTTTTTTGGAGAACTATTTAAGCAATTCTACTAAAAATTGGAAAGATGAGAGGCGCTCATTATGTTTTGTCTTGACGACCCTGTTTGTTTAATAGTTTTTATCTCTTTTGTATTAAAATTAAAACATTCAAAAGTAGAGTAAATATTAAAATTTTACTAACAATAAGTTTAATGCCCATATAAATAATATCATTTTGATTGACAATCTGAAAATATCATATTTTCTCTTAGTCCGTAATTTATTTAGACTCTTTTGAATTATTAATTTATAAATCATTTTTGAAACCACTAATTTTTAAAACGAAATCTTTACATCTTTGAAATCTAATCAAATCAATTATTCTATTTCGTTCTGTTTCTATATTTATTTAATTTTTTTTTTCTATAATTTATGAAATTTATTTCATTATATTTGCTAAATAAATGATGAATATTTTCCAATATTACGGAAGTTTTGTTTTTATTTCTTTATTTGTATATCAAATATTTTTACTATAATATATATATATATATATATATATATATATATTAGTACCAAATCAAAAATTGTTATTCATTCAGTAGAATGATTTTTTATTAACTTTACAATGTAATTAAGTTTGACTTAGTTTCCCAAATTAAGCCTTTTAATCTATTTTCTCTATATACCGTATTTATTTAATATGAATATAAATATCGATTTAGAATGTTTTTTTTTTTTGTTAATTTGCATTTGAAACCATTCAATCACTAAGGCCTTTTTTATTTTTTATTTTTCTAATATTCCTATCTTTTGATTAAATTAAAATTAAACCAAATTGTTTATTTATTTAAAAATTTTTAATCAACGAAATATTAAGTTCTTTTTGTAAACTTATTTAATACTTATATACACTGTAACCTATAAAACAACTGGAAATTTTTTATTTAATTACTTTTCATCGAATTTTACAATATTCTTTAATTTTTTTTAATTAATTTTGAACAAATTTATAAATGTATATAGATACCTTTGCTTATAGTATTGAACTCACCTCATCCCCTGTTAGCCTGGGTTCATGAATAATAAACCAAGGTAATTATTATGTTTGAAGGGTAGAGGTTTTGTAATCCATAATATATTAGAAAATGAATAATTACAAATATTTGTGACTTTCTATGAAATATTTAGTATTAATATTTTAATTCAAAAATTTATATACACAATATATATTATGCATATACTTTTTATTCTTGTTTTTTTTTAATTATTTGAAAATATAATGTCTAATTTTTTTACAGGAAAATATATGGCTTTTTCATTTATTTTTATTTTCAAATAAAACAAATATTCTTATTTAAAAGTTTTGCAATTTTTTTTTTTTTTTGAAAATGTTTTTTGGTAAAATAAAGTTAATCAAGTTTAATTGATAATATCATTTTTATAGGATTTGATCTGTTATAATATTCATGATAACTCTTCTAGTCTGAATAGACAGGGTAGGAGACTTCAACACTTCACAACATGAACTTTTTTTTAAATTAATATTTAATCATATTTATCCAAATATAACGGAGAACATAATTCCTGTTCTCTAGCGTCAATCTAGGTAATTTAGATCTAATCGATTCTATATTCAATTGGCTTTTATTTTATTTTTTTTATAATATATTGACTATGGATGTTTTAGATTGTAGTCGAACGGTCTTTTAATTCCTGTCACAAATAATGAACCTTTCATAAGTCATTTCTCATTGATTTGTTCCGATATGTGAAACCAGCGTCCGCTTCTGTTCACCCTTTCCCCACCCCCCTTCACACCCACCATCCCAATGGAAATTGCGTAAATGGCGCGTCAAAAACAAATGGCTGGGCCATCATGAAAAATATATGCCTATAAAATTGTTTAATTATAAATTAGTTTAGCAACCAATTCTCTTTTGTTTTATTTTTTAAATAATTTTATATATATATATATTATAAATAGAGTTATTATTAATATTAATTATTTAGGAAACAATCAGAAGTGAAATTTTCATTTTTCTAAATTTCCTGTTATATTTAAATATGTATAATATTCCATTAATTGTTTTCAGTTTATACGCGAATATCACATTCATTTATCATATTCACTTGATTTAAATCTATCAGATTGAAGAACAAAATGATTTCATTCGAAACTATCCCATTCGTTCAACGTCAGTTAACTTTGACTGAATTCAAGATTATAAAAAGTTTTCATAAAATCCTTCATGATGAAGAAGCTGATCGAACAAGCCGTCGCAGAGTTAAACGATTTGATGGATTCAATTTCGATAGAGAGTCTGAAGAATTCAAGAATCGTCTGTTTAAGCACAGACACCATAATTAAAATTGGCAAAATTCTAAATATTACAGAAACTTCAAAAGATGACATCATAATTCCATCGGGTCTTCACGTCCAAAATAACTTTTTTGAATTGGCCCTCAGGAAGTCCACTTTTTATATGTCTTTTTCTTAACTCGTCTGTTACTGAGACGCTACAAATTTTTCTCACTTTTTCTAATATTACAGACGCTTCCTGGTGTTTCATTACACTATCTGCAACTAAATTTAAGGTATGGGCAAAACATGTTTTACCTTCCCAAACCTTGAATTAATTGCAGCAACCATATTTGCACCGTTATCGGTGACAACAGCTGAAATTTTTTCATCACTTATCCCCCATTCGGATAAAATTTCGCTAAATTCTTTTATGATGTATTCAGCTGTGTATCTTTCAGTTAATTGCTTTATAGCGATATTAACTGTTTTTAGCCCCATTCGCAATGTCAATATAGTGTACTGTAACACCTAGGAAGCTTCTGTTAGACATGGTTTCAGTCCATATATTGCATAAGGATAAGTCCTCAATTTTTTACCGACCGACGATAGTAAGGGAGGTATTGTTTTCACACCAAATTTCACATGTGGAGATTTTTTACATATCACCACGAATCATGCACTTTGTATTGGTTTTATCCTCGAGAAAAATCATCTTTATTAGTTTTTTCTTAATTTAAAATTATATGACGTCATCCAGCCATTCATGATGTCACAGCCTGGTCTTATATATATATATATATATTATAAATAAAATAAAATTAAAAATATTTATGTTATATCCATATCTGTTTTTTATTACATTAATAGAATTAATAGATATATTAAAATTATTTGAAATTGTTTCTGTAGCTGGAAATTAATTTACTTCATCGTCAGTTCGAACCTGGCCACAGGTCAACTTATTTTTTTAAGAACCAAATTGAAAAAAATTAGAAAAAACTGGACTAGATTTATGAATTAATTTGCATATATAAAAAATATTTTGGCAATAGTTCCTCCAACTGAAAAATATACTGGAACCAAAGAAGGTTGAGATATATAAAATGTTAATTGGGTATGTAACTAATGTATTACTTACTAAATTTTTTTTAGAATTAAAATAGAAATTCATACTAGAAAAGAATTGTTTAACGCAATTTGCTAAGAACACAGCAAATAAAAGCATAACTCATCGATATCTTCGAAATGACATGTAGACTTACTATACCGTATCCCAACCAAGGTAAGAACAATTCTTACTATTTACCCTCTTTTTTATGAAATATATTTACATTAAATAAAATTATATCACATTCGGCAAACAATTTTAAATTTAAATTGAACCATTTACATTAATACGCCACCTCCTTGTTTTTTTTTTTTCAAAATATGATAATTTCATTAATGAACTTCTTACTGATATATTTATAATGTTTTTTTTAAATTTTCATTAAGATCTTTGAATAAAATTAAGCTTATTGATTTAATAGAATTAATAGAATTAAACTTATTGATTCGATTTAAGATGTATTCTAAAACACCATTAATTTTAAAAATTAATATTTGTTTATTTTATTTTATTTGAATATGTATTTTATTTGAAATAATTTGCAGTAGAGCGCTCACCTCTGCACTCCCCGCTTGCCCCTCTCCATGCCCCTCCGCCGCCTGCACTGACCTCCGCCTGCCGTCCGGCCGAGTTGAACGCATTTAGTTCCCCTTCCCTGGTGAGTGTGAGAACCTGAACGGCCTCTCCACTGAAATCATCCCTTAATCAGTCGCTAATCAAGAATTAATTGTAATTTTATTATTTATTTTTATTAATTAAAAGGAAGATTAGTGAACTTTAAAAAAAAATATTTCAATAAAAATTAAATTTTATAAAGTGCATTTTTATAATTTTTTATTCATATACCCAAATAAATTTATAAATTTTTCATTCAAATCTTTGAAAAGAATTAATCTTAAATATTCTATCGGATCTCATTAATTAAATTTTATTAAAAGTTAAATTAAAATTATTTAAAAATTAAAAAATCATATACAAAATTTTATTTTTCTTTAAATATATTTATTGAAATATTTTTTAAATTTCAATATATATATTAATCCTATTAAAACTTATTTATTTAAAAAATAGGAAGATGTGCTGATTATTTTCAATATTCATATAATATAATTATAAATCAAAAAAATATAAATTTCTTATATTCCTATAGGAATATATAATTTTAAATATTCTATATAAGTATTCTTTCTAATCTCATTAACGCTCACACCGTTCCTTTCCAATCTCATATGAATATTGTTTTGTCAATTTCATATTATTATAGTACTTTTGAAAAATGAATAATATTTCTATTAACTACTCGTATATATCAATGAAACAGAATAAAATCTTGGTGAAATTAATAATATAATCATAATTAGTTTTCTGATGTTTTCAAAGATATTTTTATTATATGTCGATTAAATGCATATTATAACTTATTATAATTATGGTTCTATATAGGATGTAAAATAATTTTAGTATTTTAATATTACAGAAATAAGATAATATTTTTAAAAATCTATACACTTTTTTAATCCTATTAATATTATTTATTTATTTATTTATTAATCTTATTTTTTTATTTCCTGTATATAATATAAATATCTAATCTTAATTATTTTTTTCTTTATCGAGGCGAGAGTGATGGTCATCAATTCAAGTCTACGAGCTGTTCTTCGAGTTTAATCTGCGAGAAATATCAACCCTTAATTAACTCCGAGGTCAGTATTTATTATTAATTTTATTTTTAATTCAATTAAAATTTATTGATTATAAACTAATAAGTTATTTTTCTTCTTCTATTTCATATTTCAATCTCGTTCCTGCTACTGAATGTTGATTGGAATTCTTGATTATCTTCTCCATCCTTCATGACGATGAAATGATTGAAATACAGCTCTCCAAATGTAAGTAATAATCGTTATTTATTTAGCATGGCGCTCTTTAAAATAGAAAATGTAAATATAATATTTAAAGTAAAGTTTAATATAATATAGAAAGTAGAATTCAATTATGATACAATGATTTTTTGCTTTTGATAATATTCATTAGGAGATTATAGAGAAATATATTAAATTATATGACAGAATTTAGTGAGATTAGGGAATTTCAGAGTACATCTTTCAAGCAGAAGCATTGATAAAGGAGGCAGAAGAGACAAAGGTATTTTTAGAATTAGTAGGTTTCGATGCGTTATACTCGGAAGGTGGCTATTTTTTGATATATATAGTTGTTAGGGATTTTCAGGTGGTTGCCTCCTACATCCATGCATGTTCTCATCATACTAATTCATAGATTAGATTAGAATTAATAAATAAATAAAATGTGGGTGGATAAATCAAATGCCATGCTATTATTTAAGGGATGGATTGCATGAATTGCATGTCAAGTCTGAATTGTGCCATTTTGTATTACTGAGAGTGAATTTGAGGTGGATTGGATGAACGGGAATTCGGGAAGGTAATTCAGCACAGTTCCGAAATGGGATTAGCCTGAACAGGAACAAATTGTTGGTTACCTTTTGAGCGCAGGGCATTTTCGATTAGCATGGGCCTTCCATCCAATTTGATGGAGGCTATGCACTCCCGTACTAGGTAGGTTTTCTTTCAGGTTGCCCCGAATGTCGCGATTTCATTTCGAAATCCAAAAAATCAAAGGCACTCTCAGCTGATTCAAAGAGGCTACAGAGCAAACGCCTTATTTTTTTTTAATCTTTTTTTTAAGGCAAACTTTCTTTATTATTACTTTTTCTAAATTTCGGAAGGCGAGGCTTGGAAGGGCTAATTTATGGGGAAAGGAGGAGGCCCTATTAAATATTCAATTGTTTTTTTTAATTTAATTAATAATAAAAAAATAATTGAATATCGCGATTATTTTCTTTAACTTTTTATTTTCATTTTGAAATATAGGTACAATTTCATAATTTAAACTTTGATATATTTTAAATATTTTACTATATAGGTAGAATTAATTATTATTATAATTTCTCAATTTAAAATTAAAATGCAAACATCACAAAAAAAATCATATATATTGTAAAAATATAACTCTTTTTCATTATTATTTCTTTTTAACTTACCAAATATAAAAATAAATATTTTATTTTTTTTTATTATAGAAATTATTTCATATGAATATAAATATATTGTAATCGAATATATCTATACTCAATAATAATTTAATATTAATAAATTATCAAATTTTTTTCTTATCCTTGAACTGATAAATCATATTTGGAAAGAAATAAAATATAGTTAAGCTTACTCGTATTTAAAAAATTAACTTAATATATAATTTTTGTTAATTATAAACATGTGGTACAACTTATTTTAAATAAATAAATAAAATTAGATCTCCTAAAAGTTTTTTTAATTTTGATAGATCAAATATTCTTATTCTTTAGCTGACTTACAAATCCCATACGATCATTTTGCTTATTCTTGTGTGTATTCTGTCCCAGTGTCCCCGCAAAAATTCTCCGGGAGATAAAAATGTCTCGGTTTACATAAATAATAGTATCATCCTTGAATAAACCCAATATTATTCAATTTTTAAAATTATTTGAAATTGTTTCTGTAGCTGTAAATTAATTTACTTCAAACCGTCGGTCGGTTCGGACCTGGCTACAGGTCGTCTTATTGGAACTTATCCTTGTACAAGCTTTTTATTCCATCATATTTATTTTCTAATCTGGATTTCAATGTGTCCACTTTGGGGATTTTGTAAAGTGGAGCCACCTCTCTCATTAATTTTTGAAAGCCCCTTTCTTTCACTATGTCAAACGATCTTTGGTCTGCACAAATGAAATGTAGAATACAGTTTGTTATTGTGCAGTATTTCGTACCTCCAACTGAAATCAGAAAATGAATATTAAATACAGACTAAAAAAAATTTGCAAATTGAATAAAACAAAAAGAAAATATTAATTTTTTAAAACTAATTTTATCTATTTATATTAATTAAATGTTATTATTGTCAAGTAATGTTTTTAAAAAATATTAATTATATTAATTAAAAATTCCTCTTTTAATGTTAATAAATTATTATAAATTATTTTTAATTTTTTCAAAATGAAAACCAACCAATATTATATATCTATTAGATGGCGTGAATGAAAATTCAAATTTTATATATGTTTATTTATGCACAAAAAATTAATTAACATAATTATTAGTTTAATTTGCCTTTTAAAATAATAAAAATTAATAAATTTATAAAAAAAATATATAACACTTAAAAAAAATGACTTGATTATGAATGAAACATAACGATACAAATTTTGGCAAGTTTCGAACCGCTCATTGGCCCATGCTGACTTTTAATATTTATTTGTTCAAAACGATAGTTGACTATCTTTTGCCAATAATTTTCAGAATATTTGTCAATTGCATTAAATTTTAATATTTATAATTAAATTATAGGTAAAGTTACGAGAGAGAGAGAGAGATTATTTTGTAATAAAAGAGAGAGTGAAAATAACAACATAACAAGTGTTTACATATTGTACAATTAAACTAAATTTTATTAATATTAATTTAATATAATTATAATTATTCATAATAATAAAATAGTAAATATTTTTTATTAAATTTATTATTATCAGTAATAAGATGTTTAAATATAATAAATTGTTGATTTAAAATTATGAATGAAAGATAACGATACAAATAAATAGTCAGATGGTTTACCCTTTGTTCAATTTTCCAAGAACATAGCAAATATAAATCTCAAAAATGCTTGTCATTCACCATTAGTGCATGGTGAATGTCGACATTCACCAGTGGAAGTTCACAATAAGAGTATTTAGCAAATATTTCGGACATACACCAAGCGACCAGGTGAATGTTGACATTTACCAGATTTCGGTCTTTCACACTAACACACATATATATAAAGTATCAAAAAAAATTATTTTTGTAACTTTAAGTATTAATTTTATATTGCACTTAAAATCTAGTAATTATTAATAATTGAGTAATTAAACTAAAAAAAATAAATTAAAAACCAAGATAATATAATTTAGTCATTTTAATTCAAGTGCAATATAAAATTAATACTTTGTAAACTACCACTTCCGGTTTCCGGATATACACCAAAAGTTGATAAATTCATCGTACTGATGCATTAAGTAAAGATACCAAATTTTATCAAAATCCGTTGAGCCGTTCAACGTCTATACGGACGGACGGACAGACAGACGGACTTACTATCGTCGATTGGTAAAAATTTAATTATACAATTAAAATTACACTGAATTATTAGCTTAAAATATTAAATTCATTTTAATTTTTTGTCAATTGATTATGAGTTTATAAGCAATTTCTTAAACAATTCTATTTATTTTTTAAATGAACTTTATATTGTTTATTCTTTTTTTTTTGAATAACGAAAGGAAAAACTTTATAATTTGATATTCTACTCCTTGATCTTAATATTTTTTTAATAATGATGCAACTTTTCTAAAACTTCTGAAAAATTGAAAAATTTGTATTATATACTTTGGTAAACTTATTTCTTTTGCAAACCCTTGAATTCTCATTTGATTTTTTAATGACTAAAACTGAATGTATTTTTATTGACTAACTTACATACTAATAATAATAAATATATACTTTATAAATGCAACCCCAAAAAAAAAATATTTTTATATTCTTTTTAAACATTACCTATTGTTCTTCATAGATATAAATCATTCGTTATTCATTCTTTGCCCGCTAAAAATATGAAAAGGCTAGATTGGAACATAGCCGCAATATTTTCATTTGCCCGAAGAGGCATGACATGCTTATATTTATGACTGTATTTTAAAATAGATGGTTTCAGTAGATCTTTTTATATGACAAAAACATCAGAAATAGTTCCAGTTGGCCGTAATAGGTCTAATAAGGGTTCAAAAAAAAACTCTCAAGAAATGTTTCTTCGACGGTTAAAATGTCAAAAATAAATAAGAGTACGAGATTTATTTCTATAAAAATAATAAAAAAACGATAATTTTTATATGGTTTATAATAAATAAAAATAAAACAAATAGGGCATAGTTAAAAAAAATAATAATCATCAGATTCAAATGTGAAGTTTTTTTTAAAGATATTTATATAAGTATACAAAAAAAGATTTGGATTAAAGACCCGCTTATCCTATTCAATTGTTCTTATGAATAAAAGAAAAGATCCAAATCGTCGCGATGCTTGTTTTAGAATTGATAGGCTTTGGTGGTGAATGAAATTTTTATTGTCCTTTTCTATTTTAATGTTTTTTTTTAGTATGCAGATCAAACGCGTGTGAATATCGTAAATAAAACAAAACGGGGTGAATAAAAAAAAATTCAAGAGCCTATGTGGCTGACTGCTGTCTATCTGATGAGGTAAATAAATGGTGTCGCTATATATATATATATAAATCCTCTTAAAAACACATTTAATTCAAACACGAAGGTTCTAACCGAATTGGCATTTTTAAAATGGCTAACTTACCTAGCGAATTTACGTTTTTTGAGTTTACAATTTGTTATTGAATTGATCATTTATATTTCTTAATCAGTCAAGTGTAACCAAATTGAAGCAAGTTTTTAATGTCGTTTTGTGAGTGCGAGTATGCGGTTGACTTTAATGGATGAAATTAAAGAGAAAATAAAAAATAATTATCAATTTTATAAAGATTTTGATTTTTTATTAATTAAACTTTATGTTTCAATGTTTTTACCGACCGTCGATAGTAAGAGAGATATTTTCACATATCTACACGAATCATGCATTTTGTTAACAGAAAAAAGTTTTTTTTAGCATGATGTCTGTCCGTCTATGTGTCCGTATAGATGTCTACAGCTTGAACGGCTCAAAGGATTTTGATAAAATTTGGTATATTTACTTAATGCATCAGTAACATGAATTCATCAACTTTTAATTAATAAATAAATTAATTTATTTCAAATCGTCGGTCGGTTCTGTGACTGGCCACAGCTCATTTTTTTTTCATTTAAAATTAAGCAATTCTTATTTTTTTTTTTTTTTGCTCTAACTGAATTATATGAAATTTGAATTTCAATGACATTCGTACAATAGTCAGATTTTTATTTACACTGTTTTATTAAATATATATTTCTAGTTTTGTAAATATTTTAAAAATAAAAAAATACTCAAATAAAATCAAAAGGTTGTGTTGGACACGTGGCTCAAATGGGTGAAAAAAAGCTAGTTGTTTATGGGAAAACCAATTGAAGAAAGAATTAGTGTGAAATTCCAAGCCCCTGTGAAGAAACTATATAAAGATAAATGTAAGGAAATTGAGAGAAGATAGGAAATAAATGGACATAGCTAAGAATAAAGATATTTGGAGTTCAGTAAGGATAGATAGATAAATAAAAAAAAATAATAAAATATTTAATTATATAAATATCAAGTTAAATAATCTTTAGGTATATATAATTATTTTGTATGTTTTAAATTCGAATAGCTTAATCATTTTCAAACAATTTTCTCTTTAGATACATATTAAAAGAGAGAATCTTTTGGGGAAAATACTTGGAACATAGCAACTTGAGCCTCTTTAAAACCGCTTGGCGTTTTTTTTTTTTTTTTTGCATGAATTATTAATTAAATTTCGCACGTAATGGCAGTCGCTGTTGCCGCTTATAAGAAGCCCCCGAGTGAAAAGGAAAAAGCATAAGAGAAGATGATTGAGGTGGGAGGTGCGTCGACCCCTCCCTCCAGATACTAAAGAGTAATGTAAAAGTTTCGAGCTTAAATCAGTGATGAACCTGTTGGAGGGCCCGATGTCAGAATATATAGCCTATATAATGAAAAGTAGTAGGAGTACTGTATAATTCTTGAGTTGAAACATATGAACATTTCATTTTGGTGGAATTATAACTTGAAGATATAGCCAAAGTCTTCTTGAATAATAATGGCACATGGCGAACGAATAAAGCCGAGCTTTCCGCTTTTGTCTTTTACGGATTACATGTTAATTAATAAGACCTAAATAAAGAGGAGGAAAAAAAGAAAGGGAAAGAGAAAGAGAGAAGAAGAGAAAGAAAAGAAATAAACATCTCTTCCATTGAATTATTAAGAATAAAACTATACTTGCATAAATATATTGATTGTATTTAATCATTTATTCTTACAATTAAATAAATGATTTTCCTTAAAATCCATGTTTCAACTCTCTCTCTCTATCCTACTAATCATAATCAGGAAAAAAATAGACTAGGAGTGACTAGTAATTTTAATTTAATTTAATTTAAATTTAAATTTTGTTAAATTGAACTAAAAATATAAAAATTATCATCCATTCTTTTTTATATACTTAATCTTTATTAATCACGTGCCTCGTAGGTTATTAGTTAATTGTGTTAACCCACATCCTCGTGGTCCCAGGTTCAATTCTCGGGCCTGGCAAGGAAATTTCTCTAGTTGGGTTCTATGGGATAAAAATTGAGAAGCTTGTCATGTTCCCACGGCTACTTGTGCTCACATAACTAGAATAAGTTATTATAGGGATTGACAGGGTCCACTATCTGTCAATCAACTTCGTAATTTAGTGTATTCTGACCCGACCTAACATCTGGTCAAAGGATGGTCCATCCTAACCCTTTCTTTAGATTTAAGTTATTATAGGGATTGACAGGGTCCACTATCTGTCAATCAACTTCGTAATTTAGTGTATTCTGACCCGACCTAACATCTGGTCAAAGAATGGTCCATCCTAACCCTTTCTTTAGATTTAAGTTATTATAGGGATGAACAAAGCCCAAGAAATGTCAACCCACCTAATTAATTTAATATCTGCTAGCAATTAACGTCATGACCAAGAGACGGCTAAGTGTCGTCCAGATGAATGTCTTAAATCACCCACCTAGACACTTTCTTCCCACAGCCCCTTCTACGAACCTCCATGTGTCCCCTCAGCTCCCCCGCCCCCTAGTCAAGTAATATATATATGGAGAGCAGAAATTGCAGACATTTTCAATTGCTAGTCTTTAGTTCTTAGTTTTAGTTTTAAGAAACTCAACACACACCTTTTCGGCCTTGTATGATTTTGTAACAAGTTCACAAATAAAACTTCTATTTCCTTCTTTATAAAAATTCGCCTTTTATTGTTACCTTTTAACTACCTACTATCCTAGTAGGAAGGTAAGCACATAACTGGCACAGTCGGTATTTTCGCGAACGTAATATTTTACGTAAACTTTTCTAAGTTTTATCGCGAACGGTGTTAAAACTTCAACATCTTGCTTCAATCTCCGATCAACTGACGGCGTCTGATCATCGTCTTCAGCTATCAAGAAGCAGGAGAAGTCACCGCGAGCTTACGAGCCTACCACGACTACACGACACTGAGGAAAGCGACGTCCACTGCCTTAACGAGGAGCGGTTCAAGCAAATCATCCCAGGTCACCTATAAATACTAGGAGCGGTTATCATCTCTCCGAAGGGCGCAGTCATCAAGGAAGGAAAAGAAGAAGAAAAAACGTGAGCCATATAAACAATCATACACCAAAATTAATTAAGCCTAAATTTAAATAAATAAAATCAAAATTATAAATAAAAATTTTTACAATTAAATAATTTTTAAATTAATTAAAATAAAAAAAAAATATAATAATAAATTGCCAATTAAATATAATAATTAAATAAAGAAAATAATAATTAAATAAAGAAAAATAATAATTAAATAAAGAAAAATAATAATTAAATAATGAAAAATAAATAAATGATATTAAACTAAATAATTAATTAAAATAAAATAATAAAAGAGAATTGATTGAAATAATTAAACGATAATAAAATAATCTTTGAATAGTTAATTAATAATAAATCTGAGAAGGAGCGGTCATTTTTACGCAGCTGTATCTCAGGAATATAACGTAATTAACAATAATAAAGATACTCCGAGGAAGTTTGATCCATTAATGCGACCAAACCTCGTGAAAAAGTTAGGAATAAAATAAAGAAATAAAAATAAAATTAAATAATTGATTGAAGTGTAATAATAAATAATAATTGAATAATTAATTAAAATAACAGTGAATAACTGATTAAATAAAAGAAATAATAATTAATTAAAAATTAAAATAAAATAAAATAATTTAAAATATAAAAATAAATAAAAATTAAAATTGAATAATTAATAAAAAATAAATATAATAAATAGCTAAATAATTAATAATAATAAACAAACAATTAAAATAAAATAAAATAATTAAAAATTATAGTAAAAATAAAATAATCTAAGCTTCAAAAATGAATGTAAGTGATTTATTAAATTGTATCCCCACTTTCACGGGCGACTCAAATAAATTGGAAAGGTTTATCAGTACAGTTGATGCGGTTTATAGAGGTATCTCCCACGACCACCATCAATTCCTCCTTTTGTTTGTTAGGAATAAAATTCAAGGCCAAGCCGACGAATTATTAACTCACGTTAGTCTGACCATTTGGGAAGATCTGAGGAAAGTGCTTAATGACTTATTTTTAGAAACAAAAGATGAGAGCACCCTCCGCCGCGAACTTTATGACATGGAGAGGTCTCGAGCCAAAATTATAGATAGGTATAAAAAAATTCAGGAGCTTATCGGAAAATTCGCAGCGCGCATCAACGCGTCAAATGAAACCTCCAGTGGCAAGGATGTGGCCAAAAGGCATTTCGAAACGGATGCTGTTAACATTTTCGTTAGGTCTCTCCCGGAGCCAGAAAGATCGCAAATTATAGCGCAAAATTTCAAAACAATCAATGAAGTTTTTAGTTACTTATCGAATAAAACCAGTCTATTAAGTAGGGAGAACAATGTCAATAATTACAATTCCGATGGACAGCAGAGGCCTAGACAATTCGCCCCCAGGAATCACTCCTATCATAATAATTACCATCGAAATTACCAACCCCCTCCCCGCCACCACAATTCACAAGGCTCCTTTAACCAATTCAACTCACCAAATTTTAACCAACCCCCCCAATTTAGAAACAATGGAAATCGCCAACATAACCCTCACCACAGCCACCCCCCTTGGTTCGGCAACCAACAACAAAACTTTTATCCCCCTTCCACCCCTATGAGTATTCAAACGACTAGATCAAGAAACGCTCGTTCTGACCGATCTAGAATGAACATTCATGAATTTAACAACATTAGGAACGAACAGAATAATTTTTTAGATATAAAAACCCAAATTAATAGCGAGAATTTAAAAAAAGAAAGTGTAAATTTAATTAATCAAAAAATTGATAATATAATTCCTATTCAAATAGAAAATAATTCGATTAAACTAGAAAAATTAGAACGAGATGAAAGAAATAAAATTAATATTAACTCAAAAGATAAAGATCTAGAAATTATTAATCCAAGTGAAATAAAAAATGAATCAACAGAGATCTTGTTAATATTAAACAACGAGGAGGAGTCTATTATAGACATACCTAGTAGACATGATAAAGAAAATGATTCTAAAAAATTATATGACAATGATTTATCTTTACAAATGCAATTGGAAGATGTAGGACTGAAAAATAATTCTTTGAATGAAAATTTAAATGAAATGGAATTGCTTCTAAAATCTAAAGACGATGAGTTAAAACTTAAATCAGAGATTTCCAATGAAGAGAAAAAATTATTAGAAGAGAAATTGAATAATGAAATGAAAACCTCCAATAAATTAAGGGATGATTTACAAAATAATTTATGTTTATTAGAAGAACGGGAAAAAGAAATTGATAATTTAAATACCAAAATAAATAAAATAAAAAAAGAAATAATTATTACTAAAACCTCCGATTATGATAAAGAAAAACAATTAGTTTCTTTAATTGATGATTTAGAAAATTCTAAAAGAAAAAATTCACAAATATGTTCTCAATTAACAGCAAAAGAAACAGACTTAAAAGATTTAAATGATAAAATCGGCATTTTACAAAAATATAAAAAAGTCGAAGATGGGCAGCAAGCAATAAATAATACCCATCAAAGAACAATCGACATGATACCCTTCGAAGTTTTATTAGAAGTTAAAATGAAAAACGAAAAAGATATGCATATGCGTGAATTAATAGAAAAGGAATTGATAAAACAATTCGATAACGAGAGAGAAGAATTAAGAAAAAGTAGGAAAGAGCAAATATTAAAATTTCATGAAGAAATTCGAATATATAATTGGAAAAGATATCGAAAGGCTACCAAATACAAACAATTTGGATCTGATATAATAATTAAACAGAAATATTTAGGTCCTTATCGGGTTATTAATAAATTTATAAATGATAGATATCAAGTAGAAGTGTCAGGTAAGGAGCAGGGACCACAAACGACCTATACAGGAGCCGAGTATATGAAACCCTTTCTCTTTCCCTTAACTTTATTATTATTATTGAAGATTTATTTAAATATAATTTTGAGGACAAAATTTTATTTGACAGTACAGGATCTGATTAATCAAATCTCCCAGATGTCACTTTATATAAATTCCTTACCTCCTCGATTTGCTCAAACTATTTAAAATTAATATTGAAATCAATGATTTTTTTTGAGAGGCAGCTAAATTCATCAGACCGTTCTGTAAAGTCCATAATGACATTATTGACATTGTCCTCGAAATACCGAACTATAGCGAGAAAGAATCTAATATAATTCAAATCACCCCCATACCTAGATACCAAGAAGGGCAACTCGTACTACTAAATGAACCGTTCCAATATATTGTAGCAGATAACTTAGACTTAAAGAAAATAACTAATTGTATAATTAATAATAATAATAAATACTATTGTAAGGTTAGCCAGGAGAAGGCAAGCAATTGTACAAGAAACTTAGTGATTGATAATAACAGCAAAAATTGTAAATCTCACCCCCTAAAACATTTCCCACAGTTTTTAGTGATCCCTAACAGTGAAGTGGTAATCATAAATGTAATAGAAAATAATAATGTAAAAATTAATTGTAAAAGTGTCAATACAACATTGTCAAGAGGATTGTATAAAATTGTAAATAATGAATGTATAATTAACAATAGAAAGATTCACACGATTTACAGGTCCAATACGGAAATTTCCATTCTCAATTTAAGTTTAAATATTAGGAAAATAGACACAAGCAAAGAAATCACTATGCATAGTATTAAAGAAATTAAGATAGATAGCCCCAGGCTAAAAGAAATTGAGGAAATTGGATCAGTAATTCACGAAAACAAAACCACATTGTTAATTATTACAATCATTATATTAGTATTAATTATAGTGACAATATTTGTAGTAGCATTTAAGAAACGCTTATTTGTAAGAAAAAACAGTCTCGTTGGAAATAGCAGGGTTCGATTCATATCAAGCAAAGAGACATGTAAAGAAAAAAACAGTTTAAATGAAAATAATAAAATTCAATTCATACCATCCAACGAAACATGTGGATGTATTCACTGAAAGTGGACAGATTAACTTCGCCCGCTAAAATTTGTTAGACAAATTTCTTTAGGGGGTGGAGGTGTCATGTTCCCACGGCTACTTGTGCTCACATAACTAGAATAAGTTATTATAGGGATTGACAGGGTCCACTATCTGTCAATCAACTTCGTAATTTAGTGTATTCTGACCCGACCTAACATCTGGTCAAAGGATGGTCCATCCTAACCCTTTCTTTAGATTTAAGTTATTATAGGGATTGACAGGGTCCACTATCTGTCAATCAACTTCGTAATTTAGTGTATTCTGACCCGACCTAACATCTGGTCAAAGAATGGTCCATCCTAACCCTTTCTTTAGATTTAAGTTATTATAGGGATGAACAAAGCCCAAGAAATGTCAACCCACCTAATTAATTTAATATCTGCTAGCAATTAACGTCATGACCAAGAGACGGCTAAGTGTCGTCCAGATGAATGTCTTAAATCACCCACCTAGACACTTTCTTCCCACAGCCCCTTCTACGAACCTCCATGTGTCCCCTCAGCTCCCCCGCCCCCTAGTCAAGTAATATATATATGGAGAGCAGAAATTGCAGACATTTTCAATTGCTAGTCTTTAGTTCTTAGTTTTAGTTTTAAGAAACTCAACACACACCTTTTCGGCCTTGTATGATTTTGTAACAAGTTCACAAATAAAACTTCTATTTCCTTCTTTATAAAAATTCGCCTTTTATTGTTACCTTTTAACTACCTACTATCCTAGTAGGAAGGTAAGCACATAACTAGCTATTTGATAAAAAAAGTAGCGCCTCCGATCAAGGAAATCAAGATAAAGTTTGATAGGACCTATTCATCATCATAGGGCACCTAATTTATATAACCCATTTGATAGGCGCTGTCCTTGTGTAGAATGTTCAAAGTCAGAGGTACTGACTAGCTATTTTGAAGTGAAATTTTCAAACTCGTAGCGGCACTACTATAAATTATTTGACTTGGTCTGGTTGGCCTCTTTCGAAATTTCTTACTTAATTCCAATCTTACAATGGAATCCTTTGAATAACAAAGTTTAAGAAGCTATTAATCCTCAAAATAGTTTACAATGATTCCTATCTACCAATTCATTCAATTTCTTTTCTCCTCTAATTCACTTATTTTACTTATTTTATTGTTTATATTTCCTAAATTATTTTTTAATGCTATTGAGATTTAAGCTCATCTCAGTTAGTAATTCTAATCAATATATATTAATTAAATATATATTATTTATAAATTATTTAAACTTGGTAAAGCTCTAACCCTTGTCTTTCAGTTCGTAACTCAGGATTAAACCTCAAAACTATAGAATAATAGAATATAATAATAAATATTGTGTAATTAACCAACATTTAAGATTTTAAGTTACTTTTTAGTGTTTTAAAATCCAAATATTTTCAAAATTTATTCAAAATTTGATAATTATCATTTATAATTAAAATTTCGTTTCAATTTAGTAGTTTTTAATACAATTTTTTTTTATAAAAGATTCCAAGCAAAATTGCATAAGGAAATTCAATCTATAGGCTAATAAATTTGCTGTAGAATGTTCTTGAATTAACCATGACAAGATGTTTCAGTTGTGATGGTCGCCAAGTAATTCCAGAATTCCTTTGACAGTTAAGCTTGGTCTAGGCGGGTGTCGGAGATGCTGATTGTCCTTCAAATGAGGTGGCAATTCCCCAGTCAGCGGCCCTTAACAATATTCTAGTTTATATGCAAATAAAGACCAACATTAATCTATCCAATCGAGTTGAGGTAGCGTTCGTTCCATTTATCCTGCTTTATGGAAAATGAATAAATTGTCATTATCAATTAAATTAAGAGAATAAAGTCCAGGAACTATACATGACTGGAACAATTAAATAGCTATTTATATATATGCGAATGATTTTCACATAACCCAAAAATAAATAAATATAATATTCTTTATATTATTTTCTTTTGTATATTTACTTTATATTTATTTTTTAATCATAGAGAGCAATTTATAATTATTTATTCTATCCTATAAAATCGGTATGTAATATTATTGTATTCTTTCTAATAATAACCAAAACTGAGATATTTAAAAGATTTATTGGATTTTCTTTTATTTTTTCGCTAGTCTATTTTCCCGAGTCGTTTCTAATTGGTTAAAATTATTATTAATTGGTTATTATATTTAACAAATTGAAATTAACCAAATAAAATTTCATATAATGATCAAAGCAATTTCCTTTTGTGTATAAATTATCCCTAATTTTCCCATATTTAAATGAGACGAATTTTGGTAATTTCACCGTCCGTATTAGTGCAATTCACTCATTCTTTACCTGATTGTATTAAACATGTCTGACTATTATATACCTACATTTTTATTTATGGGTTTTTAGTTACTTGAACTCGAAGCCAAAGAATAAATGCAATTTTGGTAAATTTTTTACGTACATTGGTACAGTTTTTATTTGTTTCAATAATGTATTAGAGAATTAGCTTGTAAATTTATTATAGGATTGGAATATGTAATGTTTTTGAAATGATAAATATTGTATTTAATGAATCTAAAGTTTACGAATAATTTAAGTTTTTCCATGAAGATAATGATAAGATCAACTCATTTTGCAGAAGTATATTAAAGAAAACGCAAATATTTATGGCGAAACAATTCGTAGTTATTTAAACTCTTCATTACTTGTTTGTGAATTTTGATCAAAAAACATTGTAAATAGCCTGCATATTTTGAATTGATTCTGTAAGACTTTTTCTGTTCTCAAAAATAAAGAGAACCTTAATAAATCGCTCTCTGTCACAAGTATAGATACTAAAAATCCAAAATTCAAGTAACTTTTTGAACACATCTTATATATAAATAATTATTTTATATATTCTTCAGTACATTGGGACTAAAGATTAGCAATTCTTCTCTGTTTTGGTACGATCTCAGAAGTCGATTCCTCTCAGATATTCTATATATTTTTATATCTTCTTCTTCTTCGTTGTCGATAACTTCCTAGCGGAAGTGTCGTGGCCCTAATAACTCCACAGGAGTCATAGGGTGTTCATGGGAAAATTTGACCGAAGTGGTTTCCCCTTGCCTTCTTCGGTGGGGCAGCTGATGTTAAATTGAATTAAATTTTTATATTTATTTATTTATTTATTAATTTATTAATTAATTAATTAATTAAATTAAATAAATATATAATCTTGAGTTCTATGCTGGGATTCGAACTCAGGCTTCCTGTGTAGAAATCAAGTACTCTACCCACTCAGCCATGCTGCCCCTATATTTTTATATATTTATACATAAAATAATCAATTTTCATGTATTTATTTCAAGTCAAAACAAAAAAATTGGGTTTTATTATTTCACATTTTATCCATGTGTGTGTTAACCGATAGTTAATATATGGAAAATATAAATTAAATGGAAATCTGATTTTAATAAAATTTTCATTAAATTCTCTCTCAGTATTCTTTTTTTCATATTACCATTAGATTATTATTATTTAATAACTAAATCATGTTTTTTTTTTGTTTGCTCTCTATACTAAAACTGATTTCTATTATAATAATGATTATTTATTGAATTTAATATGAGATATTAATTTTAAAAATAGTATTTTAATGATATGCAACATTGAATATTGAACATGATTTATGCATTAAAGAAATCGAATAATTCATCTGAATATTTATATGGGAACATATTCTCCTTCCACATTTATATTTGTTCACTGTCTATAGATATTTAATATTTTCCTATCATCTGTTTCTCTACAACAAATTTTGTAATATCAAAATGAAATAAAAATATTATAACAGAGTGACTTTATGTGTATATTATTTTAGAGATATAATATTTTTTTTTAAAAAAAATATGGAAATATAAAGATTATCTGATAATGGATTTTGTTCTTGTATTCAGTACTTATTCGTTGATATTTTTAATGTGTATTAATGTATTTTTTTCCTTTTCTTGGAAATATTGTAGTGAATTTATCGATTTGCGAGAAAAATTTTATTTTTTTTTTTTATAAATATTATGAATAAATAAAGTTTCCTGAGTAGGCATTCATTCTCTCGACGCAGAAATTGACTTTAGTCATTCATCCGCTGGAATGTGTCAATTATATGATGTGTTAGACACCTTTGATTGTGTGTGTGGTGATATTGGTCATATTATCAAGAGGGCTGGAGTTGGAGGTGAAGTGCGGGTTGTTGGGACTTGTTGATTGAGACATTGACGGGGTAAGACTTGATCGTGCCATCAGCATCAGGGACTCTTTCAAACACAGGGCTTGATTACTTTTTATTATATTTTATATTAATTTTTACTCCTAATAATGTCATTTAATTTTATTTAATTCATGATATGTGCTGACGTTGTAAAAGATTGTAATGTTAGTAGAAGAATTTCTTAATAATAAAAATAAATAAGGAAAAAGAAATTTGATGTGGAGCTTTTGGCCTGACATTGAAGAGTCATCATAATATTCTTTTTTCATAGAATAAACATATGACTCTTGTCTGTAAAACAATTTTTACCTCTTTCTCTCCCCTCCAAGAACGATTCTCGTTGTGATTCAAGTCGATAAAAAAATAAATTTTGTTTCCAGAAGTGCTACCATTACACAATTACCCCTAGAACAAAATTCCCTAAGTCCTTTTTATCTCTCACTCCACCCCCCTCAAAAAAAAATCATTACAATATATCTATATATATAAAAGGGAATGTCTATATGTCTGCCTCGCCTAAACTCAAAAATTACCCGTCCGATTGTGATGAAACTTTCAGGGATTGTTGTGGGCATACCAAGGATGGTTTTAGTGTAGTTAAATCCAAAATTAATTTATCCAAAATTAATTTAATTAGTAATATTTTGGTAAAAGTCTATTCATGGTTACCATGGTTACAATGAAAATTTTACAATAAATAAATAAAAATAATTGGAATCTTTTCAACTTATTATTTTGATAAATTTTATTAATATTTTTAATTTTTTTTAAACTGTCAAAACTAACATACCCATAATAATAGTTGTAATACAAATAAAAATATAAATCACAGTGTAAGTAAAATATTGAATCGTTTTATTTATATTGTTTCAATTATTGTTTGAATATTTATTAAATTTATATATAGATTTATTTACATATTTAAATGTATATTTAATAAATTTATTTGTTGATGCTTAATAATAATAATTCCAATTACTTTCTTCAAATTTTTTTTTATTTAAAAGCATATTCAGCATTGAAATTTCCATTAAATATGCAGGTAATTGGAACTCCAACATATAATATTAGCAAATATTCTGGGATGGGAAAAATACTAAGATTATGTCATGTCCTATTAAATATTTTGAATTTTATTTTGAATCATACAATGGTAATGAAATATTGTAGGTAGACTTGTGAGACAAACAATAAGAATCTCTATAATAAGAGAATATACTTATTCCGAAAATTATTAATTAAAATGTAATAACTATTAACAATTAATAAAGTAGAAATAATTTTCCAACAAATAAAAATGTAATAATTATTAACAAAAAAAAATAAAAATAAAAATATAATAATAAAAAATAAAATTTCAATTATATTCATTTAATACATTATTATTATTATTATTAAGTGTTCAGTTATTACATACGTATTTATGTATACGGACACACATGCAAAAGCGAAGCTTTGCCGGGTCTGCTAGTATATATTTATATATATTATAAACTACCATGATGCTTTGCCGTAGTTAAGTTGAGAACACAACTGAATAGATTTGAAGACGATCATTTAAATTTGAAGCACATAATAAGAAGAAGGAGTGTATAATATAGACTTTAAAATTCGATTACCTACTTTTTTTAGGTAATTATTTTTATAAAAGGTGTAAATAATAAATCCACCTTAATCATTGTAAATATTCCTACTTTTTTATGAACTTGAATTTAATTTCTAAACTCCTTACTCATAAATCACGGAGTGATTTACCTTTTTACATATATATATATGTATATATATATATATTTAAAAGTTTAAGCTGAAGGACGTTTCAGTCCATATAATACCCTCACTTATCTCTTATCATAATATTTTCATTCACAAGGACAAAATTAAAATAACTAAAATATTTAAACGTAAAAATCCTTTTTTTTTATTCGAAAAATAAATTAATTTATTGAATAAAAAGAATTCATCATATTAATATCTATTTGGGTTATATTATTGAAATATTTAACAGTGACATAGGTATTGGATAAAATATTTTTTGGGAATTAAATTATGGTTAAATTTGAAATGTTCAATTAATAAATTTGTTAATATAAAAACAATTTTCAATTAGAGTTGAGGAAACATAATTTTATGTTGCGAGATCGATCTACAAGCTAATCTGTATATTACTATCTTCTTTAAAAGTTCTAATCAAGAAACAGCCAAGTAATGAAGTTAGCCTATTTTTTAAAATTATATTATTCGATCTAATTAAATCATCTTTAAATATGATTTGAAAAATATCATTAATATGAAATAATTTTTGTTTAAGTTTATACATTTTTATACTTAACGGATTGAATAATTTTAAAAATAAATATTATATTATAAATACTTATCATAATTGTATCTTAAACCTGTATATAAAAGTATATTTGAATGTTAATTTATTATAACAGAAAACTAATTTATTTTAAAATGGGGATCTGGAAAATGCAAATTTCTCTAATTTTTATTTATTTTATTTGTGTGACCATATATACCAGGTGTGGCCAAACTTTTAGCTTTTAGGGGCTACTTTTTGAATAAAATATAGTCTGCGGTCGACTATGGATATGGGCAAATAATTTTAAAATTTTAGAAGATAATTAAAGAAGTCATTATATCGCCGATTTAGATATATGAAAGATATGTTAGTTTTAATTATTATAATAATATTAATAAAAAAAAAATTGTAAATGGAAGGGCTGTTATTTTTCATTTAAATTTATAACTTTAATTAAAATAAATACTTCATTTTGGAATGGATATCAGAGGAGGGGGAGGTAGAGGTGAAATTTTGGTAGAGTAGAGTAGTCTAGGACTAAACGGTGTTTTGAGAAAGGGAAGCCCTTGGATAATAAGTATATAAATTATCGGGATAAGAAAAATATAAATATATGGTATATAAAAGATGTAATAACATATGGGATGATTATGATCTAAAATTATATTTTAATAAATTTAAAAATAATATCCCGGGTAGCGAGTAGATTCTTTTCTATAAACCCAGTAGAAAAGAATTCTATTTCAGGGATTGGCGTCCCTGCCCTCACGTGAGCTCATGATTTCTTCTAAATCCCTCTTCTACCTGGAGGAATCATGTCCTTTACCTTTTAACTTTTTTCTATCAGTTCCCTTACTTGTCCCCTCTGAACTTTAGTAAAATTCAACCTTATTTAGAGGAAGAAGAATATCACTTATCACAATTCTTTAAATAAGAAAATAAGCTTAGTTAGGGGATTAATTATATATACAGGTATATTATATCGTATATAAATTTCTCACTTTCAATTATGAAATATTTAATTTGCAATGTTACTTTCACGTGCATTATTCGACCTGGATTAACTATTAGATATCTTCACCATTTCTTCTTCTTTCTTAATATAAGAAAATTTCTAACTCCTATATAATATTAATATATTAAATTGGACGAATCGAATGTGAGTTAAGTTAACATACAATTATGTAAAAAACTATATTTACTTATGTCAAAAAAAGATTTCCATCTATTTTAAAGAGCATCCAATATAATTAAATTACAGCGGACCCAAAACAATATCTTGAGTATAATAACTAAGGCACCTCGGTATTTACCAGTTAGACTATTACATCGAGATCTCAAATTGCGCACAATAGAGGAAGTGATTAAATACATTTCTAATTAATTTGTGGATGATGCTTCTAGTTTAAACATGAAATGGAAAGTATGCATGTTTTCAATTCATTGTCAAAAACTGTTATTACGGAGTGAAAATTTAGACTCTGTAAACGAAATTCTGGTTGAACACTTTCAGAAACGCTAAAATTATATATTCATTTGTATAAAATTATTTCAGAATATAAATGCTTGTATATAATATATACGATCTGTTACGGTCTGTTCAAAAGAAAAGGTGAATTTAGAATTTCAAATTAAATTAAATTAATTTAAATTTTTTTTTTTACACATTCGATTATTGAAATTTTTTTGTTATGTTGGTACACATATATGTTTCTCATATGTTGACATTATCAGCCATTTTCGATTAGTAGTTTGTTTTTATCAAAAAAAAGAATCTGTATTAAATTTTGCGTTAAAAATGGAATAAAGTGCTCCAAGGGACTTAAAATGTTGACTCTATGTTGAGTCTACTTTGTCTCAAAAAAATGTTAATAAGTGGTACAAGCGCTTTCAAAAAGCACGCAAAATTCGATCAAATGTGAAGATTTTGCTCACTGATTTCTTCGATTACAATGGCATGGTGTATCATGAGTTCTTGCCAACAGGTCGTACTGCTAATATTTTATGGTGAGATTTGTGTGTCTATATTCTTTTTATATTTTGGGTTGATTGGGGGGGGGGGGGTTCACTGATTTACTCTGTTCTGAAGTTCTGATGAATCGTCGGTACCAGACACTGAACTTAAACACATCTGACAGCTCAAGGGGTCATTATATATATATTAATTAATTACATTAAATATATATATATATATATATATATTTAAATATATATTTAAAGAGAGAGAAAGAAAATTACCTATTTTCAAAAAATATCTATGCTAATTTCAATTCTAAGATTAATAATGTTTTTATTACATTAAGAGATAACGAACCAAGTTTTTATTTTATTTATTTTTTTTTTTTAAATTAGATTTCAACTATTTTCTTTGTATTCGAGAGAAGCTTTTGCTTCTTGAAAAATAGAATTGTTTTCCATCCTTTGTTTCTCTCTTTGACCGAGTTCATTTTATTTTTATTTTTTCTATAGCCTGCGTATGAGTTCAAGTAAAGTTAATTATTTAGCTAAAAATAACAAAATAAAGAGTTCATCAAAATTTATCTCGCTTCTCCGGTTATTTTCTTTACGCTCTCCATCCTTTTTAACTTTTTCGTTCTTTCTCTAATCTCCCTGAGTCAATATTAAAGTTTGAATAACAAAATTTGCCTTTCAGAATGAGATTAATTAATTGTCGCTTTGAAAGAACTCCTACTCCAATGGCAATAGAAAACAGCATATTTCGGTCTTTTTACAAAAAAGGAATCTTCTGATCTATTTTTATCAAGAATCCTACTATAGAACTATATATCAAGGAATATATGGATATGTATCTTATCTTATTATACTAGCAAAATATATATATATATAGATTTGTATATTTTTGAGATATTAAACCTCTCTAAGGATTTTTTGAAATTCACAGCATAGATAATATTTATAAAGATAAATCGATCTGTATTGGTTTCAGCCACGAGAAGTACTATATTCTTATTTTAAAATAGATTAGATAGATTTAAATGACGTCTCTAATGACGTCATTCATATTGAAATTTGCTTTTTGCCATTCTATTTTAATTGATATTGTATTAATATTGTTTTATACATATTTAAAATATTTTAAGATTTTTTACTTAATTTTGAAATAAAATTAAAAATATTTATTTTAATAATATTTTAGAATCAAATTACGAAAAAAATCTAAAATTTATCTTTATCTTTCAAACATTGTAAGTTTATTTATGATATTCTAAAAACTATTTTTTAATCTGTTTTGTAGTTTAATTTTTTGTTAATAGCTATAAATTTTTATTAGTTAATTTTATATGTTTTTTTTTTATCTATTTTCGTGTTTTTTTTTTATTAAATTACTAATTTATATTTATTCATTCCTTGTTCTTTTATTAATTAATTTTTAGATAGTTTTATAATTTTTAATAATTTTTCACTAAAAAATTATTTAAATCTTATTATTGAGGACCCCAAGTTCCATTCATTTTAATCAGATTGATGCAATGATGTAACATTCAATAATTATAATAAATAATTAAAGAATTAATTGTATATCAATATTTTTTAAAGGGTCGAGCGATAACTCGGTGCTCCTGGTATTACATATTTATTCTAGTATTTTTAATTACAATCAACTATCAACTTTAATCTAAATTTATTTTATATAATATAATAGATTCAAGTTAAAAAAAAGTATGAAATTCGAAAGAAAAAGGATCATTAGAAGTTTGCAACTTTTTAATCGATCAATATTATTTAATATTGTTAAGGTTATTCTTATATTTGTATTGGTTTACATCAAGTAAAAATTATACATTTTTCGCAAACTTTTCAGACGTACTTTATCTTTCTTATCTAAAACAACTTTTATAGCGTCAATACCGGTGTTTATCTGTTGAATTGATGGAATATAATCACTTTTAAATTTTCAATAGTATTATTCAACTTATATAAAGCTGTAATTTTTTTCTACTTCCCAAAATACTTTCTTTTATTGGTTCAAATTTTAAAATGTTCAAAATTATAAACAATATTCTTATCACTTCATTAAAATAATATAGTTATAATATTACGACGTGATGTAATTGTGTAATAATATTAGACAATGAGATAAAATGTTAATAATTCCATTTCAAATCAATACATCCTTCAACGTAATCTTCATATCCTATGGATGAGTTGCATATTTTTGTAATTTCATAGCCTCATTCATATTCATATAATCATTCTTTTATTCAGGATTTATTGATTATTGATGATATATTTGATTCTTATAAATTATATTTAATTATTCTTCTATATGAAAAAATATGTACACATTAACATTCTTATATTTTCATATATATATATTTATAATAAAGCTAAAATTAATAAATAATAATCATCTTGTCAAGAATTTCATTCAATTGATTTATTGAAATTAAACAAAATACATAAATTAAATTAAAAGAAATATCGAAGATATTAACTATCAACTTTTATTGGTAATATGGCTTTTTTCAATATAAAATTAATTATAATAAGTAAAAAAGCGAATGAGTTCCATTCCATCTACCTGGGTTGAAATGCGCTCTGATCCACATCGTCTTCTTTCTGTTCATCTCTTTTCGAATTCGATTCCAGGCCATTGCTTTTCTAACGAGTCCATTTATTCAGAGCGACTTCCTCGTCTGTTTTCTTTGTCTTGAATCGACTGCTCCTATCAATGGGATCTTCTCTAATTCTACTGAACCTCCTCGTCCTATTCATTTATTTTCTTAACATTTTCTAAAACACACTCACACATCTGTCAGTATACATATACAATGATACATAATTAATTATTCTCAATTATACGTCTTAACAAAATAAATTGATGCATTTCTAAATTAAAAAATCATACGAATCATTAAAAAATGAATTTGAAGAATAAAGAATTTAAATTCAAATTCAGAGAGTAATTGATTTCTATATTAACACCACAACCTGAAAACCATGCAATAAATTGTCAATTCATCTGAAATTGAGAGGGGAAAAAAAAAATTAAAATACTTTTAAAATCAAGGAAAAATTTAATTATAAAAGCCATTTGATTAGTTTCCGAAATGAACCACAAATGAAAACATTAGTTCGAATAGAAAATACGATATTGATAATGTCAACTTGCTTCTGTCTAAATTTCTAATTTTCTGTCAAGTAGTGTCAGATTGATGTCAGACATTGGTTCAAAACCTCCAGGGAATGAACATTTATGAAGAGAGTCTAGGTCAAGAACGTTTTATTTTAAATAAAGCTGGTTTTGTTCTAGGATTTATTAGAATAGATAAAACTTAAGTTTACTATTATACACCTGAGAACGATTTTCCAAAGATGAAGACGTAAAATCGGTTTTTGAGACGACTTTCACAGTCGCTATTTCGTGAAGACATAGGTAATGGTTCTGGAGCATCATCACGAAATACATTGAACTTAAAGGAGATTATTTGGAAAATAAAATATAAAAAATATGTTTTTTTTCAATTTCCCTTCCATTTTCCAATTTTTTCAAATGACTGTTGTATATTAATACTATTGAATCTAATAATTACAATCATTTTTAATACTGAGCAATTGAACAACGGTCAGAATGAAAACTATTGTCAGGGATTAAATTACAATATACTTTTAATAACTATCCTTGTCCTTAAGAAAAGGAAAGAGATCATTTGGAAAACTTTAAAAAATTATTTACAATTATTACTTTAATCTTGCGATCTCAACTATTCAAAGTCTTAATTAATCAATATTGTAGAATTTAATGTTTTAATTTAAATATATTTATTATTAATTGTGTATGGACCGTCTTGGATCACGCAAAGCTCCCATAAATTTTTAGAAGCGCATCGCATCCTCATGGTCATGATGCGATTGCTGATGGCATTGACTTCTAATATTGAATCGATGATCTTCTTGTTCACAATGAACGCCACGCCAAGAAGTGGTAAACCTCTTCCAATTCGCTTGGCCGTCTTGCTCTTGAATATGCGATAGTTCTTATAGTCCATTGTATTTTTCATCCGTGGTGAATCTTGTCTCTTGAAGAGCAATTATCTGGATATTCTATCACCATTCATGGTTGCTTGTTTTGAGATTTAAATATATATATATATATATATATATATATATATATATAAAATTATAAAATAAAAAGCCAGTTGAGAAAAGCAGTGTAACATATACAAGGAATATTTAAAAATTACATAATAATTTATTTATTTTTTAAAAAAGAAATTATATTGCATATCCAATATATGAATATTAAATACAATATTAAAAGCATATTTTCAGTAAATACTGGTTTAACGCCTTTTATAAATGTATGATAACGTTAAAATATATAATAACATAAGAAAGAAAGAAATTTATCATGATAAATATAAATATAAACAAATGGAATTGCATTTACAAATAAAATATGAAATTACTTTACTATTTGAATATTTAGTTTAATGATACTTAAAAAACAACAATAAAATTGTACTATATACCAATATATATATATATGTACTATCAAAATATTATTAAAAATAAATAAATAAATATCTTTTTCCGTTAAAATACATACATTTAAAATAGTGGATCAACTCTGTAAGAAAATAAATTAATATTCTAAAGTGACCATCCGGTTCCTATTCAAAGAAATAAAGCCCGTCGTAGAGATAGAAAATGTTAAATTTATAAAAGACTATCAACACTTATCATTCAAATAGATCTCCAGATGAAATGTGCATGGAAAATACTTATTTGATATAATGGAATTATAAAATCAACTTTTACGAGACCCTATTAGCTAATATTAATATTAAAGGAGCCATTTAGAACCACACTCTGCATCTATTTTATACACCATTCACTAAAAGTTAGATAGTAGCAATAAAAACAACAATAATAATTTTGGAAAAATAATAAGTTTGAAGATACTTATATCCAGTTTTAATAATATATATAAAAACATACATATTTTTTTTTTATGTACTTTCATAATTCAATTATTCTATTTATACAAAATGTTAACATATTCACGATGTTATGACCTCTTTTTTTAAAAATTATATGTTGAAAAAAAAAACTAAAGGGACGATAATTTAATATTGACATAAAATGAAAAGATGAATGTTTTCTTTTTATTTTGTTTTTCTTTTAATATAGATCAACCAAGATAGAAAGAAACATAAATATGATGTTGAATTTCAACTGAACAGATTAATTTTCAAATAATAATGATTTAGAATTAACCAGTAAATGGTTCTTCTATTTTCATTTGAAATAAAATAATGGCTCAAGTCCCATAGAATTTAGATAACATTGAATTTTTATTACTCTTGTTGGTCATTCCTCATATATACTATCTTGCAAAATTTTAGTCGCTTCCAAAGGTGGCTCAATCTCAAGGTTAGAAATCACCTACTCTTGGTAATTTCCCACAGGAGGGCTCTAAATTTTTATGTATATTTATATAAATATAAATTTATTTATATAGTTGATATATTCATAGAATATGTAATAAGAATAGTTTTCTTTATGAATATACTAGCTGATCAGAGCGCCTTCGGCGCTCTTCTCATCTAGACGGGGGCTCCGCCCCCTGTACCCCCGAAGTAATACATAGTATTTCGTTGAAAGTCTGTATGTAAAAGGTTTTCATCCATTTTGTTTCAATCAGTATATAACATTATATTATCATATCTTTTTGTGTTCTTATTTAAAAGATATTTTAATTTAATCAGTAAATTAATTATATAGTACTATTGTATTTGTTATATCAATCTATCTATCCCTATCTCGAAAGTAACCCCCAAGTTGTCCCCACATTGTCCACTCACCTCGTTCTTGGTCTTCCCAATCACACAGGACGTTTCCCAATCGGTTTTTCCAAATATATTTCGCCGATCTTTAACCTACCATCCTAGCCATGACCCCTTCCCATCCCAGCCTTCTCTATTTTATAACCTTAATAACCTTAACTATATCTGGAGATGCAATTCCTCGTTATGCCATCTCCGCCATAGCCCGCTGATCTCATCTTTCTTTGGTCCTTACATGCTGAAAACATTCCTAATATCAAATTTTCTAAATCTACTTTCTCCCAAGAACATCGACCACCCATATAATACAACAGGCAAAATAATTGTTTTAAATATTTCAATTTTCATCCATTTTGATAAAAGTTTTGATGAGTTAAGCCTCTTTACTGTATGATAACAGACATTACCTGATTGCGACCTCGATTTAAATTCTTATCCAATATTATCATCCTTTGTAATTATAAAATCTAAGTATTTAAATTTTTCTACATTTTGTATGTTAAGACTTTGTGTGTTAATAATGTTTTTCTCTCTTACTAAATATTTGGTTTTATCCCTATTAATTTCAATCCTCATCTTATTTCTTGCCTCAATTCTGTTTCTGTTTCTATGACAGCAAAAAAGTAAACAAATTACATACATGCAAACAAACACTTTCCTTTATATAAATAGATAAATATAAATTTATTTATATATAGTTGATATATTTATAGAATATGTAATAAGAATAGTTTTCTTTATGAATGTATATATATATCAATTTTTCAAGGAAAATAATGAAAATATGTTATACCATAATCAGTCCTAGGTGTATGCCAAATTTTATTCTCTCTGAATACAGCGATTGCATTTGAGATAAGATCTTTTGTCATTGCGATGAATACAACAAGGAGTGAGAACATGAATGTAGGAGGGTGGGGTAGGGTGGTTTAGTCATATTACTGTAATATAATTAGAGCCCTGGAGCAGATCTGTGTGGAAATATCCTGGGTAGTGGTGGCTTTGTTCATCAGAAAGGGGTGAGAGAAGTGTTACCATGTAGAATCGATTTAGTTTCATAATTAAGTGATGTCCAAAACCCCTCTAAATTACACAGGGGGATATTTTTTTTTCAATTTCTGATAATCTTGATAAATTTGGAAGCATATTAAATCTTATCTTATCTTATCTTTGAAATTAATCAATAATTAATAATTTGATGTTAATTATCTGCCTATTAAAAAAATAGTAACAAAATATTATCTTTTCTGTTTAATTAATAAACTAAGTTTCAAAGCTTAGTTTTATTAATTGTAAATTTCAGTGTATTTATATATATATAAGTTATATTAAAAAACTTCATACCAATTAAAATTCCTATTCTAATGTCTTTAAATGGAGATATATTTCATTTAATATGAATTGATTTATGAATAAAAAAACATTTTTGCTGACCAAAATGAAGAGTTAAATTAAAAATCGGTAGCAATAATTTAAAAAAGGAGTATAGGAGTATATCTATATTTATCTACCAGTATTTATATCTATATATATGTGAAGTTAATTTAGGTTGTTTTGCATCAAGTAACATTTTAGTGCCAATTACAAGAGAGTTTTGGTTAGTTTGTATGACTAAGAGCCATAGTTGGTGTCTTCGGTAGAGTGATTATGTAATATTTGACTTACTATGTTTCAAGTGTCTAAAGTATCCCTAGGACAGCCGATTTCTACTATTGCCCCTTAACAAACATATATATATATATATATATATATAAATTTAATTTTTTTTATTTTGTATATTTAATTCTACTTGAACTAGGCCTTTAGGACGAAAGCCTCTCCAAAACAAATCCACTCATTTCACTGTTGACTCTCTTGACCAGTTGAATTCTGATATTATTTTGATGTCAACCGATCTTTTGCGTTACCTTCCATTTGTCCTCTTCCTAACCAAAAGACTACATTCTGTATTTATTTTTGCCATCTATTATCTCCCTATCTAATTTCATGCCTTCAAAATTTATTCTTAGGTTAACTTTCATGCTTTCTATAAATCTTACACCATTGTTTTTATTTCTTTCATTCCATTTCATTTATTCCAATGAGCCTCTCAAGGTCTGGGAATTGACATATATCAAGGATTACAACATCCCATTTGTTCCTAGTTTAACTTTTTCTTCTCTTAAAACCGAATTAAATAGGTCGTGAGTCGATCTCCTACTGTTGTCAAAAAAAGTCTTCTTCTTTAATTTAATTTTGGTTTGACAATTGTTATATAATTTGTATATTATTTCTAAATATATGATATCTTCTCTTTGTTGGATAATATTAGATATTTCTGCAATATTGAATTAAAATCTTAGTCCAGTCAAAGCCAAATATATTTCAATGTGATATTCTTTCGATTTTTCTCAATTAAAAAAAAACCTCCGACTTTTGTACGTCCTACTCAAGGACAATCGGTTATATCAATTAGGTGTCCTATGATCAGTAGAACGGGTCCTATCAATCTTTACCTTGATTTTCTTGATCGCAGGCGCTATCAAGTATTATTCCCAATTTTTATTCCGAAGGCTGGGTTGACTTCGTTCCATAGACCCCAGAAATTTCCTTGCCAGGGACTGGAACCCGGGACCTCGAATGTGAGACAGCTTCACTACTTCCCACCCTGTGGCGCCATTCGCATTTAAGTAATTTATCAAATAAAATTGGTCACATGAGCAACACTTTTGTCTCAATCCAAATTAACCGTTTTTGATCGTTTTTTCCATTATATTGTATTATTATTAATTTTATAAATATATTTTCAATATTTAAAATATATATGTATATATATATAATATATATAGTATATAGTAAGCCGATAGTTTCTTATGAGTCATGAGTCTTTTTTCTTATAGATGATAATATTATTCTATTCATTAGGAATATTTATCATTATTAAAAAATATTATAAATATCTTAGTAATAAATTTTATAATTATATTTAAAGTTTGTTTAATTTTATATTCCAATTTATAATCTCATGAACATTATATTAGGTTCTTGGTTTATTTTTAGAAGGCTTCATCTGTTTATATTAAATTGGTTATTTTATTAATTGCCAAGTGATGTTCTATTAATGATTTTAAAAAATTTTTTTATATATTTTTTATAATTAAAGGAGAAATTCGGAAAATAAATATTCCTCACCAAAAAAGTAGGAAACTTAAATCATTTATTATTAAATTAAAAATAATTCCTATTCTTTTTAACTTAATGTCAACATTTCGGATACCAGTCCTTCTTAAAATTGAATGATTTTTAAAGAATTGAAATATCAGTGCCATAAAATAAAATAAGTTGACCTGTGGCCAGGCACAGAACCGACCGACGGTTCGAAATTAATTTCCAGCTACCTTTAGCTTTAGTGTGAAAATAACCCTTTCCTTTCTATCATCGATCGGTAATACTACCACTTCCGATTTCTGGATATACCCCAAAAGTTGATCAATTCATCATACTGATGCATTAAGTAAATATACCAAATTTTATCAAAATCCGTTGAGTCGTTCAAGCTATACACACGGACGGACGGACAGACATCATGCTAAAAATACTTTTTTCTGTTAAGAAAATGCTTGATTCGTGGAGATATGTAAAAATCTCCACATGTGAAATTTGGTGTCCCTTACTATCGTCGGTCGGTAAAAATAAATGTCTAATCTTTCCAATTTTAGATGAATACTAATACTAATATTAATTTTTATATTTTATATTATTAATATTAATCTTTAAATGTGTCATATTTATATATACTAGACATATTTTACAATTTTGAACATCATATTGTGTATTCATATAATTCTCTTTTAGCATTCCTTTTCTTTTTAACTTATTTTTTATTTTTAAAAATATTCTAATATTTTTGTAAAGTTGTTTAGGTTTATTTTCTTTTTTAACAAATATATTGTTCAAGAATTTATTTAAAATATTAGAAGATTTTTGTACTAGATCTTTAATATTTTTTTTCCTTCGTTTACAGTTTTCTCTGTCATATTTTGTTTTTATTTATTTAAGGATAAAAGGATCACTGTATTTGAAAAACTCTTATATTCTATTAAATTATTTACAATTCTTCTATTAATTGTAAATCATACTTTTTATTAGCAAAAAAAAATCTTCGTATAAATCTTAAAATAGCACGTGGAATTTTGTTCCTGGAAGAAAAAGGGACGTACACTACCTTAGGGAATTGCCTACTCTGCCTAATGGGTAATCCGGTACTGTCAACTGTCATTATATTAATCAATATCGGGTATTTCATTTTATTATTTAATGAAGTTTAATTTATAAATTAAAATAAAAAGAACAAAGTGTAAATCATATGGAACAGCTATATATTTTCTAAATTGAGTCTGAAGTTAACGCAGTGTTTAAAATTTTCTAAATAGCTTTACTCTATTTCTCTAGTTAGTTGAGAGAAGACATTGTCTTATTTATTATACCAGAGAACATACAATTGTACTAAATGTAATTCCTTTAAACTGGAGACCCGTGCTCATACATCCCAACCCAGCGGTACTCCTGAAAACGAACGTCCCTGTCGTTTTAGTTGGCGTAACGAGCAATTTATTGGGGCAGAGAAAAGGAAGAGAAAGTGACAAGCCGCTTTTCCCACCCCTAATACTCTTCCAATTCTTCCTCAACCCCTTTCATCCATTTCATCCTCCCTTCCCATTTATTCCAATCTATCGTTTCAACTGAGAAAACGGGGCACGTCTCTAACGACAAACGAACTCAAGTTTCGACGTCGAGGTTGAAATGAAGCTTAACACTAACCAACTCCGTCTCTCGATGAAACCTCCGTCGCACGATCAATCCCAAATCTCTTCTTTCTCCTCTTCATCCACACCTAGGATAAGTTTTCTATCTCGCCTACAAATGATTCACTAACACACTCAAACCCAATGCTCATCCATCAAATGATACTTTTTTTTCATTATATATTTCTAAAAATAGATAAAAATAAGATCTATTCTTGAATGGTATTCCATAATAATGAAATTGTATTATTTAAAAACTTTATTTCATTTTTAATTTAATTTTATCATTTAATAAATTATATATATATATATATATATATATATATAATATAATATAATATAATAAAATTTTCTATATACCTATATATACCTATTTATTTATAATTTTCTTTACACTAAATTAAACTGTACAATCTCCTCTTCTTTTTCTTAGCCTTATTTCCCACGGGGTGTGGGGTCGGCTCTCGTTAATTGGCGCCAACTAAATCTGTTGTTGGCGTCGTCTGTAGAGAGACCAGATGCCATTAGATCTCCCGTTATACGGCAGGACCAGCTGGTTTTAGGCCTCCCACGCGGTCTTTGGCCCACAACCACAAGGTTCGTTGCTAAACGAATCCTTGTAGTACTCAACCTTCGATGACGGTGATGATGGTGTTGACGATTTTTGATGTAGGTGTGGACGATTTGAGTGAGGTTGATGACAATGATGCTGATGCTGACCGATGTGACGATGTTCGTGTCGGTGATGATGTCGATGTTGATATTGATGTGGATGTAGATGTGGATGTTGGACTATCTTCTTTAGCCCACCTCGTCCATAGGTGGGTAACCCTAACCCATTTCTCGCATCGCCCGGGTGCTGACAATGCGCGTCGCTTGCAGGGGACGCCCCAGCCGTTAACCGTATAACATTTCTCCATTAATTGTTGATGCGACGCGAAGATGATCCAGCCGGCCTGTCGCTACAGCCTGACGCGTGGATTGGAAAGAAGGAAGAGGAAATAAAGGGGATTGGGTCTGGATGGATGATTTGGGTAGGGCATGCACTCCCTCGGTCGAGGAATGAGAGAAAATGCATGTGCTCGCGTAGGGCAATGGGCGCCACTCTCTGAGGTAGATCTGTCTCTCACCGGGATCGTGAGAAGGTATCTACCCGCTACCCGCAGCAGCCGATGTTAAATTGAATTAAATTTTTATTTTTATTATTATTATTATTATTATTAAATTAAATTAATTATTAATTAAATTAAATAAATATATCATCTTGAGTTCTATGCTGGGATTCGAACTCAGGCTTCTTGTGTAGAAATCTCGTACTCTACCCACTCAGCCATGCTGCCGCATTAAACTGTACAATATATATATAAATATATTAAGTACGAATTGTTAGATATTTTAAAAGAATTTACAGTCAAAAAATAACTAAAACTAATTATTTAATTATGTATTTAAAAATTTTTTATGGTATATATGTAATATTTAATAATTACGGTTGTATTTATATTACATATATATTTTAATTTGCACTTGTATTTTTTTACTATAAAATTATCTCCCTAAAACTGTTATGTAATAAAATCATATTATTAGGTAGACGGAGTAAGCAATTTCCTATGGATCCTATGATTTTTAGAGGCCTCTTTACACTAGACCAGTGGTTCTTAAACTGTGGTCCGCGGACCCCTGGGGGTCCGCGAAGCCTTTACTGGGGGTCCGCGGTCCTCGGAAAAAAATCATCGTAAAAATATATACATATATAAATATTTAAAGTTCATTGTTTAACTATATCCTCCTAGAGAATTACGGCTATAATTTAATACTATTAATAATACTATTTTATTTTATTAAATTGATAATTATGTCAATTAATTTTTTGTGAATAAATAAACATATATAAAAAACTATATATAAAATTTGAATTTTCATCCATTCATTCATTTAAAATCATTTTTCGATTGTTCCTTTAAAATAACCCCTCTTAGGGGCTCGGAAGGGGAGGCATATAAGGGAATTTTCTTTCACTTTGTTATTGGGGAAAACCAGGGGAGGGGACAGTCTTACCCGGAAAAACCCAAATTGTCAGCGTCCACTCTGGGGTTTTAAACAGTTTTAAAGCAAATGTTAATTATAAGTTCATTTCTCAACGAGTTGTATCTTTAAATTATTTTTATTAATGTTAATTATAAGTTCATTTCTCAACGAGTTGTATCTTTAAATTATTTTTATTAATTTAATTAATTATAATTAAATTATAGCTAATAATAGTTTATTATAGCTAATAATTTTTTTTAATTTTTAGTGTAATTTGCATGATCATTATTTTATAAAAACACTAAACACATTTTGCAATTTCCCAGAAAGGCTGTTTTTGAGAGTAAGTATAAGTTAGTTTTATGAATAAAAAATATTTATTTTAATAATATTTTAGAATCAAATTACGAAATTAATAATATTTTAGAATCAAATTACGAAATATATTTATTATATAAATTAATATTCATTTAAAATGATATTAAATCATTTATTTAAAATGATTTAAAACATTTATTAAAATGATTTAAAACATTCATTTAAAATCATATTAAAACATAGCTAGTAAATAATAATTCGTTATATTTATATTATATTTATATTATATTTATATTATTGTAGTTCAATGTTAATAAATTACTCCATAAAATGGATCGTTGGCTACAAACTGGTTCAACACAGAAACGGAAAGAATCAGATGATGAGGCATCAACAGCAAACTCTACCAAGAAACGCAAAACTAGAAAATATTCGGATGATTATTTATCATTTGGATTTACTTATATTTGCAACAATGATGTGGAAAGACCAGTCTGCGTTCTATGTCAGGAAAGTTTATCCAATGAAAGTATGAAACCTGCTAATCTCAGACGTCATTTACAAACAAAGCACAGCGAGCATGTTAGTAAGTCTATCGAATTTTTTAAAATGAAAAAAGAAGAACTTAATTCAAGTCAGAAATTGATGGTAAAGACGGGATCTGGTGGTATGAGTAAGAAAGCAGTAATGGCATCATATGAAGTAGCTCTACTTATTGCTAAAGCAGGAAAGCCGCATAATATAGCAGAGCAATTAATTCTTCCTGCTACAAAAGTAATTACAAATATAATGTTAGGAACTAAAGCAGCAAACGATATAAATTTGATTTCATTATCAAATGATACGGTTAAGAATAGGATTGAAGACATGTCATGTAATATAAAAGAAGAATTAATATCGAGAGTGCGCAAAAGTCACTATTACTCATTACAATTGGATGAAAGTACTGATGTCACTAATAATGCCAATTTGTTAGCTTTCATTAGATATGAGTTTGAAAATCAAATACAAGAAGATGTATTGTTTTGTGATTCACTACCTTCACGAACGACAGCTAATGACATATTTAACAGTTTGAATAATTTTATAACCGAAAATGAAATAGAGTGGCCAAAATGTGTTGGAATTTGCACTGATGGTGCTCGTGCAATGTCAGGTACAAGAACTGGATTGATTGCTCTTATTAAAAATGTTGCGCCTCAGGTTGTTTGGAATCATTGCTGCATTCACAGAGAATCATTAGCAGCCAAAAATATGTCACCAGATTTGAAAAGAACATTAGACGAAGTAGTTAAAATTGTCAATTTCATTAAGGCTCGTCCACTTAATTCCAGAGTTTTTAAAATTTTGTGTGAGGAAATGGGTAGTCAACATACACATTTATTATTACATACAGATGTACGTTGGTTGTCCCGCGGGAAAGTACTCATTCGCCTTTTTGAGCTTCGAGATGAAATACGATTGTTTTTAATAGATGCGCATTTTGAACTGACCGAATGTTTCAATGATTTTATCTGGTTAGCTAAGGTGGCTTACTTGACTGATATTTTTACAAAATTGAACGAACTTAATTTGAGCCTGCAAGGTACTGTTGTAAATATATTTAAAGTTGAAGATAAAATAGAAGCAATGATTAAAAAAATCGACTTGTGGTCGAAACGCATCCAGAACGGTGTATATGAGTCTTTTCCAACTCTCAATGATTTCATAGAAAGCTCCAGTGAAAAATTGCTTAATCAAACGCGTCAATTATTTGTTGAACATTTAATTACTTTGAAAAGCAACTTCAGGAAGTATTTTTCTACTCCTGATCCTTGCAATAACTGGATCAGAGATCCTTTTAATATGGAAATTACAAATGCTAAACATTTATCTGCACCTGAACAAGATATTCTCGTGGAATTATCATGTGATACAACTTATAAACTAAAATTTAACAAAACTGAATTGAGCAACTTTTGGTTACTTCTCAGGTCAGATTATCCTGCGCTTGCAAATAAAGCACTTCAACACTTGATTCCATTCTGCACAACATATTTATGCGAACAAGCTTTTTCGGTACTATTTTATATTAAGTCTAAATATAGAAACAAATTAAATGTAGAGCCGGATCTTAGATTAAAAGTTTCCAATATTAAGCCAGATATTGAGATTCTTGTTTCAAGAAAACAACTGCATACATCTCATTAAATATGTAAGTTATATTTAATGAGATAGATGCAGTTATTTTTTAAAATATTTCTTATTTAATATTTTCTGAAAAAAATTATAAAATATTTATATGAATTTAATGTAAGTACCCATTATAATTTGTGAGATTTGTTGCTATGACAATGTTTGTATTTTCTTTCTTCAATATTATAATTTCTAATAAAATGTGTTCTACAATATGCAAAAAAATCGTTATTCACCAATCACTGTTAGAAATATTCATCATATATCCTTGTCCTTATGAGATCGTAAGCCAGAAATTAATTAATAAAATGACGTAAAGTACCTAAAGTTGTGATGGGGGTCCGTCAAAAAAAAATTTTTCAAGTGGGGGTCCGTGGAGTACATAAGTTTAAGAACCTATGCACTAGACTGTAAATAAGTTGACCTGTGGCCGGGCGCAGAACCAACCGACGGTTTGAAATAAATTAATTTCCAGCTACAAAAACAATTTCAAATATTTTTAATATATCTATTAATGTAATAAAAAACAGATACGGATATAAAAAAAAAATATTTTTAATTTTATTTTATTTATAATATATAGTAAGACCAGGCTGTGACGTCTTATAATTTTAAATTAAGAAAAAACTAATAAAGATGATTTTTCTTGAGGATAAAACCAATACAAAGTGCATGATTCGTGGAGATATGTAAAAAATCTCATGTGAAATTTGGTGTGAAAATAACCCTTCCCTTCCTATTGTCGATCGGTAATACTACCACTTCCGGTTTCCGGATATACACCAAAAGTTGATCAATTCATCATACTGATGCATTAAGTAAATATACCAAATGTCATCAAAATCTGTTGAGCCGTTCAAGTACACATCTATAAGGACACAGCGGGCGGACGGACGGACAGACATCATGCTAAAAATACTTTTTTCTGTTAAGAAAATGCATGATTCGTGGAGATATGTAAAAATCTGCACATGTGAAATTACTTACTATCGTCGGTTGGTAAAATAGAGCCCTAAGATTTCGCCTGCCAACTATCTTTAACTTATTTAACCCGACAGTGCATTTAACTCCATAAATAAAGTATTATTTATATACTTTAAAACAAAGTATTGTTTAATTTGATGTTATTTACCTAAAATCATCCAACTAGTCTTAGAGACCCATTACTTCCATTCAAGCATCATCACCCTCTCTAATTTTTGGATATCTTTAATATACATTTAATTATTTCATTTAGTACATTATAATGTTAATGCAAACTTTTAATTGTTAAATATTCATTTTGTAGAATTAAATTAACAGTCAACTAGGATATATATTATAAAATGAAATATTTAGGTATATAAAGCAAGAGACATATTTTCCTCTCGAAAATAGAGCCGTGACCTATATTAGTTTTACTCGATTATAATGAGTTGGTCACATGAACTGTTACTAATACAAAACCAAGTGGCTACGTGGTTAACGTTTTATGTTTAAATTAACGGTCACGTTGTGTATGCAAATATAATTATAGCTGTGCAAACGCATGCCTTGGGCTATCTAAGGGCAAGTATAGCGCCCCTCTAAAGCAAAATTCTAAAACCACCACCTAACTTAAGGCCATACGAGGTCATTAGGCTTGACTCTAATTTGTAAACTGTAATTTTTTTTTTTTTTTTTTTTATTAATAAATTTAAAATTTTCCCAAAGCTGATTATTTTATTTTTTTCATAAAGTAAAAATCAAAATTTAAAAATAATTCTGTTTTTCTGCTGCTAATTTATGATTATAACTTTTAAAGAAAAATATTTTGCCCATTAACCAGATTTAAATTGCTGACGTTTACTAGATGAAGATAACTATACCTATGCACCAAGTGATACTTTCCAAGAATATAAAAATATTTATTTTCGGAGTGAATTGTGAAAGTGACAATATGTATATATAAAAATCATTTTATTACCAAAAGTTACTTACACTTATGTTTACTTTTCATCATAATCGCAGAGAAGATTTGAGACATTTGTCGTACCTTTGGACCAGTTTACCAATACCCTCTTCATAAAATGTTACCGCCAATGAGTTGAAGTGGGTTAGGGCATTGTCTTGAAGCATCTATTGTTGTGACTTTCGTTTTGCTTTATATCTGTACTCTATTGTTACAGAAAACTTACCGAAAATATTATCATATAAACACAAAACTTGCCGTTTTGACATTCCTTGACCGTTATAACAATGAAGGGGAAGATTTTTTGGAATCAATTGTTACCGGGGACGAGACTTGGATTCTATATGACACACACCCGAAACCAAACTTCAAGACAACATCATAGTCTACTTCAACTTATTGGCGGCAACATTTTATGAAGAGGATATTGGTAAACTGGTCCAAAGGTACGATAAATGCCTCAATCTTCACGGCGATTATGTTGAAAAGTAAACATAATTGTAAGTTACTTTTGGTAATAAAATGATATTTTTATATACATTTGTCTCTAATATATGGGCTATCGTAGTTTGAAAAAAATGACCCTCGTATTATTAAAATGTTTCTGACAAATATTATAACTATATTATAAACTATGATGACACATTTTATGGAATCCTGACCCAAACTGTAGTCTGAATATTATTTAAATACAGAGGGTGCAAATGTGAAGATCGTTGAAGATACAAATTATTTCCATTAAATTTATGAATATATAGGTATATATTGATAAATATTTAAATTACACTATTGAATTTAATATTAAATATTGCTTAATTAAAAAAATAAATATATATTAAATATAATATTTTAAAATTTTTAATAAATATAATGAATATTTTATTTGAAAATATACTACCTCTATAGTAATTATTCTTGAGTTTATAATAATACGAGTATATATATATATATATATATATAAATGAAAAGTTTATAGTTAGTCATTTGACTATATCTTCCATTTGAATTGTCCAGAGTTAAATTATTGAGTAAATTCGCTTGGCACATTCTTTAATAGTGCCTATAAAGCATAGTTAATTGGTATTCTCAAGTAAAGGGCTCAATTGGCCCTCCCCGTTGGTACCCGGGCTTTAAAACACCTCTGCACACCGCGGATAGAACCTAAAGCAATTTCGGGCATGGCGTTTATCTGGAGCAACTCGCCATTGGTCACGCCGTTGATGGGCCCCAGGGGCAGTTACCTCACCTACCTTCCACTCGGAGATAAGCTCATTTACAAGCGAACCGCGGGGGACTATTACACACTCAGACGTCCCTCCCCATTCCCTTCACCGAAACCCTTTTGCCCAAGATTGGCTTCGACGTTTATCTAACTGCAATGCCACTTTCAAGTGCCCAAAACCGTCTTGATTGTACTGGAAGTTTAATTGGAGTTGTGAGATAGTCAAAATGCAATGATCATTTGATTTCTTGAAGAAAAAGAAATTTATTTCTCGATTTAAACAAAATTAAATTATAAACAACGAATTCGTTTCAAATAATAAAATTCAAATGAATTGTAATGTCGAATGTCACAATATTTTATAATTGTAATAAATTTTATTTTATCATTTATGATTGTATTTTTTTTATATTTTTGTTATAGTTCACGGATGGCGAACCTTTTTCAATGTCCGTGCCACAAAATTATAAAAAATCTTTTTGAAGTAACTAACGTGCCACAAAATTGTCATTTTTTTCTCTACCACCTGTACCCCTTTTAGCTTGAATATATAATCGAATATTTTTGTATAACTTCTAACTATCCTGTATAAAAGTGTTATAATTTTAAATATTAAACTATATTCCAAAAAAATAAAATTATTATTAAAAATTTGGAATTTATTTTTGGTAAAAATATATCTTTCCTAAAATTTTTTTTTATTTTTATTGTATGGAAATTCTTTATTTGATTTTAGTTTGTAGTTTTTAGTTGTAGATAATGACAAAAAAGCAAAGTTTATATTTGATACCGTGAACCACTTACATTTTCTTGTTTTGACTTCTTATGTTAAATTCTAGAAAAAGATTGCGATTCTGGCCCTCCAACTGTCCTTTTAATAAAGTAAAGCTTGATATAAACTTTATAAAATTAATTTTTCTTTTTTTTAATAAATATTGATAAAATTTATAGCATATATTAAAATAAGAGCATATAAGAATATTCTGGTAATAGGTGTATTTCATCGCCCCAATCAATTTTGAGTTTATAACTTCACAATTTCCCAGACAAACAGACAAATAAAATGACAGACACGAAAAATACAAAAGTCATATTTGGGTTCCCCAGGTCACATAATGAGTAAAGATTTGCAAAAAATTTTAAATCCTGAACGATGCTATTTGTACGGTAACAACACGCAATGACATAATAGAAGTCCAAACGGTATACACTGAGTCTATCTATCATGAATGCTTTTATTCTGCGAGGGAATTCAAGCGATATTTCAGCTTAATAAAATGTATAATTTGCCGGTTTCATCTACTAAGATAGATAAATAAATATTGAGTACTTCAAATTTCATAAATTTTAATTTTAATGTGATTTATTCATGTTTAATTTATTTCTATTGTAAAAAGTTATAATTATTAAAAAAATAATTTTGTCTTTATGCGTGTCATGAAATTTTTCAATCGTGCCATAGGTTCGCCATCCCTGTTATAGTTTATTTATATTCAAAATTTAATAAAACTTCGTAGGAAGGCATGCATCTACAAAGGTAGGGAATGTGTGTCTCCCCTATTATAACTTTCTTTTACATATTATATTAAATACATAATATATATATATATAAACATTTATATATTATATTTATTTTAGCACTATAATTTAAAAATCAAGATTTATTATTATTTTCAGCTTTAACAATTTTGAGAGGTGTGATAAATATATTTTAAACGACAACGTTGACAATACCCTCAAAGCTATCAGTTTTATACTTGAACCTTACTATCCGATAGTAGATTTTTTTTTAATTTTAATTGTAAAACAAAAATTCAATCATAAAAAATCTTGAACATCATTCAAAAGTTGTTGTATAGATTATAGTTATACTAACTAACATACTACAATAATAATATTCACTCATTAAAAAATATAAAAAATAAAATATTATAAAAGGAAAAAATCTCTTCATAATTAATTATTTATTTTTATCTCATTAAAATAAATCTTTTTGTTTTAACTAGATTTAATTTTAATTTTTTTTTTCTTTTAGTAAAAACCATTGAATAATAAGTGCATACGTCTCCATTAGGAGAGTTTTTTCTTCTTTTTTTATAGATTATCTGTCTACTCTTATTGATGTTAGAAGATTTTACAAACAAGACTAAATAACGAAACGTAGGAGGATGAAAAAAAAAACACACACACACAAGAAGGAAAAGATCTTCTCTTTCTTTCCTCTCGTTACAAGCAGCTTTGAACGTCCACCCTGTCTCTCCCCCATTCTCTTCAAATCCTCATCCACTTCTCTATGTCTGCTTGTGCAAACTACGTAAAAAAAAAAAAAAAAGAAAAAAACATCGTCCGCTCTGCTTCCAGTATAATGTTTTAATATATTTCTCTAAGTTGTAGCTAAACGTCTTTAATTACGACGTGGTGCGGCAGATGTAGGCGTAGTGGGGCAGCTGAGAAGATGAGCTGGGATGAACGGGGATGGAACCGAAGCTGGTGGGAATAGAAGTACGAATGGGGAGTGGATGAGGGCATTCCTCAAGAGCAGATAGCTCCAGGCACCCTAGCCGCCATCTTTGTAACAACTTGTTCTGCAGGCCTCTCATTAGAATGGTTTTGTTTAAGAAATTATTTAATAAAAAATTCACTCGAGACTGGTCCTTTGAGATTGCAGTCCCCCTTTTCTTTTTCATCTCACGAGTTATTAGATCGCAGCCACTCTTTTACACATCTAATTAAACCATTCAAAGGGAACAACTATTCCCATCGAGATCAATTATTTATAAAATAAAGATATCCATTTTCTTTCCCTGCTTGAAAATAAAGAAACAAAGAAATCGGAAACCATTATTAATATACATATTCATTTTATTTATAGTCTTATCATTAGTATGTTATCATTTTACATGTGTATAAATACGAGTATACGAGTATATACAATATTCTCAAATGAGGCATTTGGTTATCTTTTGTAGCTCGAGTTCTAGTCTAGTTTATATGACATTTGAAATAATAATATAAAAAAACCCAACTTATTCTTTTATTTTTCTTCTCTAGTTAAACATAGTTTTATGATGTTTCAGACATAATCATAAAAAATACCAAACCAACTCTTGAAATAAACGAAAAATCAAATAAATAAAAAAATTAATAAGTAATTTACGTTTTGACTAAATCTATTTCTTTTTGCGAAGGCGCTAAGTTCCCAAATTCTTGCAATAACTACTTTGCCCCAACTGTTCCTATCCTGATCCACCTTCATCTAATTCCCTCACATTTATTTTTTTATATATTCTGGCCATTCTGCGTAATGGCTCTCTGCTCTCTTTTTATTCTATATATTAAATTTTTAAAATTAAAATATATAAAACAATTATTTTGCCGGTTGAATTATAGAGGTGTGAAGCATGGACTATGACCTTAGGAGAAGAGAGTAGTTTTAGAGTAGAGAGAATAGGAGAGATTAGGATTCTGCGAAGCATTTATGGGCCAGAGAAAGTTGAGGTCACCGGGGAATGGCGGAGAATGCATAACGAGGAATTGCATGACCTCTATACATCTCCAGAAATAGTTAGAATTATAAAATCGAGAAGGCTGCGATGGACAGGGCACGTGGCTAGAATGGGAGAGGAAAGAAAAATATATTGGTCAAGAGACCGAGTGGGAAATGTCCTCTTGGGAGACCAAGGACGCGGTGGGTGGATAATGTAGGAAGGGACGTGAAATATGTGGGAGGGGGTAGGGTTTGGAGAGTTGTGGATCAGAATAGGGATACTTGGAGAAGTGTGGTTGCTGCGACCAAAAACTTTCGAGTTCCGTAGAGCCACAGAGATAGATAGATAGAAATTAATCTTTGTTTTATATTTAAATAATTAATTCAATATTTCCTATATAAATAAATTTGTTCACATATTTATTATATACTAGAAATAATATTTAAAGTTAATTAGTATTTAGTATTCGGCTTTTAACATAGAAAATAGTACAACTATTAATACAAACTAATTTAGATCTGGTTTTCTAATTTTATTTTATCCTAAAATATTGAAAAACAGATTTTTAAATACTATAACTTTGTAACTTTAATTGATTAGATCTAACAAATTATCTCTGAACATTAATAATATTTGTCAAATAACGACAAAAAGCAATTATTTCTTGTAATGAATGACAAGAGATGATCATTCATAAAGTGTTAAATAAATTATTGTTTTGATACACAGCCATCTTTATCTCATTTGAAATGATGCCTGTTGGGTTTCTAATTTGGAAATGGCGCTTTCCTCCTACCAACATCCGCTCTTTACAGGTCTTGACAAATTGATAATTTCAGCCCTGTTAGTCAGCCCTTCTAGTAAAAGGACATCAAAAGGGTGGGCGTCGACGGTGACAAGCCGCCAAGAACGCCCTTTAAATTCAAATAATTAAAAACCACCAAGAGAGAGAAAAAAAATTCTATTGATATTCAAAATGTACCTTTGTAATTAATATACTGCCTTTGCGAATATAATTGAAATGATTCTTGTTCATTTAAAGGTGGTAGAAGTGAAAAAAAAAAAACTATATGAGGAAAATATCTACTTTTTTAATAATAAGTTTGGAAAAAAATTCATGACAATATTATTTCTTTTTTATTCTTATTATTTAGCATATTTTATATATACATTTTTTGCAATTTTTTAATGTCAAAATGCCTTGTGTCTTTCCTTTTTATGAATAGTTTTATCAAAATTTAATAAAAAAAAAAAATTATATTCCTTGAAAAATATGAAAATATATGTATTTAAAATATACAAAAAAAAAACACTTAAGAATATAGATGTAAATGTATATAAATGCAAAGGTTCCATTCCTCCCCACTCCTTTTACAGCCACATAAAAAGCTATATTATTTTATTAAACTATTTATCTATCTATCCCGCTTACTCCATTCAATTACGGCTCTAGCTCTATTCCCATATTTACATACATACATTTCTTCATTGTTGACTCACAAATCGATTGATTTTTATTTTTACTTTCTCGTAAAGATATATGTTTGATAATTTTTCACATGATTAATAATTGTATAAAACTGCTATACGAGGGTGGTCTGAAAAGTTTCCGACCTGGCCAAGAAAAACGATGTTTTTCAATTTTTTGTTTGTTTTATTTTTCAAAATTCAAGATAGCTGAGACCTGTACAATGTCAGCTGAACTTGTGCGAAATATTTTGCAAAACCATTTGAATATGGAAAGCTGTGTGCAACGTGGGTGCCGCATTTCCTAACGTTAGACCAAAAATTGCTTCGAAAAACCATTTCTAACGACAATTTGGCGATGTAGGCGTATTCCAAACGAATTTTTGCGTCGATTCAGAACTGTTGATGAGACTTAAATTAAATTAAATCAAATTTAATTAATTAAATAAATAATTTATTAATTAATTAAATTAATTAAATTAATTAGAACACCGTTATGAGAAATGTATCAGTATTGATGGAGATTATGCTGAAAAATATAGAAAAAGAAATCGAAAAACATCGTTTTTCTTGGTCAGGTCGGAAACTTTTCAGACCCCCCGTATATAGAATTTCAGCTTGATTGATTCGCTGAAATTTCCAGAATTAATTTTTTAACACTGCAAATCTCAAGCGCCAACACGTGACCTGGTGCCATCAACAAAAAGCCAAAAATGCGCTGGTTTAATATTTATTATATTTATAATTTATAATTAATTAAATTTAATTTAAATATAATATATGTTATTTAATCCAAATCAAATTGCGAGATAGTCGAGTGGAGACACTCCAGATTTTTTTACCAACCAAATTAAGAGCATCCTTATTTATTTATTAATTTGCCATCCAATTATTTTAATAATCGTATTAGGATATTTAAATATGTATTCGTTAGTTTTTTCATTATTTATTTTTGAAAATATTTCAATATATAACAATATAAATCTTAATACGCGAGTATAATAAAATTGTTTAAAGTTTGAATTATAAATAATATTTTTAATTTCTATGTTTAATAATAAAATGATACTTAATATAAAACTGTTCACGTTTACTTAAGTTTTTTTGATTAAGTAAGAGAGTTCTTACAAGTGCATTGATTGGGGTAAAGAATTTTATTGAAGTATTTTATAAAAATTATAAGTTTTTAATTAATACTATTAAGACTTGGTTTTATGTTGGTCCTTAGAGCTTTGAGAGTAATATTGAACTATGCTTTCCACAATATACACAGTCCCCCCCTCCACCCCCACCCCCCTCTTCCCCAACCTTCACGCAAAGCCGCCCGACTACTTTTGCGAGATTAGCGTTTGCACTTTGCTAGAGGCAAACTAATCCTATTGGTGTAGTTGAGCTCTCGCTCACTTACATCGAATCCGCCCTAGCGAACACCCTCCAACCCCATACTACATACCACAATTTTTTTCAAATGTAGTTTTTTCTGTTCATGGACTTTTCGTTAATCTTGATCGTTGAGTAGAAAAGAGGCTGAAATGTAGAAAAAGAGGGCCAAAGGTGCTACAAACACGCGACGCCTAAAAAGAAAAAACTTTTAATCGTGTCCGTGGAAAGTGCGTGTACCCTTCTACTATATGGACCGATCCATCGGTGTGAGGGTAAACTCTCTTCGTGTTAGTCTTTAATTAAGTTAGATTCGATTTGCCCCTATTAATTCCTCCTTCCTATTCCGTTTTCTGCCTCACCAATAGCATTTTTAAAAGAGATATTTGTTTTAATAGAGTATTAAGTTGCTTAATAAAAAAAAATTAGATCATTTCCGAATTGGGCAATAACTTTGTTCAAGATTTTAGCGTTTTCAAATGCAAAAAGAGATTAAATACTTTATTTAATCTCTTTTTTTTTAATTTGATACCCTTTTTTATATCAAGGAGAAATTTTGAAAATTGAACAACAATAACGAAAGTTCAATAAAAAGAACGAAGAAATTTTATTTAAATTGATGCTCTTTGTAGGTATATAAATATACATATATATATATATTTAAAGTAGCATTTAATTTACAATATCTATTTAATTATTTCAAAATTCAATCCACAATTGTTAACTTAGAAATTTAAACAATAAATACTTTTTAATTGAAATACCCCCAGTTTATTTTCAAATTAATTTAATTGTTTACTTTATGTGTGTTTACGTATATACCACAGGGTAGGCCTACTAGCATAAATATTATAAACCGCTGGGCTAAAACCTTCAAAAATTACCTGGTCCTCCAAGATCGAATTTTATATAAGACCAGAAACCAATCTATATAATTAAACGACTACCCATTCCTAAACTCCTTCTAATCGGCTTCATGGATCTTAATGGTTCGGGTATCATTAGAACCATTATGACCCAAGGATAAGGTATAAGGTTGAAATTTCAAAAAAATTGATCCGTTCCAAAGAGAGTTATGGGCAAAAAACCGACCCAACCCAAATAAACAACGCTCCATGTAGCGCCTCTGGTGGCTCAGTTAAGAAATTGGCACTCAATATAAAATAAATAATTCTAGAAATTTCCATAAAAAGAATGTTTATAATATTTAAATTTTTATTTTAAGTTCTAATATTCTATAATATTAAATGTAAAACTAAATTAAATTGAATATTACTCCTAATTAATTAATATTTTCTAACACAAAGTAAATAATATTTTTTATATTTAAATTTATATTTTGAAAAGTTGTGCAAATTTGAATGAAAACGAAGATCCAAATGAGAGAAAACATTGATTGGCTAAAGAAAGAAGGGCACGATGATTATCTCGGAAAAAAGTAAAATAAGTCTGTATATGTTTGTTGATGATATTGAATTGCTAATTTCTTTATACACATTTTATAGAATTATTTATTTCTTGACATATTTTGTTACTTTGTATTTGTTGTAAATATCCCTAAAAGGTAGTAGTAAACATTTATAAGATAGGCAACTTTATTTAATTTTATTAAATATTTTTTTTAACTAAGATGTCTTATGATGATATAAATTAAACATTGGTTTATTAAACCATGTTCATTTTTCTGAAGACATCTATACAGAGATTTTCATAAAAGAACGTGTTGTCATTATTAACATGGTATATAAACAATTTAAAAGTCGAAAAAAGAAGATATGCTACTCAAAAGTGATCAACAAAGGAGTTATATACCCTGTATCCCGTCGTGGATATGACTATTTTAATATACTGTTTGAATTAAAATGAATTAAAACCTTTCGTATACAGACTTTCAACAAATTACTATGTATGTCCCCTGTCTAGGTGCGAAGAGCAATCAATAGTAAAAATGTAAATCAAAATTTTATTTTGTTTTTAATTCTAGAAATTTCTTTTTTTTTGATAAATAAAAAATAAAATAAAAATAGATATTTCAAATTGTAGAAGATTGTAGTTAGAAAGATAAAATTATTGTTTCATGCATACAGACTTGATCTTTTAATTATTTAAGAGTATTTTAGTTGATATTTTCAAAATGTTTTAAGGTCAAAGCCTCTCATAGCTGTGTTCAATAATAGAGATTTAATAGCAGACTGGAGGTGCTACTCTAAAAAATAGTTGTTTATGTTCGACAAATTCTTTTATTTGGTTAATTAATATTTTGACTCAATTCAAAATCAGAGGTTCTTCTGGTATATTTAATATTATTATTATATAATAATATATTATTTTCCTTCATATTAAGATATTCTCATTTTTGAATGTTTTTATTTTATAATAATAAATTTGAAAATATTCAAAATTCAATATTGGGCAAATTCAATACCAAATTTATGTTTTTGTGTGTATGTTATCTGATTTTTTTTTTAAAAAATGATCTTATTTCATTGAAACAAATAACAACAATAAAATATATTTAGTATATACATATTTTCAAAATTATGATATCTAAATTTTATTTTCATCTAATTATATATATATATATATATGTTATTTATTAATAGTCTGAATTACAAATATATTATTAAGGGTTTTTTTTTAAAAAAACTATACAAATATTTATTTATTGAAAATATTCTTGTTTACTCCATTGAAAAATAACTTTATTGACACCCGGTGCTTATCTTGTCTAGACATATAGTTCAATTTTGTTTATTCGTGCTTGAAACAGTTTAGCCCTCGTACTGGCGCTTGTTAATGCTTTAAGCACGCATTCAAAGGGCCTTAAGGGATCCCAAGAAGGAATGGAAGGGGATTTCAGTTGAGGGTCGACTAAAAGGAATGATTTAGAGACGACAAGCTAAGATAGAGTGTGATTAAACCTGGATTGGAGACGTGGGTTAAGAAAACTTTGGCAGCTCCACCTCCAAATGCGTCGTTCTCTTATATTTTTAAGCCTTTTAGCATCTCTTACAATTACACTAAGATTACATGATGTGTTTTAATTCTACATGAAGGAATTTTTGATTAATCATTTTTTTAGAATTTTTTTTTATATAATGGAAAAAAAATGGAATTAATAAAATACTTTGAAAAATTAATAAGATTATTGGTATAAATTGATGAATAAACTTATACATATATTTATAACCTACATAATTGTAATGTATTTGTCATGTTTGATTGCATAGGTTCTTTTTAAATGGATTAAAAATTTTAAATTGAACAATTATATACTATAACTTCTTACCAAGATAATTTTAATTTATTTTGTTTATATGCCACGATTATTGTAATATTTAAATGCTAAGTTATATTAATAAGTAAATATGAAGTTTTGGTCTGGGTGTTTATAAAAAATATATTTGAATTCAAATAGACAAAATATAAGAATATATATGGAGGCTTCTCGGATCTTGCCGAATCTCAGTCTCCATGATAACTCAATTGTTAAGTTTCCTTCCGTCATATTTCTTTCAAACCATTTTATTCGTGTTCTTTTATCTGTTTGTCTTTATGTTTGTCGGCTTGTATTCAAATACACTTTTGGGTATTTTCTCTGCTCCCATACTCATTATATGATCAAATCATTGAAGTTGTCTTGATTTTATTTCGATTGTAATGCTTTCTTTCTTGTGTGTTGTAGACTTCCTAACAAGTAACTGCATGACCTCTATGAATCTCCAGATATAGTTATGATCATAAAATGGGGATGATGGGCAGGACAAGTAGCAAGAATGGGAGAGGAAAAACTGGCGAAAAATATATTTATTAGGAAGTGACCAGTTGGAAGACCAAGGACACGGAGGGCAGACAATGGGAAGGACGTAAGAGAGATGGGAAAAATAGGAGTTTGTAAAATTTGGTTGCTCAGACTAAGAACTTTCGAGTTCCATAAATCAACAAAGATAAGAAATAGATTTATTTCTTATAGTTTTTATTTTGAGTCTTTCTTGAGTTGTGTATTAGTATATTTTAATATTCAGATTGAATTAATAATCTTCTAAAGGGAAACATTTCATCTCCTCATAAACCTTACAAATCTATATGACCTGTGGTCTCATATGATAAGATAGGAATATATTAGAACTTCTCATTAGAATATTGTATAGTATTAGTCTTTGAGAGGGATCACTCCCAAAAGGGAGATTAAATATCAATATAGATAACTGCTTTTCCCCGTTGTCCTTATCTAATAACTTTAAGGTAAAGTATAGAAGCCAAACAAAAACAAATGAGTTGTATATATATATATATGTTCTTGTTTCTAAATCTCTCCGGCTATTTATATCATGATATATTTATCTGTATGTTAAGATTCTATAATTATTGTTTAAACGCCTAACAAAATATCATATCAATAAGAAAACTACGGTTTATAAATCATTTTATGTTTTTGATGGACACTCTTGTTTTGAACAAATATATATTTTCCTTCAGATATTCAATAAAAAAACATTCAATTACATTGGAAAATTATATTTATTATTTAATATCTAAAAATATATTTATTTATTTTTAACAATAATAAGATTCTTATTAACTAATTGCAATTATTTAATTTAATTAAATTAATTATAGATAATTAATTATTTTTTTAAAAAAATATGTCAGATGTTCAAATATTTTATTATAGAGAATCAATTTTTCGTAAAATGTGAGTTAGATTTGGATTCCCAAATTTTAATACATATTTACCATATTTATTACAAATACAATTTTAATTATTTTCATTGTCTCTTATTTCATTATTGTTTATAAAGAATTTTAAATAATATTATAAATTCATAATAAAAATTAAATTAAATATTAATTAAAAATGGAAATTAAGTATTATGTATGTAAATTATATACCAAGGCCTGATTTACCCGCCTCCCCTCACCTACCTCAACAATTTCGGTAAACCAGTAAGTGATGGGTTAAAAATGATTCCGCAATCGGCTGTCGCTCGTATTAGGTTGTCTTATTTACAGCCAATAAAGTATTTAATTGAAATAATTTGATGTTATATTTAACAATTACTAAAAGAAAAATGGTGTAAAATAAAATTAAAATTAGAATTTCGAATCATAATATGATTTTAGAGATTTAGCTTCGTTAGGTGAACCACAATCGGCAATTTGATTTCCTCTTGTTAAGCAAAAATTAATGGGCCGATCATTTGTAATTAGGGCTCAAATGGTTTGTTTATTCCCCATTTAGCCAAATTCGCTAGTGAATTATCCCCTAATAAATAGAATCAATAATTTGACTAGATAGCTTTCAGTATATTTAGATTAGCATGGACGTCACTCTGAGGAGTAATGAACAAATCAAGATTTATTTTCTCTCGAGAAATATAATTCATTGATGAGTGCTGGTGGGAAATGATGAGGAATGGGAAATACTTTATTGAATTCAATACAAATACTTCCATTGTGTTGCGTGTCATAAAGGATGTTCAGATGGAGCATATACGACAAACGAGTATTCATTAATTTAATGTTACTTTTGACAAGCTGATAGATATTTATGGATCTATCAAATAGGATCACTTACCAAGATAAGAAATAGATGGAGAGTTGAGAAACATACACATACATACATATATATATATATAATAGTATATATGTAGTTCTATCAGTGAAAAAGAGATAAGCAATTAATAGTACAAGTTTAATAAATCTTTCGATAAAATCAATCTTTTTGATAGTTTATTTAACTAAACGGCTTACATTGATAGGCTGTTGGTAACATCGGATCTTGTAAAATTTAAATAACATGTGACTAAATTAAACTGTGTTGGCTGATTATAGTACTCTATTGGCTTGACCAATTTATTCAGGGTTGTTCAATATTTATTTATAAAAGTATTAGTAGAATCAGTCATGAAAAACAATTGCCAAATCAGTATAAATAAATTTAACCAATTTACAGTGTAAATGAATAATTTATTAATTTAAAAGTGCTGTGAAATTAGGAGGGTGGGTGGATGAACCCTCTAGAACCTTCACCATTTTTCAGATTGAGTTTAAATTTTGTAGGAAGGTTATAAATATGGGATATAAAAGCATTTTTTATTCATCTCGTGATCATTTTATAAAAATAAATTCTTCCATAAAGCATCTTTATTTTTTCGATTGATTATTATTTATTATATAAATATATTTTTTTAAAATTAGAGTAGTATTTTTAATTAATGGGTGTACAACTTTGCTTCCGTTGTTTTGCAATAGATGGCTCTAGCGGTAAGTGGTAATAAGGTAGTTATTAAGTAATAGGTTAGGCATTTGTAAACATAACGCCATCGAAATATTAGTCGATTTGTGTCTGTATCATAAAGTTATTCTCGATTAAATATGTCAGCTTACGAGCCAAATTCTCGCCATTTACGGGATGTTTTAATTTTCTGCTTTAATATGAAGAAATCTGCTACAGAGGCTCATCGAATGCCTATGGTGAAGCCGCTAATAGTGAAAGAGAGTGGGTGGTTTCAACGCTTCAAGAACGGTGATTTTGACGTCGAAGGTCATGCTCAGTATTTGGTGGGACCAGCTAGGCGTAGTGTATTATGAGTTGTTAAAACCGACTGAAACAATCACAGGCGATCGTTATCGAACGCAATTAATGCGTTTGAGCCGAGCATTGAAAGATAAACGGCCGCAATACAACATAACAGACATAATAAAGTGATTTTACAGCATGACAACGCTCGACCCCATGTTGCGAAAGTAATCAAGACAGACTTGGTAACATTGAAATGGGAAGTCCTACCTCACCCGCAGTATTCTCCAGATGTTGCTCCCTCGGACTATCACTTGTTTCGATCAATGGCACACGGCCTGGTTGACCAACACTTCCGGTCGTATGAAGAAGTAAAAATTTGGGTCGATTCGAGGATCGCTTGAAAAGATGACCAGTTTTTTCAACGCGGGATTCGTACGCTGCCCGAAAGATGGGAGAAAGCAGTGGCAATACTTTGAATCATACATTTTAACCAGTTTTTTACAATTTCATAATAAAAACGGCGGAAGCAAAGTTGTACACCCATTATTTACATTAATTTAGAATTAAAATTTACTAATTACCGACCGACGATAGTAAGGGAGATATTGTTTTCACACCAAATTTCACATGTGGAGATTTTTACATATCTCCACGAATCATGCATTTTCTAAACAGAAAAAAGTATTTTTAGCATGATGTCTGTCCGTCCGTCTGTCCGTCCGTCTGTCCGTCCGTCTGTCCGTCTGTCCGTCCGTATAGATGTGTACAGCCTGAACGGCTCAACCGATTTTGATGAAATTTGGTATATTTACTTAATGCATCAGTGGGATGAATTGATCAACTTTTGGTGCAATTCCGGAAACCGGAAGTGGTAGTATTAGCGATCGACGATAGGAAGGAAAGGGTTATTTTCACACCAAAGGAGATTTTTTTATATATCACCACGAATCATGCACTTTGTATTGGTTTTATCCTCGAGAAAAATCATATTTATTAGTTTTTTCTTGATTTAAAATTATATGACGTCATCCAGCCATGCATGACGTCACAGCCTGGTCTTGCATATATATTATAAATAAAATAAAATTAAAAATGTTTATATTTATTATTTATGTATCCATATCTGTTTTTTATTACATTAATAGATATATGAAAATTATTTGAAATTGTTTCTGTAGCTGGAAATTAATTTATTTCAAACCGTCGGTCGGTTCGGACCTGGCCACAGGTCAACTTATTTTTATATTGGAAATATTAATATTTTCCATTAATATTTTTGAAGTGAAACTTCTTTAGCGGCGTCCTGACATTTGGTTGAGAATGGAGAGTGAATTGAAAAATTGAAATTTCGTAACGCGTTACGAAACGCAAGAGAGAAAAAAGATATAGATATAACGAGTGAGAATGAGATAGCCTCTATCTCCGACTCTCTTTTGTGCGGTGTTTCGTTTTTGAGAGAGAGGCTATCTGGGTCTTTCTTTTGTCCGGTCTTTCGTCTTTGAGAAAGAGGCTATCTGCCTCTTCGTTTTGTGCTGTCTTTCGTTCTACTACGCTCTCGCTAGGTCCAAAGTCCACGGCGCGCATGCGCGGTAGTACGTTGACGCGGAATAATATTTCTCAGCTTCTACTGGGTCAAAGAATAAAAATTAGTATGACTTATGATCAAAAGAGGGCGAGATCTCCACCTTGTCCAGTAGATATCGCAATTAAATACAATTTGAATTTAAATATATATTAATTTCAAAATTTGCCTAAACATTTATAAAAATAAATATACATATGAAATTTGTTATTTTTTTTTAATATTAAAAAATATTTAATTTGAGATTAATTATATGTAAAAAGATCAACTATCAAATAGATTCAAACTTTTATTTTCTTTGATTAGATTATAATTAAATATTATTTATATTATTTAAAAATTATTATTAAATTTAATTAATTATAAATTATAAATAATAAATAATAAATATTAAACCAGCGCATGTTTGGCTTTTTGTTGATGGCACCACGTCACGTGTTGGCGCGTGAGATTTGCAGTGTTAAAAAATTAATTCTGGTAATTTCAGCTAATCAATCAAGCTGAAATTCTATATATAGCAGTTTTATACAATTATTAATCATGTGAAAAATTATCAAACATATATCTTTATTTTTACGGTCACTTTAGAGGAAAAAAAATCAAAACGTTGTAGGTAATGACCCTCTTCCGGTTGAGCTACATTTCTCAAAAGTTGATAGAAAACTATGAATTTTGAATAATGTCCATGTACCAAATTTCATCATTCTAGCTCAAACCGTTTTTGCGTAATCTTGCCTACATACACACACACACACACACACACACACACAGACACACACAGACACACACACAGACACACACACACAGACATTTTTCTCAACCTTAGTGAAAATGATTCAGGAACCTTCAAAAAGTATAAAAACATCAAAATCTCAACATCGAAAATTTTCGTGATCGCAATACTATCTCTGGCGAGATAGTAAAAAATGATTCATTATTATTGGATTTGGCTGGTAATATTAATACCTGAGACACCGAGCTCGCTCTACCCTTTAAAAAATATTGATATACAATTCTTTAATTATTTATTACAATTATTAAATGTATTAAATAATATTTTATTGAAAAAATATTAAAAATTATAAAACTATCTAAAACTTAATTAATAAAAGAACAATGAATAAATAAATCACGAAAATAGATAAAAAAAAAATGCACGCGGCGAGTTTCGATCCTTCGAACTCGGGGAGTAAAAACAATTGTTCTTACTGCTGGTCTATGATATTTTGATAATTACAAAGATATTTTTACCATCTTTCAAAGACATTTATTTGTTTTGTTGTTTTTTTTTTGAGAGAGATTAATAAATATATATATATTTTATTAAAAATAAATATTTTTAATTTTATTTCGAAATTAAATAATGAATTTTAAAATATTTTAAATATAAAAAAATGTTAATACAATATCATTTAAAAAAAAGCGGGATTAATAAATATATATATATATTTTATTAAAAATAAATATTTTTAATTTTATTTCGAAATTAAATAATAAATTTTAAAATATTTTAAATATAAAATTTCGAAATTAAATAATGAATTTTAAAATATTTTAAATATAAAAAAATGTTAATACAATATCATTTAAAAAAAAAGCGGGATTAATAAATATATATATATATTTTATTAAAAATAAATATTTTTAATTTTATTTCGAAATTAAATTATAAATTTTAAAATATTTTAAATATAAAAAAAATATTAATACAAAATTAAAAAAAGGCGGGAGTAAAATTTCAAAATGGATGCCATTTACGTCACCCATATATAATTTTCAATTAAGAAATTAATAATGAAGCTGTAAGTTTCAAGAGATGTAATCAATAAAACTCAATTTTTCTTTATAAATACTATATCTAGTGTGAATTTGAAAAAAATCGTTAGAGCGGTTTTTGAGAACCAATGGTTATAGATAAATAGATAGATATATACAATTTTAGCTAGCATAATAAGATAAGATATATATCGTGAAATAATTAAAATTCTCAAGTCAAATATACAGCGTGCACGCATACCGACGCATGTAATTGTGTGTGTGAACATGGTCGGCGATTCACACGCCAACACATACAGTTATGTGCGTCGATGACCATTCACGTTATTTATCCGAATCTCAACATTACTTTAACACTACTAAATCAATTTAAAATTATTATTGCATTTAAAACTGCTTTTCTCTACTCCACAGATTTCACTATGCCGAAAAAAAATAACGACCAAAATTTAGACGATATTATTTATTTCACTACTGGTTTATAGCCACATGCACTTGAACGAGGCGAAGATAAAATCCCTCTAATTCTCGGGGGAGATTTTAATGTAAATTTTGGATCTGATGATTCGTTGCCGTTGATCAACTTTCTTCGAGAAACATTTGGTCTGCTTATAAATAACGATCCCAAGGAATCAACAACAAAATCTGGAACTACAATAGATGCTGTTTTTACACGTTATATAGAAAATATCGAATCACGAACATATATATCTTATTTTAGTTATCACAAGCCATTAATATCAGTATTACCAATTGAAGCACCAACCGACAATAGTACAGGCAATGTAGATATGATGATAGAGTAGATAATAATAATAATAAAGCGAATATTTGTTACGAAAATTTTATACTGTTATATGTCTTTCGAAATGATCCCTTTATTTTTCTCTATTTCTCTCTCACTCACACTCTCAACTAAAATTTATCTTATTCTCTAGATTGTAAGAAGTTTCACTTCCGCCACGTGTACGATGCTGCACATTTTGCTTTTTTTTATTTTATGAATTTATCAGATCAATTAGTTTTAATTTATTTCTTAGTTAAAATAATGCACTTTTATTTCAAAACCCAATAAATAATCATTTAATCGGAGATATTTTAAATACTTTAGTTCTTCAATTCACCACTCCCCCACCCCCATTTTCTCATTCCTAAACTTGTATTTCAGCTCTTCTCTATCCACGACGAATAAATATATTCTATTATCTGTAGCAGGCATGAAGCAACCCTTTTGCGTGGTCAATAGTTTTAATTAAAATCTCGTCGTCTCGCTTGCACTCATTATTTTCATCCCTTCTATTCGAGGGGATGTCTCCAATCTGCTCTTACATTTTCCTAAGCTTTCTGACTAAATAAAATTTACAACGATTCAAACAAAAAGAGAGATGTGACAACATTACTTTTTTATACAACCATAATTTAAAGGAAATTCTCTTATCATTTAAATAAGATAGTTAAATGTGATTTTTTGCTTAAGTTATTACATCTAAGATGTCGTTTTTTTTAACCTTCAACACTTTAAGAAAATTAATTATTCATTCATGGAGGTTTGTATGCACATATCCTACTTACTAACTGCTCACTCCGCTTATGACAGGCTTTATTTACACCATTATTATTATCTATCATCATTTAAAATATTTTTTAAAATTATTTTAGCTTAATATGCTTATTAAGTTTTTATGAAAAATAATAAAATTTTGCTCATTGTGGTATGTTATATTATGATAATTAAATAGAACAATATGCCGATTTGAAAAAAAAATATATTAAAAAAATAAATCAATAAATGAAATTTCAATCCTCATTTTAATCATAAGTCAGTTTTATGTTTTGTTAAATTACTTCTATTTAACTATAAAAATAACTTTAAAAATAAATTCAATATATTTTTTATTTATTTGTCATTTATATTTCATTAAAAGTTTAAAGAGAGAAGGGATATTAGTTCATGGATTTATTTACTTAGTAAGATCCTCTTTGTGACGTTTAAATTACATTTTACCATTACAATAAGCATTTATTCTAAATAAGAGTATATTGATTAAATTTAAATATAACACGAAGTTAAATGTATGTTGTTTATTTGTTCCTTTCCACCTTTTGAAGGAACTCACACCGTTATGGTATTATTTAATCATTCAATATCTATTATGAATCGTTTAATAAATTTAGCATTAAATTGAATTAAAACACATAAAAATATATTTTAATATTTTGCACTACTTCACACCCTTCTCTATCCTTCTAAAAATTATTATCATGAATTTTGGGTATATATTGATAAAACAAAGAAGTAAGTTAACCAAATAACGAAAAATAACTAACTAATTTATCTTTCTAGTTAACTATAATAAAATATACTTAGTCTCTTAACAAGATTTTTTATTCATGACTATCACTCAATTTCTCAATTTATTTATTATTTTATTCGAACTAATAAATGAATTAAATAGTGAACTCACAATTTAAATTAAGGTTAAATCAATAGCATTCATTTGAATTTAGTTTATCACAAAATTTTAAATATATTTAAAACCATTAAAAATAATTAACCTGAATCCCAAAAGAATCCAGTTGAGTAGTTGAATCAGCATCTATTAAAATAATTGTACATCGTACAATTATTCTAATTATAATTGTAATTAATTTGATATCGTATAATTAAATAGTCCATTCAGGATGATAATTATACGAATTAATGTAATGGACATAGATAATTTGAATTTGAACAACTTAATGATTTATTTTTTCTCAATTCGATATCTAAATCGAATCTAATCTATCAACTCTCCTATTAATATATTCTATTATTATTATTATTATTATAAGCAAGTAATTGAATCTGAAATATGTCCTACACTCTACTTAGGACTTATACGATTTTAATGAATTATCTATCCAGATATTAACTATTAAATGGATTTAGATAATTTTGTATAAGTATATATTATAATAATAAAAGAATTTTAAATTATGTGTAACATTGAAATTCACATTCATAAATTAACTATATAAATAAATATATATTTAATGAATGTTAAGTTCAAATTAAAATAAATTAAATGAATGTTTCTATCATTTGTTAACTGACTAAGGGAAGTGTTGGGATTAATTTAGAATGGAGATTTAATCCTGTTCATTCAAGAAGATATAATGGAAAAAAGGGTGATAGTGAGAAAGAATAAAGATAAATAATAATGGTCAAACCCGAATGACAGTGAATTAAAGTGCACGTGTGGTTATAGTTTTTGTTTTGTTTATTTAAAAATAAAATTAAATTAAAATATATCACTACAAGTTTGTAAAATTAAAAATTATTTATTTGTTATTTGATATATTATTCATATTTATATCGACATCTCTTATAAATAAAGGTAATCAATTCTTAAGTTATACAATTTTACTTTTACTGGTAATTATATCAAATCATACTACAATAATTTCCAAAGGTAAAAATTGCATGAAACAAATCAAAATATATATAACCTATACATTTAAAAAATATTTATCTTTTTATTTAGTCTATTATTTATAAAAATTCACCAAAAGTCATGGTTCCACCTGTTATAATTGATTACTTTTTGTGTCAAACAGCTAATAGCATTTTAAATGAAAGATTCATTCATATGAAACAATTTTATAAAAATAGTTAATATGTTTCATTGAAAAGTAAATATATTCAACCCATTATATTTATTATATACATTCAATCACATATAAAATATTATATCAAGTTGATAAATTAGATAAAATAATAATACATCAAAAATATGTATCATAAGTTGTAAAGTAAACTCATATAGTTGATTGTATATTTATTTTTAGAAAAAACATCAATTATCTCCATTATGGATGTATATAGAATAGGGGGGGGGGGGGGGCTGGACGACTCTCTACAAAAAAATTAGCTATTAATTAATTATATTTATAGTCCTGGTCCGCTGACTCGGGTTCGAGTGCATCGATATTTGAAAATAAAAATTAGCTGGAGTGTCTCCACTCGACTATCTCGCAATTTGAATTGGATTAAATAACATAATATATTATATTTAAATTAAATTTAATTAATTATAAATAATAAATAATAAATATTAAACCAGCGCATGTTTGGCTTTTTGTTGATGGCACCACGTCACATGTTGGCGCGTGAGAATTGCAGTGTTAAAAAATTAATTCTGGTAATTTCAGCGAATCAATCAAGCTGAAATTCTATATATAGCAGTTTTATACAATCTTTAATCATGTGAAAAATTATCAAACATATATCTTTATTTTTACGGTCACTTTAGAGGAAAAAAAATCAAAACGTTGTAGGTAATGACCCTCTTCCGGTTGAGCTACATTTCTCAAAAGTTGATAGAAAACTACGAATTTTGAATAATGCTCATGTACCAAATTTCATCATTCTAGCTCAAACCGTTTTTGCGTAATCTTGTCTACATACACACACACACATACACACACACACAGACATTTTTCTCAACCTTAGTGAAAATGATTCAGGAACCTTCAAAACGTATAAAAATCTCAACATCGAAAATTTTCGTGATCGCAATACTATCTCTAAAAAACAAAAAAAAAACTAAGATTTGATTATTATTATTAACATCACTAATATATACAATTTCATTGTTAAATCTTTACTTCATTTAACCCTTAAGTTGTTTAAAAACAATATTCAAATAATCTACTGCTTATTAGACTTTCTTTCTGAATTTTACCTTTAAAAATAATTTAAAATAATTCCGTGTGAATATTCAATTATCTATCTTGGTCCTGCCCTTCACAAATAAATAAATGAATAAAATTATATTTTAATTTGTCACTTTATTTCTATATATTAGTATAATTTAATATATCCAAGACAATAATATCAATATTTAAGTTTTATTTTAAATTTAATTCTATGTCAATTTCTAAATTGATTCAAAATCATTTTAATTATTTAATTAAAAAATATTTTCCATGCCAAATATGCTTGGAAATACGGCCTGTAATCATACTTTAATATATTTTATTGAAATTCTCTCTATCTATTAATATATTACAAGCAATATCGAAATTAAAGTTTATACTATATTGACTCCATTAAGCAAATAAGTACATATATTAAAATAATTACACAAAGCTTAATCCTTGGCAACCTCGACTTCCTTCGGCCATGCTTCGCCTTCTTGCTTCTTTTCTTCTACTTAATCTTGAAGAAAAATGCCTGGGTAATTTGAAAACAGCTTTCCCCATGAAAGGACTTAAATAAATCCCGCCTCCATTCCCCCATCATCCCCCTTTTTTCAACTAAGTATGGGTGGAAATCCTTGCTTTTAATGAGAGAGCCGATTCTAATCTGAGAGAACAACTGCAAAGATTCTTTGCTTTTACGTATCAGTACTAATGAAGTTTCATTTAACCAAAATGAATGTTTATTGATAACTAGAAGGAAAAAATACAATAATATTTTGATTGACATTATTATTATTATTATTCGGCAGAGAATAATGTTGATACAAATATAATTTAGAATTAGAATTTATTTACCAATTCCTACCCTTCTCTGAATGAAATTATTATTGTTGTAAATTTTTTAGGGTTATTTTTATTATACTAAAACAATATAATAACATAGAAATATAAAATAAATCATAATAAAATATTAATTATTTTTAAAAAGTAAAAAAGAAAATAGTAAATGTAAAACAAGAGAATCGTTATCGAATTTTGAAAATTTCTGTTATGTATAATTGAATTAAATTCTACTCAAAAGGTTAAGTTGAAAACTCAATTATAATATTATAAGTTGGTATTTTCTTACTTGAAAGAGGATTCATCTATTTGGATTTGGAAATATCAAATTGGAGTAGACATTTCATGTTTTAGATGCAAATTTGATTGGAAGAAAATGTATTTATGAATAACTAAATAATTATATTAGACCAACGATTTTCAAACTATAAGGGATGATAACATTACAAGGGGGAGGTCCATACAAAGAAATTGCATTCATTAATTACTATATTGGGTAATATTGAATTATGATCATTAGATTATTTCTTTCTTATGCAATAAATAAATGAATCCCTTATTGTAAATCAAATTTCTATTTCTGGGAGATTGTTTTAAATTTATTCACCATTCTAAAAAAAAAAAATTGTTTCTCATGTCTAAAAAATACATAATTTATTTTTAAAATATATTTTAATTAATAATAAATAATTTTGCTTGGATGAATTTAGTTTTTAAAAAATATTTGAATTATTCATTTTTTTTAAATATATATATATATATATATATGTTGGCTATTAATTATATAATGTGTTGGTGGAAATTCTGAAAAATGAAAAATGAACGGTGGGCGTTTTCCGACAACCGAGATACAAATTATATGATACTAATGGAGGAAAGAGTAGATGTTGGCAAAATCTTTCCTGGATAAAAAAAAACATTACAACTTTGGAATGCCAATGGTCGCGATGTGTAAGACTCGAGGAATGTCTGAATAAATATTGCATCTGATGTCAAAGGCAGTTGCTTAGTGGACACGGATAATCCGCGTGCTGGAGTGTTTCCAGCACACTTCTTGCTGGCACTATGCCTATTTGAGAGTCCCTCCATCCCTATGCCCCCTTTCCATCTTTTAACACCCATATGCTGTAGGTTTAATATGCAACCGTGCACACAGGATTATCAGCTCCTGGTATTCACCTGCCCCCCTGGACTTCAAAAAGGACTTAACTCTAATCCCCGAACTACGCTTTTGGTCCGCTAACACCCAGTACTTGGATCGAAGTTTCTTTCTTTTAAAACCGGAAAAATGGTCGGCTCAAACAACTTATTCCTTCAAAACAAAAAAAAAAAAAAAAAGTAAAAAAAATAAGAAAAGAAAAAACTTTCTCTTTTAAAAAATAAAATAATATATTAATATGGAAGTTAGTGAAAAACTTTTCTTAGAGATAAATTTAATTTTCGGATGGCGACGGATTTATTTTGCAATTTTATCTATATATATATATAAATGTATATAGGTATATATTTTTTTGTAACTATAACTTCAGTTTTATGTCAAGATATAAATAGTTAAGTTTGTGAAATATTCTCTAAAAGAAAAATTGTTTTCTTTTGATTGATTTGAATTTTTTTCTTTATATGTATAGATCTATAGATATTTAATAAATATCTATCTATCTATTATATACTTATATATATATGAAGGATTTTATTTAACTAATAATATTTAAATAATAAAATCTGTATCTTGAAAGAATTGCCTTAGGGTTAAGCCTTTTGAACTTTTAACAATAGTCTCTATAAAGGATAATGATTCTGCTTCAACTTTAACTTTATCAAAAGAATTCCAATTAGAAAATTAATTTCTTGATTATTTATCACTTTAATTTTCATCAAAATAAATATGAAATCTGCAACTTCTTTTTAAGAGAGAAGAATTCATTAATATAAATGTAAATATACTTTTAAATTTTGCATAACTGCCTGTCATATTTTCATTAACTTACTGTATTTATTTATTTAAGTAAAAATCTTTACTTACTCTGTTTAAACTGTCAGTGACATCTGGTATTTTAGTGTCAATGAATTTTCAATTAAATAAGATAATTTTTGAAAAAATTGAATGATGCTGTTCGAGTTAGAAAAGAAATAATTTTAGGATTTGCTCAAATAGACAAACAAAGGACTGGACCGTGCTCCTGCCAAATGGTTTGCAAGATTTTGGAATGAAAATTTTATTTGGAAGATGGATCCAACTCAAGGCAACCTCCTGACATAGATGGCTAGATTATTTGAGTCATGGTAATCAAAAAGATGAAGGATATGTTGATAATTGAGTATTAAAGGGTGTTTCTTTTAGAGGTATAGAACTTTAAATTGCAATAAAATAACGATGGATTATTCGATTGACATGAATTTTATTTATACGAAAGATAATCTTGTGGCATTACATTTTATATATGATTTCTGGCATAGGACCGCCACGGCTGGCTCGGATGTAGTCCAATCTGGATGTCCAATTTTCGATAACTTTTTCCAACATTTGGGGCCGTATATCGGCAATAACACGGCGAATGTTGTTTTCCAAATGGTCAAGCGTTTGTGGCTTATCCGCATAGACCAATGACTTTACATAGCCCCACAGAAAGTGGTCTAGCGGTGTTAAATCACAAGATCTTGGAGGTCAATTCACAGGTCCAAATCGTGAAATTAGGCGGTCACCAAACTTGTCTTTCAATAAATCGATTCTGGCACGAGCTGTGTGACATGTTGCGCCGGAACCTTGTTGGAACCACAGCTCCTGGACATCATGGTTGTTCAATTCAGGAATGAAAAAGTTAGTAATCATGGCTCTCTACTCATTTGGGTCTTCCTCAATGCTACGCTCTACAGTAGCAATAGCTTCTTCTGTACGCACCGTACGGCGTCTCTGGGGATGCTAGTTATCATTAAGAGTAAACGTGGTGCGAAAACGTTCCATGGTTAATCGAATTAACTGCTCTGATAGACGATTTTGTCGACGATAAAATGGACGTAGTGCGCGATACGTATTTCGCACATTATTTTCGAAATAAAATTGCACTATTTGCAAGCGTTGATCAGGCGTGAGTCTATTCATGATGAATTGCCAAACCAAACTGAGAATAAATCATTTGACAGCTGTTAAATCGGTCGTCAACTTGAACAGTAATGCCAACTTTAAGTTCTATACCTCGAAAAAAAACACCCTTTATAATATAATGTTGGAAGTCGTGAACTCGGCCGCAAATTAACTTGTAATAGACCACAAGATTTGCTTCTGCACAAAACACATCAAATACTACCTCAAGAACGTTTTTCAAAACAGAAAAGATTCTTTTTCCAAAATGAAAGCTTAAACTTATTGTAGTTTTCTTTTTAATCGAAACGAATTTATGCAATCATTCACTATATATATAAGAAGTATATCCGTACTCAAAAGACCAATATTTTTTTAAATATATATCTAGATAAGGAGTCCTGAAAGCATCATGCATGAAGATGGATTGCACGCCAAAAAAGTTAGTAAAATAGAACAATTTGTTAAATGAAGATAATAAGAGAGAATTGCTTAATTGCTGCGGTCTTAAAAACCAATTCTCGCCCAACAAGATTGCTTCAAGTATCAAATTGTGACATATCTTGTTCGAGTACCCTTCAAATTTACTTTGAGCGACCTCACAAGAACAACCTGTTGTCGTTATTAAAGAAGAAAAAATTTAATAATTATTATTAGTATACCGTTATAAATTGTTCATATATAAAAAGGAAACATATTCTAACATTAATATTGTAAATGGAGAAAATATATTTCATATTTATTTGTAATACAGACTGTTTCTCAAATACATTGTTTCCAACTCATACATCTTAGAATTCACTTCAAAGGTATCTCTCTAAAAATTATAAATTTTATATAATATGTCCCCCGAAATCAAAATATATATTTATATTTACTACATACCTAAATACACATACAAGTTGCATTTTTAATCACATATTTCTAATTTCTTACTTTAATAATAATTTCATTCAATAATATTATTTTTATTTACATTAATGTACTATGCCTTTCTAGAAGCAAAAATAATCACAATTAAATTATTTTGTAGTAATCAAAATGAAATTAAGTAATAGTCACATCAATCCTTTAATAACCTTTAATTTTTTCTTCTCTTCATAAAGGCTTCTTCTCTTAATTTCGAACTTAGGAACTCATTGTATGTTTTAGTAATTTATATAAAATTTTGTTATAATGATATTAAAATTAAATCATTGCTATATAATACTTTTAATTTAATTAATTTCAAACATTAAAAATAATCAATTACTCTGATTTCTAAAAAAGAAGAATATAAATAGCTTATAGAAATCGAGTATGCTCTACATACCAGTTAATTTAATTTATATTTAAAACCAACATTACAATTACAAGCTACCACTATGAGATTCTATTCGTTGGTTAGTTAATTCCTAAAATTATTTTCCTATTCCATGTTAAATCATTGTTCTTTTATATATTCTTTTTCGTTTGAATCATTTAAACAACCAACATAACATATAATATCCCATTCCCAATTCTAAAACTAGGACGAATACAAATGACCAGAATTGTTTTTCGAATGGTTATGGTTATGGATCGTTTTTACTTCTATTTAAGTATAATTATATATAACTGTGTATTAATTCATAAATACAGCAATCTATTTTTTTTTCCTATTAAATTTAAAAAAAATGTTAATTTTGAGATTAATTTTTATTTGTCAAAAATTAATATAAAATATAAAAAACAATAATTTACTATTATTTTTCACTATTTAGTATAGTTGTCAAAGAATCTATTATATCAATAAATATTTTTTTTTTTCAATTAAATCAGTCTCTTAATAAATTTACAATTAAATTTTCTTTTAATATAAATTATTTTCAAAAACAAATTTTTTAAACATATATTTTTATTTTTATTTTTTATACATTTTCACATGTCATTTATAATATAAAGAATCTACATAGAATAAAATAACCATTCATATTATTTTTTAGAAATTCTAAACAAAAACCGAAAAATCACTTACTATAGTTAAATTTTAGCAAAAACTTTATTTTCAAGTTATGAAGAAAAATAGAAGTAAAATATAGGTAAGGAGATACATTGCCTATGTAGAACCTATGGATCGTTTTTACTTAATTCATAAATACAGCAATCTACATTTTTTCCTATTAAATTTAAAAAAAATCTTAATTTTGAGATTAATTTTTATTTGCTAAAAATTAATATAAAATATAATAAGTTGACCTGTGGCCAGGTCCGAACCGACCGACGCACAGTGGTATGAAACGCCAAAAAAGCTGGCCAAAAATCGAAAATTGAAAAATTTTTTTTTTGCATGTCGTTTATGGTATTTTGTTAAAGACATATTTATGTACGAAAAGCTGAAAATGTAGAGCACTACCATGACTCTACGAGTTTTCCGAACATCTCAAAGTCAGCTGTTTTTACTTTCTCCCGAGATTTCCCAAAACGTCTGAAATTCGAGCTCAGTCAAAATTGGTGTTTCGTTTCATAGAAAAGTTTCATTTGCAACTTGCGACATGGAAACTGTTGCTGGAGGTACGTACATGGACTTTTTTATTTTGTTTGCTAGAAATGCATGTATTATATTGATATTGGCTGATTTAAACCGCTTGTGTCAGAAAATGTAACCTGATGAAAAACTTTTCAAAAAACATTCCGCATTTTTTACATTGGTGACCATTGGTGACAATCTCATTTGAATCATAAAGATAAAGGTCTATAGATAAATAATCATGAAGAAAAAATTGCTCCTTTTTGCCCCATTTGTTCCTATGAATTTTTTTCCGAGCGCGCGAACGTCAACAGACTAGGGCCTATGGGACCCACAGGTACCTGCAGGTTAGCGCGATTAATATCTCGTTAAGGTGCACCTGTCACTTTTCAAAAGAAGGAAAGATATTTGAAGTAAAATCAATGTAACAGCTCACCTTTTCTCGAATTCCGTCGCCTATTTTAGATGCATAATATAGTTGTTCTCCTTTTTCTCTGCATGACGTCATTTTTTGAAAAATCAACACATCATTTGAAATTTATCATTTTTTTTCGTACAATCTAACTTCAATTTCGAAATTTTCGGCTCAAAAAATCCCAGAGAACATACAATTGCGAATCTGACGTCACTTTTCTAAAAATCTGTCCGCCATTTTGAATTCGCCATTTTTTTTTTTTGTCAAATTTAAATTTCCTGACTCTCAAAACTATTGCCTACAAAATTTCAAGCTGTTTCACCAACATCTTCATTTTTGGCCAGCTATTTGGGCGTTTCAGACCACTGTGCGACGGTTTGAAGTAAATTAATTAGCAGCTACAGAAACAATTTCAAATAATTTTAATATATCTATTAATGTAATAAAAAACAGATATGGATACATAAATAATAAATATAAACATTTTTAATTTTATTTTATTTATAATATATATGCAAGACCAGGCTGTGACGTCATGAATGGCTGGATGACGTCATATAATTTTAAATCAAGAAAAAACTAATAAGTATGATTTTCCCGAGGATAAAACCAATACAAAGTGCATGATTCGTGGTGATATATAAAAAAATCTCCTCATGTGAAATTTGGTGTGAAAATAACCCTTCCCTTCCTATCGTCAATCGCTAATACTACCACTTCCGGTTTCCGGATTTGCACCAAAAGTTGATCAATTCATCCCACTGATGCATTAAGTAAATATACCAAATTTCATCAAAATCCGTTGAGCCGTTCAGATTGTACACATCTATACATCATGCTAAAAATACTTTTTTCTGTTAAGAAAATGCATGATTCGTGGAGATATGTAAAAATCTCCACATGTGAAATTTGGTGTGAAAACAATACCTCCCTTACTATCGTCGGTCGGTAAAAAACAATAATCTACTATTATTTTTCACTATTTTGTATAGTTGTCAAAAAATCTATTATATTATATAAATAATTTTTTTTAATTAATTAATAAATTTACAATTAAATTTTCTTTTAATATAATTTATTTTTAAAAACAATTTTTTTTTTTTAAATATATATTTTTATTTATATTTTTTTATACATTTTCACATGTCATTTAATATAAAGAATCTATTCAAAATTAATTAATGTTTGAAAGCTAATTAATGAAGAAAAAGAGAATCGTCTGTTAACTAACGCAAAGCAAACAGCATTTCATATCTCTTTGTTACAAGAAATTACAAACAAACATATTCCAAGGTGCCTGGGAAACGATGTCAAAAGGTAACTAATTTAATAAGCCTATCTGATGATCTTATTAATGAATTAAATAGAGAGAGAGAGAGAGAGAGAGGAAGAGAGATGAGACAAGAGAGAATTGTTGTTCCCACTTCTCCTGGTGTGGTTATTTGTTTGCAAATTTCCATTGGAATTGTATATACAGATAGACAGACAGACACATACAGATTCAAATGTGTGTAAATATAAACATTAGTGAGAGATTGTTAGGGGTTAAGCCCTGGAGCAATCTTTGGGTTAAGTTTAGGGGATGAGTTCGCACTGAAGGGATCCACGTTGAAAAGAAATTCAAATGAGCTCCACGAAGGTGGACTCTTCGCTACCGCCTCGTTCCACAAGCATAAATTGTATTTAGGGGATTTTAAAAATGGATAGAAGTTTGCATTGGAAAAGAATGGGGGTGCGGAAGTCAAATTTACTTTCCAGCACCTTTTCAAAACATAATTTAAATAAGCACAGAAGAAAAACTGTATTCTTACCAAATTTCATTCAGGTTCTCTACAGAGCTTATCATATAATTTAAAAAACTAGACTTAATATATATTATCGAGTAATCATAACTTTTCCTTAGAAATAAAAGTGATTTTATCGTAGCTTTAACACTTGATAATATATAACGAAATTTAAATACTCCCATAAAATAAGTATTTTCATATTTTTCCTTTAAAAAAAATAATAATTCACCAAAGAATATTTTATAGTTTAACGCTCTAAGTAAAAGTAAGTATATAAAATATTTATATTCATTATTTTTCATATTTATCAATTATTTTTTAATTTGTTTAAATGAAAGATCAATGTTTTAAATATTTATTTTTGAATGACATATTTCTATTTTTATTTGGATGAAACTTGGCATTGCTTATGCAAAATTTGGCTCATATGAACTTAAAGCAATTCTTAAACATGACTCTAAATGCAGACTCGTTGTTTGCGATCGCTGTTATGTTTTGATCGCATTTATGAATTTAAATGAAGTTTAATAAATTTTAGAAAAGATTCTTTATTTCAATTGAATTTATTTTTATGTATTTATCTTATATAGTAATATAATTACCTATTTGTTATGTAATAAATAAATATTTGCTTTATTATTTTAATTCTATTAATTACATTTACTTCTATTATTTTTTTTAATTGAATATAACAAGTTGGTTGTTCTCTTTCAATTTGATTGAGCGAACAAGATTGAATTGAAATGTTGAATCTTGACACAATCCTTTTATTTCAATTGAATTTATTTTTATATATTTATCTTATATAATAATATAATTATCAATTTATTATGTAATAAATAAATATATTTTATATATATATATAACCTTAAATTATTTTTGATCAACGAATAAAAAAATTAAAATATATAATATGTTTGTAATAAAGTGCTAAAAAATGGGAAAAAATTATATATTATTAATTATATAGTCAAATACTAAAATATAAAAAGGTTAAATCAATAATATATTTATATATCTAAATATGAAAGATATGTAAGTTTTAATTATTATAATAATATTAAAATAAAATAAAAATTGTAAATGGAAGGGCTGTTATTTTTCATTTAAGTTTATAACTTCAATTAAAATAAATACTTCATTTTGGAATGGATATGAGAGGAGGGGGAGGTAGAGCCGAAATTTGGGTAGAGTAGAGTAGTCTATGACTAAACGGTGTTTTGAGAAAGGGAAGCCCTTGGATAAAAAGTATATAAATTATCGGGATAAGAAAAATATATAAATATATGGTATATAAAAGATGTAATAACATATTGGATGATTATGATCTAAAATTATTTTTTATTAAATTTAAAAATAATATCCCGGGTAGCGAGTAGATTCTTTTCTATAACCCCAGTAGAAAAGAATTCTATTTCAGGGATTGGCATCCCTGCCCTCACGTGAGCTCATGATTTCTTCTAAATCCCTCTTCTTCCTGGAGGAATCATGTCCTTTACCCATTGACGCCTTTCCATCTATTCCCTTACTCTTACTCTCTCCCCCCCTCCCCTGATCATTCAAAAAATCAAATTTATTTGGATGAAGGAGAATACCTAGCATAGCTTCATTAAAAAGAAAAAAAATTGAAATCTTGTCTCTTATAGGAGACTCTTTAGAGTCTCCTATATATATTTGAATTACCCCCCTTCGGGGGGTAATTCAAATATATCCAGATCACGTCAATTCTCCGACTAGCAAAACGCGTTATATTCACAAGTGAGACATGTCTTATATGCCTCTGAGAGGACCCACCTCTCCTACGCTTCATATTAGTAAAAACTTGGAACTCATATTTATAGAACGATTTGGAGAATTAGAAAAAACCAATCAAATCAATGTTTTTCATTTTAGTAAAATTTTTGACTAAATCTTGTAAATGGTGACCAAGACCAATCCATTGAGCATAATTTTAGCCAGATTCTAAATAAAATTGATTTTTTGTATCATTAAATGGAAATTTTTAATTAATTTTAATATTGGTTTATTTTTACAGTTCAACAAAAATCTTGCCTCATAACAACAGATAAAACCTATACGAATCGATTCATCATGAAACGTAGATTTATTTTCACTACTATTATATAATTTTACGGTGCTTCGTTGATTAAATATTAATTATTGAATTTTGACAGATTGAAAAGATTTGCCGCCATGTTGACCCCCCTCCGCCACCTCTTCTCACCTCCCCCCACCCACCTTCCCTCTTGGCCAGCCTGCTTGCCTGTCGGTGTGCTTCGAGCGCTTTCAGTTCGCATTCCCTTTCCAGTCGAAGACGTTGACCGGCGTCACCACCGGAATCATCCCTCAATCAAGAATTATTCCTATTAATTGAAATGAAGTTTAATAAATTTTAGAAAAGATTCAAATAAAAATTTAATTTTATAAAATATAGATTTTTAACTTTTTACTGGTATATTAATTATATATATTTAATAAATTTCGCCCCCACCTCCAATGCTTTGCTTCTCGGTGACCTTGAAGGGGACAGCATAGCAATCTCTTGCTTACCCCCAATGGATGAGATTCAACTGCCTTTGACTTTATTTTCAAAATAAATTATATTATTTCCCCTTCGTGAAATGAAATTATATACAAATTAATTATACTACGTATTACGTATACGACAAATAAATTAATACGAATTATATTAATAAATCGATTTATTCAACTTTTCCATCCCAATCATTCCTTCTTTTTTGTATTTTAACATTGAAACATTTTACTTGCTATTCTATTCTATTTTCAAATTTTATATTCAAAAATATATATAAATAACTTAAAATAACATAAAAATTACTTAAAGCCTTTGTGGTCGACGTGTTGGCCATCCCTGATATATAATAATCCAATATCATTTTAATTATTTAATATTTATTTATTGTAAAAGATATCACTTTAATTAAAATAATTTAATATTATTAAATTAGATTTATTCAACAATTTATTTGGAATAAGATATTCTTTAATTATCATTTTAAATGAATATTAATTAAAAAGAAAAATTGTTTTTAAAATATAAATAACATGTTAAAATAATTTTCAAGATAGAAAGACAGATATATAATATATACTTACAATATTTGCAAGACTAAATAAATAAATAAATAAATAAAAAGATAAAATTTTAGATTAATATATAAATTTTATACTACCAAGCCGGATAATTTAAAAGAACAAAAATTAAAAATATAAAATAGCCATATAACATACAGCCCTTATCATACGTATTAATGACAGAAAAATATGGCCTGTGGATATAACATAATATATATTTCGTAATTTGATTACAAAATATTATTAAAATAAATATTTTTAATTTGATTACAAAATATTATTAAAATATTTAGGGAAGCGCAGCCAGACGTCATTTAAATTTACTATTTTAAATTAAGAAATAACTAACAAAGATGATTTTTCCGAGGCTGAAACCAATACAGATCGATTTTTCTTTATAAAAATTATCTATGGTGTGAATTTCAAAAAAAATAATCCTTAGAGAGCGGTTTAATATTTAAAAATACAAATATATATATTGTCGTATATTGGATGACTTAGGTGGTTTATGAAAAAAATGGGTTGAAACTCACATTAAATTAATTTGGTAGCACTCTGGTTAAATTTAGAATAATAATTGTGTATTGAATCCGCGAAGGTTGATAAGGGAAATGATAAAATTGAATTCGTTCAGATTAAAAATGCATATATAAAATTTAAAACTAAAATTATGTATTTAATAAAAATAGAAGAATTAATATTATTACAATAGATAACAAAGAAATTATAGAGTTGATATGGTACCGTTATAAATTGGAAGATTATAAATTAAATGAAATTCAGTTTCATTAAGTAATTGCAATTATTTAAATATGGATCGACCACTTAGCTTTTATTTAATCAATAATGAGTTCAGGGAACACTGGGACTTCATGTGATGATTCTTGGTTATTTCCTCAAGGTATCGTTTCTTCCATCTTATCTGTGCAGGCAACAGCTTCCTTGCTCCACGGGTTGATCCTTGTAGTTTTTCTCACTTATGGGGGCCATACACTATGCGATTGCCTGCAGGCCGTCGCCTCAACAGGCGATGGTAAGACCAATATCGCCGAGTTCCATTCACTAACAGTCAACCGCCTGCAGGCGGCCGTACTGAACTGTAGATGATAGCCTGAAGATAGCACACACTACAGTCCGGTACCTGCAGGCGGACTGTCGATCAATGAAACAGAACTGCAGGAGATCCCCAGTTTTTCGCTATGTTTGTTTTGTCAGTTCTTGGGGAACCCCAAGAAAAAAGGGTCTGGGTAAAAAGTTGGCTGCGAGATAGAGAGGCTAGCTCTCACATTCCTCACTCCCAATCGTCGCTCTAGTTTCTTCATGGTCGACTGTAAACAATAGCAAGTCGAAATACCACAGTGACGGGGTGTATACGTCATCTCACGATGAGCCCGAGTTTTTTGATAGAACTTCAACAACTCACCGTACGCCTCTTTTATTAGCGTAGGCATCGTCCTTGACTTTCCATAAACAGGAGTAGGCCCGATATAATTCAATAAATGCAGAAATGAAAGGTTTCCCGTCCATCTTTCCTCGTCAGTCCAATCTCGGCTGGTGAATGATCTCACGAAAATTATCTCACGCAAAACTGATGGAAACGGTGACAACAGATCGTTTGCCTGCAGGCTAACTGACAGTGTGTGTTGGGGGCACATGAGATCATTATCCGACAGGTCGCTGCCTGTCGCGAATCTCTCTTCCTATCCCCGCCTGCCCGGCGACCACACACCTTCAGTCCGGGCGAACTGCCGTCCATTATCTTCAGATCAACTGATAAATGTGTGGGCAATCCCGATCTACGGCCTTACGATTATCTTCAGTTAAACTGACAGTGTATGGGGCGCTTTAGTCTGAAGTCACACCTCCCTTAAACTCTATCCAAGAATGATCAAAAATTGTTCAAACATGTCGACCCCCTTTAAAACTTTGTTTTAATATTAAATATCGAATGTCTATTTTCTTTAGTCATTTATTCAAAATCACTGTAAAATTTAATTATGTATATTTTTCTTTTTATTATTGATCATTAATCATGTTATTATCTTGATAAATATTGTTAATGTATCAAAATAATATTGTAATTTTTATCGATATAATGATTATTTGAGTAATTTGCTAATAAGAAAAAAATTAGAGGAACGGGAAGCACGGGCAGTGTCATGTAATTTCTTTGCCTCCGAAGCCTTTCCAGAGCACTCAGCTCGAAGAGGCTGATTAAGTCCAATGCGATCCAGAGCTGCTTGCTCTCTACTATCCAATTCCGATACAAAAGAGCTTTCAAGCAACATCGCTCTAAGTTGTCTCTTCGGATGCCTTTTCATACTTATTTCCTCTCTTCTCTCTCTCTCTCTCTTTCTCTAATCTTCATCATCCTTTTCTTCCAAATTCACCAATACACATACATACACACACACATAAATATCTAGTTTTTTTCACTTCCCTTTCTTTACTTCTCACGCGAATCAAGCCCCTGAGAATATAATAGGCTTTGCTTTGTTCAGAGCAGTAGCTTTCAGTAGATCTCGTTGCTATTTTCTTGGAACAAAAAAATTTTTACAATTAAATTTTCCTCGAGTTGGGAATTAAAAAAGAAAAACAATAGAATTAATTCGGTAATATATATATAACAGAGAGAGAGAGAGAAAGAGACCGAGAAAAGAATCAAGACAGTTTGATTAGAATGTAAAATTTTCCGTAATGAATATAAATTTATTATTTATCAGCTTAATGGTGTTCAATATGGTACATTTAATATATTTTTGTAAGTATTGTTTAATTAATTGTATAGAATTTTATTTCTTTTATTTTAGATTGTAATTAATTTTATTTTAATTTCCAATACTATAGTCTAAAAAACGATGTTGAAAATAGAGTGAACAATAATTTAAATTTTATATTCATAAAATTAAAAATAATAAATTTTTTGTTAGATGATTTAATGGTATTTCTTAGTTTTTTAATATTAATTTTATAATTGACATTTTAAATCTTTACCAATATATAAGTATTTTTTAAAAAATAATAGATAAAAATCTATAGTTGATAATATTGAATTTTACCTACCATTTTCAAAAATTAAAAATATAAATTAAATGAATGTTTTAATTTATATTGTAATTAAATATATAAATATAATAGTTGAAAAATATAAAATACCCTTGAAAATGGTTTGAAAATTAATAAGTTGACCTGTGGCCAGGTCCGAACCGACCGACGGTTTGAAATAAATTAATTTCCAGCTACAGAAACAATTTCAAATAATTTTCATATATCTATTAATGTAATAAAAAACAGATATGGATACATAAATAATAAATATAAACATTTTTAATTTTATTTTATTTATAATATATATGCAAGACCAGGCTGTGACGTCATGCATGGCTGGATGACGTCATATAATTTTAAATCAAGAAAAAACTAATAAATATGATTTTTTTCGAGGATAAAACCAATACAAAATGCATGATTCGTGGTGATATATAAAAAAATCTCCTTTGGTGTGAAAATAACCCTTTCCTTCCTATCGTCGATCGCTAATACTACCACTTCCGGTTTCCGGAATTGCACCAAAACTTGATCAATTCATCCCACTGATGCATTAAGTAAATATACCAAATTTCATCAAAATCGGTTGAGCCGTTCAGGCTGTACACATCTATACGGACGGACAGACGGACGGACGGACAGACGGGCAGACATCATGCTAAAAATACTTTTTTCTGTTTAGAAAATGCATGATTCGTGGAGATATGTAAAAATCTCCACATGTGAAATTTGGTGTGAAAACAATACCTCCCTTACTATCGTCGGTCGGTAAAAATTAAATTTTAGGTATGTTTTTACTAGAAATAAAAATTTATTTACTAATATTAAACAAAAAAAAAAGAATTACTATTTTGTTTACATTTAATCATTATTTTATTTAATAATATAATCTAAGTTATAATTATATTATAAGATAATTTTATAATTAGTTATATATATTAATTATTCATTGGATACTATAATTTAAAAAATTCTGGAATAAAATAACTATTAATATTATTTTTTAGAAATTCTAAACAAAAACCGAAAAATCACTTACTAAGTAGTTAAATTTTAGCAAAAACTTTATTTTCAAGTTATGAAGAAAAATAGAAGTAAAATATAGGTAAGGAGACACATTGCCTATGTAGAGCCTGAATTGATGCAAAAACTAATTGAAAGATTTTTTTAGATTTCGAAGTAAGTAATTTAACTGAATTTTTCTCAACAATGCTTATTAAACAATGGCCAATTTATTTATTAACTTATTTTGTATTTGATTGTAATTAATTTAGTAAATTGATTTTTTTAATAATATTAATTAGAATCTTAGTTTATAATAGTTTAAAAAAATTCAAGAAAATTATATAAAATTTTCCCTATTTTATTTATTGTTATTATTAAATTATTTAAATGACCCAATTGGGTCAGTAACAATGCTATCTTACTGTTTGAGAATTCCATGCTTAAGTCTCTACTTTTGCCTATGTGGGCGTTAATAGCAAACATCATGGACCCTCTTGCTGGGTTGTTTGGTTTGTCTGCAGGTTCGTGTCTCTTTGTTTGACGGCTTGTGCTAGTAAACATACGAATATAGACAAAGGGTTCGATTAATTCCAAGCCCTTTTCCTGTATATATTCTGTTGGAAGGCCATTCGTATCGCCTACTGATAAAGTACCGCCTGGTCACTGAGTGTTTTACAACGCGGTCGTCCATTGGCCCCGTTGTTCCATTTTGCATCCACGCTACAACATCCTTCCACTTCAGCCGCAACGAATAGCGTTGGGATATATTATTGTAATCGGGCGTTGCATCCAAAAGGGTCGTTAGTTGTTGCTCTACTCCTCTCGGCTTGACAATTCAATTAAAAGTAAACATCCCAAAAGGGAATAGAAGTAAATAGATAGATGCAAAAAATAGAAATATCACGCTTACATTTAGAGACAATCACGATACAAATCCAAAAAAAAACACAAGAAGAAAAAATCTAGCAAGCATAATTAGATTTTTTTTATATTAAGTATATATAGTATAAATAAAGAAAATTTAACTTGTAAGTATTATCATTAGAATTATTTACTAATATATGAACATATTTTTAATTAAGTAATTCTATAATGTTAAATTATAATCAAGCTGAAAATTATTTTATTTATTTTTTTAATTTTATTGAAAAAGATGAATAATATTTATTTATTTTTTTAATTCTCTAAATTTTCTAATTTATATACTGCTTTGTCCGGTATATTGGACTATATCACTATAAGATCATTTCAACAATTTCAATGTCTTATTTCATAGGTTCTTAAACTTATGTACTCCACGGACCCCCACTTGAAAAAATTTTTTTTGACGGACCCCCATCACAACTTTAGGTACTTTACGTCATTTTATTAATTAATTTCTGGCTTACGATCTCATAAGGACAAGGATATATGATGAATATTTCTAACAGTGATTGGTGAATAACGATTTTTTTGCATATTGTAGAACACATTTTATTAGAAATTATAATATTGAAGAAAGAAAATACAAACATTGTCATAGCAACAAATCTCACAAATTATAATGGGTACTTACATTAAATTCATATAAATATTTTATAATTTTTTTCAGAAAATATTAAATAAGAAATATTTTAAAAAATAACTGCATCTATCTCATTAAATATAACTTACATATTTAATGAGATGTATGCAGTTGTTTTCTTGAAACAAGAATCTCAATATCTGGCTTAATATTGGAAACTTTTAATCTAAGATCCGGCTCTACATTTAATTTGTTTCTATATTTAGACTTAATATAAAATAGTACCGAAAAAGCTTGTTCGCATAAATATGTTGTGCAGAATGGAATCAAGTGTTGAAGTGCTTTATTTGCAAGCGCAGGATAATCTGACCTGAGAAGTAACCAAAAGTTGCTCAATTCAGTTTTGTTAAATTTTAGTTTATAAGTTGTATCACATGATAATTCCACGAGAATATCTTGTTCAGGTGCAGATAAATGTTTAGTATTTGTAATTTCCATATTAAATGGATCTCTGATCCAGTTATTGCAAGGATCAGGAGTAGAAAAATACTTCCTGAAGTTGCTTTTCAAAGTAATTAAATGTTCAACAAATAATTGACGCGTTTGATTAAGCAATTTTTCACTGGAGCTTTCTATGAAATCATTGAGAGTTGGAAAAGACTCATATACACCGTTCTGGATGCGTTTCGACCACAAGTCGATTTTTTTAATCATTGCTTCTATTTTATCTTCAACTTTAAATATATTTACAACAGTACCTTGCAGGCTCAAATTAAGTTCGTTCAATTTTGTAAAAATATCAGTCAAGTAAGCCACCTTAGCTAACCAGATAAAATCATTGAAACATTCGGTCAGTTCAAAATGCGCATCTATTAAAAACAATCGTATTTCATCTCGAAGCTCAAAAAGGCGAATGAGTACTTTCCCGCGGGACAACCAACGTACATCTGTATGTAATAATAAATGTGTATGTTGACTACCCATTTCCTCACACAAAATTTTAAAAACTCTGGAATTAAGTGGACGAGCCTTAATGAAATTGACAATTTTAACTACTTCGTCTAATGTTCTTTTCAAATCTGGTGACATATTTTTGGCTGCTAATGATTCTCTGTGAATGCAGCAATGATTCCAAACAACCTGAGGCGCAACATTTTTAATAAGAGCAATCAATCCAGTTCTTGTACCTGACATTGCACGAGCACCATCAGTGCAAATTCCAACACATTTTGGCCACTCTATTTCATTTTCGGTTATAAAATTATTCAAACTGTTAAATATGTCATTAGCTGTCGTTCGTGAAGGTAGTGAATCACAAAACAATACATCTTCTTGTATTTGATTTTCAAACTCATATCTAATGAAAGCTAACAAATTGGCATTATTAGTGACATCAGTACTTTCATCCAATTGTAATGAGTAATAGTGACTTTTGCGCACTCTCGATATTAATTCTTCTTTTATATTACATGACATGTCTTCAATCCTATTCTTAACCGTATCATTTGATAATGAAATCAAATTTATATCGTTTGCTGCTTTAGTTCCTAACATTATATTTGTAATTACTTTTGTAGCAGGAAGAATTAATTGCTCTGCTATATTATGCGGCTTTCCTGCTTTAGCAATAAGTAGAGCTACTTCATATGATGCCATTACTGCTTTCTTACTCATACCACCAGATCCCGTCTTTACCATCAATTTCTGACTTGAATTAAGTTCTTCTTTTTTCATTTTAAAAAATTCGATAGACTTACTAACATGCTCGCTGTGCTTTGTTTGTAAATGACGTCTGAGATTAGCAGGTTTCATACTTTCATTGGATAAACTTTCCTGACATAGAACGCAGACTGGTCTTTCCACATCATTGTTGCAAATATAAGTAAATCCAAATGATAAATAATCATCCGAATATTTTCTAGTTTTGCGTTTCTTGGTAGAGTTTGCTGTTGATGCCTCATCATCTGATTCTTTCCGTTTCTGTGTTGAACCAGTTTGTAGCCAACGATCCATTTTATGGAGTAATTTATTAACATTGAACTACAATAATATAAATATAATATAAATATAATATAAATATAACGAATTATTATTTACTAGCTATGTTTTAATATGATTTTAAATGAATGTTTTAATATCATTTTAAATGAATGTTTTAAATCATTTTAATAAATGTTTTAAATCATTTTAAATAAATGATTTAATATCATTTTAAATGAATATTAATTTATATAATAAATATATTTCGTAATTTGATTCTAAAATATTATTAATTTCGTAATTTGATTCTAAAATATTATTAATTTCGTAATTTGATTCTAAAATATTATTAAAATAAATATTTTTTATTCATAAAACTAACTTATACTTACTCTCAAAAACAGCCTTTCTGGGAAATTGCAAAATGTGTTTAGTGTTTTTATAAAATAATGATCATGCAAATTACACTAAAAATTAAAAAAAATTATTAGCTATAATAAACTATTATTAGCTATAATTTAATTATAATTAATTAAATTAATAAAAATAATTTAAAGATACAACTCGTTGAGAAATGAACTTATAATTAACATTAATAAAAATAATTTAAAGATACAACTCGTTGAGAAATGAACTTATAATTAACATTTGCTTTAAAACTGTTTAAAACCCCAGAGTGGACGCTGACAATTTGGGTTTTTCCGGGTAAGACTGTCCCCTCCCCTGGTTTTCCCCAATAACAAAGTGAAAGAAAATTCCCTTATATGCCTCCCCTTCCGAGCCCCTAAGAGGGGTTATTTTAAAGGAACAATCGAAAAATGATTTTAAATGAATGAATGGATGAAAATTCAAATTTTATATATAGTTTTTTATATATGTTTATTTATTCACAAAAAATTAATTGACATAATTATCAATTTAATAAAATAAAATAGTATTATTAATAGTATTAAATTATAGCCGTAATTCTCTAGGAGGATATAGTTACACAATGAACTTTAAATATTTATATATGTATATATTTTTACGATGATTTTTTTCCGAGGACCGCGGACCCCCAGTAAAGGCTTCGCGGACCCCCAGGGGTCCGCGGACCACAGTTTAAGAACCACTGTCTTATTTGATACAATTTATTATATATTTTTTTTAATTTTGCTGGTATTTTAACCCTCCCACTTAAATTTTGTACTTATCTTATGAATGTATACATAATTTATACATTTCTGATTTATTTTTTATATATGTATGTATAATTTTAAAAATATATTTTATATGTAAATTAAATGAGCTATTAATTATCATTGAATGAATATCATATTAACACTAATTATCACAAATTATAACATTAAGTTAAAAGTATTCAATGATGAACTCTTTTCTCTTGTATTGCTCTTTCATCTACAATATACACGTATAATCCATTTAAACGAAGATGAAATCCACCAACTGCCGCCAACAGGATTTGTCAAATTAAAAGGATATTCATTATCGACTTAGGATTTCATTAAAAATCTTTTGATTCTGTAATTTGTATGACCGATGTTTACCAGAAACTTTGGTTTAATACAATTAACCGACTTATCATTAATTCATTAGTAAATATAAATGTGATGTCATTTATATATTTTTTTACTTTCTTCAAAGTTGGTTTCAATTCCTCCATTTGTAAATGTATCAAAGTATAATAGAATTAAATAATATCGTAATTATATTATTTAAAATACAATTTCTTAATAGGCTTAAAAATATAAAAGAAAATATCTTTATTTAAACATATTACATAAATAATGCTTTTAAAGTTTATTATTTTAAAAAGACATTATTAATAATAAAAATTAATATTCAAATATAATACTTTAAATATTAAAATTGCTTTAGGCGGCTCAAATTACTAATAATAAAATATTAAAGAGATCCTCTGAAGGAAATAGTTTTCAGAGTAGCTAAATTTAAAGAAAAATATTTAATAATAAAATATATAAGATTTTTATTAATCAATTATCAGTATTCCAGTAATATAAATAATTAAAATAACACATTAGTTATTATTATTATTATTTAATTTTTAATATGTTTATAAAATACATTTGTAAAATATATTTTTTTTTCTTTGGAATTCTTGATTTATTTGTAAAAAAAATAATAAAGCAAAAATTTAATTGAATATTTTAATAGAATATTCAAATTTATGGAAATTGTATATACATGTATTAAATTCAAATAAAAAAATTAATACAAGTGGAATCTTGTAAATATTACAGTATGATTCAAAATCTTAAGGCTTAATGGTAAAATATAATATAATATAGTATAATAAAAGTTTGAATACTAATACCATTTATAAATCTAATAATAAACTACTTTGTGGTTTTTTAATGTAGTTTCTATTCTATGACCTGATTTATACATGATTAATAGAGCATACATCCAATTTAAGAAGGTAGTGTTTAGGTGCAGGATTAATAAAATTGGTTAATGGGTGTATCAGCGGTAATAAGGTTTAATTTACAAACATTGAAAATAATAATAATAATACTTTAATGGCTGATTTTTAAAATAATACAATACAGAAAACAATAAAACAAATTAAATTGAATTCTTTTGTTCTCCTATAGTCTAGAACATATAAACTCTTTAGGGAAGAAATGGTTGCCTATATGTTAGGTGTTTTACATTTATTTTTTTCAATATTTTTTTAAAAATAATATTAATTAGTAAGTATTAAAAAAACTAACTCGTGGTAACTATTTACTCTTCCAGCATATTAATTTTTGGAATTCTATTTATTTATTTAAAGCCTTTATTGAGGTTCATTTTAAAATTACATTATTATCTTAAACTAATTAATTTTTTTTTCTATACAATTTATTTTTCAGTTTTATTTAACAAATTTTATCTAATTTAATATTATGTTTGAATATTATGATATCTAATATTTATTTTTAAAATAAATTTAATTAAAATAATATTAAAATATTTAATATTTTAAAGTAATAATTATTTTTAATAAATTTTTATATAAAATCGATTTCTGGACTCATAATATAATAATAAATTTATATTAAACAACAAAATACGTAGTCATTATTAATTGTACAATATAAAAAAATCATTAATGAGATTACATTTTATTTATACTGTAAATTTTCATTGTCATTTGAATGAAATTGAGTTTCTGCGATAGGCTAATCATTGTCACAATTTTGACATAACATTATCAGGATGAATAATAAATGCACTCAGTTTTATTTCACTCCAATGCATTTCAGTATCAAAATCATTGATTTTCTCCCCCCTGCCAAGTTGAAGTGATTGAATGAATTCTGCTGAGAATAGAATGATCCCAATTCAACAAATAATGAGAATAGGATCAATTTTATGACATGAATTAAATTCAAAAATTGTAAAATGTCTAATTATAAAAAGAAATGCTTCAATTCTACTTTCCAAAATAACCACGGTTAAACCACCCAAGAGAAAAAGATTTTATTTTTATTAACATTTTTGAAAATAGAAAAAAACCCTAAAGTTATTTATTATTATTATTATTATTATTATGTTATAAACCAAGAAATTCATTTCATAATTTGAATGTCTTTATTAATTTAATCTATTTTATCTGTTTCGATTATTTCTTTAAAAGTAAACTATATTATATAGAATACAGAAATAAATAGACATAGAAATACAATTTTTTTTTTAAATATTTTAATAATAAAATCATTTTAACGATTTTGATTTATTCCCTAATTTAATAAATATATATATTTATTTAGGTAAGTTTTTATGTTTCAAATAGATATCAACTTACAATTAAAAATACAAAATTAAGAAAACTTGTGAAGGAAATAATAATTAATTTAATTTATATTAATTATATTATTATATAATAAAAAACAATTTACTTGATAGTGATTTTTCTCTCACATGTCGTTCCTCTCATGGCAGAGCATATCTCTTTTATCTTGTAATGCATTTCACCTCCATTTGAGATTCCATTTCAGTCGTTTATTAATAAACATAACCCATAAATTTTATTTAACGGCTTTGGCATACAAGTTTAAATTTTGGCTTGAAATTGATGTTCTTACTGCAAATAGTTTTCCGTTTTTGATGAAAAAACAATCTCATTGATATATGGCCAAAACATCCAACCAACTACCAGTATTAAACATTTATTACATTGACAGTGTTATATTAATTAAGAAAACCAAAGACAGGAGTTGTCTACTTTACTATTTAGAATTCGCGTAATATTGTATTATAATATTAATTAACAAAATTTATATTAATAATATTAATTTTTTCGTATATAAATATGATGAATTCTGATGATGAATTGTATTCTGATGATATAACGAATTGATTAAATTCAATATTTTTTACATTTATTCGAAACATAAAAATAATAAAAATTTTTAAATGAATTTTGAAATTTTAAAACATCTAAAATGAAAGCACTTAAAAAATTTATTCGTTCTATTTTTTTACTATCTCGCCAGAGATAGTATTGTGATCATGAAAATTTTCGATGTTGAGATTTTGATGTTTTTATACGTTTTGAAGGTTCCTGAATCATTTTCACTAAGGTTGAGAAAAATGTCTGTGTGTGTGTGTGTGTGTGTGTGTGTGTATGTGTGTATGTATGTAGGCAAGATTACGCAAAAACGGTTTGAGCTAGAATGATGAAATTTGGTACATGGACATTATTCAAAATTCATAGTTTTCAATCAACTTTTGAGAAATGTAGGTCAACCGGAAGAGGGTCATTACCTACAACGTTTTGATTTTTTTTCCTCTAAAGTGACCGTAAAAATAAAAATATATGTTTGATAATTTTTCACATGATTAATAATTGTATAAAACTGCTATATATAGAATTTCAGCTTGATTGAATTGCTGAAAGTACCAGAATTAATTTTTTAACACTGCAAATCTCACGCGCCAACACGTGCCATGGTGCCATCAATAAAAAGCCAAACATGCGCTGGTTTAATATTTATTATTTATAATTTATAATTAATTAAATTTAATTTAAATATAATATATTATGTTATTTAATCCAATTCAAATTGCGAGATAGTCGAGTGGAGACACTCCAGCTAATTTTTTATTAAAAAACTAAACTAGAAATAATAATGTAAGTATTAGAGGTGGTTGGCGCGGAGTGAATTGTCAATATTTTCAATATAATTAACCAACTAATTAACCTGTGCGCACTCAAAGTTTTCCAGATCGAATTAATTCGGAATTTAAAATTTAATGTTTTTGAAGTACCACGAACTTATCCGAATCAATTCGAAATTCGCTCAACAGGTTCTTGAATTTTAACGCATGCGCATACATAGTGTTCTCAATCAAGTCACTTGAGAGATAAAATTGTAGGGGTTTTTAAAATTAAGTTTGTTTTAAAAAATATTCTAATATGGAAAATTAACGGAAAAAAACAAACCAATATAAATTGATCCTTATCCTTTAGATTCTGGATTAATTTGTTAAACTATTATTGAATTTTCGATAAATTCTAATTTAATTTTATAAAATTAATTATAATCTCAATGACTATAGTATAATTTAAAATTACACATTACTTGTAAATATTTATTTAACGAATTTAAGTCTATTTCAATATATATAAATTCAATTAATTATTTTATTTAAATCAAAATGAGAGTATGAAATTATTATTATTATTATGGAAAAACAATAATCCAAATATTTTGGTCATTTTTTCTAATCTTTTTCATATGTAGGTCTTTATTGGAGGACCAGACATTGTTTTTAAAACAATTGCGTTTGTTAACTTTTTTACTTATATTTTGTATAAATTTAAATTTTATTATACAATATTTCGTATTTTTTACTATAAATGATTTACTATAAATGATTTTTTTTTACTATAAATAATTATATAAAATAAAATAAAATAAATAAAATTGTTAAGTTCTCAACTAATTCTTAAAATTATATCCTTTTACAGATAAAATAAAATTTACAATTTACAACATCCTATAGATCTTTTACATTAGTTTTAAATATACAATTATATAATGTATCCATTCTATTTTAAGAATTAGTTGAGAACCTAACAATTTTATTTATTTAGAATGTATTTATATAGAATGTAACTCAAAAATTACTCCTGGTAAACAAATACATTATTCTTTCATATGGTTTCTTGTGAAAAACACTTGGCCAGTGAATCACAATCTTCCATATTCTTTTCTGGTTTTCTGTTGGTCATAAAATCATTTTTCCACCTCATCTAGTTTTGGAAGATATTATAAAAAGAAGTTTAAAAACGAATTAACTCATATAAGTTATAGATAGTAGCCAATCTGTTGTAACCATCTCTTGAACTTACTGAATGTTTTCTTCAATGGTAGATGGTGGTGTTCATTCAGCTCCCTATTTTGGCCTCTTATACATTTCAATCCTCAAAAAACATTTTACAAGTACTTTCCCCGTCTTGTGACAAAAGTCACTGGTTAATTTCAGTACCTTTTGTACTCGCTGATTACTCCTTGCTCAACATCTATGGAACATCTGATATTCTTACGCTGTTATATCTAAAATCTGTGATTAAATTCAGGGCACGTGACCAAAGATCCGTCAATTCAACGCCTTCCCATTCAGCTGCCAACTCTCACTGATTAATAAAGTTTTAGAATGAAAACTGTAAGTAATTTTTAACTTCCTCTTGTGCACCCTTTCCTATATAAATATTTATTCCAATTCATATGAATTCCTCTCTGATTTCAACACAAACATGCCAATGGTAGCATAAATTTTTCACTATCAGTGTTGCAAATATAATAGATTATAAATTATTTATATTTTAATAATAACAATAGTTGAGAGAGTATCTTTTTATATCAGCAAACATAATTATACAGTAAAATATATTCGAAAAATAACGTGAAAAATAATCTAAATAAAACAAGAAAATGTTTAGACGATGAATTGAGAATTTTTCATGCGAACTCAATTTAATCAACTTAAAAAAAAAAAACAGATATTCTTCCACCGATAATGTTTCTTTCTATCTCTGTCTATTAGAACTGTATCTAAATTGCAATTATCAAATTCGCAATCGGTTTCTCTCATTAGAGTTTTGTATGAAAAGCATCGAGACAAAGTGAAAGAGATAGATCGCTCGATTAAAAACATCCAATTATAGAGCCCCATGTAAAAGCAGATCAAAGAGGGCCCGGCAAAAAATCCGTGTACGCTTTATTCGAATTACAGTCACTTCTATTGAAGAAAGCATTTAAAATGCTTAATAAGAGAAGAGTCTAATTCATAGATTCTTTTCCGGCTGACAGCACCGACATCGTATTAACCAACTCAAACAAAAGTCTTTTCAAAAAAGAAAGTAGAATAAAAAAAATCTCTTTGAGACTTTCATTCCGTTTGAGTTCACGTGTGTTTCAAATTATTTCCTATTCTCCTTCGACAAACAAATTGTATACAATATATAAACACTATTAAAAATTAAAATAAAATAATCAACTCTATGAATATGAAATACATACTAATTAATTAATTAATTGTTTACCATTTAAATTTTTGGTATTTTTGGTTTTATAAATAATTAAATTAAAATAATAATTAATTTAATAATTTAAAAAAAAATAAAGAAAATCAATCTACTGAATATTAAAATTTTTATATTCTTATAATAAAGGTAAAATATTTAATTAAATCCCTTAATCACCTTTCTCCGGATCATACTGTTCGTTGTGGCTGGTGTAAGTTTTGGGAGGACAAAAAAAAATTATGATAAAATTAGAATTAAACAATTTCCACAATAATTTAAATATAAAAGATTTATTATTCAAATGATCAATAAGAATGCTACATTTATTTAGTTACTATTCTATTTGGAGTCTTATTAGGTTCAGATTAATGTGTGGAGAGGACTGTGAATTAATTTCATTTAGAGGTGCAATGAACTGATTTCAATAATTATAATTAGCCACTAAATAAACTGAATCTAATGTAAGCAGGAAAAATTTCAAGTAATCCGATTTAGAAAAATAAATAGTGGGTAGACTCACACCCTATAATTTAAAGTTTCCTCCTCCAGAATTCGCGGTTTTTTGTTTCTAGCTAGTCATACTGACAAATAGTACAGAACTTATTTATAATTATATACCTATATATATATATATATATATATATATATATATTGTAATATATAAGCATAAAAATGCATTTATATACCTATATATATTATGGTGCGGAAATCTAGAAATATATTTTTTGAACACATGTGAGAGAATATAAAGAAGTTGTTGGGATAGAGAATGAAAGACCTTTTGGCGTAACCCATGAAGTAAACCAGCCGACAGAGACAATAGAAATATCTTCTATTAAAAGTTAAGATATTTCTTGAATTCTTGTTTTAAAAAACTCATAAAAATGCATCTCACCTGGTCCCCATATGATATACCTCTTCGTTACCCAAGAGGGAGTGAGGAGTGGACAATTTTGCCAAGTTACATTGGAGGGGATGATGATCTTCTACATTTTTAGACAGTTTTGATCATTCTTGGATAGAGTTTAAGGGAGGTGACTTCAGACTAAGTGAGAAAAACTACAAGGATCAACCCGTGGAGCAAGGAAGCTGTTGCCTGCACAGATAAGATGGAAGAACCGATACCTTGAGGAAATAACCAAGAATCATCACATGAAGTCCCAGTGTTCCCTGAACTCATAATTGATTAAATAACAGCTAAGTGGTCGATCCATATTTAAATAATTGCAATTACTTAATGAAACTGAATTTCATTTAATTTATAATCTTCCAATTTATAACGGTACCATATCAACTCTATAATTTCTTTGTTATCTATTTTTATAATATTAATTCTTCCATTTTTATTAAATATTTAAGTTTAGTTTAATTTTAGATCTACCTTTTTTTCTCTGAACGAATTCAGTTTTACCCTATCCTAAACCAACCGTCGCTTGATTCATTAACCAAATTACTATTCTAAATTTAACCAGAGTGCTACCAAATTAATTTAATCTTTTTTTCAACCTATTTTTTTCATAAACCACCATACCTAAGTCATCCAATATACGACAATATATATATTGAAAGTGTAGAAAATTAAAAACTCTAAAATTCCTTTTTATAATAATATTTGAATTTAAAATAAAAAAAACAAACATTTGAATTAAGAGGACTGGGTAGAATTTCTTTTTTTAAGAGTTACAGTAGTAATAGTATTAGTAGTAGTAGTAGTAGTAGAAGCGCCCTTGCCCTTCTCTTTCTGCATACATTCTCCTCGTCTACCATCTTAGCTCTATTTAAAAAATTTAATTAAACGGCAGGATAGTTTGAAATTTAAAGTAGTTATAGATGAATTAAGAGAATAAAAACTTTAAGATAAATATTAATTTACTATGTAAAAAATTATATGAAATGAAATAAAATTAAATATTTTAATTCGAAAGTTTATCGTTGACCTTAATGTTAAATTATAAATAATAAATTTAAATACGCTCGGAATAAAAATGGAACGTAACCTTGTCTCAATTTATTTATTATTTTTTTCCTATTTTTCTATTATTATGTTTTTGTTTTATATTCTAAAAAGAAATTTTAATCTAAAAATATATTAGCTATTGTGAGTTTAAACCATGAAATAATTAATATATATATATATATAAGTGAGGGATTGGAGATAAAAGAAGTGAGATGTAGTTTCTGAAATGTATAAAGTTATTTATTTACATATGTACATTGATTTTAAAATGGCCAAGCTAGTACCTGAAATGTATAAAGAAACAAATCTCAAGTCTCTTGGAAGCGTAACTTGGTTAAATTCATAAGGGGAAAAGATATATAACAAAATAATGGTGGATAGGTGTTTCTATGATGAATGCTTGTTTCTTTCTGTTCGTGTGTGTCTGGCTCTGTTCAATCCAACGCCCTCCCGTGGCCAAACCCGAACTTACATCTCCCCCACAAAAGAAAGTACCGTCACATTATTTTGTAAAGGGTAAAAGATTTTTAATATGAAATAAGGAAAATTTTTTATTTTTTTTATTTTTTTCTATTTTATATATAGAGTTTGATATCCTTTCTATAACTCTGTACGGACCGTCTCGAATTTTGTCTAGTTTGTCTCTATTTAATTTATTTCCTAATTCTACATAAACTAAGTCATTTTTCCTAAATGAATAATCCCTTCTTTTTTTATTTATTCTGAATCTGTTTTCTTCAGCTGACTTATTCGAGAATTTTAAAGCTTCTTTTCTATCATATTCCAGATCTCTTTCCTTGCTAAATTCTTCTGGAACTATCTCTGAATGTTTTCCAAGTAGTAAATATTCAGGAGAGAATCTGGTAGAACTGTGTGTTGTTCCATTATATTCTCTGACACATTCTTCTGCCAAAACGGCCCATCCTTTTCCTTTATTTTTAGAATCATTTCTCTTTATCCTCAGCCTATTTGTTAAAGACTGGTTCACTCGTTCAACTAAACCATTTGACTCCGGACAATCAGTACATGTGAATATCAGTTTTATGTTTTTCTTAGTTAAAAATTTTTTAAAATCTTCCGACTTTATCCCAGGATACTGATCCGCCAACAGGTTATCTATTTGGTTCGAATCGTCAACCTTTTTTATAAGTTTAATAAAATCTTTTGACGATTGAGTTGTTGATGTCAAAATAAAGACAAATCTTGAGAAATGATCAATGAGCACATGCATGTATCTTTTTTTTGTATATCTGTCTTTGCAACCCCCTATTGTATCCAGGGACATGATTTCAAAGGGTCTTGTTGCTGGACCCAAAATGGATGCTTTTCCCAGCAATCTCTCTCTTCTTGACTTATTTTCTAAACATGCCTTGCATTCTCTGCAATACTTTCGTATTAAAAAATCCATTCCTTTAAAATAGTACTCAGGTCTAATTTTACTTAACATATGTTTTACCCCTATATGACCATAGTAGTTGTGAGTTAAATCTATTATTTTTTTTCCTAAGGACATAGATACAAATATTCTTTTGTTATCATTTATTTTCTTTAAATAAACTCCTTTTTCATTTATAATGTTTTTAGAATTGTTTATTTCAGTGATATTTAAACTTTGGTCTGCCATTATTTGTTCTTGTGTTATTAAGTTTACCACTTTGATGACATCTTCATTATGACAATCACTGAGGACTGGATTTCTGGAAAGGGCGTCGGCCTCAGTGTTTGTGCTGCCAGGGGCGTAAATGATTTCAAAGTCATATTGGGAAAGATAAAGAATTAATTCACCAAGGGGCTCATCTGGTCTTGCATTTACTTTGAAATTTTCCAGGGGTTTGTGGTCTGTGATGACTGTAAATGGTTTATCTATTAGCCAGTATTGCCAGTGTTGTACAGCTTCCTTTATAGCTAAACACTCCAAGTAGATAGCCTTTCTTTTCTTTTGTAGTGGAGTTAGTTTTTTTGAAAAGTAGGCTACTGGATGTAAGAATCCTTCATCATCTTTTTGCTTCAATATTGCACCGATTCCTTCCGTCGATCCATCCGTAAATATGTAACTCTTCTTATTCGGATTAAAAATTAATAATATTGGCGAGGTACATAAAAGCTCTTTTACTTTATTAAAAGCACTCTGACATTTGTCCGTCCATTCAAACTTTACATTTTTTCTTAGTAAATTATGAAGAGGTTCTAACAATTCTACCGATTTGTCTATATACTTATAATAAAAATTTATTTTACCAAGAAATTGCCGTACATTTTTCTTATCTTTTGGAATTTTAAAATCTTTTATTGCTATCAAGTTATCTTTTAAAGGTCTTATTTTGCCTTTTTTAATAATATGTCCTAAATATTTAATTTCATTTTTCGCGATATTGCATTTTGATAATTTCAGCTTAAAACCTTCTTCTTTCAACATCTTAAAAACTAACTTTAAATGTTCTAAATGTTTTTCAAAACTTTCGGAGAAAATAAGGATGTCGTCAATATAATTCATACAGAACGTGTTTAAATTATTTCTCCTAATGGAATTTGCAAGAATTCTTTGAAAGATTCCAGATGAAGCTCGAAGTCCAAATGGGAGTACATTCCATTGAAAGTGGCCATTTTGTGTTACAAAGGCCGACTTTTCCCTATCCTTTCTTCTTAATGGAATAGACCAAAAGGCCGAATTAACATCCAATGCCGTGAACCAGTTGCAATTTCCTGCCTTTATCATTATATCATCAATTCTTGGGAAAGGATGAGACTCAGGTAATAAAATCCTGTTTAGACATGAATAATCGATACATAGACGTGATTTTTTTCCTTCGTCTTTCTTATAAGCCAATGTTACTGGAGCCGCAAAAGGCGAGCTTGATTCTTCAATTAGATTCATTTCTAAAAGTTTTTTTATTTGACTGTCTATTTCATTCTGTGTTGTGACAGAACATCTATAGGGTTTTTTATATATATATTGATAATCACGCAATTTTATTTGAGCCTCTGTATCTTTTATTTTTCCTACATCGAATTTGTTTTTTGCAAATAATTCATTATTTTCTTTTAATAATAAAAATGTTTTATCTTTTTCTTTTGCATTTAAATGATTTAAATAGTGTCCATATTCTTCTAATTTTATATATTCGTCTATATTTATATTATACAATGTATTATTAAATATAATTTTATTTTTTTTATTAATATGGTTTAAGGAAAAATCATTTGTTAAAGTTTTATTTTTAAATTGGTTTGAATTATTTTCTAAACCTTTAATATCTTTATTTTTATTTAATGGTATATTTTTAAAATTTATTCTTTGAAATATTTTTAATTCATTATTTTGACATAGTTTAAATTCCGTTATTAAATCTAATCCCAGAATCAATTCAAAGGAAAATTTATTATTATTAATACAGAATATATTTACTTGTTTTTCTATTAAACCTATTTTTAATTTTAAAGAAATTTGCCCATCAACACGACAAAAACCAGCTAATGTTTTGAATAAAATTTTATTGTGGTCCTTCAATTTATCATTTAATCCTTTCACCACATTTAAATTGATGATTGATATATTAGAACCGGTGTCATAGATTCCTTTTAAATATCTATTCTTATTAATTATTACATTTAATTTGATCAGCTGGGTTTTATCGCAGGGCATAATTATTTTTTTTTTAACCAATTCATTAAATTGTTCTTCACCAAGCATTACTTTTGGGCGTGTTTTATTTTGTTTTATATTAATGTTGTTTTTATGTAATGGAATATTCTCATATTTCTGCAATATACTTATGAGATCATCAGATTTCTTTATTTGAAATTTATCTAATTCATGTTGAATTTTTAATGGTAATCCAATGACAATTAAATTAATTTTGGTTTGTTCTGAGATATGAGGGTCCGAATCTATTAAAAGATTTTCTTTCTCAATGCAATAACTTATTATGGAGCCCCCTAGAAATTTAAAATTAAAAGCTTTTCTAACTTGGGACCATCCTCTCTTTTGAAAAGTTAATAAGATTGATTTTTTCCAATCTTCCCATAAATGTAGATTTTTTTTTTAGATTTAATTCATACCAATTTTTAGCAATGTCTGCCAAAAAATATTTTAATGCTTGAATTTTTATTGTTTCATTTTGTAGATCGAACCTCAAACATTCTTTTTCAAATTTTTCAATCCATACATCAACATCTTGGTTTTTGCCTAAAAATATTTCTAAATTGAATTTTTTTTCAATATCCTTTAATACGTGGATTGAATTATTTATATCAATGGTGTTATCCATGTTAGTTAAATTAATAGAATTATTTAATTGTTCTTCAAGCAATTCGCCTTTAAAAATGAAATTATCATCATTGTCTAAATATAATTTCCTTATATCTTCATCTAGATCCACCTTTGGGTTTCTGAAATTCCCGACCCTTGTCATACCTTTACAGGCTGCCTGAATAACGCTTAATTTCATCAGCTTAAGGTGATGAGATTCGTGACGGTACTTTACAGGAAATAAGTAAGTCAGGGAAGAGCCCTGGAAACTGATAGCGTGGAAAGAACTCACCATAGCGCCATCAACTTGCTCCTTGACCATATGTATTATAACCTTCGCTGCCATCTCGGAAGAAGCTCGATTTGTTTTATAAGTGAGGGATTGGAGATAAAAGAAGTGAGATGTAGTTTCTGAAATGTATAAAGTTATTTATTTACATATGTACATTGATTTTAAAATGGCCAAGCTAGTACCTGAAATGTATAAAGAAACAAATCTCAAGTCTCTTGGAAGCGTAACTTGGTTAAATTCATAAGGGGAAAAGATATATAACAAAATAATGGTGGATAGGTGTTTCTATGATGAATGCTTGTTTCTTTCTGTTCGTGTGTGTCTGGCTCTGTTCAATCCAACGCCCTCCCGTGGCCAAACCCGAACTTACATATATTAGGATGTGGTTTATATTTAATTATTATTGAGTTAATTAAAAAAAATATTTCATTTTAATTCACTACCGTAAATATTACTGAGGTGCTATCGTAATTAATACAAAGAACAATAAATAATGTCACATAAATAAATTAATTTATAAATTTAATGCATTTTATGTTACATAATTAAGTATTTTTTTCTATCTAAATTAGTTTACTATAATTCATATAATTGGTATATATATATTTTAAAAGGTATAAATGAAACTACAATTTATTAATTTATTTTAATAAATAATAAATTGTATTTATTAATTTAATTGAATTTACTTTATTTCTCTTTTTGAATAATACAATAAAACAAATTAATATTTATAACAATATTTATAAAAATACTTATTAGTAAACATATATATATATATTTAAAATTATATAGGATATTATAATATATCAAATATAAAAGGCATAAATGAATTTAATTGAATTCTTTTTTATTTATTCTATCAATTATTATTTAATAAATTTATAAAAATATATAATTATGTATTAAAAAAGTGAATAATAATAACTCATTGTTACTAAATGTAAAATTTAATAAATTTAATTACGAAAGTGTTTTTATAATAATATTTATCTACAATACAACACGATCAGTGAAGTATAAGCTATCTTTTTTTTTTAATTTAATTTTGTTGAAAATTGTATACATAATAATCTCTTAATATATATTAATATACCTGTTATTAATTTATTAAATTAATAGACTTAACTGTATATACACATTTTAATAAGTTATGTAAACGCATATAAAAATCAATAAAAATAATTTTAAATTAATCACTCATTGAAGTTTCAAGTTTATTGATATATTTAATACCTTAAGTGTAAGTTTTTTTTTTCTTTTCAACTTATAATGATGGTGTAACAACCAAAATGTTCGTAAAACAAATGATCAATAAACAATTTAAACTTCTTCTCGATTCATGATGGTGAAACAACTTAATATTTATTTATTTGTCTTTAAGATTGATTCTTTTATAGCCCTCATTTTTGTTGAAATTTATTTTATTCAGTTTTTACCGACCGACGATAGTAAGGGAGGTATTGTGTTCACACCAAATTTCACATGTGGAGATTTTTACACATCTCCAGGAATCATGCATTTTCTTAACAGAAAAAAGTATTTTTAGTATGATGTCTGTCCGTCCGTCCGTATAGATGTGTACAGCTTGAACGGCTCAACGGATTTTATATTTACTTAATGCATCAGTATGATGAATTGATCAACTTTTGGTGCAAATCCGGAGACCGGAAGTGGTAGTATTAGCGATCGACAATAGGAAGGGAAGGGTTATTTTCACACCAAATTTCACATAAGGAGATTTTTTACATATCTCCACGAATCATGCACTTTGTATTGGTTTTATCCTCGAGAAAAATCATCTTTATTAGTTTTTTCTTAATTTAAAATTATATGACGTCATCCAGCCATTCATGACGTCACAGCCTGGTCTTACATATATATTATAAATAAAATAAAATTAAAAATATTTAGGTTATATCCATATCTGTTTTTTATTACATTAATAGATATCTTAAAATTATTTGAAATTGTTTCTGTAGCTGGAAATTAATTTACTTTAAACCGTCGGTCGGTTCGGACCTGGCCACAGGTCAACTTATTTTTTTTATATTTATTATAATATAACTATTCTTTTTTAAATGGTCACAGGTGTTTTTCGTTTTTAATCATAATTTATAATAACCAAACTTAAGTATATTTTCTATTGAAAGACTTTGATTTCGTATTACCTTTATATAAATTAATTTTATAAAATAAATAGTTATTTAATTATTTATGCTATATAGTCCTTTGAATTCTTTTTGTGAGTGAATAAATACAATAGTTACAATTATTCGTATAAAAAACACCTACTTTACTTAACCTACATACTTCCTCAATTTTTATTGGAATATGTATTTTTTTATAAAAATTTAAATTAAATTAAATTAAAAGAGTAAAACGAATATATTTAATACAGCAGATGTCATAAAGTGTCAAAGCACACTCTCTTATTGTAGATTTTTAGATTTACAATTTCTTTCTATTATAAACAAATTTATATGTTGAGATCTGTTTTCTTATTTTTAAATATTATGTTTATTTTGTTATTTTGTTTATTATAAATACCGAAATGGTTTATAGACTGGATTGCGATCGTTTTATGTATAGAACAGTCAATTCGATCGTTTCCGATGCCAACTCGGTCGCCCTCTAAAGTCGTGTATCATTAGATGAAGAAGTAAAAATAAGCGTAATTAATGAGACATTACAAAGCCGGGGTTGGAATGTCTCCGACGAATGAGAGTGAACGCGGAGTTGTACAGAGGCGAACGTTCGACTCCAAACGCCACTATTTTTATCGGGCGTCGCAAGGCAAATGGGCCGATCTAAATAAACAATGATAGAGGGACAAGCGAGATTTATTCACCAGCCCATCCTTTCTCCTCTCTTCCCGCTTCATCATCACTCCTACCCACCATTGAGCTATGCTCGATTGACAACCGACTGAATAGCAGACTATACACAGAGATAATATCATTTTTTTAAATCAATTTTCCGTTTATCTCATATTTTTCAAAATGAAATGAATAATTTAAATTCAAAAAAGTAGCAATATTACAATAATAATAATAAAAAAAATTAATTTTACTTATAAAAATGATTACTTATAAAAATAAATTATAATGTTTTTTTAGAGATAAATTTACGAGGGTGGTCTAAAAAGTTTCCGACCTGACCAAAAAAAACGATGTTTTTCAATTTTTTTTGCTATATTTTTTAACCTAATCTCCATCAACACTGATACATTGCTCATAACGGTGTTCTAATTAATTTAATTAATTTAATTAATTAAATTTGATTTAATTTAAGTCTCATCAACAGTTATGAATCGACGCAAAAATTCGTTTGGATTACGCCTACAGCGCCAAATTGTCGTTAGAAATGGTTTTTCGAAGCAATTTTTGGTCTAACGTTAGGAAATGCGGCACCCACATTGCACACAGCTTTCCATATTCAAATGGTTTTGCAAAATATTTCGCACACGTTCAGCTGACATCGTACAGGTCTCAGCTATCTTG